>JAQPPZ010002974.1:0-1200000 GCA_028583015.1 Wollemia nobilis | reverse complement strand
GGATCAGATCACAATCCTCTCATCCTGGACATTGAGAAATCTAACCCCTACAAAAGACCATTCAAATTTGAGGCTATGTGGCTACATAACCCAGATCTAAGGCAAAGAGTTTCTCATTGTTGGAAACAAGACTTCCAAGGGCATCCTTCCTTAAAATTGGCTCAGAATCTTAAAACCCTCAAAGAAGACCTAAAAATCTGGAATAAAGAAGTTTTTGGTAATATTTTTGCCAACAAACAATCTCTCAAAGAAATACTTGAACAAATTGAGTCCAAAATTCAAAATGGGGTGCTAGATGTCCAAATCAGGAATGAAGAGAAACAGATCCTTGCTGAGTACCACAATGTCCTTGCTTGCGAAGAGACTTATTGGCATCAAAAATCTAGAGCTCTTTGGCTCAAATAAGGAGACTCTAATACCAATTTTTTTCATGTGGCCACCCTAAGAAATAGAAGCAACAACCACATCAAGGAACTGACTAAAGGTGATGGCAATCTCATAGCTGATCTCGAGGAAATCAGGAATGAAGCTAGCTCTTACTTCAGAAATATGCTAGAGGATGATAATTCTTGCTCAGCCTCAGCCCAAGATGCTTTACTTCATCACATCCCTCCTAAATCCATTCTGGATACTGTCAATTCCTCTCTCATTACCCCTTTTTAGGATGAAGAAATCAAATATGCCCTTTTTTCCATGAATCCTAACAAAGCCCCGGGACCAGATGGTTTTCCCCCTCACTTTTTTCAAACCTTCTGGGATATCATTGGTCCTGATGTCTGCATGGCCATCAAATATCTTCAGTCTTCCAAAATGATTCCATGAGGATACAACTCCACCTTCATTGCCCTCATTCCTAAAAATTTGGTTGCCAAGTCCTTAGCTGACTACAGGCCCATTAGCCTTTGCAATGTCGTCTATAAAGTCCTCACCAAAATCATGGCCACTAGAATGAAAATCATTTTTCCCACCATTATTGACCCTTTCTAGGGAAGCTCTATTCATGGTAGATCTATCCTTTATGGAGTCATTTCCATCCATGAAGCCCTCCATACTTCTTCCAAGACTAAAAATCCTACCTGTGTCCTCAAGCTTGATATGAATAAAGCTTATGATAGAGTTAACTGGAAATTCCTCTTAGCTATCCTGCACAAGTTTGGATTCCATCCTGAATGGGTTGACCTCATCAGAAATTGCATATCCTCCCCTTGGTTTTCCATTCTCATTAATGGCTCCCCATCAGGTTATTTTAAGAGTAGCAGAGGTCTCAGGAAGGGAGATCCCATTTCTCCTCTATTATTCATTATCATAGCTGAAGCTCTAGGTAGGACCATTCAGGCTGTGTGTAGAACTGGCTTGCTATCAGGGATTAAGGCCTCCTCCCAGACTACTCCAATATCTCACCAACAATTTGTGGATGACACCATCCTGTCGACAAGCACATCTATTTTTGAAGCTAAAGGTAATCAAATACATCCTTTAGATTTATGAAGCAGCTGCTGGTCAGAAAGTTAACTTCAATAAAAGTAAATTGTATTTCCTCAATACTCCCATGCAGAGATAGATCAATATTGCAAGGATCCTAGAATGCTCTATAGCTGACCTCCCGACCACTTACCTTGGTCTTCCTCTTTTTTATGGTCAACCAACAACCTCAATGTGGAACAATGTTATAGAGCGTATTCAAAAAAGGCTTGTAGGATGGAAAGGAAACCTTTTGTCCCAAGTAGCTAAATGTACTCTAACTACTGCTATTCTTCAAAGTATCCCTGTCTACTTCTTATCTATTTTCAAGGCTCCAGCTACAGTTTCATTAAGGATAGAGCAAATTCAAAAAAAAATTCTATGGATTGGAGCTGAAAACAAACAAAGAATCCATCTTGTAGCCTGGGACAAGGTTTGCAAACCCAAATACAAAGGAGGAATAGGACTAAGAAGGATTCATTCCCTCAACACCGCTTTGATTGCCAAGCAAGCTTGGAGATTGGTATCAAGAGATAGCAATGAGTGGATTTCCATTGCCAAAAGGAAGTATCTCCAAGATGGCGATTTTCTTAGTGAGGATATTCCCAACAGGGGGTCAACTTTCTGGAATTCCATCATTAGCACTAAGCCCCTCATTAAAAAAGGAATAAGGTGGAAAATGGGAGATGGAGGAAACATTGATTTATGGAATGACAAATGGATCACTCAAGAACCCCTCCTAAATGACCCTGTTCTGTCAAAACTCAAACCTTTTACTGATGTTAGGATAGGACATAAGGTTTCTGATTTCCTTAACACTCAGAGCAGGGTTCCTAATTGGATTTCCATTTCTAGTCCTACCTTTCCTTTTGAATCTAACCTGTTGAACTCCCTCCTTTCTTCCACTATCATTCCCTCAACTAATACTTTTGATCAGCTCATTTGGGAACATACTGAAAGTGGAGAATTCTCTATCAAATCGGCCTATCTCCTCCTCCTTGATAATGAAGATTTTTTGTTTCCCTTTGATCGTGTTTGGATAAAGCATCTCATCCCTAAGATTTCTTTCTTTTCATGGCTTGCCATCCAAGAGAAAATCCTTACCATTGATAATCTCATAAAAAAAGGCATACCCATCCCCAATAGATGCTATCTCTACCATAATTCTTGGGAATCCACGTCTCACCTCTTCCTCCATTGTCCTTTTTCCTCATCCATTCTTGACTCCATTTTCCATTCCTTCCATATCCAGTGGGTTAAACCCTGCTCCATAGGAGACCTTTTCATCCATTGGCCTTCCCCTTTCCACAACCCCCACCTCAAGTTCTTATGGAAGATCTGCCTCCACCATTTCCTCTGGAAAGTATAGCTTGAAATAAATAGTAGAGTGTTCTCCCTTAAGCCTAAGGTCCCCAAGCTCATTTCTTCTAAAATCTTGGCCTTTTCTTTGGAAAATTCTTTCCTCATTCCCACCTCTTCCAAGCCCCCTCCAAGTATGAATATGATCTTGGCAAAGAGTTGGGTCTGTCCTTAGAGGATTTCCATCCTCCTTCCAACATCCATATTGAGTCATTTTGGACTCCCCCTCCGTTGGGATGGTTCAAACTTAATTTTTATGGAGCAGCAAAAGGTAATCCAGGGAAATCTAGGGCAGGAGGTATTCTGAGAAATCACCAAGGAGAAATCATCCTTGCTTTTGATGAAGGGTTAGGTGAACATACTAACCATGTTGCTGAAGCCAAAAGCATGTGGAGAGGTTTTTGCCTTTCTAAGAACCTTACCACCAAACTGATAGTTGAAGGTGACTCCCTCAACATTATCAATTACCTCAAAAATAGAAATTGCAAACCTTCTTGGAGAGTCAGAGACTATATTGAGGAAGCAAGGACCTTCGTCCTCGAAATACAAGAAGTCATATTTCAGCATACCTTTAGAGAATCCAATAGGGTTGCTGACAAGTTAGCTAACATTGGGGTCAACATGGTGAATTCCCAGACTTGGTATAATGACATCCCAAAGGAAGTTCAGGCCATTGTAGATCAAGAGAGACATCAAATTAACCTTCCTCAGTAGGAGGTCCTTCCCCAGGATGACCAACCTTATCCTCATGTTTAATACCACTAGTTTTTTAGGAATTTTCACACTCCACATGATCATTCCCACTCATCATGGTAAGTGGAAGGCTCCCCCTTTCTATTGGTTTGTCATCATCCACGCATCCTTCCACTTCCTCTTTCATGACCACCAGCTAAGTGTCCACCTATATTTTCCCTTACCCCCATTCACCATCGCCTGAACCCCCACTTGTCTACCCATGTCATCCTCCACTACCTTCAATCCTTCCACCACCTCAGTCTTGCCACCTTCCACCATTCGGTCATCCCCCATTGGGCCATTTTTTGTTGGAATGTACGCTAACATATTTGTCATTTATTGGCACTATTTGTCCAACCTCTGTAGGTCCCGAAATGTGGTTTTCAATGCTGAAAGCGTGAAGATGTTCAAAGCACCTCAATTTTTCAAACCTTCATACTAGATCCAATGCCATAAGTCCACTTCCCATGGGACTTACTTTTCCAATTACCAACCCACTATAGAAACTCGAGCTAAAATTATCACCCACTCTTACAACATGTAGACGTGGCATAGTATGGAGGAGTCCACCTTGGCTAATGGTCATGTTGAGCTAGATTCACAATCCTCAAAATTTATTACTTCAAGAAATATGGGAAATGTGCCCTTTCCCTTCAATTTTTCTAGACATATCCCCGTTGATTTTCCTGACATAGGCAATTTTCCAATGCCCACCTATTGTCATGATGCATGTCCTCGCATGAGCTAGCTGGCCTTTCCCATGTGTGAGCCTCCTTTTTCCCATGAGTCATCTTCTCATTGCTCCCATGCCTAGGTTTTCCTATCCCCGCCATGCTCGATTCAGTTTTTTAGAATCCCCCACCTTTCTTGGTTCCTTTCCCCTGTCCTTGTCATTTTTATAGCCATCACCCTATCCCATTCTACCCTTCTTCACATGATCACTTCCCCTTGTCTATGCCTTTCCACCTTTCCCTGTCTTCCAGGCCACCCCATCACTAGTCCCCCTCCCACCCCCACCATGTCGAGCGATTTCATTGAGCCAAACTCTGTCGTCTATGACTCCACGATAGAAAAAATCCTCCAGGACAGACATTTCTTCCCTTTCCTCCATATGTTCTCTGGTGATGAGCTTGATATTATGATGGCCTTCCTTGAGTCATGGGACAATGGGTCTATCTCTGTGTGTGGGAGGAATTTCATTGTTGATGTCCATATCTTAGCCTCCATCACTAGCCAAAACCTTGAGGGTCGTTCCATTCATCGTCACAAGCACAATTGGGAGGTCGAATTGGCTGAGTTTAAAGGGAATGAAAAAATTCAAAAAAAAGCTAAGCATCCCGACATCTTTAGGAGTGACCTCAATTATCCCTGGGACTCTGTGATGAAGCCCATCATGGAGTTCATCACCGTTGATAACCCTGAGAAAGCCCTCAAAACTTATCACTTGGCCTTTGTAAACCATTTCAGAGATATTAATCCTCTTAGTATCCCCCTATTTTTCCTCAATTCCATAAAAAAATCCATTTCATCCTATAGAGATAAGAAAAATCATGACCTTCCCCACCATCAGGGCATGTTTAAGGTTATCTACACCTATGTTTTGGTGTCACTGCTAGTTTTGCCAAACCTGGCTCCTCCTCGGTTCACCTATCCCTTTCTGAGAAGAAGAAAAAGGCCATGGCGGACGTCGCAAAATTGAAGGCAAGAAAGAGCATAAGTTTTGATAGTGCAGAAGAGCCTGTGAGGAAGTCGGCTAGGCTTCAAAACCTGGCCACCAAGCGCAACGTTATTGAAATCAAGAATGATGAAGAGGAAATACAGGATGAAAATAAACAACTCAAGGACTTCATCATTTCCTCCACCATGACTATGATGAATGCGATGGTTAACTCCATCATAGACATCAGGGAAGGACTTCAGAAACTGTTCTATGCTGGCCAGACTAGCCAGGAAGTTGATGGAGATTCTGAAGCGGACAAGGTTACTGTGAAGATTGAACTGTTGGCATTTTTGCCACATTGATTTGATCATTGATTATTCATGCTTAAGTTGTTGCAATTCTAACTTCTCTATAGGTTTTGATGCAAAAAAATGACTAAGTCCGAAAGTTGTCGCGAAATCGCGACAAAAAATAGCATAGAGAGCCAAGTCAAAAAATCGTCGCGATATCACATGTCGCAGAATCATGGGTCGATTGAGGAGAGAGAAAATCAATGCAGAATTGGCATGATTTCACGACGTGTCGCAAAATCATGGTCAATGCAGTCAACGGCAGCAGGTGGGCAGAACCATCGCGATATCACGACATGTTCGATTTTTGCGGTCAAAATGGTCAAAGGAGGGCAGAGCGACAAACTGTCACGAAATCGCGACATAACTCAGTTGAAGGCGATAAGACTCAATGTCCTAGCGAAATCATGACAAAAAATGACACAAGGCTCATAAGGTGAATAACGTCGCGAAATCATGACGCATCACGTTTTCATGGTGTGGTTAGACGAAAATACTTTAAGTTGTAAAATGGTCGCGATTTCGTGTCAGTTATACGATGCAGGCTCACAAGGTGGAAAAGTGTAGCGAAATCGCTACATGTTCCATGGTCGTGGTCCAAGTGTTGAAGAAAAAGAGTCTAAGGCACAAAGGCATAGCGATATCATGCAACTTTTGAGGAAACATTCCAGCAAGGCAAAGATGTCACGAAATCATGACAGAAAGTGAGAACCGTATAGAAGGTAGAAAATGGTAGCGATTTCGTGACACATTGTTAAAAAAATGACTAAGTGTGGAGAAACGTAGTGAAATCGCGACAGGGTGAAGTTAAAGACATTCTAAGGCAAAAGTGTCGCATTTTCGTGGCCTATGAGTAGGACCATATAGAGTGTAGGAAAGTTGTAGCAAAATCGTGACATGTCGAATTTTCGTGGGTTAGAAGGGAAGATAGAGCCGAAAGACAAGAAAGTGTAGCGAAATCGCGCAGCGTTGTGTTTTCACGGTGCAAGCTAGCGAACGAGATAATGAAGTCGAATAAGTAGCGATTTCATGACATGGTGGATTTTCACGGCTTAGAAGTGGTAGAAGCGTACGGACCAAAAAGACGTCACGATTTCGTGACCTGTCGCGTTTTCGCGACCTATTACAGTTTTGTGCCTGAAAGCAGTTTAAACGGCCCAATGTTATTTTACGATTTTTGATGATTCAAAGCGGTCCAGAATTTAATGTGTTGCTAGTTTTTTATGTAGTCAAGGTAGAAGAATGCACCCAAGCTACCAGAATTGAAGATTTCCAAGGATTCGAAGCTGTTGTTTGCAATTTTTCTAACGGTTTCATGCATATTTCCAAGAACATCATTTAATGAAAACGGTCGACTCTTTCATATGGCATTTAATTTTTGGTTTCTTCGAGGCCATTTAAAGGGATCATATCCTTGTTTTTGTTGCATAATTGTAGATCTCGAGGAGGTCCATTGCAAATTTTAAATGCTGCCAAGAGGCCAGACCTCTATAAAAACCAATGTAAAACTCATTTGCAGAGGTCAGAGTTTGAGAGATATTATTGCGTGGAAGCTTTCAAGTTGTTTGCATGAATGAAAGAGACTTGGCCATTGATTTTAAAATGTCTATCTATGTGATTTCCTTCCATTCCATATATTTCTAAGTTATGCTTGTCTTTCTGATCTACTGTTAGATTTAAATTCTTCATTTGAATTTAAATACTGCTTGTAAGAAAGGAAGTTCTGGGATATACTTCTGGAGGTAGTTTGCGCAAGGTCATAGATGAATTATGCTGTTCTATGTTATTACATGTTGTTCATATACTTGAAAGTCTATTTTTTTAAGTTTCTTTTCCCAGATCTGATAAATTTGGCCTACGGCCATATTTCCCGTTTCTTTCCATGATTTCTTGTTTCTTTCTGTGTATTTTACATCTCTTTCCTACAGCTTTGATCTAAAATCAAGTTTAGAAGTAGTAAGGGAACCAGACCCCTCTGGAGATTGGCCTGGGAGACATTTCTTTCTCCCAGCCTTTCAATTTTGGCTGGGTCTAGGGTGCACTTAATATAAAAATCCTTTCCTGTGGCAGATTCGTGACCAACATGAACCTAAGGAAGATGAGACCCAGGACACTGAGAATAATTACAGTAAGAAAGAGGATAAAACCTCAACTAAGGACTGATTTCCTATTTTATGTTCTGCTTTTCCTAAGGCTACCCTACATGGAGCATGTTTTATTTCAGATTATATGATATTTTTTGGGTTCCTGCCTTCCCTGCATGGAAGTCCTTATGTCTCCAAAAATATTTTTTTGTTTCAATTTCTTAACATTTTTTTTATAGTCCTCAAGCCTCAGAGATTTAGGGAATGAATGAATGATTTTTTTAAAGGTTGAAGGTATGTGGCTTTAATGCTTTAAAATAGTAATTGATTTGATTGGAATTTTAATTAAAAAGGGTGTAGATTTATTCTTTGAATTAAATTTATGGGGCTATGATTTAGGGAATGAATGAGTGATTGTTTTAAAGGTTAAAGGTATGTGACTTTAATGCTTTAAGATAGTAATTTATTTGATTGGAATTTGTGAATTAAAAAGGATGTAGATTTATTCTTTGAATTGAAGTTATGGGATTTCATTTATGGAATGAAAAAGAATGGATTGTTTTAGAGGTTAAAGGTATGGGAATTTAATGTTTTAATACATGAATTGATTTGATTAAAGTTATACCTTGATCTAAGTAGTACATGTTGGATGACTCTCTAAGGAAACTTGAGAGGTGAAGATAAAAGTAAAGGATCTTTTATAATATCCATTATGCATTAGATGGTTGGAAATTTAATTAAATTTTTTATAGTTGCAATTTGGCAAAGTAAATTAATAGATGGATTTAGAGGTATGCCTATCCTGAACCATGAGTACCCTGATCCCCTACTACCCTCAAATAACCAATGGGAAGCAAGGATAAGCAAGGATTTCAATGGAAACAAAGTATAGGTAATTTGTGTTTTATGTTGCTTTACTTAAGCTCAAATAGACTAGAATTGTGGGGATATATCCCCAATGCAGTTAATATAATATTCTTTAAAGTAAGAAGGATTTACCATGCAAGATTTAATGCAATAACTGTTTATTGGTTTAGAGAAGGTACTTTTACTTTATTTATGTATTTGGTTATACTATGTAGTTGATTCTCTTTTTGTTTTAATCCTTCTTTATTTTTGGATGTTTAGTCATTACTCTTTGATGTTTAGTATCTAGATGTATTTTTTTTTGGTTTCTTTATGATAGAAATCAAAGAGTAGAGCTCTAGGGTGCACTCAAAGGTGACCTAAGGGAATTTAAAACCCCTTAGGATGAACATAGGAGACCTAAGGGAATTGAGACCCCCTTAGGGATATCAAGGACTAAGTTATGGAGAGACTACATCTGAGTTAAGATACCTCATTGTGTAGATGATATAGATAGCTTAACTTGTAATACTCATAGTATACCTATACATAATGACTTGTGTATGGTATGGAGATGCGTATATACCTTCGATGGACTAAGGGTGATAAGTCTAGCTCATCAAGAGTGATGGGATATATGAGATTATTTGTAGTAACACATGATATGCCTACACAGACGAACTTGTGTTAGGGTACCTCATGAGATGTAGCTTTCAAGAAAACTTAGGGGATTAAAACTTTAGGTAAATAGTAGTTTGGTTAGGGGTCCATGAGGGGTTCATGTACCTCTCTCAGTAAAAAAAATAAAACTTTTTCTATTTTTGTATGTTTCTTTTTATGTGTTTTTTGTTCATTACATTTGGTATCAGAGCTCTAGGCCGAGGATATAGAGCTTCTATATGTGCTAAAGGGAATTATATGTATCCAATGAAGGCTTGCTTAAGGTAAAGGCTAAAGCTGGGATGATCTATGATACTCTATTTGCTAGAATCTAACGATAATTAACCCCAAGGAAGCGTGGATGTTAGGATGCCTTAGTATGGGCTTTTGTATCAGTGACACATCCTAGCTTGGGATATTACACTAGTTATATTGCTAATGCATCTAGAAAGATAAATCTGTATTATGGCTTGAATTCGAGATACAACTTAAGATAAAACTATAATGTAATATTCTTTCTTAGATGGAATCAGGTTAAGATGCCACCTAAAACGAGAAGAGGGAGGCCTACACATAGACAAACTTAGCAAAGTAATGTTGAAGAAGAAAACTAGGATAGGGAACCAATGATCCCCAATAAGGAGGTAGAAGACCTCACTGCTACGATCACTGCTATGCAGGATCAAATAAGACAATTTTTTGAAGTAGCTACAAACAAAAATTCACAAGTTCATGGTTCAGATATTGGTTTATATAGTGTACTAACTGTAGAACAAGTGCAAGCCAGAGCCTTAGCAAAAAATAAAATATCTAGAGACATGAAAAATATCAGTATATCTAAGTTTTATGGGGAGGGTGATGGGGATGCAGTGGTATCTTGGCTAAGAGAAGAAGAGGTTCACTTTATGGTAAAAATCTTGGGATATTACCCTAGTTATATTGCTAATGCATCTAGAAAGATAAATTTGTATTATGGCTTGAATTAGAGATACAAATTAAGATAAAACTATAATGTAATATTCTTTCTTGGATGGAATCAGGTTAAGATGCCACCTAAAACCAGAAGAGGGAGGCCTACACCTAGACAAACTTAGCAAAGTAATGTTGAAGAAGAAAACTAGGATAGGGAACCAATGATCCCCAATAGGGAGGTAGAAGACCTCACTGCTACGATCACTGCTATGCAGGATCAGATAAGAAAATTTTTGGAAGTAGCTACAAACCAAAATTCACAAGTTCATGGTTCAGATATTGGTTTAGATAGTGTACTAACTATAGAACAAGTGCAAGCCAGAGCCTTAGCAAAAAAGAAAATATCTAGAGACATGAAAAATACTAGTATATCTAAGTTTGATGGGGAGGGTTATGGGGATGCAGTGGTATCTTGGCTGAGAGAAGAAGAGGTTCACTTTATGGTAAAAAGCTACTCATCAAGAACCTGAAAACTTTGGGCTATGATTAACCTAGAAGGGGCTACTCTGTAATGGTGAGAAACCCACTATGAGGAAACTAATATTGAACTTATTGACACCCCATGGGAATAATTTATAAATATCTTTAATAAGATATTCCTAATAGAGCATTTCTATGCCTTAAATTTTGAAGAATTTTCTAGTTTCAGACAAGAAACCAGCATAGTAGAGGTTTACTATAAGAAGTTGGTAAGACTATTCAAATATGTACCCATTTATAATGATAAAATATGGGTTCACAAGTTCACTCTTGGATTGGAATCTAGGTTAAAGCATGATGTAGACATGCAGGAGCCTAAATAATTGCAAAAGGTATATGACCTAGCAAAGAAAGTAGAGTCACACTTCTATTTTAAATATGGTACTCTACCCGAGCAAGCTCGATAGGAGCTAAAGAAGAGGAATAGTGTTGGGTTTGTGAAATGGGAGGCTGATTAAGATCAAAAAGCTAATAATACCCAAAATCCTGAGAAGAAACCTAATGGAAATCATAATAAGTTCAAGAAGAAATTTTGTAGGAATTATAAAAAACCCAATAATACGAAGCCTCAACCACAAAAGTTGCAAGCTCTAACTCCAACAATTAAAATTGGGAATGAGAAACATAAAAAATAGCAAGGACCCAAGGAAGGGTGCTACAATTTTTAGGGACCTCATTACTATAATCAGTGTCCATATCGAGCAGGGACTAGCATAGCTAATGCAAAAAGTAAGGAATCAAAACATCGGATTTATACCGCAATTGGGAAGTAGAAGCTAGAGGGACAAACCACCCCATTACTTGTGAAAGGTAAGGTTTTAAATAAGCAAGTAAACATTTTTTTAGATAGTGGAGCCACTGATAGTTTTTTTTTGTCTAGTCTATCAAGGACTATGTCAAAAAGGCCTAGATATTTAGCTCAAGGATGGGAGGTTGAGTACGGTTCTAGGTAGACCTACTCGGTGAACCAATGTTAGCCTATGGAAAAAATCACTATATCTAGTGGGACTACGGAAAGTTATTTATATGTAACTCCCTTACACGCCTTTGATGTGATCCTTTGGATGGATTGGCTACATGCTCATAAAGCTTAGTCAATTTTCAATACCGATGGATTGAGTATTTAGAAGAAGGTAGGAGGAGACTAAGAATTCATAGCAAACAAAGGGAATTTGAATCTCGGATGTTGTCTTCTATGCAATTGAAAAAGACCCTAAAGAGAGGAGGAATAGTGTATGTAGTTAAAATTTATAAAGTGGAAGACTATGAGGAAGGACAAATACTAAGACAACGTCCAATTTTATAGGATTTTTAGGATGTATTTCCAAAGGAATTACTTGGGCTACCTCCTGTATGGGAATTTGACTTCACAATTGAACTCATTATGGGAGTCGAGCCTATTCATAGATCTCCGTATAGGATGAATCCTATTGAAATGCAAGAATTGAAGGTTCAATTGCAAGGATTTTTGGAGAAGGGTTTGATAAAACCAAGTGTGTCATCGTGGGGTGCACTGGTATTGTTTGTGAAAAAGGATGGTTCGCTAAGATTATGTATTGATTATAGGATGCTAAATAAAGCTACAATAAAGAATCGATATCCTTTACCTAGGATTGAAGATCTATTTGATCAACTAAAATATGCCAAGGTGTTTACTAAGATTGATCTAAGGTCAAGGTATCACCAGTTAAGGATTCGTGAGGAAGACACTCACAAGACAACATTTAAGACTAGGTATGGGCATTATGATTTTATAGTTCTACCCTTTGGATTGACTAATACCCCAGCTGCTTTCATGAACTTAATGAATAGTGTGTTCAAAAGATACTTGGACCATTTTATATTGGTATTCCTAGATGATATCCTTATATACTCTCGAGATAGATAAGAGCATGATAAACATCTTAGGATCATGTTAGAATTGTTAAGGAAGAATAAACTTTATGGAAATCTGGCTAAGAGTGAATTCTATGTTCCAGAGGTACGATATCTTGGACACGTCATATCATAAAAGGGGATTGTTGTGGATCCAGAGAAGATAGAGGCTATTCTAAATTGGCCATCCCCTACTAATGTTATTGAAGTGCAAATTTTCATGGGGTTAATAGGATACTATAGACGTTATATAAAGGACTACTCCAATATTGTTGGACCCATAACTAACCTTCAAAACAAGGGAAGGGAATTCAAGTGGTAAGAAAAGTGTGAGGCTGCCTTTGCACTACTAAAGCATAATCTTACTAGTACACCAATACTAAAGGTTCTTGATCCCCAAGGGGACTTTTGAGTGTGCATTGATGCATCAATAGACGGTTTGGATGGGGTACTCTCACAAGAGGATTCAGTAGTGGCATATACTTCAAGGAAGCTCAAAAAGCATGAAGTTAATTATGCTACGCATGATTTAGAGCTATCTATAGTGGTGCATGCTTTAAAGGTTTGTCACCACTACTTGGTGGGAAGACCCTTTGAATTAAGGACCGACCATCAAAGTCTGTGATACATATTCACCCAACCAATACTCAATGTGAGATAGAGAAGATGGGTGGAATTTCTCGTTGAGTATGATTTTGAGATTGAGTACATAAAAGGAAAAGAGAATAAAGTAGCTGATGCTTTGAGTAGAAGAAAATATATAGTAGCCATAACTAGAATTCACATGGACCTGATGGATCAAGTAAGACAGGAGCAATCTCAGGATGAGTATTGCCAAGGAATTCGAGTTAAGATGAACAGAGATCCTGAAGGAAATAAGGAATTTAGTGTGAAATATGACTTTTTGTGTTATAAGGGAAGGGTCATCATACCAAATATGGGTGATTTAAGGAACTTGATAATGCAAGAAGCCCATAGATCTCCTTATTCTGCTCATCCGGGAGGAGCCAAAATGTGAGAAAACATGAAGAGAACCTTATTTTGGGTAGGAATGAAGAAGGACATCATGGATTTTATTGCTCGATGCCTCGAATGTAAAAAATTTAAGGTAGAACACCAACATCCTATAGGAAAACTATATCTACATGATATACCTACGCAAAAATGGTAGGTTATATCCATGGATTTTATAGTGGGTTTACCCAAGAATCGATATCAACATGATGCCATCTTTGTAGTGGTAAATAAATTGACTAAGGTTACCCATTTCATACCAGGAAATACCAAGGATGATGCTTAGGTGGTGGCTAGCAGATTCATCAAAGAGGTATTCTGATTGCATGGATTTCCTGAGGTAATTATCTCAGATAGAGACTCCAAATTCACTTCTAAATTTTGGAAATCCCTTCATAGTGCAGTTGGTACAAAATTGAATATGAGTTCAGCATACCACCCTAAAACATATGGTCAAACAGAGCGGGTAAACCAAGTTTTGGAAGACATGCTTCGCATGTACTGCATGGATCACAAGTCTCATTGGGAAGATTGTCTACCTTTGGTAGAGTTTGCCTACAATAATGGACATCACTCCTCATTAGGAATGGCACCTTTTGATGCCTTGTATGGGCAAAAGTGTAGAACACCATTGTCTTGGGATAACCTAGAGGACCGAGTTGTGATTGGTCCAAAAATGGTCAGGGTGATGGAAGATTAGCTAAAGGAAATTAGGCAAAGGCTTAAAGAAGTTGCGGATAGGCAAAAGAGTTATGCAGATCTAAAAAGGACTCCAAGAGAGTATTATGTTGGAGATAAGGTGTTCTTAAGGGTTAAGCCAAATAAGAGTGCTATAAAATCCATGAATTTGGATCCATGTTTTGTGGGGCCCTTTGAGATCATAGAAAATATCAATCCGGTTGCATACCAACTTGCATTACCACCTAATCTATCCAAAATCCATGACACCTTCCACATATCCTTGCTTAGAAAATATGTTGCTGACCCTGAACATGTGTGGGATGTTTCTAATTTGTAGATGGAAAATTCGAAGGCCATTGAAGTACTATCGGTGAAGATTCTTGATTTTCATTCCAAGTCTCTATGGAATTGGACTCTTGAATAGTGTAAGGTCTAGTGGGACTAGTTCTCTGAGAAAAATGCCACTTGGGAGAAAGTGGAGGTTATGCGAAAATATTTTCCCTTTTTGTTTGAAGCTATATGATGTAATAATTTTTACTTTTTGTTAAAAACAAAGGAAACTGGAAACACCAAGGACGATGTTTAATTCTAGTGGGGGAGGATGTCATGACCCTCCTTGGCTGACTTTATGGCACAAAGAAACAATGTATTAACCTATGATGTGGTGATACTTAGTTTGAGAAATTGAACCAACTATATGATGTTTAGTTGATTTAGAAGGGTATGTTATCACTAACATATTGCCAAGTGTGCAAGATCAGGTACACTCATAGGTGGAGAAGGTAGAAGCATCCACCAAAAATGAGGGTACCTAAGATCAGGGGAAATGATGATTAAGGTACTCAGAGGTAACATGGATAGATACCTTCATATAGGCATGCATTATCGGAAGGGATAATCATCAATGATTGATCGCCTTGAGCCTTAGTTGATAGCCTAGTAGCTATCATAAAATCTCTGGCTAAGATAGGTGATTGGGTTGATGGAAATATTCCCTCTTTGTTGTTTTATAAATTTGTTTGCTCTCTACTGCATCATGGCTTGGGTAGCATAATGTTGGAATTTCTATAGGAGAACAACTACAAAATGTATGTGGATGCATAAAGTGAACTGTCTTGTTGAAGTAAATATAGAGCATCATTTTTATGAAGAAAAGAAAATTAAATTTATATGCTAAATGAAGATTCATTTAAATTAATTAATGAGGTTTTGATTAAATAATGATTGATTTATTTGAGCTCATTAGTAAACTTCATTTTAATTAATAAATGAGAGTTCATTTAAATTAATTAAAGGTGTTCACTTTAATGATAATGGAAAAGTCATTAAAAGACTTTAATTAATTGAAATAAATGAAAAAAAAATCCATTTAAGAAATAGATGTCTTTTATTTTAAAGAAAGAGCAATTATGAAATTGTTTAAATAAAAGAAGTATATTTTAATGGTGATAAATATCATATAAATGATATTTATTTAAAAGGGTACCATTCTTCATTTTAAAAAAATGTAAATATCCCTTTCCCCTATAGAGTGTAATCTATGTAAATAATCTAGGGGGCTACTAAGTTCCAAAGATGGAAATTATAGGAAAAAGGATTCTTTACCGCCAGAGGAAGGGATGAAGCATTGAATAAATGGGGGCTCGAGGTAGGGCTCAAGGTTTGAGAAGGGACGATGGATGGGCCACCTGGAGCAAGGAAGCACGTAAGGTGCAAGGGAGGAAAAATAGAATGGGGGGAGAAGAAGGAAGACAAGGAGGTGGACGATGGAAGAACGAGGAGAAGGAAGAGGAGGATGTAGACCAAGGACCGAGGAAAAGAGAGGAATGCATCACAAGCAAGGGAGAGGCAGCCGAGACACCACCAGATTCCATTCCATAGGAGTATTAAGGTTGGAGTGTTTTAAACTTTAACCTATTTTTACATGCATTGGTATGGTGAAGATCTTAGTTCAAAACCTGGTTATACTCCCTGTAGCATGTGAAACCAATGGAAAGGATTGGAAACCACCTACATCTAAGTTTTAAGAGTATTGTGCGTGTGTGAAAAACCCTATTAGTGTTTTGAGAGCACTGTGCTTGTGTGAAAGAGCCCAGTTAGTGTTTTTAAGAGTGTTGTGCTTGTGTGAAAGAGCCCGATTAGTGTTTTTAAGAGCATTGTGCTTGTGTGAAAGAGCTTGGTTAGTGTTTTATGAGCGTTGTGAGTGTTTGAAGAAACTATGAGTCTAAGAGCCCTGTTAGTGTTTTATGAGCGTTGTGGGTGTTCAAAGACACTATGAGTCTAAGAGCCCTGTTAATGTTTATGAGCGCTGTGAGTGTTTGAAGACATGGTAAGTCTAAGACCACTGTTAGTATTTTATGAGCGTTGTGAGTGTTTGAAGACATTGTGAGTCTAAGAGCCCTGTTAGTGTTTTATGAGCATTGTGGGTATTCAAATATACTGTAGTCTAAGAGCCATGTTAGTGTTTTATGAGTGTTGTGAGTGTTTGAAGATGTATGTCTAAGAGCATTATGGGTGTTTGAGAGCACTGTGAGTTCAAGAGCATTGTGTGTGTCTAGAGAGCACTATGGGAATTCGAGAGTGTTGTGTGTCTAAGACCTCCATGTTCTAAGAGAGAGGGAGCACCCTATTTTAGAAATGTCTACTGTAGTGGGAAAGCCATCATGTTTCCATGAGGGAGTGTCACATTTGGGAGCACCACCTATAGGGAAAACCACCCGTGGGTTAAAGAGAGGGTTGTGTCTAGAAAATACTGCTTAGCATAAAACCATCCACATTTGTGGGGAACTCTGTTGCTATGAAAGCTCGGTCCCTTTGGGACAGTTAGTGGTGACAGAGGTGAAAGCATAGCACCTAGTTTTACCTTGTTTTACCTTGTTTGGACTCTTGGCTTGGCAGTCCCTTAATCATTCTGCAGAGGTTGTTCCGCATCCACCATGAAGGGCGTTAGCCTTTGGTTATAAATCTTGGATTAGAAAGGTTCACTATGTAATTTTAATTAAACTGGAACCTTTGATTTATATGAAATATATTGAAGGATTTTAATTAAACTGGAACCTTTGATTTATGTGAAATATATTGAAGGATTTTAATTAAACTGAAACCTTTGATTTATGTTGATTATCTTAGGAGATTTTAATTAAAAAGGAACCTTTGATTAATGTTGATTATCTTAGGAGATTTTAATTAAAAAGGAACCTTTGATTAATGTTGATTATCTTAGGATATTTTAATTAAAAAGGAACCTTTGATTAATGTTGATTATATTAGGGGATTTTAATTAAAAAGGATGTAGATTTATTCTTTGAATTAAATTTATGGGGCTTTGCTTTAGGGAATTAATGAATGATCATTTTAAAGGTTAAAGGTATGTGACTTTAATGCTTTAAAACAGTGATTGATTTGATTGGAGATTTTAATTAAAAAGGATGTATATTTATTCTTTGAATTAAAGTTATGGGGTTTTGATTTAGGGAATGAGTGAATGATTGTTTTAAAGGTTAAAGGTATGTGACTTTAATGCTTTAAAATAGTAATTGATTTGATTGGAATTTTAATAAAAATGATGTAGATTTATTCTTTGAATTAAAGTTATGGGGCTTTGATTTAGGGAATGAATGAATGATTGTTTTAAAGGTTAAAGGTATGTGACTTTAATGCTTTAAAAAAGTAATTGATTTGATTGGAATTTTAATTAAAAAGGGTGTAGATTTATTCTTTGAATTAAAGTTATGGGATTTGATTTAGAGAATGAATGAATGATTTATTTAAAGGTTAAAGGTATGTGACTTTAATGCTTTAAAATAGTAATTGATTTTATTGGAATTTGTGAATTAAAAAGGATGTAGATTTATTCTTTGAATTGAAGTTATGGGGATTTTATTTAGAGAATTAAAAAGAAATGGATTGTTTTAGAGGTTAAAGGTATGGGACTTTAATGCTTTAAGACATGAATGGATTTGATTAAAGTTAGACCTTGATATAAGTAGTACATGTTGGATGACTCTCTAAGGGAACTTGAGAGGTGAAGATAAAAGTAAAGGATCTTTTATAATATCCATTATGCATTAGATGGTTGGAAATTTAATTGAATTTTGTATAGTTGTAATTTGGCAAAGTAAATTAATAGATGCATTTAGAGGCATGCCTATCCTGAACCATGAGTACCCTGATCCCCTACTACCCTCAAAGAACCAATGGGAAGCAAGGATAAGCAAGGAGTTCAATGGAAATAAAGTATAGGTAATTTGTATTTTATGTTGCTTTACTTAAGCTCAAATAGACTAGAATTATGGGGAGATATCCCCAATGTAGTTAATGTAATATTATTTAAAGTAAGAAGGATTTACCATGCAATATTTAATGCAATAATTATTTATTGGTTTAGAGAAGGTACTTTTACTTTATTTATGTATTTGGTTATACTATGTAGCTGATTCTATTTTAGTGTTAATCCTTATTTATTTTTTGGATGCTTAGTGATTACTCTTTGATGTTTAGTATCTAGATGTAATTTTGTTTGGTTGCTTGATGATAGAAATCTAAGAGTAGAGTTATAGGGTAAAATAAGAGGTGACCTAATGGAATTGAGAACAGTTTAGGGTGAACATAGGAGATTGTGAGTCTAAAAAGACTACCTTGATAGATAACAATTTTTTGTAGAGAAAGACCAGTTTTTCATTTTTGAGACATGAGGCAAAGAATTGACTAAGGCACGAAGAAGGTCATGATTTCGCGACATGCCAACTTTTCACCGGTATGAATATCAGAGAGGACAAAAAGCAGGAGAGCATCACAATTTCATGAAATGTCAAGTTTTTGCTTGTGAAGTAGCCCGAAGAAGCAAAAAGAGAAAGAGTGTCATGATTTCGTGACATAAAATTTTTTTCCAGCATGCCACTCACCAAAGCTAAAGTACACAATATGTTGTAATTTTATGACATGGCAATTTTTCACCCGTAATGCAGCCTGAAGGAGCCTGAAAGGAAAAGAAGTCTCGATTTCATGACATGTCAGGTTTTTGCATGTGAAGCTGCTTGAAGGAGGCATAAAGGATAAGGTGTCATGATTTCACGACCTGATAAGTTTTTTGTTGACATGGATATATTTAGTAATGAATAAGATGCCTCCAAAAGCTCGTGTCAGTAAATAGAATTAGACAGTAGAAATATCGATTCCTAAAATCCTGCTATTAGATTTTGTTTGTGGGAAGCCATGCAAAAGATATGGAAGCATGATTGTAGTATGATTGCTTGTAATTGATTCTATATCGAAATGTACTAATTTTAAAAATATACTCACCATAGGGTATATATAAACTTTGAAAAGAGGTCGAATCTTGGACATTTACAAGATTGGATGTATATATTTTAAATTCAAGCAATAAAATTACGCTCCTATTGAATTTTGGTTCACAGTGTGCAAGTGTATGTATTAACATTTCACACTTCTATTCACATTATTAAAATATAGATTGTTTTTGTTCTAATATCTGGACTTATGCAAAACATAAATCATATTTCCAGAGTTGAAATCTAATATATACATGTGTTATATGGACATCTAAATCACATTGAGAAATTCATGATTTCTGCGTGGAGGTATATCAAATGCTTTGACAAGTAAAGTATATGTGTTCATCTTTCTTGTTGTTTAATATGCACCACAAACAAGCTCGAGCCTCGACTATATTTCCCTTTCTTTCAGTAATGCTCTTTTCCCTTTTCCCATAAAAAATATTAAGGAACCAACATCCTTTGGAGATTAGACAAAATACCTCAATATCAGTCTCGTCTATTCAATGTTGAAAAAATCAAGGTGCAAATAACAACCATAGGCAGATTTTGTTCCAATAGTTTTTGGCACGCCCGATGGGACCCTAAATCCCACAATATTATATAAGGTTTGGTGTTTGACTTTGATATTTTAAAATCCAAATCAAATCACCTGGTGACTCCATCCAAAGGTATAGACCCAAGAAATACCTTATATATTTATCTGGTTAAAGAATCATGATTACTTACTTATATGATAACCAGATCTAAAGCAAGAAACTCAGAAGAACCCATTGAGTTCTTCGAGCTACATCTTGGTAGCCTAAGAGTGCATCCAATTTTATCTGCTAGATAAAATCCACCTACTACCAATATTACCACCCTTGTACCCTCTATTTTGTCTATTTCTATTATTAAACCATCCTCAGTCACTACTAGTAGTTCTATAGTATAGGAAAGTTTTATCGATCCAAATTTTTCGTAGCCTTTCCTTCAGGCTAAAGGATCCGTGATTGGAAGGGGGATGCGAGAAGGATGGAATGACACCTCAAACTAAGAGGCCCTTTGAAGGTCGCGCCTCTCGGGGAGGGGTATCAGGGTGAATTTTTGATGGATGGTGGGGTTCACCAGGAAACTTTGAGTGGCAGTTTCCATGCCTAGGTTGGGAATGAGTTTGATGTGTTCAGTTTTACACTTAATCATCCAAGTCCTAGGTTTGGCCAAATGAATCTAAGCTATACTATATGAAAATGCAATTTGTATGAATACAAAAAGTAGGATTAAATATGAAATGTAGAGAATATACTAAATGAAAAATGGCATACCTATTTTTGGATGTTTGATGGAGATTCTGAGGTTTGAAGCAGTCCGAATCATCTTTGATCTGACAAGATCGTCTAAAATCAGAAAGAATCATCTCTGATCTGACGAATTCATCAGAAAAACTCATTAGAGACCTGTAATCACAGAAATAGATACAAAATACAAAAAAGGCAATTGCAAAAACAAAGGATAATGATAGGAATGATAATAAAAATGCTAGAATAACAATTACAGATAATAAATTAAATGAAATGCATTATCTTAATGACTAACTTTGACCTTATCATGCATCTACGCTATATGAGGTGAACTCCAAGATGCAGAATAATAAAAAGCTTAACTAATGCAGAACATAACAACAGATAAAAAACAGAGAATGCAAACATTGGGCACTGATTGCCCCTAATGTCGGCTGTAGTCAAAATCGTCTACAATCATACAAAATCATATGTTGTTGCGACTCGATCATAAAAAATTGTACAGGATCATCTACGATGATCTGAGATTGCTATGGCTAAAAAACAATGAGGTTCCTACAAGAAAACTTGAAAAAGGACAAAGGCAAATAGCAATTCAAGGTCTTCCAACGCATGTAAAACTCTAGTTACAAAAAAATTCAGCCAGGGGAAGGTCAAGGGGGAGCCTAAGATTAAATAGGCATAGGAGGGAGGTTAGGAGGTTGGAGATCATCCCAATCTGGGAGATCTCCAACGGGGAGGGTCTCTAACGATGCAGACACGCTTCTGCCCAAATTAGAGATGCCATTGAAACGGAGGCTAATTATGAAATATTAGTTTTGGGATGAAATCGTCTAGACATTCTGCTCCAGACGAATTTGTCCGATCTGAGGCGATATCATCTGATCGGTGATGATATCGTCCAACGGTCACAACAAATCCTAAAAATGGCATGGAAAATGGGGAGAGCGGTTTAACAGGCGGTTAAAGGGCGGTTCGGGGTTAAAATTCAAATTTAAATTATTTACTAAGGTTTACTGCACCAATTTTAGGGTGCTACATTTTGCCCCCTCTTTAGCAAATTTTCCAAAGAAAATGCGTTAAATACGAGTTCTTCTCGATTTACAAGAAAGCAAAAATTTATTCTCATTTTTAGGCGACGATTCTAGGTCGAATCGTACGACAACTTACTATGGTGCCCCCTCCGTGTTTTTACCCAAATCGAACGTTTGAGGTAAAAACATGAAAAAGCAAAATTTTAAAATTTTGTTAATTTGTTTTTGAATAAAATTAAGAAAAATAGGGTAAAACCCTAATTCATTTTTACTGTTCATTTTTTTCTGGTTTCTAGAGCTCTGCAGACAAAATGGTAGAGACAGCACACCGATCGACAGAGGTCCGGCGCGGGCTATGGGTAAGGATCTAAACTTAGTTTAGCATGGTTTGAATTTAATTTATGTGCTTTTTAGATGAATTTTAAATGATTTTTGAGCATCGTGGCCATTTTTGGGCTGTCGACGTCATCGGGACGAAATCGTCCTGATTTCATCAAAATCGTCTCGATATCATCGATTTTGTCCAAGGGCGAAATCGACGATATGGGGACGATTTCGTCCAATAAGGGACGATTACCTAATTGCAAAATCGGAGATGATTTCATCCTACTAAGGATGAATTTGCTCAAATTTAGGATGATATCGTCCAATAGTGGACGATATCATCATTTTTATGAAATTAAACTGATTTTACTTGCTTTTAATTGATTTTAATCACTGTTTATTAATGATTGTTACTATTTTGTTGTTTATGTTGCAGAGGGGATTACTAAAGAGCTAGGAATGGAAATACGATGGGCTGAGGGATGACGTGGCCACTCTAGATCTGGGATAGCAAGATCAGCTGGCATAGGTCGGCTTACGGCATGTGGTAGAGATGCCACAGGTTCCTACGGACATGGGGCTACTGACAGCCCTAGCAGAGAGGTGGTATCCGAGATCATCCTACTTCTGGTTACCGATAGGGGAGATGGCTCCCACAATAGAGGACGTATGGAGGATCTTGAGGATCCCCATACAAGGACGATTCATGACTCCTGTGACCAATCAAGGTCATGCCATGATGTGGCTCTAGGGTATCTAGGTTGACTCGGGTTTTGGTCGGGGTAGTCGGTGGACTTCTATTGTGCCACCAAAGTGGGTGCAGGTTGCCATGGCTACTCACATATGTGGTCTACGATATGAGAGACCATGGCTATAGGTTTTCTTAGGGCAGATTTATTCTATGTCAGTTGTACAGGATCTTGTATGGGGTCGCGTACAAGAGCGACCGATGTCTAGTCTTGACATCACTTCTACAGGTTTGGTGCTGGGAGCATATTGTAGTGCGGAGGTTGGTAGGGCTCCCACTGATAGGGATTGATGGGGAGAGGCCCCGATTTTTCTACTGGTGGCTCCAGAGAGGGTCACAGTGGTGGGTAGATCTGCCAATATCATGGAGGTTACTAGATGATCTCATACCAGATCAGATCACCTAGAGGCCTTGGAGAGAGCATCCAGGGTGGGCCGAGGACCATCAAGAGTTAGCTCACATCAAGTGAGTTTGTTGGCTAAGGATGGAGTGGGGAGAGGTAGAGCTCCATCGCTATGACCAAGTTTTATGCTAGTTCGGTCTATAGCAGGGGATCCCTTCTCTCAGGGATTACGAGTTTTCCCAGATCGTTTGGGATAACACTACACTCAACGGGGCTCCGAACATGCAATGGTTTTGGAGCCAAGACACGAATGATGCCCCCATTTAGCCAGTGTATGGGGACAACGATGGGGTAGCTGATGGCTACGATGCCTGGTACATAGGCATCCAAAATCCTCGGATTATGATGGCACAAGGTTCGATTCATGTGGTTGTGCATCGGATGGGGAGGCGATGCCAGGTAGCCATTGAGGTGGCACAAGGTCATGGAGGGAGAGAGTAGAGGAGTCCATAGTCTCAGTAGAGGCCATGACAGTGGGATAGGAGGGAGGAGGGACTCCCTTCTCCATAGAGAGAGAGGTCATCATCGCTCGACAAGGGCAAGGGTGTCGAGGTAGGGGAGAGTAGCGAGATGGCTACTCTTCGGGCAGAGAATGCTCAACTCTAAGCTCAAGTGCAGACACTTCAGGATGAGGCTACACAACATTGAGATGAGGCCACACAGCTCAGATATGAGGTCACATGGCTCAAAGCATGGAGCGAAGGGGCGAGCACTCGGGACCTATCACGGTCTATCGCTCAGACCATGTTCTACCAGAGGTTATACCACCATATGGTACTAGAGGAGCAGAGGGTATCATTGCCAACCCCCATTGTGGAGCCTATCATGATGGTTTCATCAAGGACATCATCACGATCGACGTCGAGGACTCGTGACACCACATAGACTGCGATGGGGCCACCTCCTCCACCTCAGGGTGAGAGAGGAGATGAGGCTGAGAGCTCGAGGGCTTCTCGAGGCTAGCTTGCTGACTGCATTGCATGGATTGTATATATTGTTTATTATTTGTATTTTTGAGAGGATTGAGTATGCCGAGGTACAGATTGTGGCATACCAATCCATTTTTGATATGATGTACATGATTTTGTTGATATATATATATATATATATAATAATATATATATATATATGATCTTTTTTTTGATGATATGACTTGTGTCTTATGTGTTTGTATGATGCTTTAATGTTTTGATTTGATTGATTTGATGATTCATGTAATTATGTCGTTTGGAAATATTATAATTTATTGTCATGCTTTACAATTTAAATGAAATAATCTGATGTAAACAAATTGGTTGTTTGTGGAATGATTTGATGAAAAAATAAAAGGGACTTTTAACAATAATTTCAAAGGATATTGTCACTATTTATGACCATTTCATGGAGTCACCGCTCGCTAGGTCGTCAAGCTAATCCCAGTATAGAAATATTGTTAAAAGTAAAAGAGTGCTTAAGAGACTGTCTTAAGGCTTTTTGTTGTGATAATGAAAATGATGATGGTGATGATAATTTGTTTTCAGATTTCCATGAAAATATTATGCATGAAATATATTAAAAATGATTTTTTGCTAGGCATAAATTCCTAAGTGTGATAAATTTTTTGAATAATTCCCTAGGAATTATACCATCATTGTAAAATTGAATGTTGACATAATGACATGAAATAGTTAGATTGTTCATTCTTTTTAAAGCATAATTATGTAACATAATGATTTAAGCCATATGTTTTTATGGAAGAAATAAAATGGGACAAAAAATTAAAACAATGGTTTGCGCTAGGCATAGAATATTTAGGTATAGACTTATACCATCATCGCGAAATCCAAAGAGAAAAAGAAATCGATATAATAGTTTTATTGCATGGTTGATTTTTAACTTTGAAAATAAACAGAAAATATAAATATGAGGACTTGTGCTAGGCATAAAATTCCAATTTATGTTTTTGGAACTATACCATCGTTGCGAAATTCAGAAAGTTATATATATAAATGTGATTTTATTGCATGTTTTTGAAAGAAAATTTTGATTTTTTTGATAATGCATGTAGTTGTTTTTATACTAAACAACTGTTCTCAAGTAAGAAAATGAAATTATTCCAAACAATTTACAAAAATATTTTAAATTATCTCAAAGACAAAAGTTAGATTTATAAGGAATCCCATGTGCATATGTGAGTTCATTTTCGATCTTGATTTATCATAATGATACACAAAATCTCTCAAATACAAATGTGTGTGCAATTGCTTTGTGCATTTACCAATTTTGAGCAAGATAATTTGATACAAGTGATTTGAATTAACCAAATAAGTGTTCATTGACCATGATTTAGATGCATATAACCATACCGGACTACTATGTAAGTCGGGTTATCAAGAGCTACCTAATCTATAAGCAGACATAGGTCTCTACAAAATAAGGTCGCTAATGTAATAGACATATCACCACGCTAGGAGTTACCCAAGGCCAAGCGGGTTGGGCACAAACCACCTGTTATGGGGCTTACCTCACATTTTTCAAATAATTGAGAATTCTAGGGATTCAAGCTCATTCACCCTTCTTTTCTTTTCAATGGGTAGGGAAAAGGATTTTATTGCTTTTGCTTTTGCTTTCTTTGCTTTCTTTGCTTTTTTTTGCTTGGTTTCTTTATTTTTGTATTTTTCTTTTTCTTTTGCTTTTCTCTTTTTTTTTTGTATTTTTGCTTGATATTTGAGATAATGCTGAAATATTGCTGAGATGGTACAAAATGATACTGAAATAATGCTTCTTTTTCTCATGATTTTGCTTGATTTTTCTTTTTCTTTTGCTTCCTATACTAGGGATACTTGCTCGGATTGGATGTAGAGCAAGGGATTTTTATTCTAGGTAGGGGTGAGCTTGTCCTTTTGTCAATTCTCAAAGATTCTAGACCATGTGCATGATAGGATAGCAGGGGAAACTTTTCGCTCAAGAAACCACTTCTACTATGTAGCATAGTATTGAAATTGCAAATGTAATCATTTTAATGTGAAAGGATATGCTTGGTTTAAGTAAATAACAAGATCAATTCTCTATGCTCAAACTTTATTTAATTCAATTTGTGGACTTTGATATAAGAGAGATTAGTAATCATACCAGATAAAATCAAGATATTTATTTTTGTGTTTGCAAAAGTGAGGGATTCCAAATAAATGCTAATTTATCCAAAATAATTTGAAAATATAATTGCAATACTTCAAGAATAAATATATACAACAAATATGTTTTTTGAAGAGTTTGATAATTTTGACTCTCTTTCTTTTTCTTTTTTTTTTTTGTTTCGAAAGAGTCAATAATATTGCTGATTTCATTTTTATTTTATTTTTGTTTGTTTTTTTTTTTTAATTTTTTTATATATTTTTAAAATAAAACAACATGCAAAATATATACAAATGATGAAATGACCAGATTTATGCGTAATAATGCTTAAGATGCATAATATTCATAGGTTCTTTAAGATCTTTACCATCTAAGGTAGCTAATTTGTATGCTCCCGATCCAAATTTAGCAGTGATAACATATGGTCCAAGCCAGTTGGGCTCAAATTTACCTTTAAGGTCTTTAGTTGCATTAGTATTTTTTTATTTTCTTTTAAAACAAGGTCGTGAATCTCAAAGGATCGATGATGAACTTTCTTGGCATATGATCTTTTAAGCTTGTTTTGGTAGGCACGAAGATGCTCCAAAGCATTGATGTGCTTCTCATCTAATATTTCTAGATGATGAAGTATGCCAGCACGATATTCATCTCCTAATTCAGTATCTTGAAGTAGTAGAGCCAAAGAAGGAACTTCTAATTCAAAGGGAAAAATAGTTTCAGCACCATAAACCAAAACAAAAGGTGAAGCGCCTGTGGGAGTGCGAACGCTAGTTCAATAAGCCCACAAAGTAGGATATAATTGAATGTGCCAGTCGCGGCCAGATTTATTGACCAATATTTTAAGGATTTTGATTAATGTTTTATTAGATGCTTCTGCTTGGCCATTACCCTGAGGATAATAGGGAGTGGACCAATGATGTTGAATTTTATATTTTTGACATCTTTATTTTTGAAACAAGTTCCATTATCTGAGATGAGATTTGCAGGAATTCCAAACCTACAAATAATTTGATTAAATATGAATTTGGAAACTTGGGTTCTAGTGCAGGAAGCTAAGGGCATAGCTTCAACCCACTTAGTAAAATACTTAGTGGCAGTTATGATGAATTTGTGTCCATCAGATGACACAAGATTTATTTTGCCAATGATGTCTAAGCCCCATTTTGAAAAGGGCCAAGGAGATGAAATAGCCTGCAGTTCTTGTGTAGGGGCATGGACAAGGTCAACATGTTTTTGGCACTTGTCACAATGGTGCACATAATCATGTGCATCATTCTCCATGGTGGGCCAAAAATATCCTATCCTAAGGAGTATTTTAGCAATGGCACTACCACTAAAGTGTCCCCCACAAGATCCATCATGGGCTTCACTCAAATCTGTTCTAGATTCTTCTAGATTCAAACATCTCAATAAGATACCTTCAAAAGATCTCCTCTATAAGGTATTGCCAATTATTACGAAGCGACTTGCTCTTTGACGTAATAACCGATGCTGATTTCTATTAAAAATTGTAAGGAAGGTCCCATTTTAAAGAAAACCAAATATATCTGTATACCAAGGTTTAAGAGTAGTTTCATTGATTAGAAACACATCCAAAGGTTCCAAGCATGACTTATGTGAAGCAGGTTCTTGGAGTCAACAAATAACTATGGTGGCATATTCTTCATCTAATTCCAAGGGCAGAAGAGATGCAGCTGCAGCCATAGCATCAGCCACACGGTTGCTAGTTCTAGGAATAGCTTCCAAGGTAACTTGATCAAATAAAGATATTAATTGTAAAACATATGCTTTATATGGGCAAAATTTATCATCTCTGGTCTGATAAACATCATTGATTTGATTTATAACAAGTTGAGAATCACCAAAAACTAATAGATGTTTAATTTTTAGTGCCAAGGTAGCTCGTAATCCAAGGATTAGAGCCTCATACTCAACAGTATTATTAGTACATGCAAACATTAATTTAAATGACAAAGGTATAATGTGTTTTTGTGGAGATATTAAAATAATACCTGCACCAACCCCACTCATGCATCGGGCTTCGTAAAAGTAGAAGGACCATTGTTCAGCATGGCCTGCCTCTAGTTGAAGGCATTCATCAGGAAACTCAATGATGAGGGGATGGGTAGACTCTAAGGGTGCAACAACTAATTGATCTGCTATGATTTGACCCTTAACAAACTTCTGTCCTATAAATGTGAGTTCAAAATAACTTAGAGAAAGAACCCATTTTGCTGTGCGACCCGATAAATAAGGTCGACTCATGAGATACCGCAAGGGATCAGACTTAGCAATGACATATGTTTTCTGGTTGAGCATATAATGGCGTAATTTTTGCATAGAAAATATGACTGCTAAACATAGTTTTTCTAATGTTGTGTAGTGGGTTTCATAACTGATTAAATTTTGTCTAATGTAATAACTAGCACGTTCTATTTTCTCATCATCAAGTTGAGCTAACATAGCTCCTAAGGCAAAATCTAAAGCTGAAATATATAGGATAAATGGGCGATCATGTCTAGGTGGTGAAAGCACAGGTGGGTTAAGGAAGTATTGTTTGAGGATTTCAATAGCTTGTATA
Organism: Wollemia nobilis; assembly: GCA_028583015.1. NCBI lineage: Eukaryota > Viridiplantae > Streptophyta > Pinopsida > Araucariales > Araucariaceae > Wollemia > Wollemia nobilis. The sequence continues at coordinate 1,171,045 of JAQPPZ010002974.1, read as the reverse complement.
AAAATAACATTCAAGAGTTTTTCTAACTCCCCTTTGACTAGCAAGGCCACTTTGGGATGCATTTTTATAAGTTTTTGTTTAACAGGTTTAGCATCCGGATGGACTACTAGATGATGCATGACTACAGAAGGGTCTAAACTTGGCATAAATTCATGTGTCTAAGGGAAGACATATGCATAATCTTTAAGAAATGCAATGTATTTATCTTGTTTTTCTTGACGTAATTCTGATCCAATATTGATTATGTGAGGATTATCCTCGGTTCCAATGTTAACTTTTATGATGTTTTCTACTTCCATGTGTAGATCTCTCTCAAAATTAGGTGGGGTGGGTGAAATGCCCAATTATTGTAATTCTTTTAAGGTTAGCTTGGATAATTTGTCTTGAGGAGTCATGGCCTCAAGTTGGGCTATAGTAGGTATAGAGCCATTGAAATAAAATTCATTGTGTAACAACTCTTCAACGGAGACACCATGGAAAATATCTCCCTCCAACTCATCATCGGATTTAGCAATCATCTCAGGGTAAGCTATGGATAGCATACTACATGTAAATGAATCATTTGTTAGACGCAAAGCATCACATCCATCCAAATAATCTTGATAACATATGAGTTGATCATCATCTTCAAAAGGGAAGGGTTGACCCTTACTAGGAAATAGGCCCACACCACATCGGGCGGGCCATGGTTCTACCTCAAAAGGTTCTTTCATACCATCTTGGAAAGGTCCCAAACCTTTCCCTTTATATCCCATTTTAAGCATTATAGGTTTAGCGTTAATATACTCATCAGTAAAATAACATTGGGCATATCCATCATAATGAGTCTTGATGTTCCTAGGTATTCTTCCCCAGTCATATCCCTTATAAATAAAGGCACAACTCCCGACTTGGTAAGTACTTCCCATAGGTTGTGGGAGGCCCAAGGTATGAGGAGATGGAGGCAAATTATTTAATATAAGGGAATCTTGCATAGAAGCATTTGTTTTTTTTTATATAAGAATTTTAGATAAATCGGGTAAGAGCTCATCAGTAAGAGCATAAGAGGTAGAAGGATCATTTCCTATAATTTTAGATGTGGAAGATATGTCTTTGGTAGATGTAGATAATGTAGAGGTGTCAATAGATGAGTCTATAGGTTTTGAAATTATGGGAGTGGAACATGAAACATTGGTTGTGGTATTAGGGTCTTTTTGAGGTTCTAATGTGGTTTGTTTAGAGGATGGTTGAGCTATGTGTAAAGGTGGAATTGATGGAGAAGATGTAGATGAGGTTATGGGTGTGTGTTTCACATGTTTAGATGAAAAATGAGAATTAGGATGTGTGGATGATAGAGTAGGACAAAATTGAACTCCAACAGGTTCTGCCAAAGCACACATATCAAAGGGTCTAGGATCACCATGATTGTAACCAACTGATTTTTAAATTCAAATTTGACACACTGATGTAAAGTTGAGGGAACAACCCGCATTGCATTGATCCAAGTGCGACCCAAGAGTATATTGTACAATGTGGGGCAATGTACAATATACTCAATTGTATCTAAGGTTCTAGGACCAACTTGCAATGGGATGGTGATAACTCCACACGTTTCTTGTGTTTCGTCATTGAAATATTTTATGATCATGTCAGTTCTTTTCATTTCATCACTTCTAAACCCAAATATTTGGTAGAAGTCAAAAGTGAAAATGTTTAGAGATGAACCATTATCAATCAAGACCCTTTTGACTGCTACATCTCCTATTAGGGTAGTAATATATAAGGGGTTATCCTTATGTAAACTATGTTGTGGTATATCTCTATCCCGAAATTCAATACAATCGACTTATCAAGTTATTATAGTATTGGTCATGGCTTCAGGTTGAATATCTTATGGTACCATCATTTGGCTTAATGGAGCATTAGTTCATCTCTATGTGTAGGAGAAGATATGAGAAGGTCCAAAAGAGAAATCCGAGCTGTAATGTTTGATAGTTGCTCATTAATATTATAAGGAGGTTTAGGTTGAACATTAGGAGCATGATTTCCTTTATTAGGAACTTTCAAAACAAATGGAGCTGATCCATCGTTCTGATTTTGTTCTTGTTGAGAATTTTGAGCTTGTTGTCTAGTAATAGCTCCAATGGTACCTACAATATTGTTTTGCGGATGATGAATAGGTCTTGGTCTAGTGTTTATAGCTTGTTCATTAGGAAGTAATTGATGAGAAGATGGTCTAGCAGTGACTCTTCTTGGAAATGGTTCTTCTAGAATCATGGAATTTGTGATAGGTTGAATAGCATCTAATTCATCTTCAAAACTATTCGATTGATTTGATGTGATTTCCATGTCACTTTCAATTTCATATTCTATATCACTAAGATCAGGAGTTTGAATATTATGTAGAGGCCTGGTCGTGACCATGGATAAAGTTGTGTCAAAATTTTGTAAATCATGAGTAGGTAAATGTCCACTAATAGTTCCTACATATCGGGTAGGAGGGGGAACATTATGATGCTCAATTTGATTGGCTACCTCTTTACCATGCTTTGGTAGAGGATGTTGAAATATGTCTAATGATTGATTGGCATTTTGATTTTGATTTTTGGGGATGTTCTTTTGAGCATTATTAGGAGGATTTTGTTTAGGTTGGAAGGCTTGCACCTCCATTTCATTATTATCAATCAAATCTTGTATTTTGTGTTTTAATATTTTACAAGAGTTGGTAGAGTGTCCAGGTCCTCTATGGAAATCACAATGTAAATCAGCTCTGTATCCGGGTATAGTTGGATCAGGTTCTCGGATATTAGGTAATTGAATCAAACCTCTTTCGAGTAATTGTGGTAGAATAGTTGATAGAGGTTGATTCAATCTAGTAAATTCTCGAGGAGGTTTATCAGGAGGTTTCAGTATAAATTTCTCTGTTGTCTTTGTAGTATTGACATTAGCAACATTTTTGCTATTAGTGACTCCATCACCCACAACTTGTTTATTTTTATATTGGTTTTTGGATGTTTTCTCATCATATTTCTTCTTGAGCTGACCTCTCCTAATGAGAGCATCCTCCACTCTTTAGGCTAAGTCTATAGCTTGATCGAAGGTGGTTAAGGTAGCAGTTGATAACTCATAGGATATTTGTTCTTGTAAATTATTAATGAATATGTCCAACATTTCCCTATAAGGTAACACAAAGTGCAATTTTATTATCAACTGCCTCCATCGAGCTAGGAAATCAGTAAAGCATTCATATTTGTCTTGTTTTAAATTGTATAAATATTTAATGGTCACGTGCCTTTCGATGTAGGTACTAAATTGATGGACAAAAGACTCAACTGTTTCTTCAAAATTCCTCAAAGAAGGGGTGGGCAATTGATAGTACCACTCTAATTCCATTCCTCCTACACTTTTTGGCAACATTTTTAGTAATAACAAGTCATCATATGATATATCATGACATGCTATCATAAACATGCGAAGATTCTCTATGGGATCTTTGGTCCCTTTGTATATAGGCAAGACACACATAGGAAAGTGTTTAGGATATGGTTGTGCTACAACTATAGGATCTAAAGGCTGACTACACATCTCTCGATAATTGTACGAGGGACGATAGGGATCTATCTGGTCCATGCGGGAAGCTAGTTGTTTCACCATGGCTTCCAGATTACTAGTTTGTCCACCATATTGGTTTGGTGGTACATGAGCATGGGATTTAGGAGCGTATGATGGCATGACATAAGGATTAGATGCTATATTGCTATTATGTAAAGTGTTGGTAGGAAGGGTATTATGAAGAAGTTTTGTAGTTGTATTATGTTGTATCCCAGATTGTTGGAAATTGATGTTTGGCTTAGTTTTGGGCCTTTGTTGATTTGAGGTGTATTGATCAATAGTTTGGCAAAATAAAGCAGTGAATGAAGGTTTCTTTTGTGCGGGAATGATTTTAGGCTCAATAACAGGTTCCTTAGGAGGTTGGGTAACCTATTGTTTTTGCATGTTCTGGATTATAGTGGCCATATCCATATTAGATGGTCCAACTTGATCACTTTCTTGATCAATGAAGGACAAGGGATTGGTGCGTGTGTTAAACATGTCTTCCATGGTTGCTTGAGTTTCACTAATTTGTTCCCTATCAATATGAACTGCTCTATTAAGAGCACCAATATTATTGTTGAGAAATTTCTAGAAATGATCCATGTTATCAAAAGTAACAGCTCCATCTGGAGTCATTCTAGGGGATGAGGATCCTTCCTCTCTAACAGTTTCCTCTTGTTCATTTCCTACAACAAGATCTTCATCATCTTGTTGGTCTAGAGTTCCTTCTTCCTGAATTGGATTCTCAGGAGGAACATTTGGGTTTTTTATTTTCTTTCCTAACCAATCTTCTTCTTCTTCAGTTTGTTTACCATTCCTAAGTCTAGTCATTGTGCTTAAACTTAGATTTTAGCAAATATATATATATATATATATATATATATATATATATATATATATATATATATATATATATATATATATATATATATATATATGCAACAAGCTTGAGAGGTATATATTTTAATTATATACCTACTATAATACTTAAAATAAAATGTTTTGATTTTGTTTTTGTTTTTTTGTTTTTTGTTTTTGTTTTTGTGTTTTTTATGTTTTTATAACAATATTATAAAAGTAACAAACAATACACTAAATGCAAGAAATAATAATAATGCAAGAAATGATCTAGTCTTCTATAAATAGTTTATGAATATCATTAATGGGATCAAGTTCTTCAGGAGTCATGAAATGTTCTTCTTCAAATTGGAAGTGTTGTTTCAAGAATTTTATAAAGTGTGCTATGGTGATATTATCTGTTTTAGACTCTGATTGGTAGAAATAAAGCTCGTGGCAATACTCTCGATATAACACAGCTCTAGGAACTCTCCTCCATATTTCCTTGTCTATAAGAATGACATCTTGATCTTCTATACGACCTAGGAATTGGTGTACTATAGCTGTGTTCTTGAGGTATTCCTCGAAGGTGTACAATTATGAAGACACAAGGGCTCTTCTATCAACTAACCACCTATAGCAAGCTCTCTGAAGTTCATGGTACAAAATGAGTTGATGAGGATCCAAGATTCTATCTAGGACAAACCTCTTAATTTGCTTAAGTTCTGTTGACCTAGATGAAATAATACCCAATCTCCTATCAAGTTCGTCCCACAAAAGTTGGTTTCTATCTGTTTGAGGTACCCTAAGGACAAAAGTAATTTCTATGGCTGCTAATTGGTTTTCAACATTTATAGTGACAACTTGTCTTTTCTTAAGATCTACCATCTAAACATGATATGCAAACTTAACAATTTTCTAATGATTTTAAATGCATCTATTTTTTTGTTTTCAAAAGGTTTTAGTTTCACGTCGGGTTCACCAAAATGTATCGATCCAAATTTTTCACACCCTTACCTTTAGGCTAAAGGATCCACGCCCAGAAGGGGGATGCGAGAAGGATGGAACAATACCTCAAACTGAGAGGCCCTTTGAAGGTCGTGCCTCTCGGGGGAGGGGTATCAGGGTGAATTTTTGACGGATGGTGGGGTTCACCAGGAAACTTTTAGTGGTAGTTTCCATGCCTAGGTTGGGAATGAGTTTGATGTGTTCAGTTTTACACTTAAGCATCCAAGTCCTAGGTTTGGCCAAATGAATCTAAGCTAAACTATATGAAAATGCAGATTGTATGAATACAACAAGCAGTATTAAATATGAAATGCAAATAATATCCTAAATGAAAAATGGCATACCTATTTTTAGATATTTGATGGAGATTCTGAGGTTTGAAGCAGTCCGAATCATCTTTGATCTGACAGGATCATCTGAAATCAGACAGAATTGTCTCTGATCTGATGAATTCATCAGACAAACTCGTTAGAGACCTGCAATCATAGAAATAGATACAAAATACAAAAAATGCAATTGCAAAAATAGAGGATAATGATAGGAATGATAATAAAAATACTAGAATGACAATTATAGATGATAAATTAAATGAAATGCATTATTTTAATGACTAACATTAACCTTATCATGCATCTACACTATATGAGGTTAACCCCAAGATGTAGAAAAATAAAAGGCTTAACTAATGCAGAACATAACAACAGATAAAAAATAGAGAATGCAAACTCCGGGCACTGATTGCCCTCAATGTCGGTTGCAGTCAAAATCATCTGCAGTCATACGAAATCATCTGATGTTGCGACTGGATCGTTCAAAATCGTACAGGATCTTCTGTGACGATCTGAGCTTGCTTCGGCTAAAAAAAAATGAGGTTCCTGCAAGAAACAATGAAAAATGACAAAGGAAAATAGCAATTCAAGGTCTTTCAACGCATGTAAAACTTTAGTTACAAAAAAATTCAGCCAGGGGAAGGTCAAGGGGGGAGCCTAATATTAAATAGGCATAGGACAGAGGTTAGGAGGTTGGAGATCATCCCAATATGGGAGATATCCAATGGGGAGGGTCTCTAAAGGCACAAACATGCTTATGACCAAATTAGAGACGTCGTTGAAACAGAGGATAATTATGAAAAATTAGTTTTGGGATGAAATCGTTTGGACATTCTGCTCTAGATGAATTCATCCGATTTGAGGTGATATTGTCTGATTGGCGACGATATCGTCCAACGGTCATAAAAAATCCTAAAAATGGCATAAAAAATGGGGAGAGCGGTTTAACAGGAGATTAAAGGGCGATTCGAGGTTAAAATTTAAATTTAAATTATTTACTAAGGTTTACTGTGCCAATTTTAGGGTGCTACATTTTGGCAAACTTGTACCCATGGTCGTGCATGTTGTAGACCACATCTGTGAGTAGCCATGGTAGTCTGCACCTGCTCTGGTGGCACAGCAGAAGTCCACTGACCACCCCGGCCAAAACTCAAGTCAACCTAGATACCCTAGGCATCTATTGAAGTGACTTGATATTAACTTTGCCCTTCTCCAAGGTGAATCTCGAGTCTCCACAGAGCCGCATCATGGCATGGCCTTGATTGGCCATAGGAGTCATGAATCATCCTTGTATGGGGATCCTCAAGATCCTCCATACGTCCTCTAGTGTGGGAGCCATCTCCCCTGTCGATAATCAGAAGTAGGATGATCCCGAATACCACCTCTCTGCTAGGGTTGTCAGTAGCCCCATGTCTATAGGAATTTGTGGCATCTCTGCCACATGCCACAAGTCGACCTATGTCAGATGATCTCACTCTACCTTATCTAGAGTGGCCACATCATCCCTCAGCCCACTTTATTTCCATTCTAGGCTCTTTAGTAATCCCCTCTACAAAATAAGCAATAAAACAATAACAATCATTAATAAATAGTGATTAAAATCAATTAAATGCAAGTAAAATCAGTTTAATTTCATAAAAATGATGATATCGTCCACTATTGGACGATATCGTCCTAAATTTGAGCAAATTCGTCCTTAGTAGGACGAAATCATCTTCGATTTTGTAATTAGGGAATCGTCCCTTATTGGAAGAAATCGTCCCCATATTTTTGATTTCACCCTTGGACGAAATCGACGATATAGAGACTATTTCAACGAAATCGGGATGATTTCGTCTTGATGACGTTGACAGCCCAAAAATAGTCGCGATGCTCAAAAATCATTTAAAATTCATCTCAAACACAAGTAAATTAAATTCAAGCCATTCTAAAATAATTTTAGATCCTTACCCGTAGCCCACACTGGACCTCTGTCGATCGGTGTGCTATCTCTACCATTTTTTCTGTAGAGCTCTAAAAACTAGAAAAATAATGAACAGTAAAAATGAATTAGGGTTTTACCCTATTTTCTTAATTTTATTCAAAAACAAATTAACAACATTTTAATTTTGCTTTTCCACGTTTTTACCTCAAATGTTTGATTTGGGTAAAAACACGGAGGGGGCACCATAGTAGTACTGTCGTACGATTCAACCTAGAATCATCGCCTAAAAATGTGAATAAATTTTTGCTTTCTCGTAAATCGAGAAGAACTCATCTTTAACACATTTTGTTCAAAAAATTCGCTAAAGAGGGGGCAAAATGTAGCACCCTAAAATTGGTGCAATAAACCTTAGTAAATAATTTAAATTAGAATTTTAACCCCGAATCGCCCTTTAACCGCCTGTTAAACCGCTCTCCCTATTTTTCGTAGCATTTTTAAGATTTTTTGTGACCGTTGGATGATATCATCGTCGATCAAACGATATCGCCTCAGATCGGACGAATTCGTCTGGATCAGAGCGTCTAGATGATTTCATCCCAAAACTAATTTTTCATAATTAGCCTTTGTTTCAACGGCGTCTCTAATTTTGGCAGAAGCGTGTCTATGCTATTAAAGACCCTCCCCATTGGAGATCTCCTAGATTGGGATGATCTCCAACCTCCTAACCTCCCTCCTATGCCTATTTAATCTTAGGCTCCCCCCTTGACCTTCCCCTGGCTGAATTTTTTTGTAACTAGAGTTTTACATGCATTAGAAGACTTGGAATTGCTATTTGCCTTTGTCCTTTTTCATTTTTTCTTGTAGGAACCTCATTTTTTTTTCAGTCGGAGCAAGCTCAGATCGTCGCAAATGAGCCTGTACAATATCGGATGATCCAGCCACAACATCAGATGATTTCATACGACTGTAGATGATTTCGACTACAACCAACATTGGGGGCAATCAGTGCCCGAAGTTTTCATTCTCTATTTTTTTATTTGTTTTTCTGTTCTGCATTAGTTAAGCCTTTTATTATTCTGCATCTTGGAGTTCACCTCATATAGTGTAGATGCATGATAAGGTTAAAGTTAGTCATTAAGATAATGCATTTCATTTAATTTATCATCTGTAATTGTTATTCTAGTATTTTTATTATCATTTCTATCATTATCCTCTATTTTTGCAATTGCACATTTTGTATTTTGTATCTATCTCTATGATTGCAGGTCTCTGATGAGTTCGTCTGATGAATTCATCAAATCAGATATGATCTAATCAGATCTCAGATGATCTTGTCAGATCAGAGATGATCTGTACTACTTCAAACCTCAAAATCTCCATCAAACATCTGAAAATAGGTGTCATTTTCATTCAGTATATTCTCTACATTTCACATCTAATTCTGCTTTTTGTATTCATACAATCTGCATTTTCATATAGTTTAGCTTAGATTCATTTGGACAAACCTAGGACTTGGATGATTAAGTAAAAATTTGAACACATCAAACTCATTCCCAACCTAAGTGTGGGAACTGCCACTAAAAGTTTCCTGGTGAACCCCACCATCTATTGAAAATTCACCCCGATACCCCTCCCCCAAGAGGCACGACCTTCAAAGGGCCTCTCAATCCGAGGTACCATTCCATCCTTCTCGCATCCCCCTTCTAGGCACGGATCCTTTAGCCTAAAGGTAAGGGTGCAAAAAATTTGGAATGATACATTTTGGTGAATTTTTTATGGATGGTGGGGTTCACCAAGAAAATTTGAGTGGCATTTTCCATGCCTAGTTTGGGAATGAGTTTGATGTGTTTAGTTTTGTAGTTAATCATCCAAGTCCTAGGTTTGGCCAAATGAATCTAAGCTAAACTATATGAAAATGCAAATTAAATGAATACAAAAAGCAAAAATGGATGTGAAATATAGAGAGTATTCTAAAAGAAAAATAGCATACCTATTTTTAGATGTTTGATGGAGATTCTGAGGCTTGATGCAGTCTAGATCACCTTTGATCCGATAGGATCATATGAGATCAGACATAATCATCTCTGATTTGATGAATTCGTCAAACGAACTCTTCAGAGACCTGCAATCACAGAAATAGATACAAAATACAAAAGATACAATTGCAACAGTAAAGGAAAATGATATAAATGATAGCAGAGATACTAGAATGATAATTACAAATAAGAATTTAAGTAGAATGCACTATTTTAATGATTAATTTAGACTTTACCATGCACCTATGCTACATGAGGTGAACTCCAAGATGCAGAATAATAGAAAATAATAATAAGCTTAACTAGATGCAGAATAAAACAATAGATAAAAGACATAGAATGAAAAATCTAGGCACTGATTTCCCCCAATGTTGGTTGCAGTCAAAATCGTCTACAGTCGTATGAAATCATCTGATGTTGCAGCTGGATCATCTGAGATTGTACAGGATCATCCGTGATGATCTAAGCTTGCTCTGACTGAAAAGCAATGAGGTTCCTACAAGAAAACTTCAAAAGGACAAAAGCAACTAGCAATTCAAGGTCTTCCAATGCATGTAAAACTCTAGTTACAAAAGTACAGTTGCTATGATGGTTGCTCCTCCACCATCTTATCTTACATGGAACCACATAGGTCCACTAAATTTGGTGGCCTAGAATCTGATCCCTGCAACAGTGTTGAAGGTGTTGCCTTCATATTATGAAATAGGTAAAACAACATATGAACATTGCTTAGATGTTGTAACCTTAGCTACAACTTATAACATCACTCAGGAATACGTGATGATCATATTGCTAATTATTTCCTTAAAAGGAAAAATGCTCTATTGGTACAGAGTGTATCCTCATCAATCGATTGCAACTCTAGGTAGAAATCACTGGTAAACTTGTAGATGAGTTCAATCAACATGCAGATCCATTATCCCTAATCATCCAGTTCACAATTATAAGAAAACATCCTCAAGAGGAAATTATTGATTTTAATATTTGATTCAGTCGCACCTAGAAAAGAGTATCCACTGGATTAAAAACAACCACGAAGCAAGTAGTATATTATTATTTAAGAGCTTTTGATACATATATCAATATGATAATATGACAATCACAAATATTCACTTTCCCTACCATTTATCAATAAGCTTCTATAGCAGAAAGAGATCTCATTGCGATAGGGAGATATCTGCCTAAAGAAGTAATGCCTATTTTTCCTAATATTCCCCAAGTTCCCAATGCTACTTCTTCAAACTCTTCTCATTTTTCAAATGTAGATCTCCCAAAATGGAATGGGCCACCTTCCATTCCTACCATAAATATGCCTAAGAACTCTTTGGAATTACCTCCTATTCCTACAATCCTCGCATTTCCTGCACCATAGCCTTAGTCAGTCCTCGATAATCAGCTCACTCTTATACTAGATACAATGAAAAATATAGAAAATGATATGAATTAAATGAAGAAAATATAAGCTGAGAGGAATTTTCAACCAAGAATGTTCCCTAAGATAACAAGATATGCAGCGCAGCAAAGTAACAGGGGATAGGAACAATCAAATGTCATTTATGCAAATGAAACAGAAGATGTCATAGAGCCTTCTTCAAATTCTGATTATTGGTGCACCACATGTAAAGATCCACACGGAGATAATTTGTGTATGATCCATAAGCATTATGTACAGAGTGTAGCTATTTAGAAAGTAGAGAAAAACATGAAAGGTCATGTAATTATGATTAGAGAAACATACCAAAATTTCATGATGCCTATAGTAGAGAAAATTGCAGTTCTAACCAGATCAGGTAAAAACCTCTACAAGTAGATCCTAAAGAGATTCAAATTTTAATTTTTACCCAGTGCCCAAAGTAGCTCCCAAAGGAAATTTACCTTATGAGAAAAAATCTCAGCTTCCAACCCAAATCCAAGGGCAAGAAATAGATAAAGAATTTACTCCAGAAAAGGAAATTGAGACTCAAGACCAAGCTAAGGAAAGGTTGAGATTATGTTCATTAAAAAAAAGGCAAAGGACTGAAGTTAACTAGGGATACAAAAATAGGTATGATACCTTCACCAAGGAAAGAGAAAAAATTGTTGAATCTCCTACATTCAACATAGTTGAAGAAATGAAAAGACTCCCTCAAAGACGAGTATGTATGATGCTCTTCGATTCCCTGGTCAAATTGATCTCCTGCAGGAATCTCTAAAGACAAGGAAAGATAAAGGTAAAAAAATATCCTCTTCAAATATAGTCCAATAAAATCTAACATCTTCTACTGGAAATAATAGACCTCCTCCCTTTTATTTATCTCTTCAAATGGAAGGGTGGGTTGTTCACAATTGCATGATATATTCAGGTGTTGCTACTATAGTAATACCCAAAGCAGTATGTGAAATTATGGGGATGAAGTACACTAGGAGCAATCCAGGCATCCTATAGTTAGATGATACTCGAGTAAAAACTGTAGGAGTGATTAAAGACATTCCTATACAACTTCATAGAATGCCCCAAATGGTGGTTATACAAGAAGTGGAAGTCATATATTTAGCACCATATTTTGGTATGTGCTTATCTAGATAATTCAAAAAAAAAATTGGAGGATACCTATCCTTGGATTACTCACATCTAGAAATACCTTTCAAATATAGAAGGATTAAGATATTTAATGAGAAACCATCTACTTTTCATGTGGAAAATATAGGGGAAGCTGACATCGTGAATATGATGACTGAATAAATTAGAGAAGTGGACCTAATAGAAGAGACCTTAGAAGATATTCAATTAGAAGATCAATTTTCTCTGAAGGATTTCAATGCCATGATAGAAATAGAAATATAAAGTTATTCCATTGAGAAACTAAAAAAGTAATTGACACCTGTTCTCAAAGAAAGTAACTCTACTAGTCAATTATGGAAGCTTTTCTTTGATGGAGCTAGGTGCTAGAATGGAGTTTGTGCCGAAATAGTTTTGATTTCCCCCATAGGAAAGGAAAGGGTTTTCTCTTATATGTTGACATGGAGTTGCACCAATAATGCAGCAGAGTATGAAGCACTTTTTTTAGGACTGAGGAAAGCTAAAAAATTGGGAGTGAAACAACTACTCATTTATGGAGATTCGGAACTTATCGTGAATCAAGTCAAAAAGAAATGCATCAGTAAACAACACTACTTAAAGGATTATAGAAATAAAGTATGGGATCTTTTAGAATCCTTTGAGGTGATAACTATGAAGTCTATTCCTAGAGAATAGAATACCCACGCAAATTTATTGGCATCAGTGGAAGCTAATTTCTATTATGTCAGTAATTTTATTTAGAAATCCAAGATGGTTAGACTCATATATAGACCCTCAGTGCTAGATAAGAATATATTATAGCAATTTTTTGAAAATGATGAGCAAATATTAGATTTTCTAATCTATGAAATGAACTTCTCAAATGATATAAATCTACAAGATGAAGAAGAAGAAGATATGATTCAGTTGAAAAATAATCATATCCCTAAGGGACTTATCACCCTTGAAATTTTGTTTGATAACAATGATAGGGATATAGGCCATAAAATAAAATTTGATAAGCACTGGTATAAATAGGTGGAGTTAGAACCAGGAAAGATGAATAAATTTTGATTTAGTTGTACAAAAGAAGAATTGAACCAAATCAGGGAATTATGCAAAAATTTCCTGATATGATAGATTGGGTATACAATGATCTAAAGGTGTATATAAGGAGATTATCCATAAAACCATCGAATTAGAAGAGGGAGCCAAGCCTTTTAGTAAAAATCAAAAATCGATAAATCTAAAGATAAAATGAAGCAGGAGTTGCTAAAACTTCTTCAAGCTAAAATAATGTATCCTATTAAACATTCGACCTGGGTGGCAAAATTGGTACCAGTCAGGAAGAAAAATGGAGACATTAGATTGTGTGTAGAATTTAGGAATCTAAATAGAGCATCACTCAAATACCATTATCTCATTTCTCAAATTGATCAAATTTTACACACAGTTGTGGGGGCAGAAAGGATTTCTTTACTAGATGGTTTTTCAGGGTATAATCAGGTATGGTCAGAGCCGAAGATCAATTCAAGACCACTTTTACCACAAAATGGGGAACATTTACCTATTAGAGAATGTCTTTTGGCTTGTCTAATGTTGGAGAAAATTTCCAAAGGGCAATGGATATAGCTTTTGGTGAACTTTATAGCAATATTATAGTTATCTATTTATATGATATGACTATCTTTTCTTGTCATGAGCAAGATCATATAATACACCTTGAGAAATTATTTGAAAAATGTAGAGAATTTAAAATATCTTTGAACCCAAAGAAATCCATATTTGTTGTAGAAGAAGGTATCCTAATTGGTCATGTCATCTCCAAATCTAGATTAGCTATTGATCTTGATAGAGTGAAAGCACTTCTGGAACTGTCCCTACAGTTAATAAGAAAGGTTTACAATTTTTCTTTGGAAAAATAAATTTTATGCAAAAATTTGTTGCAGATTTCACACATATTATTATGCCAATGACTGAATTTTTGAAAAAATATGCACCTTTCAAATGGACTGATACAAGGAAGAATGCTTTCAGAAAAATCCTAGAGGAAATAGCACAAGAACCTATACTAGTTAATCCTAACTACTCAGGAGATTTTATTCTATATGTTGTTGGTGAACCAGAAAGTTACGTTGTAGTCCTTACACAGAAGGGGGCAAACAATGAAGAAAGACCCATAGATTTTTTGAGTTCCACCATGCAAGATCATGAAGATAGATACAACTTTATTGAAAACCAAGTTTATGCTATCATGAAATCCTTGAAAAAATTTAAGCATTTTCTATCATAGAGTAAAATCGTTGTTTATGTGATCCAACCTGATGTCAGAAACTTTATAATACAAGGAGAAATTGTCCAAGAAAGAGCTGGTTGGGTGACTAAGATACATGAATATGATGTAAAAATACATCCAACAAAGATAGTAAGAGGTAGAGCCCTGTGTCAATAATTTGCCAAACAAGCTACAAATGAGCATGTGGAACCCCAAGGTGTAATGGATAATACATAATCAAATCCAAGTCCAAGAAACACTGATTGGATTGATGATCTTGTAGATTACTTTCAGACTAGAATGTGTCCTAAAAATCTGAATGATTCACAAAGAAGAAGATTTAGAACATAATATTTGAAGTACACCCTTCAATCAGAAGGGTTGTACAGAAAAAATATAGATGGTTTACTTTTGAAATGTATAAGAGAAGATGAGAAACAAAAGGTGTTCAAATTCAAGATTACCACGTGGTTTTCCGATGGTTGGTAGGAGAAAATCATTTTCAAAGAACTTTGATAAGCATTATTTTTATTAAATAGGGTGAATGACCAATTTTCGATGGGAATTTGAAATTTGCCACATGGCCTTTAAATGATTGCATAAAAGAACCACCTTTGTAAATGGGGAGAACTTTGGTAAGCATGATTTTAATTTGCACATTGGATAATCATTGGTGAGGGTTTTGAAATATTTGAAAAGGTGGTAGAAATAAGGCACAAGGAGATTCGAGCAAATCTAGCCCATAAATCACAATTAATTTACACATGCATATGTTTCCAATTGACGTAAAACCTTAGTTTTGCTCCTAAGTGAAATCCACTGCATCACTTTCTATGCCTGCTTTTCCTAGTTCAAGTTCAGTTAAAAAAAAAGGCTTAGTGTGACAAAAATCTCATAGCTCCAAAAATGAATACTCAAAAAACAACAATGGTGGGTTTGTCTACTTCACCTTTAGAACCAAGACGTGGAGAAGATATGGGAAAAAAAATTATCGATCGAAATGCTAAAATTGGTGATACAATAGTGACATGGAAGGACCCAACAAAAATCCAAAAAGCTATTGAAGATAGAATGGCATCTGGGATTACTACGTCTTCTCCTTCCACTTTTGCTTTTAATTCGTTTCTATACTGGTATGTTTATATTTATGTGCACCCTTACCCTAAATTAGTTAAAGCAATCACAAATTTTTACGATGAAAAGAAAAGGGTTGTTACAAGTCAGAGTGGGAGAGTGCTTTTTGCTTTAAGCACGAATTCTTTTATTTTTTCTTTCGCTACTAGATATGTACCTGCCCTTGAGCCCAAGGCTTTTGACCCAGAAGACCAGGCAAAATATTTTGTTCCTTCTGAAAAATAAAAAATTTCTTCTATACACAGTTGAGAAATCTACCTAATGGAGGAAGGATGCCTGAAACTCCTATTCCCATAGCTGAATTTAAAAACCTAGAATTATTTTCCATATTGGCTATGGTGGCAGGATTAAAGATAGATGAAAAAGTTCATGGGTGGCAAATTGCTTTAGTCAATTACCTATCTAACCTGAAAAATTATGACTCTACAGTTATGGTTTAGAGTGTTTGACTTTTTTTTAACTAGCTAGGGTATTTTTTTAAAGAAATACATGAAGGGTTATCTTCCATTAAGAGGGGGTCTAAGTTTTCTTTTCGTTTTTCTTCCTATTTAGTGTGGTTGTTCTTTTTATTTATGGCCAAGGAAATAGTGTTAATTATGGTTAATGATAAATATGATAAAGGAAGGACTTTACCAGTATATGAGTGGACCAATGTGTTGTGCAGAACCGAGTTGTATTATGATTTCAATAAGGAATTTTTGGGTCCCGCTTTGAAAATAATGTATAGAGAAATAAGAAGGTTAACCCCCAGAGCTGAAAAGGTTTTATAGAATAAACATGCTGAAGAGGGTTATTGGTTTATTCTCACCTAGAGGGTTGTTATTAGGTTGTATGATTTTACTGGAAAACATTTCTTACTTCCACATTATGTTACTGATAAATTGTTTGCCTTGGAGTATGTAAGGCAAATTGAAAATATTAATGTGAAATATGGCATAGGTATAGGTAAAATTGGTACTTGTACCATGCATTTCTAGTTTGAAGGTATTCTGGTTTCTAAAAGAGGTCAAAATGAGAAAATTGCTTAGGCTCTGAGGGATTTGGGGTTAGTAGATATCTCTCAAAGATGGAAATATGATACTATAAACCGATTTGCAAAAATATAGGCTATTCTAAAAAGAGTTCCATTAAAAGTGTATCATGCATCTGTTAGGTCATATATCAAAGCCTATAGAAATAATGATGAAGATGATCCATTAGAATGACATGTGGAACAAATGCAACCATTGCCTCCTTGGCATGAATTTTACGAACATGTGTTGCATTTTAACCTAGGGAATAATGAGGGGCATGTGTTGAATGAAAACACCATTTCTAGGATGCAGAAAAGAAAGGTGCAGATTGGACAATAGGGAAAATTCATGAATGGTGGACCATGAGGGTGCAAACAGACATGATTGAATAAAGGTACGATATAAAAAATGATCTTGAGTTCTCGATATGATATGACCATTATTAGAAATATTGGTTTGGAATTTTCCCTGTAAAAATACCTTGCAGTGTTGGCGGTAGCAAAGAGACAAGTACTGAAGCTACTAAAAAACAAAATGTTGAATAGGGGAAAGGTAAGAAAGTTGTAGTTAAACAACCATTGGCTCAAGCATAGACCAGGTTGAGAAGTTTGAAGAAAAGGGCCACTACAAAAGTTTTCACAAAAGAGCAAGGGAAAAAATGTGGGAAAGTTGCTCAAATGATGTGAAAAATGGGATATGAAGGCGAGGTCATAGGAAAAGAAGGACAAGGGATCACTGAACCCTTGCAGGTTGAAAGAAGAGGAAAATGCCTAGCCTTAGGAGTTGATTCATCCAGAAGTAAAGCTGCAATTTCTAAGACTGTTAAGTTTGTTACCCCATCGATTTTAGCTACAAAATCTAATGAAGAACCTCTTTGTATTAAGAGGAAGAGGCTAAAGTCTATAGTAGAAGTTAAAAAAAATAATAATAATTTTTTTGAAGAAAACCCAGTTCATGAGAAAATCGCTCAAAATAATGATACTGATAAATTAGGAATAGCTCCATACAATGAGAAAATTGTTCAGGATAGTGAGAATAATGTTATTAGAGCTTACTGAATAGGAAAATGTCCAGATTGGGACTATGGATGATCCAAATGACTTTTCTCAGGAGGATCAAAATGTATATATTTCCAAAGAAGTTATTGTAAAATAGAAAAATATGGAACATAGAAGAAGAAATCTTGGGGAAATTCCCCCAAATGTTGAAATTATAAATCTTGAAGAAGTTACAGATGGTGAAAACATAATTGATAACAATAGAAATGCAAAAGTCCCTCCTCAATATGCAGATATAGATCTGATGATATGTGAAAGGTATCAAAACTGCGAAGAAGGATATGAACATCAACAAGTGCTTCAAAAAAAAAAGGTATGATTTCTCTTTTCCTTCAATATTTTCTCTCTACTTATTCCTACAACGATTTTCCTTCCATTTCTTGTTCAAATAAATATGTAATGTTCCCTTTGGATTCGTGTTTTCTTCCCCATAACCAACATTATTCTCCCAAATTCAATTTGAAGTTGATGTTGAGTTGGTCCCAAATCCATTTCTCTCTAGCGCTAGCATTCCAACTATTAAATCAATATCCACTCCAAATTATGAGAGTCACCCCACTCTTTCAAAATTTAAATATTTGAGGAAAGCAAACAAAAATGCTTTAGACTTGTGGAAATCTCATTCTACTAAATATTCCAAATCCCCTACCCATATTCAAGAGATAATTTCTCTAGATGCTACCACAATACAGAGGAATAAGGTAAAATTGACACCAGTTTTCCAGAAATCAAAAAAGGATATGACAATTGAAGATTATCAAGAAGAAGACACAACTAAAGATATTACTCAGCTATATATCTCAGATGAGTGGGGAAAGACTCAGGCCCATTTTGAGACTATTTATTTACATGGAGAATTTTTCAGAGAAAAGTTTGTCAAAGAGCAAGAAGCCAGGAAAGAGTTATAGTCTATCCTGCAAGAATAGAAACTGATAGAGAATGCCCTAAAGTTAGAAGTAAGGAAATGGAAATATAGGTTTGGTGAAGTTTCTAATGAAGTAGCCACATTCAAAGAAAATTTGGAAGAAGCCGATGCATAGATTCACTCTCTGAATCTATAGGTTCAACAACTCCAGCAACAACTAATGGAAAAACAAAACACCCCATCTAGTTTTTTAAAATAAAAGGCTAAGGCATTAAGGAGGGAAATGCTCGAAGATGTATTGACATTGAGCCTTAAAGCAAGGTCCATGTTATTATACCTAGCCAAAGTGAAGGAGGTGATTGAAGTAGTCAACGAAGAATTAAGAGCTTCAATAAAATTTCTTCAAGAAAGATCAGATGCGGCCACAAAATTCAAGTTTTAACAGAGAAAATACTCGAATGTTGCGACTAAAATCTGTAGTGAAGCATGGTGTCAAGCTAATATTACAACTAAAAGTTTCTTTAGGAGACTTAAAATGGTGACTCAAGGTGATAAGATCCTTCAATATTTAGAAGTTGAAGCCAAAGGATTAGTGAACCATTTAAATTTAGCAAAAAAATGTGGACTTTCATATTTGTGGGATGATAATTCAAAAGTGTTAAGTGAATATGCACTAATACTATCCCTAAAAGCTTTCACAGAATATGAGTCAGAGATAGAAAATTGGGAAGAGCCTGTAGAAGTGTTGATATTTGCTATGGTGCAGAACCTCACACAAATTAAGTCTTTCCTATAGTAATTGATCTTGAGGAATAAAATTGTGTCACATGATAAAGTAGAGGAATTGTAGTACATATATCAGTCGTTCATGGATTCTTTGGATCTTGAAGATGAATACTGGAAGCAAATCTGTCTGACTTACAATGAAGTAGTTGCTATGATAGAAAAAATGAAGAGGTACAAACAAGATAATCAAATGTAGCTGACAGAAGGAGGGAAGAGCGACCAACCATAAAATCTATTTGAAATTGTTTCCAAAGTTGTTTTAATAAAAAATACATAAGTTATGAAGGGTATCCTATAAAGGTAATGCTTTATTCATCCAAATGCATTTCTTCTTAATATTCTTTTCCAAAAAATCTCCTCTCCTATATTGTTTTTTAACTCTATTTCCCAATGGATAAAGGTCCTAGATTCTAACATTTTACCAGTAAATTTTCCCAGAAGGCGCCAAGAATGTTAGTCTAAAAATACTACCTTGACAGATAGCATTTTTTTGCATAGAAAGACCAATTTTTTATTTTTGAGACATGAGGCAAAGAATTGACTAAGGCATGAAGAATGTTGTGATTTCACGACATGTCAGATTTTCATCGATATGAAGCGTAGAGAGGCCAAAAAGCAAGAGAACATTGCGATTTCATGACATGTCTGGTTTTCGCTCGTGAAGCATCCCGAAGAAGCAAAAAGAGAAAGAGTGTCATGATTTTGTGACATAACAAATTTTTGCTAGCATGCCACTCATAAAAGCTAAAGTACACAAGATATCGTGATTTTTTGACATGGTGAGTTTTCACCCGTAATGCATCCCGAAGGAGCCATAAAGGAAAAGAAGTCTCGATTTCATGACATTTCAGGTTTTTACTCATGAAGCTACCCGAAGGAGCCATAAAGGAAAAGGTGTCATGATTTCATGACTTGATAAGTTTTCGTTGACATGGATATATTTAGTAATGAATAAGATACCTCCAAAATCCCATGTCAGTAACTAGAAGTAGATAGTAGAAAATATCAATTCCTAAAATCCTGCTATTAGATTTTATTTGTTGGAAGCCATGCAAAAGATATGGAATCATGATTGTAGTCTGAATGCTTGTAATTGATTCTATATAAGAATGTACTAATTTTAAAAATATAATCACCATAGGGTATATATAAGGGTAAACATACTTTGAAAAGAGGTCAGCTCTTGGATGTTTACAAGATTGGATGTATGTAATTTGAATGCAAGCAATAAAATTACGCTCCTATTGGATTCTGGTTCATAGTGTGCAAGTGTATGTATTAACATTTCTCACTTCTATTCACATTATTGAAATATATATTGTGTTTGTTCTAAGATTTGGACTTATGCAAAACATAAATCATATTGTTGGAGTTGAAATATGATATATACATGTGTTACATGGACATCTAAATCACATTGAGAAATTCATGATTTCTGCGTGAAGGTATATTAAATGCTTTGACAAGTAAATTATGTGTTCATATTAGTTGTTTAATATGCACGACAAACAAGCTCTAGCCTCGAATATATTTTCCTCTCTTTTAGTAATGCTCTTTTCCCTTTTTCCATAAAAAACATTAAGGAACCAGCCTCCTCTAGAGATTAGATGAAAGATCTCAAGATCAGTCTAGTCTATTAAATGTTGAAAAAATAAATGCGTAAATAAAAACCACAGGCACATTTTGTTCCAACAGAGACCTAAGGGTATTGAGATCCTCTTAGGGAGATAAAGGACTAAGTTGTGGATAGACTATATCTAAGTTAAGATATCTCATTGTGAAGACGAGATAGATAGCTTAACTCGCAATACTCGTAGCATACCTACACATAATAACTTGTGTATGGTATGGATATGTGTGTATACCTTCAATGGAATTAGGGTGATAAGTCTATATCATCAAGAGTGATGGGATATATGGGCTTATTTGCAGTAACACATGATATGCCTACATAGACAGACTTGTGTTAGGATACCTCGTGAGATGTATATTTCAGAAAAACTTAGGGGATTGAAACTTTAGAAAAATACTAGTTTGGTTAGGGGTCCATGAAGGGTTCATGTACCTCTCTCCTTAGTAAAAAAAAAAAAACTTTTCTATTTTTGTGCTTTTTTGTTTGTGTGTTTTTGGGTCATTACAAATCAAGACAAAAATGAAAATATAGACATTGGATATATATAGATAATTAAAATAAGTGATGAGTAGATAATATTAAGTTGGTTTATGTATCTATAAAAAATATTAAAATAAATAATGATCCTCATAATTGAATTTCATAATGCTATCAAAGTAACAAGTCATGTATCCTACCGATAATTTGAGTTTATAGAACCTTGAAGATGATTTTTTTCTAAAAATTATTATCATAAGAAAAAAATTATTAACTAAAATTAAAGGAGATGATTAAAGTTGTGGTTGAATAAGCTTTCAAATATTTTGTTTAAATACCAATGAAGTTTTTCAATTGGAAAATTTTACATATGAACCATTCATTTTGTCAAGATGATCTTTATAAGTCAAGCTAGTAGAACTGTTAAAACTAAAAAGTTGTTGATTACTTTGATGAAATTATTATTATGTTTAGAATATTTAGGTAAGGATATGCTATTTATAATTAAAATGTATCAAGTAAATAATTTTAACATAATTGTTATGATTGAAGACTTATAATTTTATTAAAAATATGAGCACAAGGTAAGTAACAGGAGGAATGTTGGAGGTGTAAGTAATCAAACTAGGGTTTTAAAGGCTAGGGTAGGGTCCTGGAGAATATTTTTGCACAAAAAAAATTATCAGAGAGGATCAATCCTTTTAGAGGGTCTTTCAATAGTAACGATCATGACCAAGAATGAGGAACATAGGTAAATTAGTACCAGTTCATCCAAATCAAGGAATATCATACCAGGATAAGCTATGTAGAACCTAGGATAACTTCAAGACTATCAAACTCAATCAAGGAAAATCATAACCGCTATGGGAAAGTGAAAAAAGTAGGATTATTTGACTGGAAGGGTGAACATATATTTACCACAAGAAAAAGAAATACTAATATTCAAAATATTAGAGGATTGGATAGTTAAGGATATAATTTATAACATAAAACACAACCTAATAGGTAAATTTATGGGTTTCAGACCATCCATGCACTTTATCCACACATGGATAAAGAAAAAATGGCATTTGGAAGGAGAATATGAAATTATAACTCTCCCAAATGGGTATTTTTCTATAGAGTTCACATCAATGACATATCGACAAAAAGTATTTGAGGGAGGGTCATATCACCATAGGCTAGTGAGACTATTCTTGTGACCATGGAATATGGTATTTAAACCAAGGGTGGAAATGGATATAGTACCAATATGGGTAAAATTATTTACCCTTCCCATTGAATTTTGGAAAGAGGAGGTAATCAAGGCAATAGACAACTTACTTAGACATTATCGAGGTAGATCAAGAGAAACAATTTTAGGAGGATCGGTAATGTTTGCTAGGGTTTGCATAGAAATGGATCTTAGTAAAACTCTTCCAATAGAGATAGACCTAAAAATAGGGGATTTTTTTTTGTTCCAATAACTATATTATGAGGCTATTCAATTTATATGTCATGTGTTCCACACTCATGGATATATGGCTAGAATATGCCCAACAGTTAAAGATCATCAATTTGGACAAAAGGAGATAAAAGCAAATATTAACATTGCAGGATAATATCTTCAACAAAAGGTAAATCAAAAGGAAGATAAGGTACCAAAAAAATCTGAGGGCTTCCAAAAAGTAATCAAAATTTCAAATAAAAGAAATCAGCATAGTAACCAGAGACAAGGAGAAAAGGTGCGAAGAACAAATAATAGATATAAGATATTTAAACAACTAGGAAGCTTGGAAATAGAAAGAAATTTTCAAATGGAAGGATTAGAGTAGGATACTAATCAAGTCACACTGGTGCATCAGGAATAATACTCCAATATAGTGTCAGGGAACAAGCAAGAAACTATACAAGACACAACCTCTCTCATGGAAGAGATTCAACCTACAAGGGATACCATAGGAGGGAAATCAGAGCAGGGGATAGTTTTAACTCAAGAAATAGATATGAAAGAAGGAAATAATAAAAAATACAACCCTACTTTAGGGATTCATCAAGTGGAGAAGAACCAAAAATCGAACTAATATGTAAGGAGGAAGTCAAAAAAGGAAAATATGGAGGAACAAGGAAGAAATTTGAGCAAGAATGGATAGGAAAAATCGATGGCTAATTTTTTATTTCCCCATTCTCAATGATTTTAATTACTTGGAATGTGAGGAATTTAGGCAGCCACCCTAGACAAAAGGTAGTCAAAATTTTTATCATGGATATGAGTCCAAATATAATTTTATTACAGGAAACAAAAATGCAAGGAGGAGACTTACAAAAAATAAATAGGAGGATATGGCAAAAAAAGAGATCCTTACTCAAACAACATAGGGAAAATTAGGTGGATTAGCTACTATGTGGAATCCCCAACTATTCCTTGTAATAGTGGGCCTCCATGAGAGGGGTTTTGATGGTTTGGTTACAAAATAGAGAAAATGGTAAAAACTAGATTGTAGTTAATTTCTATGGAGCACAGGCAGTCAAATTATAGAGGGATCAATGTGCAGTCATCCAAAAGTTTAGAGATAACTACCTGAAGGACCAATGGATTGTGGGATGAGACTCCAATGCAAATATTAGAATAAAGAAACAAAAAGAGGTAAATATATGTTGGAAAAAAATTATAGGTTCTTTTTATCAATAACATGGCAAATGAATCTAATAGATATCCCAAATGTGGACATATCCATGACTTGGAAAAATAGAAGAAAGGAAGAGAAGACAATCAAATCTTGCTTGAATATTTTTTTCATGGGAGATGAATTATTCCTACATACCAAGTATCAAGCAAGGGTCATGGATATGTTTTCTTCATATCATTTTCCAGTAAACCTTACGATATAAGAAGATAATCATAAATTTGCAAGAACTTTTAAATTTGAGCTATGGTGGCTAAAATATGAGGAGTTGGAGGACCACATAAAGGAATTATGGGAATTATGGAGGCCAATATTTGGGATATCCCAATTAAAAATCCATAAAAAATTAAAATATATGACGATCTAACTAAAAGAGTGGAGCAAACACAAGAAGAAACTCACTATAATCCAAAAGAACAAAATCAGGGTTCATAAGGAGAAGATTTCTCAGGATATAAGACAAGGAACTATTATGAAATATCTATTGAAATGTGAGGCAAAAATTATTAGGAGAGAGAAATATTTTGAGGAACAAAAATATATCTATTAGAGGTAAAGATCCATAATTACATGGTTAAAGGAGGGGGATCAAAACACAACTTTCTTTCATAAGATAACAACAACTAGAAAATAATAGAATATAATTATAGGTCTTATAGATATGATGGGTTAGGTAAAAAATAGTGGAAGTGAAATGAAAATTATAGTAAATCAATACTTCCATACTCTTTTTAGTAGCAAAATAAATTGAATGCAACATGGTAGGAGAAGATACTAGAGGCAATTCCATAATTAGTCAAACCTGAACATAATAAATTATTAATGGAGGAAATTTCTTTGGAAGAAACATCATAGATCATACAAAAAATACAAATATAAAATATCCCAGGAGTAGATGGATTCCCCAGTGAATTTTATCAAAACATTTGGGAAATTGTGGGCCAAGAAATGGTGGAGGCATTAGAAGAAATCAGATAGAGTAAAACAATTTTAAAATCCTTGAATCATACTTTTGTCACTTTAATTCCTATGGGTCCACCTAGTGAGATAACTGAGAACTATAGGCCTATTTAAATATGTAATGTAGTATACAAGATATTAACAAAGCTTATGGCAGAGAGGTTAAAACATTTTTTACCAAATCTAATTTCTAGTGAGAAAGGTGATTTGTTGAAGGAAAACAAATTCTAGATGGTATAGTAGTGGCCCAAGAGGTGATATACACAATGTACAAGAAAAAGGACCCAAGTGTGTTTATTAAATTAGATCTTTCTAAAGCTTATGATAGAGTAGAATGGTCCTTTCTACAAAGGATTTTAGAAAAAATGGGATTTTTAGAGGAGTGGAGAGATTGGATAAAATCTTGTACATAGACTACATCTTTCTCAGTTTTGGTAAATGGTAGTCCATCTTCCATATTCATAGTAGGAAGAGGGTTGAGGTAAGGGAACCCTCTTTCCCCTTACCTTTTTATCCTTTATGCAGAGGGTCTAAGGATACTGTTAAAAAAATGGAGACAAGAGGGGAGGCTAAGGGGTTTGAAAATAAGTTCTCAGATTGAGATAAATCACCTCCAGTTTGTGAATGATACTACCCTTATTAGTGAAGCCAATATCCTAGTAGAAATAAATATAAAATAATTTTTAGATGAGTATACTCAAGCTACTGGGAAAATTTTTAAAGAAAATAAGTCTCAAATAGTTTTTTTCAATACAATGAAGAGGGTGAGAGACAAATTTATACAATTATTGAACTTCATGGAAACTCCTTTAACCATACAATATTTAGAAGTACCTGTATTTGTAAAGAAAATTAAAAGCGAGTGAAAAGGGTTGACTGATAGACTTCAATATAAGTTGAGAAATTGGACACACAAATGGCTAAGATTGGGAGGAAGGATTACAATGATTAAATTTGTGCTACAAGCTCTCATAGTTTATAAAGTTTCCTTACATTAGGCTCCAAAGAAAATTCTAAAATATATTGAGAAATACACAAGAAATATTTTGTGGCCAGGTGCAAGGGAAGAACAAAAATTAGCACTAGTTGGGTGGGATAAGATATGCCAACCAAATAAATGAGGATTTGAAATAAGATCAGCATCCCAAAGCAACAAGGTACTAGTAGGAAATCTATATTAGATATGGATTACAACTATTAGAGGCTTATGGGGTTAACTATTACAAGCCAAATATTTTCCAAGAGAGGTTGAGAAATACATACTAAGAGTCAAAGTTGAATAAAGGGGATCTATAGTGTGGAGAACAATGGAAGCAGGATAGGAGTTAATAAAATCATACCTTTATTAGCAATTAAAGAATGAAAAGGATGTTATTTTTTAGAGGATTCATGGAATCAATCTCAACCAATTATTCAAACATTCTTAGATATCGAAAGTTGGAAAATAGAGATCCAAAAGGCAGGGTGGTGGAAATCCTCTTACTATATGAAATCATGGAATCAACATGTACCAAAATTACTATAATGGAAACATCCTCAATAATGGTCAATTAGGGGGACAAATGAACTAATCAAAAAACTATGGAGACATCTCCAAAGAGATCTAGTTCAGGACAGTTCTAAGAGGGATATACTTGGATGGGGAGGAAGTAAGTTGGGAATCTATAAGGCAAAGGAGGGATACAAGGTAGTCTATGGATATGATATTACCCGTCATCACTTCCATGGATATTTATTTTTCAAAAGGAATGATGGCAAAAAATTAGCATTTTCTCATGGCTAATTAACCACAGAAAGTGCTTGACATTTGATAATTTAAGAAAAAGAGGTTTCTATGGGCCTTACAAATGTGTTGTGTGGAAAGGTAGAGGATACCTTGAGTCATATCTTTTTTGGGTGTTCTTTTTCCAAATACATATGGATTAGTTGGTGGATTTAGATGAGACAATATTGGGAAATTTTTGAGAGTTAGGAAAGATTTTATGAGAAATGGAAACATCACAGATTTAAGACAAGAACAATGAAAATGATATGGAAGCTAGGAACTAGCTTTATATGGTGGCAGTTATGGCTACAATGAAATGCATGTATATTTAGATCAGAGCACAAAACAAGGGAGTAATTTTGGAAGAAGATTATGAGTATGTTAATGGAAACACTATCCATTATATTACAAGAGGAAATAAACATAGAAATGGAGGAAGCAACTATTTTAAGGAGCTTTGGAATAACTATAAAAGTAAAACAACTAAGGGTTGGTTGCATAGGTGATATCTCCTCGAATAACATAGAGTGGAGACCGCTTCCTAGAGAGTGGGTGAAGGTAAACATGGATGGGGCTTCTACTAAAAATCCTAGAAAATTTGGTTTTGACATTATCATATAAAATTGGAAAGGAGCAAATGGGAGAGAAAAAAGTATGGAGGAGATAACAAATAATGAAGTAGAATGATAGGTGATCTTGTCAGCATCAATGATAGTTGCAAATCTACATTTACGTAAGCTATGGATAGAGAAAAAATATCAGGTATGGTCTAGATTATCGGATTTGATAAGACCCTTTTAGGTGCTAGGAATTGGAGAGAAGGATGGTGGAAGTAGTTCAAAATATTTGGAAGGTTTTTCAAGATGTTTTTATTACTCATATCAAGTGAGAGGGAAATAGGGTGGTAGATTATTTAGCAAAATGGGGAAAATAACTGGAGGAAGGGCAATATGTGGACTCTTAGATGGAAAATCAAATAAGTTGGTACCAAATAATCCAAGGGATGTGAGAGGTGGTACAAACAAGTAGCAGACATGTTCAAGATGCCAATAATAACTTTAAAACATCATGAAGATAGATGGATGGTCTACGAAATTCATATAACTAAAAAAAATGGTATTCAACTATGGTAATGTTGATGTGTATGGATAACTATATCATGGTGGCCTCAGATGACATTTTTAACAAACACACCTATATATTGTTTTTATGGCTAATTTTTGATCCAGGAGGGATTGGAGGAGGATTTTATTCTTCCCTTGTTTCCTATCTAGATCATTTTACTTTGTAAAATAGCTTCTATAAATATAATATATTTTTCATTTTTTCAAAAAACATAATTGTTATGATTATTCAAAATATTTAACACAATATCAACATCTTTGTCAATATTTTTTTGTAATGCACCACAAAGAAACATCACCTAATAGGTGTGTATAATTTAATTAATATATTTCTTAAAGGATATTTCTAAACTTAGTTGATATCTACTTTTTACATAGATTGAAGAATATATACTTTTATTTGCATAATTTTTGAGTCAAGGAATTGTCCTAGCTTCTTATTAATATTGTGTCCCAATTTGAGTTTCAAAAAATTTGGAATGGATTATCAATAGATTCTTCCAACCTCATTATTTAGGTTATCTCTCCATTATTTTGATGGAATACTTCTATGTTGACCTACAGTATATTGCATTAAAATTAAAGGGGTAAAAAGTAAAATTTATAAAAGTGCAAACATAAAAATGCATGAATGTTTAAGGGTTACGTGGTTCAAGCAAATAAAATTTCAAACTACAGTGAAGAAATATTCTTATCAATCAAAACATGAAAATATAAATAACATCAATGCCCACACTTTCATTAAATTAAGATATTGATAAGCAAATGCCAATATGGTATAGAAGACCTATGCCACAACTACAATGCACTTAGTAAACTAGGAGGGTGGTGTCACTAATGAAATGCCAAAAAACTTTCCAATTTATTATAATATTATGAGGTCAAAGCACAATGTGATTTTCATAGACTATAGATTTGAATTCTCATTGAAAGAAATTAATACAATAAAGGTCATAGTACCCTATTATAGTAAACATTTACCCTTGAGTTATCTAAGGTGAGAAACAATTACTCTTAGTAAAAGTCAAGATTTGGGGGCAAAAAATTTCTAGAGTCAGTTTACCCTGAAATTATAATACTTTTACTATTTAAATTTATTTTTAATTCCATAAGTCATACTTTTCCATCAATCAATATTCCTCAATTTCTTTTTAATTCCATTAGTCATACTATTGAGGATGCCAGAGAGAAAAATGGGTCTGAGTTACCCTCACACCGTGGGATTTTCAATGTTCTTTACAAACATTGGTTGATTCACTGCCCTGAAGGTGTTGTATTAACCCCTCCTCCTAATCCTAAGCAGAGCCCTTTGAATCCTAGTTCTTCCCAAACCATGCCCTAATATTCTAGTGCTCTGAAATTGTCTACTAAAAAATAGAAAATCATTGAAAATATTATAAAATTAAGGAAAAGGCCAAGAAGTGATTCTCCTAATCCTGAGAGTGAACCTGAGCTTGAAACTGATCAAAATTCACTTCGTGCCTCTACACGTCTAAATAATAAAGCCAAGCAAAAAGAGTCTTTGGTCATTGATTCTGATGAGGAGACTAAGGATTACCCTGACCTATGTTTGTAGGTGTATATTATCAAATGTATCTCAAACAACATTTCTCAACTTATTGATCTATGCAATACCCTTAATATCTATTTTTTTAGGAAATCATTCACTGAAGAGGTCGAAGGTGTGCCTACTACAAATCCTAAAAAGATGACTGTCAAGTCTGAGGACATCCCTGCTAAAGACAATGGTGATGAGTTGTATGTTTTTTCTGGGAGCCTCCAAGATCTTTGTGCTAAACCTAGTTTTGATACCTGAGTGATCTCTAGTGGTGTTTGTTGTTCGATTCTGTGGAGTTACTCTGCCATTTTTGTGGTTGTTAGTCTTTCGACTATGTTCCTATTTTATTATTGTTGGTTGAGGATAGCCCTAAATTTTGTAACTCTGTACCTTTTTTCTGTATGCTAGGGACTGCCTCACTTTTTGTATTTCTGCTCTATTTCCTTTCTATTGATTTTTTTCCTTTTTGGCATTTGATGCCATTTTGTATTCAGGTTTTGGGACCCTGATAAAACCCGTCTGTTATATAAGTGCTAATATCTTTAACCGATCCAAAAAAAAAAAAAAATCTAGCCTTCCCGCCTAGATTTTGGACTAATTCACCTTAAAATTATATATAATTTTATTAACCTAGACAAATTTGCCTAGTATACCCCCACTATATATACCTAAACATACAAATAAATACTATAGATGATAGATACAATACTATAGATAAAGGACTATAGACGATAGATAAAATACTACATACAAAAGACTATAGATGATAGAGAAAAGATATAGACATCAGATAAAAGACTATAGGTGATGTCCTATGTTGATAGTCCTTCCTTGGTCATCTCATGTCTGGTGTCTATAGGCTCTCTTGGGCCATCTTGTGTCTAATGTCTATAGGGTCTCTTGGTTCATCTCATGTCTGGTGTCTATAGTCTCTCTTGGGTCATCTCATGTCTATAGGTTCTCTTGAGTCATCTCGATAGACTATAGTGAACTTTCTAAAAGGTATAACTTTTGATAAAAATATTCATTTTATTTTTTTTTGTAAAACCTCCTAGTTTAATGAGATCTA
Source organism: Wollemia nobilis (assembly GCA_028583015.1). Taxonomy (NCBI): domain Eukaryota; kingdom Viridiplantae; phylum Streptophyta; class Pinopsida; order Araucariales; family Araucariaceae; genus Wollemia; species Wollemia nobilis. The sequence goes on along the minus strand of JAQPPZ010002974.1, from coordinate 1,140,416 downwards.
CACTTAGAACTTAGTAAAATCCTCAATAAACCCTTATTATATAATTTTTGATAGAAAAATTCAAAAAGGCATATAAAATATTATAAATGATAGAGAAAAAACTACAGACAACAGACAAAAGACTATAGATAAAAGACTACATACAAAAGATAAAATACTATAGATAAAAGACTATAGACAATAGAGAAAATATTATAGAAAATAGATAAAAGAATATAAATGGTATCTTGTGTTGATAGTCTTTCCCTAGTCATATTTTATATGGTGTCTATAGGCTCTCCTAGGTCATATCGTGTCTAGTATTTGTAGGCTCTCCTGGATCATCTCATGTATGTCGTCTATAGGCTCTCCTGGGTCATCTTGATAGACTATAGAGAACCTTCTAGGAGGCATAACTTTTGATTTAGAGCTTCATTTTCAATTATTTCTTTAAACCACCTAGCTCAACGAGATATACACTTAGAACTTAGTAAAGTCATCAAGAAACCCTTATTTTAAGTGGAAATATTTTTCAATTGATTTAACCCTATTTTTATAATTTTTTCTAGAAAAATGCAATTCATCATCTCTTCTACATGAGTTTGACCATAATTCATCTCAATTTCAAAACCAATTCACCTAATTTTTATAAATACATGTTGGGCCCAACCCCTTATGTATAACCTTACCTTCAATTTACCAAAGTGACTATTCAAATGGTTCTATCCAATTTAGGAAGAAAATTGCTCCCATTTACAAGTGGACTGACACCTTTTGCTACATGAATTCCTTCCTTAAGCAAGTAGTCCTATTTAGTAACTGAATTGATACTTAGAGCCAATCAATCATGTTTTGCAAGTGATTTGGTTCGTATTCATACTTAGTCAAGTTTTGAGAATTGTTTAAGGCATCTATTATTTTATTTCTATATCAATTGTCCTTATAAAATTTGAAAAAATTATAAGAAAATATCAAAGTACTATATTTATGGTGACTTCATTAGACACCAAGCTTTATTGGCCTAAAATATTATATTCTACTTTTATACTTAGGCATGAAGTCTACAAAATTGGGATCTTCATGGTAAAATTATAAAAAAATTTGGTTCTCCTTATTTAGTTTTTTTAATGGTAGAAAACCTAACAATTTCTTCTACTTAGTGTCACTTGGAAACTATACTTATGTAAGGTCTTAAGCTTTGCCTTATTAGAGTTTTCATAATTTCTTGGCTACGTACTTAATCTATCCATTCTAATTGTTCTTATGCTATTGACATTGAGGCAAGGAGTTTAAGGACATACTAATATTCACCCCTTTTAGATAACTACCTTTCTATTTTTTTGGATCTACGTTTTATAGGATTTCTTCTATGAAGAAGGTCAACCAAAAGAAATTATATGCATTTTCACCTCTTCCTTGATATTTTCCTAGAGGGACATGACATTTTGGATGTCTTGAGACACCTTATATTCTACAACTACTTCTATTAGCTTCAAGGATATTAACTATGTAGTTTTTTTATCTTTTATTTTCAAGATATCTTGGAGTTGACCTTTCACTTGCATTAGCTATTGCACAAGGACTTCAAGCCCTTGTTTCTTAGCTTCAACAATTTAGGGTTTAAGGTCCTCAACATGTTCCTTTATTTGGTCCTTTTTTGAAGCTTCTTCTTAAGGACCTCATTATCCTATTGGCAATGATCCCTTTGTACCTTAAGTTTGGTCATTTCTAATTTGATATCTTTGTTTTGTATCTATGTTACTTCATATTCAACTATGAGGTAACTTAATTTTACAGCCACACCAAGTGTGAGCTAGCTTGCTAATTGGACCATTTGGTATGGATCCATATTGTTCATGTCTAGCTCATATACTTTTGCAATCAAGTTAATAGTTGTTTCTATTTTGTAGGGAAATGTCTCGATGGCCTTGCCAATATACACTTTATACCCTTTAATTGAAAATTATGACTACATGAGGACTAAAATCTTGATGGCCATATTTTTTAGTCTTTTATAATCTAATTTTTGTTTCTCCTCTTCAATTACAAGAACATAAAATGACTTAGTTACATCTATCTCTCTATATTTCCATGCAAATATGAAGCTTGGTCCAACCACCATGTTGGTTTATGGGGGTGCTTCTATAAAATTTTCTTCTTGGGCTAGGGTAGTTGGCATCATTGCCTATAGGATGCATTTTTGTTAGGATCCCACATCCTAACATTACAAATTAATTATTATTTGTTACTTTAATTATTTATTTTATTATTATTGAAAAGTCATGGTTGAAAAGTCACGATTGAAGAGTCATGATTGAAAAGTCATGATTGAAAGGTCATGATTGAAAAATTCTATATATAATATGGGTGGAATCCTATCAAATCATCCATTAAGAAGAATATATAATTGTTTATTGAAAGAATTGGAGGGACCTTCCTACCAGTGAAACGATGATTCTTTATAAAAGTGATTCTTTTAATTTAGATGTTATTTTAATTATTTTATTATTTAAATTGTTATAGAACCTTCAAGGTTCTACCATTTGGTATCAGATCCATGTTGGACCCAACCATGTTTGACCCAGTCAGGTTGGGTGCACTGATCAAAATCAAGGAAATTAAAAGCGACATCGCAGACTTTAGAAGATGGAATGAACAAGATCACAATAAAAAAAGCATGGAACTCCTTGATAGTATTTTGAGTGATATCGAATATCTAATAAATACCAAATTTTAAGCTAAGGAAAATGATAAATATGTAGAAAACAAGGACAATGAGCATGAAATACCCGAAATACTTGATCCCACCAATGTCAGCAATAGGATTGATATACTAGAATTGTTTGATACACCAAGCAAGGGTGAGGTAGACATACTTGAAGTGATCAATGTGAGCTAGACATGCACTCTACAAGACCTACACACACCTTCCTCATAAATAGTGAGTTCTCACCACATGACCAAACCTATGCGGAACCAACGTAGAGTGACTACACACTCCTTCTCTGTTGGATCTACCAAGGAACCACAAAATGATATGAAAGTGTTACCATCACTTTTGATGCATCATTTTGAAGTGTATGAGGAACCCCAATGGTTTCCATCCCATAATAATCATGAATTTCCTAAGGAATATTCTATAATTTTTCTTGGCAACCCATCACTAACACTTCGACCTTCAAGATATCCCTACCTTCAAAAAAGTGACATTAAGATAGTACAAGAACTTGCACAAATTCAACTATGAAAACAAGAAACGAAGATCCTTCCTTTGATATTTGAGGAAAAATATCTTTTTAAGAAGAGTGGCATGTTAGGATACCACATCCTAAAATTACTTATAAATTTTTATTTATTATTTTAATTATATATTTCATTATTATTGAAAAGTCATGGTTGAAAAGTCATGGTTGAAAATTCATGGTTGAAAAGTCATGATTGAAAAGTCATGATTGAAGAGTCATGATTGAAAAGTCATTATTGAAAGGTCATGATTTAAAAAGTATATATATATGATATAATAGGAATCCATATCAAATCATCCATGAAGAAGAATATATAATTGTTTATTGAATGCATTGGAGGGAACTTCCTACCAGTGAAACAGTGATTCTTTATAAAAATGATTCTTTTAATTTAGATGCTATTTTAATTATTTCTTTATTAAAATTGTGCTAGAACCTTCAAGATTCTACCAAATTTCCTTCCCTATGATGGTGGGCATGTTGGGTGAGTGGAAATGAATGGTGGAGTGAGTTGATCAAATTATGTGTTGATGGTAGGGAATATAGTCGAAATGGTGAGAGTTAGGTGTGATGCAAACTATACTAGGTTTTTAAAAAGAAATAACATAGTTGGTGATGGTAAGGTTTATGGAGGCAATGTGGTGTATGAGACTAATGGTTGTGAGGTGGTGACTTGGATGGTTGGAGATAGAAAGGATGTGATGGGTGTTATCTTTTGAATCTATAAATTTAAATGAAATGCAACCACAAGTAGTAAAATAAGCATCAACTATTATAACTATGATAACGTCAATATAATAAGCATGTAAATAGCATGAGAAAATTCTAAACTAACTCATGAAATAGCCATTGATTAAAGCTCACAAAAATTTGAACTTGTTACTAAATGTGGATATCTCAATGCTTCATGCTTCATACAGGTTCTACATTGTATCGACTTCCTACTCACTCTACTTACTCTTCTCTTCATTTAAACTCCTCTATAAAAGGACTATAAATAGTGAGACATGACTCTTGGCCTTCCATATTCCTATGAATCTTCATATTCCTATCATATAGACTCATGTATATGTGGACACCATGCACATTTACATCAATGCACATTCTAATAATACTTGTGCATTTATTTCATTACATAAAGTAAATAATCAAGCATTAATATAAGATACTCTCCCAATCATATGATGTACCCAATATGATACATTAGCATGTAACAAATAATGTAATATATTCCAAAACCCCGCTCCATTACATTATTTGGTTATTGAAGGCTTTAGTCTTCCATATGATCTTAGTCTTTCATATGTTCTTCAACTTGATATGGTTCTTGTCCTTCTAATGGTCCAATATTCAATTTATTCTTGGAGCTCATGTGTATTTTTTGCTTTCTCCAATCTACTATATTTTGTATACTCCACCAAATGAATGGTTAGTATATTTTAGTCTTTGTGGATTCAATATTACAAGTTTTTTGAGCTCTTTCATAGTCATCAAATTCTTGTATAAGAATTTTTCTTTTTCCTTTGTTCTTAGAATCATATTATCCTTTATTTTTTTTAGAGAAACTTTTGCTTCATCACCTCCATTATTTGATTCTTTATTATTTTATTTACAAGCTACTTAGGATTCCTAGAATTCTGATTTGGATCAGGATTGATCCTTTTTTTTATTGTTTGATAATATGACATTGTTTCTTTCCTTTGATAACCTTAAATTTTGAGAACTTCAAAATTTTCTATTGATTTAATCAAGTTTACATGATATTATAGAACTTGGAGAAAAAACTAAAAATGGTTTGAGAGGGTAATGTCAAATTAATGACAATAACAAACACTCTAATCTAAGCTATAGATTCTACATGAATATCATTCCAAGGAATAGCATTGTAGACACAAAATCATAGCCACTTATCATTCATCCTGGTCACTATATCACCCACTTGTCCACCATCACCCTTTCCCGCCATCCAATGGCCCACTTTAGCCTTTTCCCACCATTTTTTACCCTTATTTGCCTTATTTATATTTATTTTATATTATTTATATTTAAATATAATATTTTATGTTATATTTTAATAGATTTATTATAAAATATATATTTATAATCCAAATTAACCTCAACCATCTGATCTGATCTAATATCAGTCGTCCATATTCCTTAATCCATGTCACACCTAAAGTTTAATATTAGCATTTGAATCCACTTTAATATTAGCCACATGATCAAAAGTGTCAAGCTAAAACCCTAAGAAAACCCTAGGCTTGATAAACTATAGGAGCATTCTCAATGCTCAACCCCTAAATCCTAGAAGACTTGAATGCTGGAGCTCTAATTTACTTGTGAGGTATAACCTTGTTGAGATATTGTTTCTTGTGAGTAGATTGTGTCGTAATTTATCCTTCCTCAAAACCCTAGCTTGCCCTAGGATTTCTAGATTCGAGCCACCTTCACATCCCATTTTTGCTGCTACCATTTTTGTCCATCCATAGAGCCCTTCACATTCCCCCAATATACTTCTATAGATTATGGATAACCAGAAGCCACAAGCGTAGTGATGCACCTACCACATTATGCAGATGCAACACAACACCTATTGTTCCCATAGCCATACACCAAAATCTACTACATAAGATCACCAAGTGCCACTGGGGCACCCTACCATAAAATCTGCAAGGGAGCAATAGAACAATAAAATATAGCACAGTGCATGTTGTTCCCATAGCCACACACCAAAATCTATTGCATAATATCACCAAGTGCCACCGGGGCACCCTGCCATCAAATATACAATGGAGCAAAAAAACAACAAAGTAAGTATTATATGTGTTTTATTTGTTGTTATTTTATTATGCATGTCCTAATACTAAGATCTAGGGTTTTTGGTTTGCACTTCGGAGGGTTCATACCATGGAACCCTCTTTTTGTTTATTAATGACTTTATGTTTAATGTGTGTGTAGGATCAGGTAGCATTCATCAAGGATATTTAAGTAGCTACTGAAGCTAGAGTGGCCTGATTACGGATAACCAGAAGCCCACTCACCCTGTTGGAAGCAAGATACATTGGAGACAATATTTTTTGTGTAGCTAGGGTTTCAAAGAATCCTAGCATCTGTATTTATTGTATCAAAGTAATTCCTTTGAATAGATCAATTATAACAAAGGAGTTTCATATCTCTCCCATTTATTGAATAAAATCATATTTTGTGCAATCTCTTGTTCATTGAATTTTTTTTACTTTTCTATTTGTTTTAGTGTCGTATGTTTGCTTCAAAAATGGTGATTATGGTGGGACCCCACAAGGGTTCTAATTTCTGATTTAATTTATCATACTAACATCATTCTGTTGTCACATTTTGCAAGGTTTTTTGGAGTGAAAAACCAACAAAAATCATTGGTTAGGGTTTCTGGAAGGTTCTATGATAGTTTGAAAAAGGTGCATAGGTTCTATACGACACCTACTAATCTCCATATGCATCTAGATGCACCTATACAAGCACTTTTTTGCATATACAGAGGCACCCAACAACACCTGGTAGTAATTTGGAGTAGAGCTTAGGCTTTCAAGGTTAAAAAGATTCAACATTGATTCCCATTCATTCTTCTAGCCCATCATTTACTTCTAAGTCAGTATGAATCCTAATAATTTATTCACCCCAGTCTATAATCCATACAACCCAGCTAAGCCAATCCCAATTTACATAGGCCTTGTTGACATGGACCAAATTTCTTCCCCACCTTCCTTTTCAAAGTTCATCCTATCTAAGGAATTGTTAAGGGCTTCCGTCAACTACATACCTCCTTTCCCTCCACCTTCACATCCATATTCTACCAAGAACCCTGAGGTATTTCAGGTAGATTTAGATGACAATAAGCAAGAATAATTAGGTGGCATCATAGACTATCCTGAATGCTTCTTAGTACCCATTCACAAGATTAATGGGGTGATACACATTTGCATTGATTTTGGAGACATATCTTAGCTCTTCCTTGTCTCGGGGTCCTCTTCTATACATGATTTTATGTATATATATACATGGCTAAAATAAAAAATAAAAAATAAAAAGAAAACAAATAAAACAAATAAAAAAAGGTCATTTGCATAGGCATGTTCCCATTGCATTTACATATAGGCATATTTACATGTATTTTTCATATTGCATTCATAAGGCATATTCATACATATTCCATTTGCATTCATTCCACATGCATTCCACTGCATTTTACATCCCATATGCATTCCACTACATTCATTCATATTGCATTCATCCCATCCCACATTCAATGATATTTTATAGTAATGATGATATGGCCAAATACAAAAATTCAAGTTTTCACAATTGGGAGTACCTATTTTTGGCATTTATGCAAATATCATAAGCCAAAAATACCATTTGTTATTTTTTTGGTAAATAAAAGTCTTCATTAATTACCGGGTTTTGCAGGTTAACCCAAAACCTATTATAATGTCTAGCCTTCTGCTGAGATTGTAGATCCTAGTCATCCTTAAAACTTTCTTACCAAAAATTGTGGAGAATCCTCTACAACACCTTACTAACAAAGCACGCCCATACCTAAAAATAACTGTAAACAATACTTACATTGACAGGAATTGAAGTTTGGAACTTTCCACTTGTGAAACCTGTTGCTTGCCAATTTCCTATTCTCTGTCAAAATTTTCCTAGGCTTACACCCTGTTACCTTCATTTCCAATTTGGTATTATTTAGAGGGAAACCCCATAGTTATTACCAGCTCCATGGGAAAAAAAACACCCATTCATATTTCTCCTTAATGGGTAGGATTCTTTTCATGACTAATAATGTTTTCCACTTCACGTGGCACACCTTGTGTCCATGTCACAAAACTACCAACATCAACACCTATGTTGGATAATTTGTCAGCTGATTTGTTGGCTTCACTGTACACATGATGAGCCCTCCTGTTATGTCTTGCCGCAAAAAGGATCCTCACTTCATGGATGACTCCCTCGATTCTCCATGGAGGTGTTTTGCCATTGGTTAACAGGTTGATGATGTTCATAGAATCACCTTCAATCATCAATTTACCTTGAGTCACTTAGGCCACTTGCAACCCTCTCCAAAGGGCTCTAGCTTCTACTTCGTTATTAGTTCTGATTCCCAATGGTTTAGCTAAGGCCTTGACCAGATTTCCTTGATGATCCCTGATTATTCCTCCAGCTCCAGATCTTCCGAGGTTCTCCTTGGTTGAACCATCAAAATTTAGTTTGAACCAACCCTGGGGGGGTGGCTCCCAATAAATCCCATTTTTGGGATTGGGCAAAGGAATGGAAGGTTTGTCCTCAATACCTAAGGCCCGAGCTAATTGTTTTTATTAGGGAAGAATTGAATGGTTCTCATCTACTAAGGTGCTAAGGTTTTCTTTTGCAAAGACAATAATCCTATTGAGGATGATTTTTGGGTTGTGAATGGTTCCTTAAAGGCTCTATGGTTCTTTTTTAGCCAAATATGCCAGATAAAATGATGCCAACAGATTTTCCATAGGTACTTAAGTTTTAGGCTAACAAATGGTTGAGGCCATTGATGGAACACTTTGGATATAAGAGCAAGCTTAACCCAAGAGATCCTAAAGGCTTGTAAAAGTTCATCCAGGATGGACTCCGCTACCGAAAACTCCAGAAACAAGTGTTGGGTAGTCTCCCAACCTGCCCTGCACATGTAGCAACGGTTAGCAATAACCATACCTTTGGATAACATATTGTCCATAGTGAGGATTTTTCATTGAATAACTAGCAATGAAAAAAAGGATATTTTAGGAATTAAGCCTTTGATCCAAACCAAACTCGATTGAAATTGTTGACCTTCCACATTGAGAAGCAAATTATAGGTAGACTTAACTATGAAGTCACCACTTTCAGTATCAGCCCAAAAAATGTTATCTTCATCCTCTCCAGAGGGAATAATTTGCAGAGTTAAAATTTTATAAAGCTCTTCAGACTCTGCTTCAAAGCCCTGTACTTTGATGTGTTTTCACCTGTTGATATTTATATCCTACCACATATAATTTTCAACCTTCTTCCCAATATGCTGCTCCATATGCTCTTAAATCCTAACCAAATGAGGAATTTGGGATAACTCCTCAGCTCTCACCCACCGATCCTTCCAAAATTCTATTGTTTGCCCATTTCCTAGAATCCATCTAAGACCTTTCTTGACAAGATCCCTACTCGTGAGGATTGCCTTCCAAAAAGCAGACCCCTGCTTGCTAATTTTTCATTAAGGAAGTTCACACCTTGGAGGTATTTCCTCCTAACTATGGCATTCCATTCATTATCGACCTTATTCAATAACCACCATGCTTGTTTGGCTAACATAGTTGTATTGAGATGAGAAACTCTCCTCAATCCTAACCCCCCATCAGCTTTAGGTTTGCAAACCTTGTTCCAACCTACTAAATGGATCCTTTTCTTATCCTCAGTCCCTGACCAAAGAATTTTTTTTTGAAGCTACTCAATTTTGTGATACACCTTTGTGGGAGCTCTGAATACTGATAGGAATTAAATGGGTATACTTTGAAGTGAAGCCATAGTTAAAACTACTTTGCCTGCTTGAGATAATAGATGCCCTTTCCAACCTGCTAGCTTTTTTTGGATCCTCTCTAGAACTATGTTCCACATTTATCCTTCAGGTTTCCCTGTAAACAGGGGAAGACCTAAATAGGAGGTGGGAAGGGATGCAATATAACATTCCATGATCCTTGCTATGTTGTTTTGCCTAGGAATGGGGATATTGATGAAATAAAGTTTGCTCTTATCAAAATTCACTTTCTATCCAGCCGCTTATTCATACATTATGAGAATATTTTTAATCCTTCTTGCCTCAACCATAGAATCCAAAGTCAGTAGCAATGTATCATCAACAAATTGTTGATGTGTCACCGAGGTAGTTAGCGACATGGCCTTGATACCTGATATGAGTCCAGCTACCATTGCTGCCTTAATGGTTCTTCCCAAGGCCTCAGCTACAATGATTAATAGCATAGGACTTATGGGATCTCCTTGTCTTAGACCACATTTACTTTGAAAAAAACCTGTAGTAGACCCATTAACCAAAACTAAAAAACAAGGCTTATAAATACACTCTCTTATTAACTTGACCCATTTCATGTTGAAGCAAAATTTTAATAAAAATGCCTCTAGGAATTCCCAATTTATCCTATCATAAACTGTGTTCATGTCTAACTTTAAATCCATGACTGATTTTTTGGTCTGAGCGGCTGTATGAAGAGCCTCATGAATAGTAATAACTCCATCTAAGATTGATCTTCCTTGTATAGAACTTCCTTGACTTGGATCAATGATAACCGGTAGAACTTTCTTCAAACAGTTGGCTAAAACTTTGGACATAAATTGATAGTATATATTACACAGGCTAACCAGCCTAAAGTTAGCCATAGTCTTAGGGTTGGGGCATTTAGGGATCAAAGCAATGAAATTTGAATTGAAACCCCTTGGAATATGATTTGAACTTTGTTACTCCTTGATTGTAGCAATAACTTCTGCTCCAACAATATCCCAACAAACTTGGAAAAACCGCGATGAAAACCCATCCGGCCTAGGAGCTTTGTCAGGATCCATGTTAAACAAAGTCTTCTTGATATCTTCATATAAAAAAATTGTTGTAAGATACTCATTAATCATTTCATCAATGAGTTGTGGAATGAATTTAAGGATAGAGTCCTTTTCTTGGGTATTACAGGCCCGTTCTTCACCCAATAATGAACTGAAAAAATTAACAGCCTCGTCTCTGATCTCCTGAATGTTTTGAGTTGATGATCCATCCACCTTAGTTAAATTTCTAATATTATTGTTGCTTCTATTGCTCAATGTGGTAACATGGAAAATTTTTGAATTAGAGTCCCCTTCCTTTAGCCATAATGCCCTTGATTTCTGCCTCTAATACATCTCTTCACAAGCTAAAATATTATAAAACTCACAAAGGGTTTCCTTCTCTTCAGTCCTTGTCGCCTCATCATAGGTTCCATTTTGGATTTTTCTTAGTTTTTCCCCCACTGCTCTCTTATTCTCAAAAATATTTACAAAGACTTATTTATTCCATATTCTAAGGTTGTTTTTCACCATCTTAAGTTTTTGAGATAGTTTGAATGAAGCACTTACCTGGATAGGCTGCTGCCACCATTCCTCTATTCATTTCATGAATTCTAGATGTTTAACCCACATTGATAGAAATCTGAATGGCTTTTTAAAGGAGTTAGCTTGAAATGCCTCCCATAGAATAAGATTATGGTCTGAAGCGGATTTAGGAAGGGCTTGTAACACTGAATCACCAAAAATTGTTATAGCTTCCTTGGATAAAAAAATTGTCCAACCTTTCTTGAATCATCTGACTTCCTATCCTCTTGTTACTCCATGTAAATTTGGCTCCTTTTAGACTTACATCCATCAATTCATTTGTGTTAATGAATTCATTGAAGTCCTCCATGCTCCTTGAGGGTAAACCAGATCCTCCCTTATTTTTAGATGGGTAAATGGGGGTATTGAAATCTCCCCCAATAACCCAAGGAATGTCTTCAAAATCTTGGCTCAAATGCCCCAAAAACTCCCCTAGTTTAGACCACCCTTGGACAGAGGTGGAGGCATAAACATTTGACATAATCCAATTCTTATTAGTATCAAAATCATGAAATAATACACTTAAGACTCTTTCATTTGCTTAAATAATACTTCCTTCTATTTTAATAGGATCCAAAAATACCATTTGTCACAAAATCATAAACCCAAAATTTTCAGTCACTCAGCCACTACTAGTGTGTCTAGAAAACCTCCAAAATATGTCCAATTTTCTTTGGGACCAAAAATACTTTTTCATATTAAGAAAATATTGAGTCTTGTCAACTGATTCCAAAAACAATCTTGCACCAACCGCACTTCTTCACATCCTAAAAATATTTTGATTCAAAGAGAGATAATACCATACTTGGATGGCACCTTGAAGTGAAAAGGGTATTCCTCGCTTGTTATATCATGCAAAATAGTCCAAAATAAAAAATAGTGGTTTTCACCACTATCATAGTTGTTATCCAAATATAAACACAAAATATAGAGTAGTAAGGATAGGGTCACATTCTCATCACACTTCAGTTGAGAATTTGATTCCCAAAGCTCTATCAAAGTTAACAAATTTTATACACACACCACAGATCCCTAAAGATGTAAGGATCATACTACATTCCTCTAAAAAATTTATGTAGTCATCCCCAAGGCCTAAAGATCTGATCAATGGACTATGGAGTGAGTATCCACCATGGCTATAGATACTTGACTGGTATTGGAGTAAGTTCATGTGGGGCGACATGTCCCTCTTCCAAAAAGGGAGACCTCTGACCGCACATACGAAAAAACTAGCTTCTTGGTCCTCTGCATAGCAGGTCATGCCTAATTTACTCATAATGGGTTAATTAACTTCACATGCACACACATTTGTTCTTGATTGTCTAGGGTCGTTGTCATGCTCAAGATTTGGTACATGAACTTCACTTGCACACATATTGGTCCTAAATAAAATTAGACAACCTTTAGTGAGTTTGGTTGATAGCACTAGTCTATTTGAGTCTCTGAAAATCCCTCAATATTCCATATCAACATCCATATCTTCTTCCATATAAACATTCCATATCTTCTTCCATATCAAAATCCATATATTATTCCATGCCCATATCCATATCTTCATCATGGATCAACCTACATAAAGCCACCAAGATTGGTGCCCCTGATTGCAAAACAATGAATAAAAAATGGCCAGTAAAATTTTGAATTAAAAAATATCATTAGAACATCATGCATTCCTCTCATATAATTTGCATTCATATACATGCCATTTTTATTGCATTAATCATACATATAAGCACCATGCATACACATCATGGTTAGATTGCATTAATCATCCATATAAGCATTATGCATACACATCATAATTAGATTGCATTAATCATCCATAAGATATGCATAAAAAATATTCATAAAACATGCATTGCATACATATAAAAGCATTTATACAAAAGATAACACAAACATAAAATCCATGTATATATATATATATATATATATATATATATATATATATATATATATATATATGTACAATGAGTGCCAAAAAGGCTATAATGGAGCACCAAGGCTCATATACAAAAGTGCATCTAAGCACTAATCTAATGTCCATGAGAGGACCTCTGATACATAGTAGAAGCCCTAGACCTAGAACTCTACCTAGATGTCGTGTGCCTCGATGAATCAATCCTAGAGGACAACATAGGATCCGACAAAGGAATGTGATTAGCCATACACAAATCCTCCAAGGAGTGTGCATATGTCTCGCTAGCATGTAGTCATCACAAGTCAATTTGATGTCGACGCTCTCTCACCAAAATCTCTATCTAAAGCCTCATGACCATATCCTGATGACCAACACCATCTACCAACTGCTCTGCCTCCATCCAAGCTATAGTATCCTGTAACCCAGCTATGACCCCATATCATCCTACCAGAGACTATGAGCCTCTAGTGTAGTCTCTCACTCCTCACAGAGCTGATCCACCTTAGCTCATAGCCTAGCCACCTCAAAGATCTTCCCCATATCCTCATCCTTCTCCCCCTCTACCAGCACCTTGAGGATGTGGTATACATCCTCAAGGGTGACAGTAACCTCCCTAATCGATAGCTATAATGTTCCCCTATTCGAGTCCCATATCTCTATCAAATATGAGAGATACCCATCATTGGCCCCCACCACATCCAACCGAGCCACTCCCTCCAAGCCTACCTTTGTCAAAAGCTCCCAATCATCCTCCATAAGCTTCTTCCTCATCACAAGAATGAGAGGATAGAAATGATGTTGAGGCTCTATCTCCCTCAATTACAGCAACAAACATAGCAACAAACATTTTGCATTAGTATTATTTCACAAAAAAAGAAAACTTCAAAATTTTTGCACAAAAATAAAAAGTGTTTTTCAACATTACCAGGGCAAATCATGCCTCAGCTCCACTAGAAGAATTTGCTCCCTCCGTCACCATAGCTCCTGCAAAAATTTCCACAAACATCACTTTCCTCACAAATCCACTCCACTCCTCAAGCATAGATTCAGAAACTCTCAAGCGCAAAAATGAGCCTCACAATTCTTCCTACAAGCTATTTATAGTTGTAGCTAGTGCACTCAGGCACAGTCCAGTGCCTACGGTCCATAGGCATGCATGGGTGCCTATTGGCACACCAAAGCATAGTCGGGAACCTACAGAATACCATAGGCACAGCCAGGCACCTAGTGCCAAAATGACATAAAGGTAAAATAAACTAAAACAGTAGTTTACCCCCTCAAAATCACATCCAACATCACCATCCATTATACATTTCTTCCCACATGTGTCAAATTTATAAGTGAATCTCGTATATAGTGGTTTATTTTATATACTTGGCTATTGTAGTGATTAGTATCCATGCAATTCGATAATATGAATAAACTATCATAAGAATACTTGATCATCATCATCATCACTTATCTCCTTGCTAAAAATCATAATCATATTTGGTATTTCCTCATATTTAGAGTGAAACATTGCCAAGAGCAATTTGCACAACCATTTTCATTGATGGCCTAGTTTGTGGGGATTAAAATATGGACACTACTCAAATTTCATCATTCAAAATCTCATTAGAATCTTCGAGATAGGTACTAGCTAGGATGATTTGTTCCAATTGTGGAAAATATTTAAAACAGTCACTAGAAGTACATCCAAGGTTGATTCCTTTTTCCTTTGCATCATAATTTTGCATATCAATAATGCCGAAAAGGCAAAATGTTCCAATATAATCGAATCACACCAAACGTAGGGCAACCAAAATTTGAATATGATTTTCCCATGACAGGATACACCTTACATGATCATGACATCTACATTTGACACAACCGCCTTCCCACCGTTGGGTAAAAATGGTATCACATTTTACATCATTCATATCATCCACATCATATCACATTTGCACAAAGCCCTTCATCCGCTAGGGAAAACACATAAACACATCATATCACATTTTACACCAACCTCCTTCGCATTGTTGGGGCAAAAATGGTATCACATCATTCATCATTTGCATAAATTTTTCAATTGGCTTGTGAGATTCATCCATAATATCATTCGCCAATTGAGGGGGTAAGCTATGCAAATTCCAAAATTCTTTATTCTTTTGTCTTCAATGTTATTGCTCAAAAAAATCCAACAAGAGAGAGAAGTTGCTTCTACACCCAAATCCCAACCAGGTGTCTCGTATTTTTGCACCATATTGTGTTTCACGTAACATGGTACAAAAAGGGGTATCTGTAGACACCAAATCCTAGCCACTTTTCATTCATCCTAGTTATTATACCACCCACTTGTCCATAATCACCCTTTCATGCCATCCAATGGCCCACTTTAACCTTTTCTCGCCACTTTTCAACCCTTATTTGACTTATTTATATTTATTTTATATTATTTATATTTAAATATAATATTTTATATTATATTTTAATATATTTATAAGCCAGATTAATCTCAACTGTCTGATCCAATCTAATCTCAGTCGTCCATATTCCTTAATCTGTGTCACACCTAAATTTTAATACCATCCTTTAGATCTACTTTAATATTAGCCACACGATCAAAAGTGTTAAGCTAAAACCCTAAGAAAACCCTAGGCTTGATAATAAATAGGAGCATTCTCAATGCTCAACCCCTAAATCCTAGAAGACTTGAACGCTGGAGCTCTAATTTACTTGTGAGGTCTAACCTTGTTGAGAGATTGTTTCTTGTGAGTAGATTGTGCCCTAGCTTATCCTTCCCCAAAACCCTAGCTTACCCTAGGATTTTTAGATTCCAGCCACCTTCACATCCCATTTATGCTACTGCCATTGTCATCCATCCACTGAGCCCTTCGTATTCCCATGATCTACTTCTACATATTTAACCCTAATTTGTAGGTGCAGTTGAGTGACTACCTCATCCCATAGGCACATCCATGCATTTGCAACATTTTGCAGATATATTACAATGCCTGTTATTCCCATAGCCACACACCAAAATCTGTTGCATAAGATCACCAAGTGCCATTGGGGCACCCTCCCATAAAATCTGCAACAGAGCAAAAAAACAATAAAATGCAATACAACGCCTATTGTTACCACAACCACACTAGAATTTTTTGCATGATCACCAAGTTTTGTCGGGGCACCTTGCCATCAAATATGCAACAAAGCAACAAAACAACAATGTAAGTATTATATGTATTTTATTTGTTGTTATTTGACTCTGCATGTCCTATTTAATTAGATCTAGGGTTTTTTGTTTGCACTTTTGAGGGTTTACACCATGGAACCCTCATTTTATTTTTGAACGAATTTACGTTTGATGTGTGTGCAAGATCTGGTAGCATTCATCAAGGATTGTTGAGTAGCTGCTGAAACTAGAGTGGCCCAATTACAGATAACTAGAAGCCCACTCACCTTATTGGAAGCAAGATATATTGGAGACACTACTTATTGTGTAGGTAGGATTTTGGAGAACCCTAACATCTGTATTTATTGTATCAAAATAATTCCTTTGAATGGATCAATTGTAACAAAGGAGTTTCTCAGCTACCCCCCATTTATTGAAGAAAATCATATTTTGTGCAATCTCTTGTTCATTGAATGTTTTTTACTTTTATATATTTTTTAGTGTCATATTTTTGCTTCACAAGCATAATCCTAACAACATTGACTATCCAAGCTAAATATTCTAACATATGCTAATTAATAAATACTAGGTCCTTAAGACTTAATACTTAGGACTAATGACTAAGGACTAAAGAGATAATGTTGAAAATATTCCAACATTCTCCCCCTTGATGCTAAAGGAACTCATTCAGTGAGTTCTTAAAGCATCACTAAGTTGGAAGAAACACAATCTCTTACGTTTCCTCCAATATTTTAACAAAAATTCACAAAATGCAAAATATTTTCTTGGGCACTCCTTTCACTTTTGATGTGAGATCTCCTCCATTTTAGTTGTTTCTTCTTCCTGCAAGTAACCGAGTGCCACCTTTTGATGAGCTACCCCCCCTTCATAAAAATCTCCTTCAAATTATGGAATTCCCATAATGCTAAAAGTATTAGTTCTCATTAACCAATCTAGCACATTTATTTCATCATTCTTTCTATGGTATTCAAACCATATTTCAGCTCCTAATACTCCTCCTGAGTATGTACAATGCAACATCTTATGTAGATGGTTTTTCCATATTATAATTTCACATACCTCTACATAGATATTCAAAAAAAATATAGTTATGCAATAGTTAGTTAAAATTGCAACAACAAATTGTTGCTCCTCACACAATGTTTGACTCTTTACTATGGCTTTACATGATTCCTTCCAAGGAATTTTAAACACAAAATACTCATTTCTCACAATGAGATGCCACAACCAACACATATCCATGGTTCTCATCACCATGCTATCCATGTCCTTTGAAAATGAAATAACTTCATCCAAAGATGTCTCTACAAGATAATATTTTTTCAATAATACCTTTGGAAGACATTCTCCTTCATTATTCAAATACTTGTTCACAAAAAAAAAAACCATTAATCACAAAAATATTACCTCTAATGTGATTAGATTTGGTGCTCCCCATGAATCTATTTTGTGGCATATATATTTCACTATATGGTGCTTCAAAATCAACCATAAAATATTCACTAAGAGTTCCCCTCATTTTTTCAAACCATATTGGTGTGTTGAAACACCATTCATTCAAACAATCATACATCATTGCCTTTTCAAGACAATTTTTTTTCTTCAGTGTAGACACTCCAAGTGAGTGATCTTCATTCATGAGTGATGTTTCCTTTGCCATTACAACAAGAAAATCAACAATCTCATTTTCATTTTTTGTTTATATCTCATTTGCTCTCTCACCTTCCACATTCCAAATGAGATAATCATTTGTGCTCATTTCTTCACACAACATCCTATCTTCTTTCAATATTTCAAAATGTCTCAAGTATTTCCATACTTATTTGGCTGATGAACAAGAAGAAAATCCATTTGTCAATCTTAATGAGTGATATTCATAATTGAGCATGAATCTTATAGTATTCGTTTCCTCTTCATCAAACTTTTCTTGTGGATCAACATCCCACATCACTTCATTTGCTCTTTCAAGAGAGCACACATCCATTCCAAGTGAATGAAGTGAATGGCCTTCAAGCCAATGATCTCCCATGAACATTGCTTCTCCATAATCATATTGTTTATTATCCTCCATGAGAATTTTAGGTGCATTCTTCATAATACACTTTTCATTTGTGAGACATTCATCATATTTTTTATCTGATTTTTGCCGACATTTCGTCGAGCTTTGTCTTCACTGCAAACTGCACGATTGATTCCAGTTGAGTGTCATTTCCAAAAAAAAAAATTTCATAGATTTTCCTCCTCTCCTGAAGACTCTGTAATACCTTCTGTTGCTACCTCAGACTAAACACTACACCATCCTCATAAAAATTGATCTCTTTGTTAGGTCCACACATGATGCAATAGAAAATTACAATTTTATTTCATCGCACCTGAGATCAGTTGTCTGTATTCATGCCTTCTATGATTGCACTTTCAAAAATATAGATGAACTAACCAAATCAATGGAAAAAATCACACATATGTGTTAATGTAATACCTATCACCACTATAATTTTATTGTCCAACAATACTTCAAACCAAATTTTGCAAACATCTTCGAGCTTCGTGGGTTGCATGCTTTGTTGTCTATTTACTGTTACAATGATGATGTAGCTCTAGAGAAAATTTAATGATACTCCTTGAGCATTTTTGCAAGCCTATGAATGCTCAACACAAACATCTATGATCCATCTATGGCAAATCCTTCGATGAAAAATCTGTTGATTATGATCTAATATCTACTTCTATGTGAAGTCTGTTCACAGGAGTCTGGGGTTTGACCGATTGTTGTCTACAGATCTTCATATGTAGATCTTCGTCGATGGTCCTGTTGAGAAGAAACACACCCCCACTAAAAAAAATGAAATTCCATCCTTTGAAAATATTTAGTTTTCATTTTTTCGTAGGGACCCTCTTGAGTTTTTCAGGTTTTAATTCCAAATTTTGCTTGCCTCCTTTTTCAAGTTTTGCTTATATCAAAGTATCCAAGTAAGATTGCATATGGCATTGATTTCAATTTAAAATTCATTTTTCAAATGTTAGAATCATTTATGAGTAAGGAAGATCCTTCACCAATATGTAAAAATGCAAAATACAGATGGATAAATTCATTGGAGTCAACCTACAATTTTTGGAGAATTTGCAAAGTAGAAGAAATAACTTGAGAAAACGTCGCGATATCGCGACATGTTCCGTTTTCAGACCTGTCTCATTTTTATGACACCATAAGCTTGAAATAACTAAAGTGAGAAAAATGTCACGATATCACGACATGTTCTGTTTTCGGACCTGTCTCATTTTCGTGACACCATAAGCTTGAAAGAAGTAAAGTGAGAAAAACGTTGCGATATCACGACATGTTCCACTTTCGGAAACTGTCTCATTTTTGCGACGCAATAAGCTTGAAAGAAGTAAAGTGAGAAAAACATCGCGATATCATGTCATGTTCCATTTTCGAAACCTATCTCATTTTTGCGATGCCATAAGCTTGGAAGAAGTAAATTGAGAAAAATGTCGCGATTTCGTGACATGTTCCATTATCACGATGGCATAAGCTTGAATGAAGTGAAGTGAGGAAAATGTCATGATTTCGTGACATGTTCCATTTTTGTGACCTGTTCCATTTTCGTGAGGGCATAAGCTTAGAAAGAATCAAGTAAGAAAAATGTCACGATTTTGCGACATGTTCCATTATCGCGATGGCATAAGCTTGAATGAAGTGAAGTGAGGAAAACGTCACAATTTCGTGACATGTTCCATTTTCATGAGGGCATAAGCTTAAAAAAAATCAAGTAAGAAAAATGTTGCGATTTCGTGATATGTTCCATTATCACGAGGGCATAAGCTTGGAAGAAATAAAGTGAAAAAAACGTCACGATATCGCGACATGTTCCATTTTCAGAACTTGTCTCATTTTCGCGATGCAATAAGCTTGAAAGAAGTAAACTGAGAAAAATGTCATGATTTCGTGACATGTTCCATTATCGCGATGGCATAAGCTTGAATGAAGCAAGTGAGTAAAACGTCGCGATATCACAACATTTTTTAATTGGAAGAAAATCTTGAGGAAAACGTCGTGATATTTTTTAATTGGAAGAAGTAAAGTGAGAAAAAGTCACAATTTAATGACATGTTCCATTATCACGATGGCATAATTTTAGGAAGAAGTAAAGTGAGAAAAATTTCACGATTCCATTACATGTTTCATTATCACGAGGCCATAAGCTTGGAAGAAGAAAAGTGAGAAAAACGTCGCGATTTCGTGACCTGTTTCATTTTCGCGAGGCCGTAAGCTTGAAAGAAGTAAAGTGAGAAAAACATCATGATTTCGTGACCTGTTCCATTTTTTTGAGGGCATAAGCTTAGAAAGAATCAAGTAAGAAAAATGTCGCAATTTCGTGACATGTTCCATTATCGCAAGGCCGTAAGCTTGGAAGAAGTAAAGTGTGATTAAAATCGCGATTTAGCGACATGTTTCATTATCGTGAGGGCATAAGATTAGAATAAGTAAAGTGAGAAAAACATCATGATTTCGTGACATGTTCCATTATCACAGGCATAAGCTTTGAAAGAATCAAGTGGGAAAAATGTCATGATTTCGTGACATGGTCCATTATCGCGATGGCATAAGCTTAGAAAGATTCAAGTGGGAAAAATGTCACGATTTCACGACATGTTTCATTTTCGTGAGGCCGTAAGATTGAAAGAAGTAAAGTGAGAAAAATGTCACGATTTCGTGACATGTTCCATTTTCACAATGATAAAATCTTGGAAGGAAAGCTTGAGGAAAATGTCGCAATATCATGACATGTTTTAATTGGAAGAAAAGCTTAAGGAAAACGTCGCGATATCGCGACATGTTTTAATTGGAAGGAAATCTTAAGGGAAATGTCGCGATATCACGACATGTTCCATTTTTGCGAGGGCATAAGCAAGGTAAAAGTAGCTTGAGGAAAACGTCGCAATATCGTGACATGTTTTAAAGAATATGAGCTTGGAAGAAGGAAATCAAGCCGACATGTAATGAACATTAGGGTTTAAATTAATAATATTAAAATTCTAACCTTTGCTTTTCTTTTGCAAAAAGTGATTCGACAGTTGCATAATAGCAGAAGTAATGGCGAGAAAGACAAAGATGAAACCTAAATTTCGGTGCAAATCAAACGAGGACCATCAGATGGAAATGGGAGATGCGGGGAATTTTTGATCCATCCAGATTTTGCAGATCTAGCCTTAAAAAGACTTTAAGGTGTGACTGAGCAAGTGCCATTTAATGAAATATGTCAGCAATTGGCCAAAAAATGAAAATATCTAAACACAGTTACCAAAATTTGCCGATCGATGCATTTAACAGAAAAATTTATGGCAAAAGTAAATGTGGGCAGAGGATTTCAACTCGAACCAAACAAAGGCGGCTCTGTGAGGATAGAAGGCCAGGGAAGTCAATGACTCATCCAAATTTCCTAGAGGAATTAATGAGATGCTTTGACAGCTTACCAAAAAATGAAGATACATTTACACGCAGTGCCCATTTAAGGAAATATGTCGACAACTAGCCAAAAAATGAAGATATCTACTCATAGTTACAAGTGGATGAAAATAATATCAAATTGTGCCTTCTCCATTTATGGCAAGATCCATATGAATATTTTCAAAGTGATTAGGGTTTATCGAAACTCTATATAAAAATGCCTTATATTGTAAAACCTTGGCAATGGGATTTTTATGATAAGATTTAGGTATTTGGAAGAAGATATTTTTAAAAAGATCAGGGTCTGTCCTGAGTC
The DNA here is from genome assembly GCA_028583015.1 of Wollemia nobilis. Lineage (NCBI taxonomy): Eukaryota > Viridiplantae > Streptophyta > Pinopsida > Araucariales > Araucariaceae > Wollemia > Wollemia nobilis. The sequence continues at coordinate 1,118,159 of JAQPPZ010002974.1, read as the reverse complement.
TATATATACTTCCTTTGAATGTAAAGTCTAGAGGCGGAAACTTAGAATAAAAGCTATTTTAGCAATTTCCTACGAATCTTATTTGAATGCTTTGTTTTGGACCTGGAGTTGGTGTAGCATCGTTTTCTGTGATAGCGTGGCCAGGAGCCTAATCTCTTTTGGATTGCAATAAGTGCATATTATTTTGTTTTTGTCTTGCTAAGGTTTATTTATTTTATGTTGTAAATCTGTGTTATCAAGATTGGATATGTTGCTAGGATTCATTCCGTTTGTTGTATGCTAGGGAAAATTAAATATTTAAGGTTCAGGTCTGTTCTAATTGCTCTATCCTCACTGCGCAATCTAGGCTGTTGGTGAGAGATACCAGTTGACACCGACTTCCCTTCTGTTTATGATTTTTTTTTAGATTTGTGTTATCTCTGTCTTATGCTCTTAGTAGAAGGTGATCTTAGAAAGCTGAACACCTTCCTATTTGATTGGTTCTATTGTGAAGCTAAATAGTGTAACTAAAATTGGTAGTTTTGATTTTGTAGCTAAGTTAAATAAGCTTCTCTTTCTACCCTACCCTAATCTCTCTGATCCATCGTTAAATGATTCATTTTTATCTTCTTTCAAATTTATCTTTTATTTAAATCTGCTAAAGCATAAAGAGCTAGATCAAAGAACTAATTGCAAATCCGATTGTCCACAAAGATAACCACCACAAAAACATTACTGAACCTAGGTCGAGCCTGTTGTAAGGTAACAACCATTCCACTTGAAACTATTTCAAAAGCAAAAAAGAGTGAATAGCCATTCGACCCAACTCTGTAACTCACACCTTGGATAACCAGCAAGATCCTAAAGTGAGTGGGATTTATCCCGTATAAATGTTCTTGGTATTTTATGCTCATTCTTCATGGGGTGTGTATGAAATCCAAACCAACATTTAAAATTGGCTCTAGAAGGAGGGCCAACCGAACTCCGTTTAGTATTTGTTAAGGATTGTAAGTTGCTTGTGAAAAGCTAGATTCTACCTACAAAGTAACAAGGTCCCACTCCAGAGCTAGAGAGCTCCTTGTGCCTGAGTTAGAAACCCCAAGGAGAAGTAGCCTCAGAAAGTCCAAGTCTTTGTCCAACATAATTTTATCACCACTTGTAGTTGCTCCAACTACAACTAAAAATATCATCATTAATCAAGTAGTAATGACAAGATGGTTGGGTTCCACTACTTTGAATATCCCTGGTGCAGCCCATGATTTACCTAGAAATCCTGAAAGGTATCTTCCTACCTACAAGCATGATGGAATCATAACAGCAGAAGAACACCTAGTGGCATTTAAAAATGCTCTAAAATTGTTGAATGTACAACATGAAGATGTGGCTTGTAGGTTATTCCCATTCACTCTCTAGGAGGGAGCATATTACTAGTTTTTGAATCTTACTAATGATTCTATTACTAGTTGGAATGACCTGGAGAAAGTCTTTGTATCACAATTTGGTGAAGTGATTGACCCCAGTGTATTATATCAACAATTTTCTAACATTAAAAGAGAGATCAATGAGACTGTCAAATATTTCAATTTCAGGTTTCAAAAGGCCTATGGTATATTGACGGGTCATTATGTGCCAATGACAGATCTAGCATTGGAAATTTTTAGAAATTCTCTAGATCTAGTGACCTCTGTTTTCTTGAAAAGAGATGCTAATATTACCAATCTAATAGAGGCCTATAAAGAAGCTTTGGTTCTTGAAAGACAATTAGGACCTCAACCTTTGAATGCTCATCAAATTCCTTTTTGTTACACAAAATACCCTGGTTTTGAATCCCATCCCACATCAAATGATGTTTCCAGTATGCCAAAATCCCCCGATAGGGAATCCATTGGCTATAACACATTCTAAAAATATATAGAATATAGACAAAGAATCTGATAAAATAAGAGTTGAAGAAGTCTCAAATATGGTCCAAAAGTTGGCAAATGACTTTTTGAGTTTCAAAAGGCAAGTGTCCACTGGGTAAAACTCAAACAGATTTTATTATCAGTAGAATAGATTCACTAGACCACCATATGAACCCAACAAGGATTATAAAGGTAAGGGGCATGATGTGAATATTTGTGACTTGGCTTTGCCCAACTGGTGCAGGATACACAAAACATCTCAGCATAGGGAATTGGATTGTTTGGAGTTCTGTAATGCCTTTGAAGCTCTATCAGGTGAGTTGGTTTCTACTGAACATCAAAGAAATGTTGATGGTCCTCCAAATTCATCCAAACATAGTGCAACTATGGTGTTAGATTCATTCACTTTTTTGGATGAGTCGAAGAATGTTGTGGAGATGCCTATGGATGAAGTGCAAGATTTCCAACAATATAGAAGGGACAACTACAATCTTAGAAATAGAAATATAGAGCCTAATACTACATCTACACCTCCAGAATAATCCCATAATGTTCCTCCAGATCCATCTCCAAGTAATAACCTACCTCCACCTAAGGGAGGATATCCAAGAGTACCATATGGATTTGTTGCTCCACTCAATAAAGGGTACAATATAGTGGAGGATATGAAGAAGATCAAGGCTAACATAACTCTTTATGAGTTGGCTCAGATTACTAAACAAAGGGATAATTTGATTAAGACATACTCTGAGCCTACTACAAAGGGGAAGAAGATAGCAAATGCAAATATGGCCATGTATAAAGAAAATACTGAATTTTCGTATTTCCTACTGACTGTCCGTATATTTGGGAAAAATTTACACAACTGTCTGGTGGATTTTGGTGCTTCAGCCAATGTCATGCCTCTAGCCATTTGTCAACAGTTGGGTTTAATCCCTATGAAGTTTGAGAGAAGAGTCGTCCAATTGGATAAATCTGAGGTTAAGGTGGTAGGTGAACTTCAAAGTATACACATCTAGCTAGAATCTGAGCCAAGAGCACAACACAAAATCAAAATTTAGGTGGTAGATATTCCTGTGGGATACGGAATGCTTCTGAGTAGAGATTGGTCAAAGTATTTGAATGGGTACTTGGCGACTAATTTTTCACATATGTGGTTGCCCTGGAAAGGTGTTGCAAACTAGTTAAGAATTGAAAGAGAACCTAGATATAAACACATGATCACTGAGTATAATACCAAGAATGAGGTTGTTAATATTGTGGATGTAGATATCAGGGTTTATAATTTGACAACTGCACAAAAGAAGAAACCTATTCAAGCACATATTAATCATGATAATAAAGTTTGGATGCTTCATGTTGATGGAGCTAAGTCTAAGCAAGGTTCTGGTATAGGAGCAGTTCTTAAAGGACCTAAAAATCAGACATATTTTATGTCTTATCGCTTGTAGTTTCCTTGCACAAATAATTTGGCAGAGTATAAAGTGCTAGTGCTAGGATTGAAATTTGCTTTAGATAAAGGTATAAAAAATATCCAAGTTTTTACAGACTTAGAGTTGGTGGCCAATCAGGTTAGAGGTAAATTTCAGTGCAAGGCATCTTACCTGAAAATATATAAATAACGAGCGTGGGATCTCATGGAGGATTTTGATGCTTTTAATTTGACGCACATTCCTAGAGAAGAAAATTCACTTGCAGATGTTTTAGCTTCATCAACCACAAATATGAAGCCATTGAAGGAGTTCAAATGGAAGAAATTTTCAATCGAATTAATCCCTTGTCCTTCGGTTCCAGATAACGTAGATAATTTTCAAGTCTTTTATGATGACCAGCAAATTATAAACTTTTTACAGAGTACCAACGCATTTGAAAATACTATAATTGATGATGGTCAAAGGGATACTATGCTGGAACAGTTTGACGATGAAAAATGGATAATAAGGTTGAAAGATAATATAATTTCGAAAGGAATGGTAGAACTTGAGCGACTGTTTGATGTTGACCGAATTAAACAAAAGGTGAGTTTTTGGAATTCTATTGGTGTAGCAGGCAGTGAGAGAGAAACTGAATGTCAGGACTAAAGAAGATCCCAAGCACCTTAAGTTGGCTAAAACTTGTGACCCTGAAATAAAGAGAAATATTATTGAATTTCTTCACAGGTCTAAGGATGTTATGGCCTGGTCCTATAAAGACCTAAAGGTTTTTGATCCAAAATTTTACACCCATATAATACCCTTAAAGGAGTTTTGCAAACCTTTTCGATAGAAACAGAGGCATGCCAATGCTTTTTTGGAACCCCTCATCAAGAAGGAGGTGGAAAAATTATTGAATGCTGCCATTATTTTTCCCATTAGACATTCTACTTGGGTGGCCAATTTGGTGTCGATCAGAAAGAAGAATGGAGAAATCCGCTTGTGCGTGGATTTTAAGAATTTGAACAAGGCTTCTAAAAAGGATAATTATCCTTTGCCTTCCATGGATGATGTGCTACAAATTGTGAATGGTTCGGAAATGATGTCTTTCTTAGATGGATTTTCAGGTTATAACCTGATACTAGTTGAAAAGGAAGACATGATGAAAACTGCCTTCACGACCAAGTGGGGAACCTTCGCCTACAAGAGAATGCCATTTGGATTGATAAATTCTGGAACTACCTTTCAGCGTGCAATGGATCATGCCTTCAAAGGTCTCATGGGCAAGTGCATCATTGTCTACATGGATGACTTGACATTTTTTTCTAAATCCCGATTTGACCACGTAAAACACTTGGAATCTATCTTCGACAAATGCAGAAAATTTGGCATTTCTTTAAACCCAAAGAAGTGTGTTTTTGGTGTAACTGAAGGAAAAATCCTTGGACACTTAATCACCAAATATGGAATTTCCATGGATCTTGAGATATTTGAAGCCATATCGGGAATACCCTTTCCCAACTCTAAGAAAGAGTTAAGATCATTTTTGGGGAAAATTAATCTTGTCAAAAAATTCATCTTTGGCTTTGCGAAAATAGTCAAGCCACTAAATAACATGCTGAAGGAAACTGCTAAGATTTCTTGGACAACGGAAGCCAAAGCAGCATTCCAAGAGATTAAATCTGCCATCAAACAAGCTCCAGTACTGTGAGCCCAAATTTTAGTGCAAATTTTTACTTGTACTCTTTTTCTTCTAAACACACACTTGCTATAGTTTTAACCCAACGAAAAGAAATAGGGGAGCATCTGATTGCCTTCAAAAGTACCAACTTAAAGGGTGCTGAGCTAAAATACTCTCGCTTGGATAAGAAAGCCTATGCCTTAGTGAGAGCAGTTTAGCAATTCAGGCATTACATATTGAGAAGCAAAGTCTACACTATAGTTCCTAATCTAGCTGTCAAATATTTATTAAGCCAGGACGAATTGGGTGAGCTAAGAGGTAATTGGGCCATGAGATTGCAGGAGTATGACTTAGAAATCTGGCCTGCAAAATTAATCAGAGGACTTGGTTTGTCTCGACATATTGCTAAAATACCTATATAGGGAGAAATTAATCAGCTAGATTCTGGATTCGATGATTGGTATGGAGATGTCATTCATCTACTGAGGTCTGGAATTTGTCCACCTCACCTGAATATAACTCAAAGAAGAGCACTGAAGCTGAAATCTGCTCATTTTCTACTCAAAGGAGGCAACTTATACAGAGAAAACTATGATGGCATATTATTAAGATGCATTTCTCAGAATGAAGTGAATGAGGTGATGTCTAGTTTTCATGAGAAGTTAGGAGTAGGGCATTCCTCAGGTTATGCTACTGCACACAAAATATTGAGAGCAGGCTATTACTGGCCTACATTATTTAAATATGCACATCAACATGTGAGAAATTGCCATCAGTGTCAGAATTTTGCATCCAAGCAGGCTAATCGAGCTCTACCATTGCAACCTATTATAATAGACAAACATTTTATGCTATGGGGACTTGAATTTGTAGGTGTGATAAACCCGAATTCATTAGCAGGGCACAAGTATGTTTTAACAACCACTGATTATTGTACAAGATGGGTTGAAGCAACAACCACCATGAGGAGTACAACCCATGAGGTGATCAAATTTTTAGAATCAAATATCATAACCAGGTTTGGAGTTCCTTTGAATTTGGTGTGCGATAACGGACCAGCCTTTCAGTCATTAGAATTCATAAAGTGGGCATACCAAAAGGGGATAGTCATCAGATTTTCATCCAACTATTATCCCCAAGGTAATGGACTAGCTGAGTCCAAAAATAAAAATTTTATGAATGCCATCAAGAAGTCTCTTGTAGACAAACCCAGACAATAGCACACACTATTGAAGTATGCACTTTGGGCTGACAGGATAAAACATAAAGTAGCTCTTAAGACTTCCCCATTTGCTTTGTTGTATGGTACTCAGCCCATCGTTCCTATCTCTTTAAAATTTCCCACTTATCAATTTGCTTTAGACTATTTTGATGATTATGTAGATGCAAAAGCTCGTGTTTTGGACTTAATTAATTTGCAGGATGAATGACTTCAAGCCTTGGAACATTTTAGTCGACACCAAGAGACAGTAAAGCACTGGTTTGACAAAATATCCAGAGTGAAGGTCTTCAGACTTGTAGACCTGGTGCTTCTATGGGACAAAGCCCATGAAAAGAAAGGTAAACACACCAAGTTGCAACCTCTATGGATAGGGCCATACTAGATTTTCGAAATCCTAGGTAATAATTTATTTCGTCTACATGACCTGGAAGGTAATTTTTAGAACCTTCCTATCAATGGTCAATATCTGAAGCATTATTTCTCAGCTGTTCCATCCACTACATCATTTGAATAATAATAAAATAAAATAAAACTTTGTGCATATGTATATATTGTAAATAAAGTTTGAAGTAGTGTGTTTTTATTTTGTTTTATTTTAAGGTTGAAGTACTGTGTTTTGTCTTTTGAGATCTATGCAAATTTATCTTTAACTGGTGGACTCTATTTTTCCCTCCTATTTAGCTTTTAAAATCCTGTTTGTTCAAGTTTTTGCCTAAACATCAAAAAAACAAATCAACATTTAAAATTGGATTGGCGCTATAAAGGTTGAAGTAGTGTGTTTTCATTTTGCTTTATTTTAATTAAGAGATAGTCTGCTTGAACTAAAAAGTGGAACTACTTGTTATTTAGAACAACAGTAGAAAGATAATTGGATTTTTTATCTTGCTTGCCACAGTTATTTTGATTATAAAGAAACTACTATACTATTTAGTTGAAGAAATCTCAGGGAATCCAAGAAAAGTTGGTCATGAGAGGGGACTCTGATTCATGAAATTATTTTAAGTGTCCAAAGAAGCTATTGGTACCCATACTGAAGCGGTTAGTCGATCAATTGCTCGATCAATGAAATATAAAAAATTCTAGCAAGGCTTTCCAGATATCGGTATATTTAAAAAAAAAAAGAGAGAAGGTGAAAGTTGGACAAGCCAACATAAAACTGGCACTCTTTTCTACAAAAAAAAAAAAAAGTTATGTGATAGAAAGAAATAGCCAAGGAAGGATACATCTCAAACGTGTTCATCAAGCTATATATGCCACCTCATAGTTGTGGATTAGGGTCATGAAAATCTAAAGAGTAACTCTGTCGGGGCTGTAAAAGGCTAAACTAGTAAATAGAGCCCTACTCGGTTTCCCCTACACAATCTAAAAAGCTGATCAATCCATAGTAAGCATTTGAAGGCCCGGTCATCCTTGAAGGAAGGTTTATACACTTATAATTGCACATCAGAATCTTCCTTAAGTGGTTCAACCTAGTATGTCCTTGGGAAACTTTAACAGCTAGCAGATAGTAGTTAAATCATTTTGGAAAATATTTGTGGCAAAGCATGGTACATAGTCTAAATTGTTTTGAAACTAGAGTTCTGGATTCTAAATAGTGCTACTATTTTCCTCGTAGATATCCCTATTTGTTGAGAAGCAACACACCCCCACTAAAAAAAATGAAATTCCATCCTTTGAAAATATTTAGTTTTCATTTTTTCACAGGGATCCTCTTGAGTTTTTCAGGTTTTAATTTCAAATTTTGCTTACCTCCTTTTTCAAGTTTTGCTTATATCAAAGTATCCAAGTAGGCTTGCATATGGCATTGATTTCAATTTAAAATTCATTTTTCAAATGTTAGAATCATTTATGAGTAAGGAATATCCTTCACCAATATGTAAAAATGCAAAATACAGATGGATAAATTCACTGGAGAACCTACAATTTTTGGAGAATTTGCAAAGTAGAAGAAATAACTTGAGAACATGTCGCGATATCGCGACATGTTCCATTTTATGACCTGTCTCATTTTCGCGAGACCATAAGATTGAAATAACTAAAGTGAGAAAAACGTTGCGATATCGTGACATGTTCTGTTTTTGGACCTGTCTCATTTTCACGACACCATAAGCTTGAAAGAAGTAAAGTGAAAAAAACGTCACGATATCGTGACATGTTCCATTTTTAGAACCTATCTCATTTTCACGACGCAATAAGCTTGAAAGAAGTAAAGTGAGAAAAACATCTCGATATTGCATCATGTTCCATTTTCGAAACCTGTCTCATTTTCACGATGCCATAATCTTGGAAGAAGTAAATTGAGAAAAATGTCACGATTTCGCGACATGTTCCATTATCACGATGGCATAAGCTTGAATGAAGTGAAGTGAGGAAAACGTCGTGATTTTGTGACATGTTCCATTTTTGCAACCTATTCCATTTTTGTGAGGGCATAAGCTTAGAAAGAATCAAGTAAGAAAAATGTCACAATTTCGCGACATGTTCCATTATCGCGATGGCATAAGCTTAAATGAAGTGAAGTGAGGAAAACGTTGCGATTTCGTGACATGTTCCATTTTTGCGACCTGTTCCATTTTCACGAGGGCATAAGCTTAGAAAGAATCAAGTAAGAAAAATTTCACGATTTTGTGACATGTTCCATTATCGCGAGGGCATAAGCTTGGAAGAAGTAAAGTGAGAAAAACGTCACGATATCGCAACATGTTCCATTTTCGAAACCCGTCTCATTTTTGTGATGCAATAAGCTTGAAAGATGTAAAGTGAGAAAAATGTCATGATTTCGTGACATGTTCAATTATCACGATGTCATAAGCTTGAATGAAGCAAGTGAGGAAAACGACACGATATCGCGACATGTTTTAATTGGAAGAAAAGCTTGAGGAAAACATCGCGATATCACGACATTTTTTAATTGGAAGAAGTAAAGTGAGGAAGACGTCACGATTTCATGACATGTTCCATTATCACAATGACATAAGCTTAGGAAGAAGTAAAGTGAGAAAAACATCACGATTTTGTGACATGTTTCATTATCACGAGGCCATAAACTTGGAAGAAGTAAAGTGAGAAAAACATCATGATTTCACGACCTGTTTCATTTTCACGAGGCCGTAAGCTTGAAAGAAGTAAAGTGAGAAAAATGTCGCAATTTCATGACCTGTTCCATTTTCACGAGGGCATAGGCTTAGAAAGAATCAAGTAAGAAAAATGTCGTGATTTCGAGACATGTTCCATTATCGCGAGGCCGTAATCTTGGAAGAAGTAAAGTGAGAAAAATGTCATGATTTTGCGACATGTTTCATTATCGCGAGGGCATAAGCTTGGAAGAAGTAAAGTGAGAAAAACATCATGATTTTGTGACATGTTCCATTATCGCGATGGCATAAGCTTAGAAAGAATCAAGTGGGAAAAACATCACGATTTTGCGACATGTTCCATTATCGCGATGACATAAGCTTAGAAAGAATCAAGTGGGAAAAATGTCATGATTTCATGACATGTTTCATTTTCGTGAGGCCGTAAGCTTGAAAGAAGTAAAGTGAGAAAAACATTGTGATTTTGTGAAATGTTCCATTTTCGGACATGTTCCATTTTCACGATGATAAAAACTTGGAAGGAAAGCTTGAGGAAAATGTCACGATATCGCGACATGTTTTAATTGGAAGAAAATCCTAAGGAAAATATCACGATATCAAGACATATTTTAATTGGAGGGAAAGCTTAAGGGAAATATCACGATATCGTGACATGTTCCATTTTTGGACATATTCCATTTTCGTGATGGCATAAGCAAGGGAAAATTAGCTTGAGGAAAACGTCACGATATCGCGACATGTTTTAAAGAATTTGAGCTTGGAAGAAGTAAATCAGGCCGAAATGTAATGAACATTAGGGTTTAAATTAATAATATTAAAATTCTGACCTTTGCTTTTCTTTTGCAGAAAGCAATCCGACAATTGCATAATAGCAGAAGTAATGGCGAGATAGACAAAGATGAAACCTAAATTTCGGCACAAATAAAACGAGGACCATCAGATGGAAATGGGAGATGCTGAGAATTTTTGGTCCGTCTAGATTTTACAGATCTAGCCGCAAAAAGACTTTAAGGTGTGATCGAGCAAGTGCCATTTAATGAAATATGTTGAAAATTAGTCAAAAAATGAAAATATCTACACACAGTTATCGAAATTTGCCGATCGATGCTTTAACGAGAAAATTTATGGCAAAAGTAATGGTGGGCAGAGAATTTCAACTCGAACCAAACAAAGGCGGCTCTACGAGGATATAATGCCAGGGAAGTCAGTGACTCATCCAAATTTCCTAGAGGAATTATTGAGATGCTCTGACAGCTTACCAAAAAATGAAGATACATTTACACGTAGTGCCCATTTAAGGAAATATGTCGGCAACTAGCCAAAAAATGAAGATATCTACTCACAGTTACAGGTGGATGAAAATAATATCAAATTGTGCCTTCTCCATTTATGGCAAGATCCATATGAATATTTTCAGATTTATTAGGGTTTATCGAAACTCTATATAAAAATGCCTTATATTGTAAAACCTCGACGGTGGGATTTTTATGATAATATCTAGGTATTTGGAAGAAGATATTTTTGAAAAGATCAGGGTCTGTCCTGAGTCTATATATACTTCCTTTGAATGTAAAGTCCAGAGGCAGAAACTTAGAATACAAATTATTTTAGCAATTTTCTGCAAATCTTGTTTGAATGCTTTGTTCTGGACCTGGAGTTGGTGTAGCGTCGTTTTCTATGATAGTGCGGCCAGGAGCCTAATATCTTTTGGATTGCGATAAGTGCATATTATTTTGTTTTTGTCTTGATAAGATTTATTTATTTTATGTTGTAAATATGTGTTATCAATATTGGATATGCTTCTAGGCTTCATTCCGTTTGTTGTATGCTAGGGAAAATTAAATATTTAAGGTTCAGGTCTGTTCTAATTGCTCTATCCTCACTGCGCAAGCTAGGCTGCTGGTGAGAGATACCAGTTGACATAGAATTACCTTTTGTTTATGATTTTCTTTTAGATCTGTGTTATCTCTGTCTTATGCTCTTAGTAGAAGGTGATCTTAGAAAGCTGGACACCTTCCTCTTTGATTGGTTCTATTGTGAAGCTAAATAGTGTAACTAAAATTGGTAGTTTTGATTTTGCAGCTAAGTTAAATAAGCTTCTATTTCTGCCCTACCTTACTCTCTCTGCTCCATCGTTAAATGGTTCATTTTTATCTTCTTTCAAATTTATATTTTATTTAAATATACTAAAGCATAAAGAGCTAGATCAAAGAACTGATTGCAAATCTGATTGTCCACAAAGATAACCACCGCCAAAACATTACTGAACCTAGGTCGAGCCTGTTGTAAGGTAACATACAGTCCACTTGAAACTATTCCAAAAGTGAAAAAGGGTGAATAGCCATTCGACCCAACTCTGTAATTCACACCTTGGATAACTAGCAAGATCCTAAAGTGAGTGGGATTTATCCTGTATAAATGTTCTTGGTATTTTATGCTCATTCTTTGTGGGGTGTGTATGAAAGCTAAACCAACAGGTCCATATAGTGGAGAGGTTAGCAAAGGCTTCTCAACTATGGAAATCCCACCTTGCTCATCATCGTCAGGTGTTCATTGAGAGAAATTACAACTGGCTGAGAAATGCAAAATAGACATCACTTGCATCTTAAAGTTTCAAAAAACTCTGTGTATTTTCAAAAGCCTTTACACCTACAAATAACGATGATGGCCAAGTTATCCTTAAGACTACAGATATTTACTAGAACATCCTCTACAAATTAGTGTGATCAAGTACTTCAATGATAAATACATTTTTTGAACTTCAATCCCGCACAGTATATATGCTCCCTTACTGCAAGATCGTCGTCTATGTTTTTTTATGTGCTTAGGGATAAAATCCCACATGGAACGAATAATGGCATATTAGTGGTTTAAAAATTAGAAACCACCAAAAGTTAAATGACTACCTTTGGGTAGTCGAGTAGACCACCCAACTTTTTCTTGTTTGCCACTTGTTTAATCCTAGGAAGGAGTTCCGTCCAATATGACTTCGCCCAATATCAGTGGTCTATGTCCAGCTGTGTTCCATCTGCTAGCATCAATCATCTCTATCTAGCATCAAACATTAGTGGTTTTTCCACCACATGTTAGTTGTCCTATTTGGCCACTTGTCTAGGTTATCATGATCTAGATCTGTCTAGTTTGGTTGTTTATCTAGGTCCTCCGTTCATAGAGATCACCATGAGCACAATCACCTAGGTCAATGTAGGGTTAATTATCCATGCCTACCATAGTCTCTATGTAGGTTTTGTCCTACCTAAATTCATCAACTATCTAGGTCTCATCCAGTTGAAGGTTACATAGGAGGTCCATCTGAGTGTCGTTCATCCATATACAACCAACTACGACCAAGTCGAATCAGTAGTTAGATCTCTAATATGATCTAACTATAGGTTGGTGTAGGGTTAATTATCCATGCCTACCACACTCTTTACGTAGGTTGTATCCTAGCTAAAGTCATCAACTATCTAGGTCTCCTCTAGTTCACTCTCTACGTAGGTTGTGTCCTAGCTAAAGTCATCAACTATCTAGGTCTCCTCTAGAGGAAGGTTACGTAGGGGGTTCCTCTGGGTGTCATTCATCCATCTACAACCAAGTTAAATCAGCAGTCATATCTCTAATCTGATCTAATTATTAGTAGCATACATAGGCGCCACGTGCACAATCATCTAGGTTGATGTAGGGTTAATTATCTATGCCCACCATAATATCTATGTAGGTTATGTCCTAGCTAATGTCATCAACTATATAGGTCTCCTCGAGTTGAATATTACATAGGGGGTTCATCTGAGTGTCGTTCGTCCATCTACAACCTACTACAACCAAGTCGAATTAGCGATCATATTAGAAACCAAGTCATATCAGCAGTCAGATCTCTAATCTGATCTAACTTTAGGTCGATGTAGGGTTAATTATCCATTCCTACCACACTCTCTACGTAGGTTGTGTCCTAGATAAATTCATCAACTATCTAGGTCTCCTCTAGTTCACTCTCTGCATAGGTTATGTCCTAGCTAAAGTCATCAACTATCTAGGTCTCCTCCAGAGGAAGGTTACGTAGGGGGTTCCTTTGGGTGTCATCCGTCCATCTACAACCAAGTCGAATCAGCAGTAAGATCTCTAATCTGATCTAACTGTTAGTAGCCTACAGAGGTTGCACGTGCACAATCACCTAGGTCATTGTAGGGTTAATTATCCATGCCTACCATAGTCTCTACATAGGTTGTGTCCTAGATAATGTCATCAACTATCTAGGTCTCCTCTAGTTGAAGATTATGTAGGGGGTTCATCTGAGTGTCATTCATCCATCTACAACCAACTACAACCAAGTCGAATCAGCAGTCAGATCTCTAATCTGATCTAACTGTAGGTCAGTGTAGGGTTAATTCTCCATGCCTATCACACTCTCTACGCATGTTGTATCCTAGCTAAAGTCATCAACTATCTAGGTCTCCTCTAGTTCACTCTCTGCGTAGGTTGTGTCCTAGCTAAAGTTATCAACTATCTAGGTATCCTCCAGAGGAAGGTTGCGTAGGGGGTTCCTCTGGGTGTCGTTCATCCATCTACAACCAAGTCGAATTAGCAGTCAGATATCTAATCTGATCTAACTGTTAGTAGCCTACATATAACCTCCATCATTACCGCAACTACCCTCTTGTATATAACCTCCACATTGGTCTAGTCACTAACATCAATCATCGTGGTCTTCACAATGTTGTGGCCACCTTACTGTGTGTACACCATGTAGAGTGCTTCCTCCATATGTGTTATGATCACTCATATCACAAGATGCACAAAGCCATCTATAATTTTAGGATGTCAGACAAGGTCACTATATTTGGTGCTTAGGCCATGTCCAGGTGTGAACTACGGATCCCATTAGCTTCTGGGATGTCTGGCTTGACCTTCGAGTCTGGTGGTGGCTACCACATAGAAATATTAGGATGTCAGATAAGGTCACTATATTTGGTTCTTAGGCCATGTCCAGGTATGAACTACGGATCCCATTAGATTTTGGGATTTCTGGATTGACCTTCAAGTTTGGTGGTGGCTACCACCTAGATTTGACCCCCTCCTAGATCAAAATGTTAGATGTTTCCCAAAAAAAACCAAATGAAATTAAACCCATATAGGTTAGTGCTTAGGTGCACCATGTAGAGTGCTTCCTCCATCCGTGTTATGATCACTCATATCACAAGATGCAAATAGCCATCTACAATCTTAGGATGTCAGACAAGGTCACTATATTTGGTGCTTAGGCCATGTCCAGGTGTGAACTGTGGATCCAATTAGCTTCTAGGATGTCTGGATTGACCTTCGAGTTTGGTGGTGGCTACCACCTAGATTTGACCCCCTCCTGCATCAAAATGTTAGATGTTTCCCAAAAACAACCAAATGACATTAAACCCATATAGGTTAGTGCTTAGGCCATGTCCAGGTGTGAACTATGGATCCCATTAGTTTCTGGGATGTCTGGATTGACCTTCGAGTCTGGTGGTGGCTACCACCTATATTTGACCCCCTCCTACATCAAAATATTAGATGTTTCCCAAAATAAACCAAATGACATTAAACCCATACAGGCCGAGAACCTCTCTCGGATCTGATACCGAATGAGAACTTCAAACTGTTCTATTAATTAAATCAAGTTTACATGCTCTTATAGATCTTGGATACAAAATTGAAATACAATTGTGTTGGGAGGATAATGTCAAATTAATGACAATAACAAACACTCTAATACTAAATGAGAACTTCAAATTGTTCTATTAATTAAATCAAGTTTACATGCTCTTATAGAGCTTAGATAAAAAACTAAAAATGCTACAATTGTGTTGGGAGGATAATGTCAAATTAATGACAATAACAAACACTCTAATCTAAGCTATAGATGCTACGTGAATAGCATTCCAAGGAATAGCATAATCCTAACAACATTGACTATCCAAGCTAAATATTCTAACATATGCTAATTAATAAATACTAGGTCCTTAAGACTTATCCAAGCTAAATATTCTAACATATGCTAATTAATAAATACTAAGTCCTTAAGACTAAAGAGATAATGTTGAAAAATATTCCAACAAATTATACTGTCATATTTTGATCCATAAGTTGAGAAACTAAAAATTGAGAAACTAAAAGAATGTTGATAGTCAATCTAGGAACATATAAAACATTAGTTATATTGACTAGAACATTTTTTATACCTTTTACTTCACAAGTCTTACTATTTGCTATAGCAACTGATTTTTCATATTTTCCTTGTAAAGCATTGAACCATCTTTTATTTCTAGTCATATGTTAATTTTTTTTAGAATCTATGTACTAATAATCCATAAAACAATTTAAGGTTCTAATCCTTTGAGGGTGACTTCCTTATGATTCCCTAGTTTTAAGTATGTGATCAAATCTTTTCAATTTCTCATATTTGTAGAATACCTTGAGAATCTTAATGTTCAATCAATGGTTTTTTATTTTAGTAAAAGACAAATTTTTAATATATTTTCAATTCTTCAAGATTTATAAAATACTTTGTATCTATCAAATGATTTTGAGTGTAATAGGGATTTGATAGTGTGGTTAGCTTTCTTAGTTTCCTTGAGTTGACTCCCTTTTATATCTCTAATGTTCAACTTAAAATTTTCACCTTATTTCTCCCTATTAATGAATAAATAGAAAGCTAAAAATAATTTATGATGCACCTTCAAATATTAACAAGGTTCTCTATTTTCAAGATCTTCAAGTCAGATTACTTATGTCTCATAAATTTGATCAAGAAATAAATTCTAAATGTAATTTCCAAATTTATATCTACTCTATGTTTTGCTTCCTATATCCTTCAATTCTCAATGATATGGTTTTTAAATTTCAAGAATCTAAATTTTGGTGTAGAACTCCTTATATCTCCCTAATTGGAAATTTAAAAACTATGTTGTTTTGCAAATTTAATGTTTTCAATTTTCTAGGTAGAATTTATTTTTCCTCTAAAATAAGATATTTGTAAATAATCCTTGTTATTGAATAATGTAAGCTCAAATGCATTTAATTAAACCTTCAATAATACATCTAAGGTTGTACTATCTCAAAGTAAATACTTATACCTCCAATTATCTAATTAATCTCAAGCATTAAAGATTAATTAGTTTTAACCTTAGTGATAGTGTTCCTCATTTCTCCTTTACTTTATAAAAATATACTTTGATTATAATAAAACCAAAACATTCTTTATCTTTGGCATGCATTTATTTTGAAGTCTTACTCCCTTGAAATCCTACAAATTGCTCTTGGATTGAGGTGTTATTTACTTCTCCTTATTCAATGATTATGAAAACATTAAATGCACTTGCTTTGGCACCTTCAAAGTTTCAACACACTCTTCAATTGCACTTGCTAGTTATGTTCTCCTTCACTATGCACTGATTTTTCTTCACTATGCTCTTTATCTTTTACTTCATTATCATACTCTACTTACTCTAGAATGCCTTTTTATTGCATGTGCAAGGGTGAGACTTATCACTCATGCAAGGTAACTATTTGTTCTTTCCTTGGAGTTTTCTTTATCACTGTGACACTTGGTGGCAATGACAATTCACCTTCTAAGCACTTGCACTTCCTTGTAATGTTATTTCTCTATGTTGTTTTTCTTCCAAGTGGCATAAAATCCCTTGTTTTTGGTATGGCGTTGTCTTATATCCAAGTGTAATTATTCATTGTTATGTAATATTATTAAATATGGTGCTATTCCATATGACACTTCTTACAAGTGGTGCTCAAAATTGTAACTCCTTTCTCATGCACTATCTTTTACGTAGTGCTTTCTGTTACAATGTAATGCTTCTCTAAATACGTCGTGATTTCTCCAACATGGCTTCTTCAATAATGATCCCTTATTTGCAATGTCTCTTTTCTTTTTCAACACTCAATAATTGTTGATGATGCAACTATCCTTCCTTGCTATGTTCTCAATCCTTCAATGAAAATATATACTTGGTTCTTGCACAACTCTGCTTGCTAATGGTGTTGTTATACATTATCAAACCTTCAATGGTAGTTTATCCTTGCTTCTTTCACTTAAACGTGGTGGTGGAACTTTTCTTATTTGCAAGCCATGGTAATGGTGGTTTCTACGTTGCTTTCTCCTCCTTGGAAACATTTCAACTATGACTCCTTGTTGGCTCAATGCTTGGTGATATTTCCTATGGTGATTCCAAGCTTCTTAATCATGCCAATACTTTACCTTTTGGATAGCTTAGTATATCCAATATTTTCTTTGCAATATTGTCTTATTTGCTTTCAATAGATAGTAGGAAGTTGATATTTTTTTTCCTTTGAAATATATCTAACTCCTCTTTCTTTTGTGAAGGTTTTAATTCCTTGAAAATGCTATCTTATGCATCCTTGAAGAAAAATTAGAAACCTTCCTTTGGCAAATTTAAACCTCAAATTTGATGTTTTTCAAAATTTAATAATAAGATAAATATTAATGTTCAAATGATGAACTCTTTACACCAATGTTGCATCCTTTTTTTAATCTTTAATTGTAGCTTGATTGCTTGGTGATTTAACTCACCTATTTATTACCTTGAGTTTGTAGAATTTTTAGCTCTAATTCATTGTGCTTTGATTTCGATTCTTGCTTGAACTTATTGAAACTTTATCCTTTAGTTGTTATCCTAAACTCCCGTATTTTGTAGCTTCCAATACTGCATATTTCACCTTCAAATTACTGTTCTAGGATCCTAAAAGTCACAACTATTAGTATTGCCCAAATTTCTGCCCTATTTTTGTCCTTAACCTTTGATATTTTAATGCAGCAAATTTCTCTTCTTATATTCTATCCTTAATATTCTCAATTTTGGTATGAAACTCCTCCAATTCACAACTTAATCTTGCTTTCTAGAACCCTTCAATTTTTTGCTGTAAAAATAAGCAATCTCCTTGTTTAAAATCAGCCTTTAACTCCTTGGTGGTTGTCCTCAAGACTCTAAAATCTGTGGGTATCTTTTAGATCCTTTCTCCTTCAAACTCCTTGTCAAATTTTGACTTCAATCTTGGCCTTCTTCTTAAGAATCTGAATATATTTAGGTGAAAGTGCATAAAACATGCATCGTACAATAGAACAAAAGTTGAAAGGAAAGAGATGATAACATAATGCAAAAAGAAACCAAATGGCAATGAATTGAGCTATATTAAAATTGCATTTATTTTTTATAAAATGTGTTACTGTATCGATCCAAATTTTTCGTGCCCTTGCCTTCAGGCTAAAGGATCCATGCCTAGAAGGGGGATGCAAGAAGGATGGAACAATACCTCGGACTGAGAGGCCCTTTGAAGGTTGCACCTCTCGAGGGAGGGGTATCAGGGTGAATTTTTGACGGATGGTGGGGTTCACTAGGAAACTTTGAATGGCAGTTTCCATGCCTAGGTTGAGAATGGGTTTGATGTGTTCATTTTTATACTTAATCATTTAATTCCTAGGTTCGGCCAAAATGAATATAAGATATTCTATATGCAAATGCCAGTTTATATGAATACATAAAGCTTGAATAAATGCTAAAAACAAAAAATGTGCTAAATGAGAAAGAACATACCTGATTTCGGATGTCTGATGAAGATTCTAAAGCTTGTAGAAGTCCAGATCGTCTCAAATCTGACGAAATCATCTACAATTACACAGAATCATCTCAGATCTCAGTTGATCGTCTGAGATCAGATGAGATCGTCGTTGACCTAACGAATTCGTCAAATGAATTCGCCAGAAACCTGCAATCACAAAAATAGATACCAAAAACCAAAAATGTGATTGCAAAAGAAAGAGGAAATGATATAACTGACAGTAAATTTGACTATAATGATAAATCCAGATAACAATTAAAGGAAATGCATTGTTTTAATAATTGATTTTGACTTTATCATGGATCTATGCTAAATGAGGTGAACTCCAGAATGCAAAAATGGAATAAACTAAGCTAATGTAAAACAAAACAAGAAAGAAAAGATGAAACACAAACTCAGGGCTCTGATTGCCCCCAATCTTTACTGCAGTCAAAATTTCCTGCAATTGTATGAAATCATCGTGGATGTCGACAAGATCATCCGAAATTGTACGTAATTGCCTGAGATGATCCGAGCTTGCTCCAACTAAAAAATAGTAAAATTATTGCAAGAAAAAATTGAAATATGCAATGCAAACAATAGTGCAAAGGTGTTCTAATGCACGAAAACTACGGTTGCAGAGAAAATCAGCCAAGGGGATAAACTAGGAAAATCCCAAGTTTATATAGGATTAGGGGAGAGGTTAGGAGGTTGGAGATCATTCCAATTCGAGAGATCTCCAATGGGAGAGACTCTAACTATGTAGACACGTTTTCTGCCCAAGTTAGAGAAGCTATTGAAACATAAGCTAATTATGAAAATTTGATTTTAGGACAAAATCATCTAGACGTTCTATTCTAGACGAATTCGTCCGATCGGAGACGATTTCGTCTGATCAACGACGATATCGTCCAACGGTCAAAACAAATCCTAAAAATGGCATGAAAAACAAGGAAAGTGGTTAACGAGAGGTTAACGGGCGATGTTGGGGTTAAAAATTCAAATTTTAATCTTTTTACTAAGGTTTAACTGCGCCAATTTTAGGGTGCTACATTTTTCCCCCTCTTTAGCGAATTTTTCAAAGAAAATGCGTTAAATATCTGTATCGCTCCAAATTTTTCGCATCCCTACCTTTAGGCTATTGGATCCGCACCCGAAAGGAGGATGGGAAAAGGATGGTGCGGTACCTCGGACGAGAGGACTTCACGAAGGTCCCGCCTCTCAAGGGAGGTGTATTTTGGTGATTTTTCGACGGATGGTGGGTTCACCAGGAAAAATTTGGTGGCAGTTTCCACGCCTAGGTTTTGGAATGTGTTTAGATGAGTTCGTTTTATCCTTTAATAATTCATCCTAGGTTTTGCTGAATGAATCTAACTTAATCTATATGAAAATGCAACTTTCAATGAATACAGAAAACAAATTTTGAAAGCAAAAAACAGATAATTTACAGGAGGAAAATGGGGAATACCTGATCTGGATGTCTGAAGAAGATTTTGGCGGTTGATGCAGTCTGGATCGTCTGGAATTCTACATAATCGCCTGCAATCAGACGAGATCGTCTGAGATCTAATGAATTCATCAGACGAATTTGTCAGAAACCTCGATGTGGACTGTAGTCGAGATCGTATCGCATCAGTACGAAATCATCTCGAATTTGACAGGATCGCCTCCGATCTTGATAGGTTCGTCGGTGGCAATGGGTGCTGGCTTCGATTGAAAATCAGTGATGTACCTACATAAAAACTGCTATAGGACTAGTGCAAAAATAAGATTAAGGTGTTTTAGTGCAGAGGGATTCAACTTGCAGATAAAATTCAGCCAGGGGTTGGGGAGGGAATGTCCTAGAGTTTAAATAGGCATAGGGGAGAGTTGTTGGGAGGTTGGAGATCTTCCCAATTTGGGAGATCTCCAACGGGGGAGGGTCCTAATGGCGCAGACACGCTTCTGCCCGAATTGGAGACCTATTGGAACAGAGTCTATCTATGCAAATTTAGTTTTGCGACAAAATCGTCTGGACGTTCTAGTCCAGAAAAAATCGTCAAATCTGGGGCGATATTGTCTGATCGGCGACGATATCGTCCAACGATCAAAACAACCTCTAAAAATGGCATGAAAAAAGGGGAAACGGGTTTCTCGAAGGTTAACGGGCGATTTGGGAGGTTAAATTTGAATTTAAATTTATTTACTAAGGTGAATGTAATTATTCCAATTTGACTACGCCAATTTTAGGGTGCTACATTTTGCCCCCTCTTTAGCGAATTTTCTGAAGAAAATGCGTTAAAGAAGAGTTCTTCTCGATCTACGAGAAAGCAAAAATTATTCCCATTTTTAGGCGACGATTCTTGGTTGAATCGTACGACAGCTTACTATGGTGCCCCCTCCGTGTTTTTACCCAAATCGAACGTTTGAGGTAAAAACGCGGAAAAGCAAAAAAAAAAAATTATTGTTGAATAAAATTAAGAAAAATAGGGTAAAACCCTAATTCATTGTTACTGTTCATTTTACTGTTTTAGAGCTCTGGAGCAAAAAATGGTTGAGACAGTGCACAGATCTGCAGAGGTCCAACGCGGTCTACGGGTAAGGGTCTAAACTCAATTTAGATTGATTTAAGTTGCTTTTACATGCTTTCTAGATGAATTTTTAAGTGAATTTGGAGCATCGCGGCCGTTTTTGGCCGTCGACGTCGTCGGGATGAAATTGTCCCGATTTCGACGAAATCGTCTCAATTTCGGCAATTTCGCTCGAGGGCGAAATCGTCGAAAGGGGGACGATTTCATCAAATTAGAGACGATTTCGAACTGCAAAATTGAAGACGATCGTGCTCAAATTTGGGACGATATCGTCCAATAGTGGGTGATATCATCAATTGCAAAAAATTGATCTTTAAGTTGCATTATTAATTACTGGAATTTATTGATTAATTATTGTTTGTTGTTTTGTTGTTTATGTTTGCAGAGAGGATTACTAAAAAGCAGAGAGTGGAAGTACGACGAATTGAGAGACGACTTGGCCGCTCTCACCCAGGCAGAGCGGGATCTGTTGGCATAGGCCGGATTGTAGCATGTGGCAGAGATGCCGTAGGTTTCCACAGACATGGGGCTACTGACAGCCCTAGCAGAGAGATGGTATCCGGGGTCTTCCTATTTTCGGTTACCGACAGGGGAGATGACTCCCACACTGGAGGATGTATGGAGGATTTTGAGAATCCCCATATAAGGACGGATGATCACACCGACGGCCAATCAGGGCCACGCGATGGGATGGCTGTGTGGTGACGCAAGCTTCGCCCTGGAAAAGGGCGGAGTTAATATCGAGGCACTACACCATATGCTTGGGGCATCGAGACTCACACGGGTTCTAGCTGGGGTAGTTGGTGGACTTCTGCTGTGCCACCAGAGCGGGTGCAGGGTGTCGTGGATGCTGGCAGAAGTGATCTGTGACATGCAAGACCACGACTATAGGTTCTCATGGGGTAGCTTTGTACTATGCCGACTATACAGGATCCTTTACGAGGTTGTGTACAAGGGTGGGCCATGTCTGGTTATGACATTGCTACTACAGGTTTGGTGTTGGGAGCACATTGTGATGCGAAGGCCGATAGGTCTTCCACTGATAGGGATAGAAGGGGAGAGGCCCCGTGTCTTCTACTGGTGGCTCTGAAGAGGATCACAATGGTGGATAGACCTTTCGATGTCCTGGAGACTACTGGATGATATGGTCCTAGACTAGATCACCTGGAGGCCGTGGAGGCAGCATCCAGGGTGGGCAGAGGACGGACAGGAGTTGGCTCGCATCAGGCAAGTCTGTTGGCTGAGGATGGAGAGGGGAGAGGTGGAGCTCCATTGCTATGACTGTGTTTTACGACAGTTCGGTCTACAATATGGGATCCCATCTCTCAGGGATTATGAGTTTTCTCGGACCGTCCGGGATAACACCATCGATTAGCGGGGCTCCAGACATGCAGCGATTCTGGAGCCAGGACTCAGATGATGCCCCCATTCAGCCAGTGGATAGGGACGATGCAGGAGTAGCCGATGGCTATGATGCCTGGTATGCAGGCATCCACCCTCCTCGGATGATGAGGGCATAGGGCCCGATCCACGTAGTAATGCATCAGATAGGGAGGTGGTACCAAGCGGCGATAGAGGCAGCCCAGGGTCACGACGGGAGAGATCAGAGGAGGCCACAGGCACAGGAGTGGCCATGGCAGAGAGAGAGGGAGAGGAGGGAGGTGAGACCCCCATCTCCACAGAGGCCACAATCGCCCAATAAGGTCAAGGGCATGGATATAGGAGAGAGTAGCGAGATGGCTACTATTCGGGCAGAGAGAGATCATCTGTAGACTCAGGTGCAGACACTACAGGATGCGGCCACACAACACCAGGTTGAGGTGTCATAGCTACGAGATGAGAATGCACGTCTCAGGGCACGGGGTGGAGGGGTGAGCACTCAGGAGCTGCTGCGGTCGGTTTCTCAGACCGCATTCTATCAGGCTCTATACTACCAGGCAATGCCAGAGGGCCAGAGGGTATAACTGCTGGCTGCCATAGCAGATCCGATCAGGACAGGGTCATTGAGGAGCTCATCTCGATCGACGATGAGGACTCGCAGTACCACACATACTGCGATGGGACCACCTCGTCCTCCATAAGGCGGAGGAGGAGATGAGGCTGAGAGCTCTAGGGGCTCTCGAGACACTACTCGGAGGACACTTGATTGAGTATGCCAAGATATCGATTGTGGCATACCAATCTATCTGATATGATGTACATATATATTTTTGAGATATATATATATATATATATGAGATATTTTTGGTCATATGACTTATGTTATGAGTATATTGATGATGCTTTGATGAATTGATTTTGATAATGCTTGTAATTATGTCGTTGGAAAAGAATTTATACCTTTTGATGTCATGCTGTGATATTGATGAAATAATCTGATGTAACAAATTGTTTGTTTGTGATGCAATGATTTGATAAAACAAAAGGGGACTTTTAACAATAATTTCAAAGGACATTGTCGCTATTATAGACCATTTCATGGAGTCGCTGCTCACTCGGTCGTCAAGCTAATCCCATTTATAGAAATATTGTGAAAAGTGAAAGAGTGCTTAAGAGACTGTCTTAAGACTTTGTTGTGATAATGCAAATGATGATGATGATGATGGTTTGTTTTTAGATTTCCATAAAAATATTATGCATGAAATATTTGTAAAAAATGATTTTTTCTAGGCATAAATTCCTAAGTGTGATAAAATTGTTGAATAATTCCTTAGGAATTATACCGTCATTGCAAAAGGTTGACATAAGGACATGAAATAATGAAAATGTGCATTCTTTTGAAAAGTAAAATTTGTTGTAAGAAAATGAAGTCATATGGTTTTTATGAGTTTTGATAAATGGGGGAATAAAAATTGTTACAATGGTTTGCGCTAGGCATAGAATATGTAGGTATAGACTTATACCATCATCGTGAAAATAAAAAAAAATAGATAGTTTTATTGCATGATTGATTTTTGATGAACATAAAATATGAAAATGAGGACTTGCGCTTGGCATAAAATTCCAATTTTGGTTTTGAAACTATACCATCGTCGCGAAATTCGATATG
The DNA here is from genome assembly GCA_028583015.1 of Wollemia nobilis. Taxonomy (NCBI): domain Eukaryota; kingdom Viridiplantae; phylum Streptophyta; class Pinopsida; order Araucariales; family Araucariaceae; genus Wollemia; species Wollemia nobilis. The sequence goes on along the minus strand of JAQPPZ010002974.1, from coordinate 1,093,650 downwards.
ATATGTTTTGAAAGAAATTTGTGATTTTTCTATTATATAGTTGTCTTTTAAAAAATAATTGTACTTGATTATTCCAAACAAGTTGCAAAAATAATATTTCAAAGTATTTTGAAGACAAAAATTAGATTTATAAGGAATCCTATGTGCATATGTGAATTCATTTCCAATCTTGATTTATCATAATGATAGACAAAATATCTCAAATACAAATGTGTGTGCAATTGTATTGTTCATTTACTAGGTTTGAGCAAGATACTATGATACAAGTGATTTGAAGAAACCAAATAAGTGTTCATTAACCATGATGTAGATGCATATAACCATATTAGACCACTATGTAGGTTGGATTATCAAGAGCTAGCTAATCCATAAGCGAGACATAGGTCTGTACAAAATAAGGTCACTAATGTGACAGACATATCGCTACGCTAGGAGTTACCCAAGGCCAAGAAGGTTGGGCACAAACCACCTGTTATGGGGCTTACCTCACAATTTTCGAATAATTGAGAATTCCAGGGATTCAAGCTCATCAACCCTTCTTTTCTTTTCAAAGGGTAGGGAAAGGGATTTTATTGCTTTCTTGCTTTCTTTTGAATTTTGTTTCTTTTTCTTTTGTATTTCTTTTCCTTGATAATGCTTGGAATATTGCTGAAATAACATTTTTCTTTTCTCTTTTTTCTTTATTGAACTTTTTTTTTTCTTTTTCTGTGCTAGGGATACTTGCTCAGATTAGCTGTAGAGCAAGGGATTTTTATTCTGGGTAGGGGTGAGCTTGTCCTTTTGCCAATTCTCAAAGATTCTAGACCATGTGCATGATAGGATAGTCGGGGAAACTTTTCACTCAAGAAATCAGTTCTACTATGTATCAAAACATGGAAATTACAAATATAATCATTTTATTGTGAAAAGATGTGCTTGGTTTAAGTAAATAACAAGATCAATTCTCTATGCTCAAACTTTATTTAATTTGAATTTTGTGAACTTTGATATAAGAGAGATTAGTAATCATGCCAGATAAAAGCAAGATATTTATTTTTTTGTGAGTGTGCAAGTGAGGGATGCCAAATAAATGCTAATTGTATCCAAAATAAGTTGAAACATATAACTGCAATAATTGTAAGAAAATATATATAAATGATTTTTGAGAAGTTGGAGAATGTTGACTCTCTCTTTCTTCTGTATATTGTTTTGGTTTCGAAAGAGTCAAGCATATAGTTGTTTTTAGATTTTTATTTAGATTTTTGTTTTTGAGCAAAAGGAACTTAACTGGTGCTTTAAATAAATACAATAGATAGTTTTTTGAAGAGTTTTGGATGATTATAAATGTTTTTGATGTTTTTGAATTTTTTTTTATAAATTGAAAGAAATATAAGAGAGTAACTTTGAACAAATATATACATGGATGAAATGACCAAATTTATGCATAGTAACGTTTGAGATGTAAAATATTCATGGGTTCTTTAAGTTCTTTACCATCTAAGGTAGATAATTTATATGCTCCTGATTCAAATTTTGCAGTAATGATGTATGGTCCGAGCTAGTTGGGCTCAAATTTACCTTTAAGTTCTTTGGTTGCATTTGTATTTTTTTTATTTTCTTTCAGAACAAGGTCGCCAATCTCAAAGGATCGATTACGAACTTTCTTAGCATATGCTCTTTTAAGCTTGTTTTGGTATGCACGGAGATGCTCCAAAGCATTGATGCATTTTTCATCTAGGAGTTCCAGTGAACGAGTCTGCCAGCATGATATTCATCTCCTACTTCGGTGTCTTGAAGTAGCAAAGCCAAAGAAGGAACTTCCAATTCAAATGGAAAAACTGCTTCTGCACCATATACCAAAACAAATGGTGAAGTGCCCGTTGGGGTTCGAACACTAGTTCAATAAGCCCACAAGGCTGGATATAACTGAATATGCCAGTCATGACTAGTTTTATTGACCAATATTTTGAGAATTTTGATTAAAGTTTTGTTAGAAGCTTCTGCTTGACCATTACCCTGAGGATAATAGGGAGTAGACCAGCGGTGTTGAATCTTGTATTTTTGGCATAATTTCTTAACATCTTTATTTTTAAAAGGAGTTCCATTGTCAGAGATGAGATTCGTAGGAATTTCGAACCTGCAAATGATTTGATTAAAAATGAATTTAGAGACCTGTGAACCAGTGCAAGAAGCTAAAGGCATAGCTTCAACCCACTTCGTGAAATACTCAGTGGCAGTTATGATGAACTTGTGCCCATCAGAAGACACAAGATTGATTTTACCAATAATATCCAAGCCCCATTTAGAAAAGGGCCAAGGGGACAAAATAGCCTGCAGCTCTTGTGCAGGTGCATGGACAAGGTCAGCATGTTTTTGACACTTGTCGCAATGGCGCACATACTCATGTGCATCCGTTTCCATGGTAGGCCAAAAGTATCCTATCCGAAGGAGCTTTTTAGCAATGAAACTACCACTAAAGTGTCCTCCACAAGATCCATCGTGGGCTTCACTCAAGGCTGATTTAGACTCATATGAATTTTAACATCTTAATAGGATACCTTCAAAAGATCTCCTATACAAAGTATTGCCAATTATTACAAATCGACTTGCTCGTCGACGTAATAACCGATCTTTGGTTTCTATTAGAATTAGTAGGGAAAGTCCCATTTTGGAGGAAATCAAATATGTCTGTATACCAAGGTTCAGGAGTAGTTTCATTGATTAGAAACACATACAAAGGCTCTAAGCATGACTTATTTGAGGCGGGTTCCTAGAGTCGATGAATAATGATAGTCACATATTCGTCGTCTAACTCCAAGGGCAAGAGAGATGCAGCGGCGGCCATGGCATCGACTGCACGGTTGCTAGTTCGAGGAATGGCTTCCAAAGTAACTTGATCAAACAAGGACATTAGTTGTAAAACATAGGCCTTATATGGGCAAATTTTATCATCTCTGGTCTGATAAACTTCATTAATTTGGTTTATAACCAATTGGGAATCCCCAAAAACTAAGAGGTTTTTAATTTTTAGCACTAAAGTAGCTCGTAATCCAAGGATTAGAGCTTCATACTCAGTAGTATTGTTGGTGCAAGAAAATGTCAGTTTGAAGGACAGAGGAATAAGATGTTTTTGTAGAGATATTAAAATAATACCCGCACTTTGACCCCACTCATACATCGGGCTCCATCAAAGTATAAGGACCATTGTTCGGGATGGTCCGCCTCTAATTGAAGGCATTCATCAGGAAACTCGATGATGAGAGGATGAGTAGACTCTAAGGGTGCAACAGCTAATTGATCTGCTATGATTTGACCCTTAACAGACTTTTGTCCTATGAATGTGAGATCAAAATCGCTTAGAGCAAGAACCCACTTGGCTGTGTGACCCGATAAATAAGGGTGACTCATAAGATATCTTAAAGGATCATATTTGGCAATGACATACGTTTTTTGGCTAAGCATGTAATGTCATAATTTTTGCGTAGCAAACACGACTGCTAGACATAACTTCTCTAACACTGTATAGAGGGTTTCATAACTAAAAAAAGTTTGGCTAATGTAATAATTAGCACATTCTCGCTTTTCATCATCAAGTTGAGCTAACATAGCTCCTAAGGCAGAATCTGAAGCATAAATATATAGAAGAAATGGGCGATCAGATTTAGGCGATGAAAGCACTGGAGGGTTAAGGAGGTATTGTTTGAGAAGTTCAAAAGCTTCTCTACATTCTGTGTCCCAATTAAAGGGGACGTCCTTCTTAAGGAGCTTAAGAAAGGGACCGGTTTTGTCCGCCAGCTTATCAATGAAGCGACGAATAGCTTGAATTTTACCTTGTAAACTTCGTAGTTCAGATATATTAGTGGGGGCGGGCATATCTGTGATAGCCGCAATTTTGAGAGGGTCAATTTCGATACCACGTAAAGAAACTAAAACCCCTAATAGTTTTTCGGATTTAACTTCGAATATGCATTTTGTTGGATTTAATCGAATGAGATATTCTCGTAATCGATTAAAAACTTTTCTTAAATCATCTAAATGATTATTTTCAATAAGAGAGCAAGCTATAATATCATCTACATAATCATGTAAGATACCATGCATCATATTATGAAAAATGTAGGTCATAGCCCATTGATAAGTTGCACCAGCATTCTTTAAGCCAAATGGCATCACTTTCCAGCAAAAGGTACCCCAGGGGGTAATAAAGGTTGTTTTAGCCTGGTCTTCAGGAGCTATCCTAATCTGATTATAACCGGAGAATTTGTCCATTAAGGACATCATACCACTTTCGGCAGTAAAGTCAATGATTTGATCCATATTTGGAAGAGGAAAGTCATCTTTAGGGCATGCAGCGTTAATATCTCTAAAATCGGTGCAAACCCTAACTTTGGTAGCTTCTTTCTTAGTGGTTGGAACTACATTTGAGATCCATTCAGCATAATCAATAGCTTGTATGAAGATAACATTCGGGAGTTTTTCTAACTCCCCTTTGACTAGCCGAGCCACTTTGGGATGCATTTTTCCGAGTTTTTGTTTAACCGGTTTAGCATCCGGATGGACCACTAGATGATGCATGACTACAGAAGGGTCTAGACCTGGCATATCTTCATATGTCCAAGCGAAGACATCTTCGTACTCTTTAAGGAATACAATGTATTGTTCTTGTTTGTCTTGACTTAGTTCTGCTCCAATATTGATTATGTGAGGATTGTCCTTAGTTCCAATATTAATTTTAATGACATTTTCTACCTCCATGTGTAGATCTCTTTCAAAATTAGGTGGGGCGGGTGAAACACCCAACTCTTGTAATTATTGTAAAGTTAATTTAGATAAGTCATCTTGAGGATTAGTGGTCTCAAGCTGAGCTATGGTTGGTATAGAACCATCGAAATAGAATCCATTGTGCAACATCTCTTCAACAGAGACATCATGGAAGATATCTCCTTCCAATTCTTCATCGGGGTCGACAATCATTTTAGGGTAGGCTATGGATAGCATGTTACATGAAAATGACTGATTTTTAAGAGGCAAATCAACATGCCTATCCAAATAATCTTGATAGCATATGAGGTGATCATCATCCTCAAAAGGAAAGGGTTGTCCCTTACTAGGAAATAGGCCACACCACAGCGGGCAGGCCATGGTTCTACCTTGAAATGCTCTTTCATGCCATTTTGGAAAGGTCCTAAGCCTTTCCCTTTATATCCCATTTTAAGCATCATGGGTTTAGCTTTAATATAATCATTGGTAAAATAACACCGAGCATATCCCTCATGATGAGTTTTGATATTCCGAGGGATTCTTCCCCAATCATATCCTTTATAAATGAAGGCACAACTCCCGACTTGGTAAGTACTTCCCAAAGGTTGTGGGAGGCCCAAAGTACGAGGAGAGGGCGGCAAATTATTTAAAAGGTTTGAATCTTGCATGAAAGCATTCATTTTTTTTGATATTAAGGTTGTAGATAAATCTGGTAAAAGTTCATCAGAAAGGGCATAAGATGTAGAAGGTTTATTACTTATGTCTTGAGATGTGGAAGGTATGAGGGATGTGTCTAAAGGTTTTGAATTTATAGGAATAATAGTTGAAGGATTAGTTGTAGATTTGAGATCCTTTTGAGATTCTAAAATTTGTTTAGAAGGTTGTTGGTCTATATAGGAAGATGAAGTTAATGGAGGAGGAATAGATGAAGTTATGGGTTTATGTTTCATAGTTTTAGATGAAAAAGAAGAACTAGAATGTGTGGATGACAGAGCAGGGCAAAATTGCACTCCAACGGGTTCTGCCAAAGCACACATATCAAAAGGTCTAGGGTCACCATGAATAGTGACCAACTGATTTTTAAACTCAAATTTCACACATTGGTGTAAAGTTGACTGGACTGCTCGCATGGCGTTAATCCAAGGATGACCCAAAAGTATATTGTATGATGCTGGGCAATGTACAATAAACACGATTGTTTATAGGGTTCTAGGGCCAACTTGCAATGGGAGGGTAATGACTCCACACATTTCTTGTGTTTTGTCATTAAAAGCTTTGATAATCTTATCATTTTTCTTCATTTCATCACTTCTAAAACCAAATCGTTGGTAGAAGTCAAAGGTGCAAATGTTTAGAGATGAGCCATTATCAATCAGGACTCGTTTGACAGCTACATCTCCAATTAGAGCGATAATGTACAAGGGATTATCCTTGTGAAAACTGTGTTGTGGGATATCTTTATCCCGAAAGTCAATACAATCAATCTCTCGAGTGATGATAGTATTGGCCATAGCTTCAGGTTGAATGTTTTGAGGTACCATAATTTGGCTCAATGTAAGCATCAACTCATCCCTATGTGTGGGAGAGGATCTTAATAAATCCAAGAGGGAAATTCTGGCCGTGGTATTAGACAATTATTCATTAATGCTATAAGGGGGTTTAGGTTGAACAATAGGAGCATGATTCCCTTTATTTGGGTTTTTCAAAATGAATGGAGCTGATCCATCATTCTGGTTTGGTTCTTGTTGGAAGTTTCGAGCTTGTTGTCGAGTAACGACTTCGATTGTAGCTACAATGTTATAGTGATGACGTTGAAATGGTCTCGATTGAGAATTTATGGCTTGTTCATAGGGAAGGACTACATTAGAAGAAGGTCAAGTAGTGACTCTTCTAGGAAATGGTTCTTCTGGAACATTAGCGTCTGTGACAGGTTGAATAGGATCTGATTCATTTTTAGAACTATTCGATTGAATAGTGTCTACTTCACTTTCACTATCTGATTCTATATCACTAGAGTCAGAAGTTTGAAATTTATGTAAGGGCCTAGTTGTAACCAGGGATAAGGTTGTGTCAAAATTTTGAGAATCCTGAACAGGTAATTATCCGCTAATGGTTCCTACATATCGAGTAGGAGGGGGAACATTATGATGTTCGATTTGATTGGCTACCTCTTTACCATGTCTTGGTAAAGGGTGTTGAAATATGTCTAAAGTTTGATTGGCATTCTGATTTTGATTTTGGGGAACAATCTTTTGGGCATTATTAGGAGGGTTTTGTTTGGGTTGGAAGGCTTGCACTTCCATTTCATTATTGTCAATCAAATCTTGTATTTTATGTTTCAATCTCTTACAAGCGTTGGTAGAATGTCCAGGTCCTCTATGAAAGTCACAATGCAAATCAGCTCTATATCCGGGTATACTTGGGTCAGGTTCCCGGATAGCTGGTAATTGGATTAAACCTCTTTCAAGCAATTGAGGTAAAATGGTTGACAAGGGTTGGTTTAATCTAGTGAATTCTCGAGGAGGCTTGTCAGGGGGTTTCAATATGAATTTTTCTGTTGTCTTTGTTGCATTGACATTAGCAACATTTCTGCTGTCAGTGACTCCATCATCAACAACCTGTTTGTTTTTATATTGATTTCTAGATGTTTTCTCATCATCCTTCTTCCTAAGTTTGCTTCTCCTAATGAGGGCATCTTCTACTCTTCGAGCTAAGTCTATAGCTTGATCGAAGGTAGTTAAAGTAGTTGTTGATAGCTCATAAGAAAGTTGTTCTTGTAAATTATTGATGAAAATGTCTAGCATTTCCCTATAAGGTAGCACAAAGTGTAGTTTTCTTGTCAATTGTCTCCATCTAGCCAAGAAATCAGCAAAACATTCATATTTATCTTGTTTTAAATTGTATAGGTATTTAATAGTTACATGTCTCTCGATGTAGGCACTAAATTGATGAACAAATGATTCAGCTATTTCTTCAAAGTTTCTTAAGGAGTGAGTGGGCAATTGATAGTACCACTCTAATGCCATTCCACCTAAAATTTTGGGGAACATTTTTAGTAATAGCAAGTCGTCATGCGAAATGTCATGACATGCTATCCTAAACATGCGAAGATGTTCTATGGGATCTTCGGTTCCTTTATATATAGGCAGGACGGGCATGGGAAAATGTTTAGGGTATGGTTGAGCTACCACTATGGGATCCAATGGTTGGCTACAAATCTCTCGATAATTGTACGAGGGATGGTAGGGATCTATCTGGTCCATACGTGAAGCCAATTTTTTCACCATAGCTTCCAGATTACTAGTTTGCCCACCATATTGATTCGGTAGGGCATTGACATGAGTTTTATGAGCATAGGATGGAGGAACATGTAGATTAGATGCCATGTTACTATTGTGTAAAACATTAGTAGGAAAAATGTTATGGAGGAATTTTGAAGTTGGATTATGTTGTGTTCCAGATTGTTGAAAATTTGTATTTGGCTTTGTTTTAGATTTCTGTTTATTTAAAGCATTTTGCTCAATAGTTTGGCGGAACAAAGTAGTGAAGGGAATTTTATTTTGTGCAGGAGTGGTTTTAGGTTGAGTAACGAGGTTCCTTAGGAGGTTGGGTAACCTGTTGTTTTGACATGGCTTGGGCTATAGTGACCATATCCGTATTGGATGGTCCACCCTTATCACTCTCTTGATCAACAAAAGATAAAGGATTAGTGTGTATATCAAGCGCCCGTTATATAGCTGCTTGAGCATCACTAACTTCCCCTCTATCAATACGGACTGCTACATTAAGGATGTCGATATTCTGATTGAGAAATTTTTGAAAATTTTCTGCGTTGTCAAAAGCGATGGCTCCATTGGGAGCTATTCTAGGGGATGAGGATTCATTCTCTTTAACATTTCCTTCTTGTTCCTTATCTTCACCTAAGTCTTCATCTGATTGACCTAGAGTTTCTCCTTCCGGATTTGTATCTCCAAGAAGGACATTTGGGTTTTTAGTTGTATCTTGCAACCAATCTTCTCCTTCCCCTAAAGTTTCTTTACCATTCCTAAGTCTAGTCATGGTGCTAAGTTTTGATTTCAGCAAATATATATATATATATGCAACAAATTAAAAGGTATATATTTATATATACCTAATGCAATATTTGAAATGAAATGTTTAAGTTTTTACTATGTTGTTTTTGATTTTTTTCTTTTTTTAGTTTTTCTTTGAAACAATATAATAAAGACAACAAATGAAACAATAAATGCACGCAATAATAATAAAAATGAAAGTAAATGAACTAATCTTCTATGAATAACTTATGAATATCATTAATAGGTTCAAGTTGTTCAGGAGTCATGAAATGTTCTTCTTCAAATTGAAAGTTTTCTTTTAAGAATTTGATGAAAAGGGCTATGAAAATACCATGTATTTCAGATTCTGGTTTATAATAATAATTCTCACGACAATATTCACGATACCACATAGCTCTAGGAATTTTGTTCCATCTTCTTCTAATCATAAGATCGGTTTCTAAGGAACCTATATGATCTAAAAATGGGAGTACCACAATTCTGTCATTGAGATATTCCTCGAAAGCTAAGACTTTTGAAGATACAAGGGCTTTCCTATAAGCTAACCATCTACGACAAGCTCTCTGAAGTTCATGATAGAAAACTAATTGGTGAGGATCCAGGATTCTATCCAAGACTAGCCTCTTAATATGTTTAAGTTGTGTGGACCTAGATGAAATAAGCCTAAGTCTCCTATCAAGTTCATTCCACAAGGATTGATTTCTACTTGTTTCAGGGATATTAAGGACAAAATTAACTTCTATAGTTGCCAATTGGGTTTCTACGTTTATAGTAACTGCTAACCTCTTTTTAGGAGCTACCATCTAAACATGATTTTGAAACTTAAATGTTTTAAAATGCATCTAAGTTTTAGTTGTTCTAATTTTTTGTTTGTTTTTGTTTTTGGTTTTCAAAAGGTTATGATGCATTCACGTCGGGTTCACCAAAATGTATCGCTCCAAATTTTTTGCATCCCTACCTTCAGGCTATTGGATCCACACCCGAAAGGAGGATGGGAAAAGGATGGTGCGGTACCTCGGACAAGAGGACTTCACGAAGGTCCTGCCTCTCAAGGGAGGTGTATTTTGGTGATTTTTCAACGGATGGTGGGTTCACCAGGAAACATTTGGCGGAAGTTTCCATGCCTAGGTTTTGGAATGTGTTTAGATGAGTTATTTTTATCCTTTAAGCATTCATCCTAGGTTTGGCCGAATGAATCTAACTTAATCTATATGAAAATGCAACTTTCAATGAATACAGAAAATAGATTTTGAAAGCAGAAAACAAAGAATTTATAGGAGGAAAATGGGGAATACCTGATCCGGATGTCTGAAGAAGATTCTGGCGGTTGATGCAGTCTGGATCGTCTGGAATTCTACAGAATCGCCTGCAATCATACGAGATCGTCTAAGATCTGACGAATTCGTCAGAAACCTCGATGTGGACTGCAGTCGAGATTGTCTCGCATCAGTACGAAATCGTCTCGAATTTTATAGGATCACCTCCGATCTTGACAGGTTCGTCGACGACGATGGGTGCTGGCTTCGATTGAAAATTAGTGGTGTACCTGCATAAAAACTGCTATAGGACTAGTGCAAAAATAATATTAAGGTGTTTTAGTGCAGAGGGATTCAACTTGCAGATAAAATTCAGCCAGGGGTTGGGGAGGGAATGTCCTAGAGTTTAAATAGGCATAGGGGAGAGTTGTTGGGAGGTTGGAGATCTTCCCAATTTGGGAGATCTCCAACGGGGGAGGGTCCCAATGGTGCAGACACGCTTCTGCCTAAATTGGAGACCCGTTGGAACAGAGTCTATCTATGCAAATTTAGTTTTGCGACAAAATCGTCTGGACATTCTAGTCCAGATGAAATCGTCAAATCCGGGGCGATATCGTCTGATCGGTGACGATATCGTCCAACGGTCAAAACAACCTCTAAAAATGGCACGAAAAAAGGGGAAACGGGTTTCTAGGCGGTTAACGGGCGGTTTGGGAGGTTAAATTTGAATTTAAATTTATTTACTAAGGTGAATGTAATTATTCCAATTTGACTGTGCCAATTTTAGGGTGCTACAAATACGAGTTCTTATCGCTTTACGAGAAAGCAAAAATTTACTACATTTTTTAGACGATGATTCTAGGTCGAATCATACGACTGCTTACTATGTTGCCTCCTCCGTGTTTTTATCCAAATCGAACGTTTGAGGTAAAAGCATGAAAAAGCAAAATTAAAAATGTTGTATATTGTTTTTAAATAAAATTAAGAAAAATTTGGTAAAACCCTAATTCATTGTTACTATTCATTTTCTTTGTTTTTAGAGCTCTACAAACAAAAATGGTCGAAACAACGCACAGATCGATAGAGGTCTGGTGTGGGCTATGGGTAAGAATCTAAACTTAGTGCATTATGTTTTCTGATTTGATTTATGTGATTTTTTTAGTTGAATTTAACTACTTTTGGGGCATCATGGCCATTTTTGGGTCGTCGACGACATCGGACGAAATCGTCTCGATTTCATCGAAATCATCTCGATTTCGTCGAAATCGTCTCTAGATCGTCGATTTTGTTTGAGGACGAAATCGACGAAGTAGGGGCGATCCCGTCCAATAAGGGATGATCCCCAAATGACTAAATTTAGGACGATATCATCCGATAATGGATGATATCATCATTTTTATGAAATTAAACTTGTTTTAATTGCATTTAATTGATTTGAATAATTGTTTATTAATGAATTTTATTGTTTTGTTGTTTTTTTTACAGAGGGGTTTACTAAAGAGTCAAGAATGGAAATACGGGGGTCTGAGGGATGACGTGGCCATGCTTAATCAGGCAGAGCGAGACCAACTGGCATGGGTCAGACTACATCATGGGATCCCTTCTCTCAGGGATTACGAGTACTCCCAGATTATCTGAGATAATACCACACTAAGTGGGGCTCCAAAAATGCAGTGATTCTGGATCCAAGACACGAATGATGCCCCCAGCCAGCGAGTGGATGGGGACGATGTTGGGTTCACTGATGAATACGATGCTTGGTACATAGGCATCCACCCTCCTCAGATGATGAGGGCACAGGGTCTGATGCATGTTGTTGTGCATCAAATAGGGAAGCGATGCCAGGCAACCATTGAGGTAGCTCAAGGTCGTAGAGGGAGGAAGTAGCGATGGCCTCCATAGGAGAGATGCTAGAGGATGCCACAGGATCAGAAAAGACCACAGAAGGTAGGGAGGAGGTAGGAGGGATTCCATTCTCAGTAGGGGGAGAGGATACCATCGCCTGATAAGGGCAAGGGTGTCGAGGTAGGGGAGAGCAGAGATATGGTGGCTCTCTGGGCATAGAATGTCCGTCTTCGAGTTGAGGTGCAGACACTATGATATGAGGCTACATGGCTCAGGGCACGGAGTGGAGGGGTGAGCACTCAGGATCTGGCATGGACTATTACCCAAATCTACCAGGGGTTGTACTATCATGTGGTGTTAGAAGAGCAGAGGGTACCACTATCGGCCCCCATTGTGGATCCAATCATGATGGGGTTGTCAAGGACCTCATCACGATCAACATCTAGGACTCGCAACACCACAGGGACTACGATGGGGCCACCTCCTCCACCTCAGGGGGGGAGAGGAGATGAGGCTGAGATCTTAAGGGCTTCTCGAGGCTAGCCGCTCACTACACAGAGATTGCATATATTATTATTATTATTTTGAGAGGATTGAGTATTCCAGGGTAGAGATTGTGGCATACCAGTTCATTTTTTGATATGATGTACATAATTTGTTGATATATAAATTATATTTTTGATGATATGACTTGTGTATATGTTTTTATGATTCTTTAATGTTTGAATTGTTGATGGATGATTCATGTAATTATGTCATTTGGAAATATTATAATTTTATGTCATGCTTTAAAATTTAAATGAAATAATGTGATGTAAACAAATTGGTTGTTTGTGGTATGATTTGATAAAAAATAAAGGGGAATTCTAACAATAATTTCAAAGGACATTGTCGCTGTTATATGACCTTTTTATGGAGTCACCGCTTGCTAGGTCATCAAGCTAATCCCAGTATAGAAATATTGCTAGAAGTAAAAGAGTGCTTAAGAGACTGTCTTAAGACTTTGTGTTGTGATGATGAAAATGATAATGGTGATGATTTGTTTTCAAATTTTCATGAAAAATTTATGCATGAAATATATTTAAAAATATGATTTTTTCTAGGCATAAATGATAAATTTTTTGAATAATTCCCTAGGAATTATACCATCATTGCAAAATTGAATGTTGACATAATGAAATATAATAGAAAGATTGTTCATTATTTTTAAAGCATAATTGTGTAACATAATGATGTAAGTCATATGTTTTTATGAATTAAATGAATGGGAAATAAAATTATAACAATGGTTTGCACTAGGCATAGAATTTTAGGTATAAACTTATACCATCATCACGAAATCCAAAGAAATTGATATAATAGTTTTATTGCATGATTGATTTTTTATTTTAAAATAAACAAAAATATAAGATAAGGACTTGCGCTAGGCATAAAATTCCAATTTAAGTTTTGGAACTATAACATCGTTGCGGAAGTCGAAAAATATAAATGTTGTTTTATTGCATGTTTTGAAAGAAGTTTTGGATTTTTGAAAAGAAATGTATGTAATTAATGTTTTTACATAAAATAGATGAAATCATTCCATAATATTTGCATAAATATTTTAAATTATCTCAAAGACAAAATGTAGATTTATAAAGAACCCCATGTGCATATGTGAGTTCATTGTCGATCTTGATCTATCCTAATGATACGAAAATCTCTCAAATACAAATGTGTGTGCAATTGTTTTGTTCATTCACTAATTTTGAGCAAGATAATTTGATACAAGTAACTTGAATTAACCAAATGAGTGTTCGTTGACCATGATTTATATGCATGTAACCGTACTAGACTACTATGTAAGTCGGGTTTTCAAGAGATAGATAATCCATAAGCAGACATAGGTCTGTACAAAAGGTCGTCGCTAATGTGACAAACATATCACCACGCTAGGAATTACCCAAGGCCAAGCGGGTTGGGCACAAACCGCATGTTATGGGGCTTACCTCACAGTTTTCGAATAATTGAGAATTCCAGGGATTCAAGCTCATTCACCCTTATTTTCTTTTCAAGGGGTAGGGAAAAGGTATTTTATTGTTGTTTGATTTTTTTTTTTTCTGTTTATTTTCTATTTTTATTTTTCTTTTTCTTTTTGCTTGATATTGAGATAATGCTGAAATATTGCTGAGATGGTACAAAATGATACTAAAAACAATGCTTCTTTTGCTCATAATTTTTTTGTTTGATTTTTCTTTTTCTTTTTCTTTCTATACTAGGGATACTTGCTTAGATTGGCTGTAGAGCAAGGGATTTTTATTCTGGGTAGGGGTGAGCTTGTCCTTTTGTCAATTCTCAAAGATTCTAGACCATGTGCATGATAGGATAGCAGGGGAAACTTTTCGCTCAAGAAACCACTTCTACTATGTAGCATCATATTGAATTTGCAATGAAATCATTTTAATGTGAAAAGATATACTTGGTTCAAGTAAATAACAAGATCAGTTCTCTATGCTCAAAACTTTATTTAATTCAAATGTGGACTTTGATATAAGAGAGATTAATAATCATATCAAATAAAATCAAGATATTTATTTATGTGAGTGTGAAAGTGCAGGATTCCAAATAAATGCAAATTTATCCAAAATATTTTAAAAATATGACTGCAATACTTCAGGAATTGATAAGTGCAATAAATAAATATAACAAATTTTTTTTTTTTTTTGAAGATTTTGATAATTTTGATTTTTTTTATTGTGATTTTAATTTAAGAATTGAAAGAATAGATAATTTTGCTATTTTTGAAATTGTTATATGTTTTATTAAAATGAAACAATATGCAAAATATATACAAATGATGAAATGACCAAATTTATGCATAATATCGCTTAAGATGCATAATGTTCATAGGTTCTTTAAGATCTTTACCATCTAAGGTAGCTAATATGTATGCTCCCGATCTAAATTTAGCAATGATAACATATGGTCCAAGCCAGTTGGGCTCAAATTTACCTTTAAGATCTTTATTTACATTAGTATTTTTTTTATTTTTCTTTTAGGACAAGGTCACCGATATCAAAGGATCGGTGATGAACTTTCTTGAGGTATGCTCGTTTAAGCTTGCTTTTGTAGGAACGAAGATGCTCCAAAGCATTGATGCGCTTCTCATCTAGGAGTTCCAGCTGACTGAGTCTTCCAGCACAATATTCATCTCCTACTTCAGTGTCTTGAAGTAGTAGAGCCAAATAAGGAACTTCTAATTCAAAGGGAAAAACAACTTCAGTGCCATAAACCAAAACAAAATGTGAAGTTCCTGTGGGAGTGCGAACACTAGTTCGGTAAGCCCACAAAGTAGGATATAATTGGATGTGCCAATCTTGGCCAGATTTATTGACCAATATTTTAAGGATTTTGATTAATGTTTTATTAGATGCTTCTGCTTAGCCATTACTTTGAGGATAATAGGGAGTGGACCAATGATGTTGAATTTTATATTTTTGACATAATTTCTTGACATATTTATTTTTGAAACAAGTTTCATTATTTGAGATGAGATTTGCAAGAATTCCGAACCTACAAATAATTTGATTAAAAAAAAATTTGGAAACTTGGGTTCTAGTGCAGGAAGCTAAGGGCATAGCTTCAACCCACTTCGTAAAATACTCAGTGGTGGCTATGATGAATTTGTGTCCATAATATGACACAGGATTGATTTTTCCAATGATGTCTAAGCCCCATTTTGAAAAGGGCCAAGGAGATGAGACAAGGTCAGCGTGCTTCTGGAACTTGTCGCAATGGCACACGTAATCATGTGCATCATTCTCCATGGTAGGCCAAAAATATCCTATCCTAAGGAGCTTCTTAGCAATGGCACTACGATTAAAGTGTCCCCCACAAGATCCATCATGGGCTTCACTCAAAGCTGATCTAGATTCTTCTAGATTCAAACATCTCAGTAGGATACCTTCAAAAGATCTCCTATATAATGTATTGCCAATCATTACGAAGTGAATTGCTCATCTACGTAATAACCAGTGCTGGTTTCTATTAAAACCTTCAGGTAAGGTCCTATTTTGATGAAAATTGAATATATCAGTGTACCAAGGCTCAAGAGTAGTTTCATTGATTAGAAACACATCCAAAGGTTCTAAACATGACTTATTTGAAGCGGGTTCCTAGAGTCAACGAATAATGATGGTAGCATATTCGTCATCTAACTCCAAGGGCAAAAGAGATGCAGCTGCAACCATAGTGTTAGCCACACGATTACTAGTTCTAGGAATAGCTTCCAAGGCAAATTGATCAAATAAAGATATTAATTGTAAAACATATGCTTTGTATGGATGCAATTTATCATCTCTGGTTTGATAAACATCATTGATTTTATTTATGACAAGTTGAGAATCATCAAAAACTAATAGATTTTTAATTTTTAGTGCCAATGTAGCTCGTAATCCAAGGATTAGAGCCTCATATTTAGTAGTGTTATTAGTACAAGAAAATTTTAATTTAAAGGACAAAGGTATAATATGTTTCTGTGAAGATATTAAAATAATACATGCACCAGCACCACTCATGTATCGGGCTCCGTCAAAGTATAGGGACCATTGCTCTGGATGGTTTGACTTTAGTTTAAGGCATTCGTTAGGAAACTCAATGATGAGGGCATGGGTAGACTCTAAGGGTGCAGCAGATAATTGATCTGCTATGATTTGACCCTTAATAGACTTCTATCCTATAAATGTGAGTTCAAACTCACTTAGTGCAAGAACCCACTTTGTTGTACGACCAGATAAATAAGGTCGACTTATGAGATACCGCAAGGGATCATATTTAGCAATAACATACATTTTTTGACTGAGCATGTAATGGCGTAGTTTCTATATAGAAAATATGACTGCTAGACATAGTTTTTCTAATGCTGTGTAGTGGGTTTCATAACTGATTAAAGTGTGGCTAATGTAATAATTAGCACACTCTCTTTTCTCATCATCAAGTTGATCTAACATAGCTCCTAAAGCACAATCTGAAGCAAAAATATATAGGATAAATGGGCGATTAGGTCTAGGTGGTGAAAGCACAGGTGGGTTAAGGAGATATTGTTTGAGGAGTTCAAATGCTTCCTTAAATTTGTCGTCCCAATGAAAAGAGACATCCTTATTAAGAAGATTAAGAAAGGGTCATATTTTGTCTACCAACTTATCGATGAAGCGACGGATAGCTTGAAGCTTACCTTGTAAACTCTGTAATTCGGATATATTTATGGATGCGGGCATATCAGTGATAGCCATGATCTTGAGAGGGTAAATTTTGATGCCATGTAAAGAAACTATAACCCCCAATAATTTACCGAACTTAACTTTGAATATACATTTGGCTGGATTCAATCGGATAAGATATTCCCTTAACTAATCAAATACTTTTCTCAAGTCATCTAGATGATCATCTTATTTAATATAACGAGCTATAATATCATCTACATAATCATGTAGTATATCATGCATCATATCATGAAAGATATAAGTCATGGCTCGTTGATACGTTGCACCTGCATTCTTCAAACCGAATGGCATCACTTTCCAACAAAAGTGTTAGTCTCACAATGACACTGAGAGGGGGGGTGAATCAGTGTAGTTATTTAAACTTAAATCTAAAACTCTTAAAGCTAAAACAATGAAAAATTAAAACCAAATAAAGCAAGTATAACAAGAGAACATCACACAACACAAGATGTATCGACATTCATCAATTTTGGCTAATCCTCAAATTGACTGTTTGGACTCCCATCCAAATACAACCTTTGTAAAGCACCAACTTTAAAATCAATTTACCAGCACCCACTTGAAGGAGAACCAACTCCTTATTTATCTACACCAACATAAAGGAGCACCAACCCTTGATTTACCAGCACCGATTGGAAGGAGCACCAACCCCTGATGCCAAGCACAAACTTGGACTTCAATTTTTTAACTAGAAGATTGACATTAAAATGCCTTCACTTTTACAAGACCCTGACTGGTCTATTTATTAACCAACATCTCTCACAATTCACGGAACACACACACTTTCTGCACTCATACAACCCTCTTACAACACTCTCTGTGCTCTCTAAATTCTCCATGCAACACTCCTTTTATAACATCCATATTCTCACATGCAACTTATTAATAGTAACGGTTTCTTTTGTAACTTTCATATTATCACATGCAACTTATTAATAGTAATGGCTCATGTAATTGTTTTACTGAATTCAGTTCACTCTTCTTATTTTAGCTGCATGATTTCACTCTATAACTACCCTTGTAATTGTCGTACTAACTTTAGTTCACTCTTCTTATTTTAGCTGCATGATTTCAGTCTGTAACTACCCCTGTAACTGTTGTACTAACTTCAGTTCACTCTTCTTATTTTAGTTGCATGATTTCACTCTGTAACTGCCCCTATAACTGTCGTACTGACTTTAGTTCACTCTTCTTATTTTAGCTGGGTTCTTCTTGCATCGCAAAAATGCGACATGTCATGAAATCATGACATTTCTGCCTCTTTGTCCTCTTTTGTTGCTTTTGGCCACAAAAATGCAACATGTCATGATATCGCAACATTTCTGCCTCTTTGTCCTCTTTTGCTGCTTTTGGCCACGAAAATGCAACATGTTGCGATATCACGACATTTCTGCCTCTTTGTCCTCTTTTGTTGCTTTTGGCCATGAAAATGCAACATGTCGTGATATCGCGACATTTCTGCCTATTTTTCTTTTTCTTGGATTTTGCCCATGAAAATACATGTCGCGATATCGTGAAACTTTCGCCTCCGTAATATTTCTATTCTCTTTTGGTCATGAAAATGCGACATGTCGCGATATCGTGACACTTTTTCTCTCTTGCTCTCTCTTCTATTTTGGTCACGAAAATATGACATGTCGCGATATCATGGCACTCTTTCTCTCTTTCTCTTTCTCTTTTCTTTTGGTCGCGAAAATATGACATGTCGTGATATCGCAACACTTTTTCTCTCTTGCTCTTTCTCTTCTCTTTTGGTCGCAAAAATGCGACATGTCGCGATATCGCGACACTTTTTCTCTCTTGCTCTTTCTCTTCTCTTCTGGTTGCAAAAATGCGACATGTTGCGATATCGTGACACTTTTTCCTTCTTACTCTTTCTCTTCTCTCTTGGTCACTAAAATGTGACATGTTGCGATATCGTGACACTTTTTCCTCCTTACTCTACATGTCGTGAAATTGCGACACTTTTTCTCTCTTGCTCAACATGTCGCGATATCGCGACACTTTTTCTTTCTTGCTCAACTTGTCACGAAATCATGACACTTTTTATTTCTTTCTCAACTTGTCATGAAATTGTGACACTTTTTCTTTCTTTCTCAACATGTCGCGATATCGCGAAACTTTTTCCTTCTTGCTGTATTTTGCTTTTCCTTTGATCTTTAGCATATGGGCCACTTTGGTCTTCTTGAAAAATCATTGTACATACTCTGAATAACCTCTGAACTCCTATCCATTGCATCAACCGATCTATCTAACTATGTTGACAACAATGACAATACTATCGCTGCACCTTGCTCAACAATCTCCCCCTTTGGAATTGTTGGCAACACACGTGCAATTTCCTGTAACTCTTCTCCCCCTTTGACAATAATACCAAAGGGCTATTACAAAATCCCCATGAGTCCATGCACAACATTCTCAGGCAAAAATTATTACACTTAGCAAAAATCACAAACATGAGCAAAAATATAAACAAATACACAAATGCTCCCCCTAAGAATGTGGTCCTGATAGCTAGTCAATTCTTGGGAAGCGTGACCACTCCCAATTTATTGTGAAGGTACTCAAAGACTTCCTTGGGCAATGGTTTTATGAAGATATCCGCTACTTGCTTTGTAGTTGGAACAAAATCCAACTTAACCTCACCTTTCGCAACTTTCTCCTTCAAAAAGTGATACTGGATAGTAATATGTTTTGTGCGAGAATGCATAACCGGATTCTTTGAGATGTTAATGGCACTGGTGTTATCAAAATTAACTAAAATTGGCTCACTAAAGTTAATACCAAGATATTTCAAGGTTTGTTTCATCCATAATACCTGTGTACAACACATTGTCGCTGCAATATATTTTGCCTCTGATGTGGATAAGGAGACTGACTCTTGTTTCTTACTGTGCCATGCGACCAACCTGTCTCCAAGATAGAATGCACCTCCACTGGTACTATTTTTGTCATCTACACATCCTACCCAATCTACATCTAAATACGCAATAAAGGTGAAGTCCTTACCTTTCGAATACCATAACCCATACTCCATAGTGCCCTTGAGGTACTGAAGAATCCTCTTCACTGCTGTCACATGAGTCTCCTTAGGACTAGCCTAAAATCATGCTACCACGCATACTGCCTACAAAATATCTGGTCCGGTAGCTGTCAAGTACAATAAGCTCCCAATCATAGATCTATACATGGTTTGATCAACATGTGGAGATTTGTCATCCTTGCTCAACTTGCAACCTATCATCATGGGAGTGCTAACTGGCTTACAATCCTCCATTGTGAACATTTTTAGCATCTCTTTCACATATTTAATTTGAGAAATAAATATGCCCTTCTCATTTTGATTAACTTGCAACTCAAGGAAATACGAAAGTTCACCAATCATTGAAATTTCAAATTCTTTCTGCATCTTATTTGCTAAATCTTTACACGACTCATATTTGCTGCTGCCAAATATGATATCATCTACGTATACAACAAGAACAATAAGATGGTCATTTTTTGTTTTGACATACAAATTACTATCCACCATACCTTTCTTGAACCCTTGTTGAGTAAGATAGTTGTCTAGCCTTGCATACCATGCTCGTGGTGCCTGTTTTAAGCCATATAATGCTTTCTTCAACTTGCAAATCAAGTTGGGACCATAACCAAGTTGGAAACCATCTGACTGCTCAATATAAACCTCTTCTTCATGTTTTCCATTCAAAAACATGGATTTCACATCCATTTGATAAACTTTAAAATTCTTGTAAACTGCTAAAGCTAGAAACATTCTAATTGCCTCTAGTCTAGCCATAGGTGCAAAGGTTTCCTCAAAGTCAATACCTTAAACTTGTGCATAGCCTTTACATACCAATATTGCTTTATTCTTGAATACCTATCCGTCTTCATTCAATTTGTTTTGAAAGATCCATTTAGTACCAATTATATTTTTATTTGTAGGTCTTGGTACTAACTCCCAAGTTTTGTTTTTCTTGATCTGATCTAATTCTTCATTTATTGCCTTCATCCAACTTTCATCTTTGCTTGCATCAACAACATTTTTGGGCTCAATGTTGGATAATAGAGAGTAGTTACTTACTACTCTTCTTCTTGTATAAACACCAAGTGTGGAGTCTCCAATTATTTGCTCTCTAGGATGATCTTTCTGCCAGCTGCCTATTTTGAATTTCTTATTTTCTTCCACTTTTGAATCACTGTTTGAATCATCTGAGTCAATTTTTTGTTTCTTTTCCATTTTATTTTCCTCATCTCCTTCAATAACCTTTTCATAAATTGGGTAGTTCTCTTCATAGCTAATTAATAGTTCCCTACCTTCATCAAATTTAACATCGACATTATCCAAAATTTTCCTTAGCCTCTTGTTGTAGCATTTTTAAGCTTTTCTTTTTGACGAATAGCCAAGAAAAATACCTTCATCTGGTCTATCTTCAAACTTACCAAGATTTTCTTCAGTTATTTTGATGTAACACTTGCTTCCAAAAAATTTAAAGTATCTTGTTGTTGCATTTTTACCGAACCACAACTCGTAAGGAGTTTTGCTTTCATGCATCCTCAACATGCACCTATTTTGGATGTATACCGCAGTATGGACTGCCTCTTTCTAAATTTTTTTTTCTACTTTGCTCTCAGTCAACATAGTCTGTGCCATTTCCTACACTGTCCTATTCTTTATTTCTACCACACAATTTTCCTGAGGTGTCCTGGTTGCTAAAAAATGTCTCCTAATACCATATTTTTCATAGTACTCTGTAAAATCCTCTGAAATGAACTCTCCTCCTCTATCTGATCTTAAACATTTAATTCTTTTTCTTGTTTGATTCTCAACTTGGTTTTTGAAAACCTTGAACATCTCAAAGGCTTCTGATTTATGCTTCAAAAATAGTACCCATGTCAACCTGGAATAGTCATCTATACACAACATAAAATATTTGTCACCATTTATGCTTTGCGTTCTCATGGGTCCACATAAATCAGTATGTATTAGTCCCAAAGGTTTGCTTGTGTAGTAATATTTTGTTTTAAATGGGACTCTAGTTTGCTTCCCCTTTTGGCATGAAGCACAAATGCTATTTGATGGTTTGCCAATGGTGGGAATATCTCTCACTGTATTTTTTGAGCTGATTTTTACTAGATTGTCAAAACTAATATGACCGAGCCTCTTGTGCCACAACCAATTTTCTTCTTCCTATCCAATCAAGCAAGCTCCTTATGAAGTCTCTGAGAGAGTGTACAAGTTGCCAGATGTCCTTGATCCAGTTGCTATCAAATTTCCACTATTTGATTTTCTAACTTCACAACCCTACTTCTTAAAAAACACTTCATGACCTCTATCACAAATATGACTTACAATCAACAAGTTATGCTTCAGACCAACCACAAAAAAGACTTCTTTTGACTTGATTTTTTTGTCACTAATATTAACTGAACCTTTGCCAACTATCTTAGCTCCATCATTATTTCCAAATTTTACTGAACCACCTTCATATTGCTGTAATTTCTCAAATTTTTGTTTGTCACCTGTCATATGATTGGAGCATCCACTATCAAGTATCCATGGTGCATATTTATTCTGTGCTTTAAATGTTGTTTGTACGATCAAGGATTCCTTTTCTTCCTTAAGTCACTCTTTTTCTTTCCACTCTGGTTTGATTACAGTTTTGGGCTCTTGTTTTGACTTTTCTTTTTCAGTAGCTTGTGCATGTTTTTTCAAAAAAAAATCTATTTTGTCTCATCCTATTTGGTTGAAATTTTCTTCCCTGAAATTGATTTGATGCAAATGTACTTCGATAATTTCTTGCAATGTGCCCAAAATTATGACAGTTATAACATTCTCTTTGCATAATCCATCAAAGGTGAAAAAAATTTCTACTAGGTAAAATTCCTTAGTCCTACATTATACTTGCAATCTAAAATCTTATGTCCATAACCATTGCATTTAAAACAGTAACTAGAAAAGAGATGATTGAACCTGGGTGATGGTCTTTGCCATGTTGTTGTAGGAGCCATAAATCTTCTTCTTCTTTGATGTGTGACATTGGTGAATCCATCATTGTCAATTCTCCTTTCGTGCCTTGCATTATTGCTTTCTTTTGCATGAGTCATTTTTCCTTGATCAACCTGTTTCTTATCTTCATTCTTTATGGATTCTTCATTTATGGCCTTTGATCGATTGGATGATTCTCCTTCATCAAATCCCAAACCAAATTTGATGCCTGTAGTCATTTGGTTATTTATGATCTTATCTAGCTTCATAGAACTTTATTCACATTTGTGATAACAACTAATTTTATGATTCATCTCTTCTATCTGCATCCTTAAACCAACAGTATCTTCTTCTAGCTTGCTGCAATAATCTATTTTCATGGTTATTTGCACTTCGATATCTTTAGATATTTTCTTGGATTCTTCTATCTATACTTTCAAACTGGTTATGATTTCATTTGCATCCTCAAGATTTCTTGAAATTTTCTTATTCTTTTTTCTTTCTATCTTCAATTCATCTAGAGCTGCAATTAGTTCCTCTTCCAAATTTACTTATGCATCAATGTTTTCTTCATCACATTCCTGTTCATTTTCTATTTTTTCTTCTTTGAGTGCCATGAAAAGAGCTTCACTTGTTTCCTTTTTAGAATCCTCATCGGAGTTGTCTTCTGATGAGCTGAAATTCTTGGAGATGAAACTTTTCTTCTTGAAGTTGCATTTTATGAAATTTGTTTTTTTCTTCCAGTCACTTCTTTCTTGGTGTGATCCTTCATCACTTTTGTTCTTCTCATTAAGTGGACATTTAGCTGCAAAATGCCCAACGCCTCCATAGTTGAAACATTTAAATGGTAATTTTCCTCTGTATTTTTCTTTTCCCTTTTTTAGTTTTCTAACAAA
Source organism: Wollemia nobilis (assembly GCA_028583015.1). Lineage (NCBI taxonomy): Eukaryota > Viridiplantae > Streptophyta > Pinopsida > Araucariales > Araucariaceae > Wollemia > Wollemia nobilis. The sequence continues at coordinate 1,069,587 of JAQPPZ010002974.1, read as the reverse complement.
GTTTGATTCCATTTCATCTAATGTCTCTTATTCCTTGGATTCTTGTTTTGCTTTCATATTTTTATGGGCTTTAAAAACAACTTCTCTATTTGTGGGTTTAGATTTTCCTATTATCATCTCATATGCAGTCAAAGAACCATGCATCTCATCCATACTAAAAGAATTTAGATCTTTAGCTTCTTCTATAGCTGAAACTTTAGAATCAAATCTTTGGGGAAGAGATCTTAATACCTTTTTCACGATGACAGAATCTTCGATTTCCTCACCAAGTCCTCTAATCACATTAATGACTTCATTAACTCTCAGTATATATGTTTTTATGTTCTCATCGTCATTCATATTTAATACTTCGAACTGACCTCGATGTGTTTGTAACTTGGCCTCCTTGATCTTATCGTATCCTTCATGAATGCTCCTCAGTTTGTCCCATATTTCTTTTGCCATTTTACAACTCATAATATTTACTAGTTCACTATCCACTAATCCACACATGATGGCATTATTTGCTTTTGAGTTATTCTCAAATAGTTTCTTACTGACAGCGTCGGTTGGAGAAGTGGTGGGTATTGTGTATCCACTTTTTACTGAATCCCAAATGTCGTATCCCAAAGCAAAAAGATATTTTTGCATCCTAAATATCCAAAATGCATAATTAGATCCATCAAACAATGGTGCTTTGTTTGATGAGAAGCCTTCACCACCTGCCATTGTGTTACTTCCAAGATCACCCTAGCCGATTAATCTTGTTCAGGAACCTCGCTCTGGTACCAATTGTTAGTCTCACAATGACACTGAGAGGGGGGGGTGAATCAGTGTAGTTCTTTAAACTTAAATCTACAACTCTTAAAGCCGAAACAATGAAAACTTAAAACCAAATAAAGCAAGTATAACAAGAGAACATCACACAACACAAGATGTACCGAGGTTCACCAATTTTGGCTACTCCTCAAAATGACTGTTTGGACTCCCATCCAAATCCAGCCTTAGCAAAGCACCAACTTTACAATAAATTTATTAGCACCCACTGGAAGGAGCACCAAACCATTATTTATCTGCACCAACAAAAAGGAGCACCAACCCCTGATTTACCAGCATCGACTGTAAGGAGCACCAACCCTTGATGCCAGGAACCAACTTGGAATTCAATTTTTCAACTAGAAGATTGACATTAAAATACCTTCACTTTTACAAGACCCTGACTGGTCTATTTCTTACCCAACCTCTCTCATAATTCACGGAACACACAATTTTTTCACTCATATAGCCCTCTTACAACCCTCTCTGTGCTCTCTAAATTCTCCATGCAACACTCCTTTTATAACATCCATATTCTCACATGCAACTTATTAATAGTAATGGTTTATTTTGTAACTTCCATATTATCACATGCAACTTATTAATAGTAACGACTCCTGTAACTGTCGTACTAACTTCAGTTCACTCTTCTTATTTTAGCTACATGATTTCACTCTGTAACTGCCCTTGTAACTGTCGTACTGACTTCAGTTCACTCTTCTTATTTTAGCTGCATGATTTCACTCTATAACTGCCCCTATAACTGTCATACTGACTTCAGTTCACTCTTCTTATTTTAGCTACATGATTTCACTCTATAACTACCCCTATAACTATCGTACTGACTTCAGTTCACTCTTCTTATTTTAGCTGGGTTCTTCTTCTTGCATCGCAAAAATGTGACATGTCGCGAAATCGCGACATTTCTACCTCTTTGTCCTCTTTTGTTGCTTTTGGCCACAAAAATGCAACATGTCACGATATCATGACATTTCTGCCTCTTTGTCCTCTTTTGTTGCTTTTGGCCATGAAAATGCAACATGTTGTGATATCACAAAATTTTTGCCTCTTTGTCCTCTTTTGTTGCTTTTGGCCACGAAAATGCAACATGTCACGATATCACGACATTTTTGCCTCTTTGTCCTTTTCTTGGCTTTTGCCCGCGAAAATACAACATGTCGCGATATCGTGACACTTTCGCCTCTGTACTCTTTCTCTTCTCTTTTGGTCGCAAAAATGTGACATGTCGCGATATCGCGACACTTTTTCTCTCTTGCTCTTTCTCTTCTCTTTTGGTCATGAAAATGCGACATGTCGCGATATCGTGACACTTTTTCTCTCTTGCTCTTTCTCTTCTATTTTGGTCACGAAAATGCGACATGTCGCGATATCATGACACTTTTTCTCTCTTGATCTTTCTCTTCTCTTCTTGTCACGAAAATATGACATGTCATGATATCGTGACACTTTTTCCTTCTTGCTCTTTCTCTTCTCTCTTGGTCATGAAAATGCGACATGTCGCGATATCTGACACTTTTTCCTCCTTACTCTACATGTCACGAAATCGCGACACTTATTCTCTCTTGCTCAACATGTCACAATATCGCGATACTTTTTCTTTCTTGCTCAACTTGTCACGAAATCGTGACACTTTTTCTTTCTTGTTCAACATGTCGCAAAATAGTGACACTTTTTCCTTCTTGCTCAACATGTCGTGATATTGCGACACTTTTTCCTTCTTGCTATACTGTCCACTACATCAACCGATCTATCTGACTATGTTGAAAACAATGAGAATACTGTCGTTGCACCTTGCTCAACAAAAAGGTCCCCCAAGAGGTAATAAAGGTTATTTTAGCCTGATCTTCAGGAGCTATCCTGATCTGATTATAACTAGAAAATCCAGCCATTAAGGATATCATTCCACTCCCAGCAGTATAATCAATGATATGATCCATGTTGGGAAGAGGAAAATCATATTTAGGGCATGCAACATTAATATCTCGAAAGTTTGTGCAAACCCTAACTTTGGTAGCTTCTTTCTTAGTGACTGGAAGTACATTCAAGATCCATTCAGTATAATCAATGGCTTGTATAAAAATAACATTCAGGAGTTTTTATAACTCCCCTTTGACTAGTAAGGCCAATTTAGAATGCATTTTTCTAAGTTTTTATTTAACAGGTTTAGCATCAGGATGGACTACTAGGTGATGCATGACTACAGAAGGGTCTAAGCCTGGCATATCTTCATATGTCCAAGCAAAGACATCTTCATATTATTTAAGGAATGCAATGTATTTATCTTGTTTGTCTTGACTCAATTTTAATCCAATGTTGATTATGTGAGGATTATCCTCGATTCCAATGTTAATTTTTATGATGTTTTCTACTTCCATGTGTAGATCTCTCTCAAAATTAGGTGGGGCGGGTGAAATGCCCAATTCTTGTAATTATTTTAATGTTATATTCGATAATGCATCTTGAGGAGTGGTGGCCTCAAGCTGGGCTATACTAGGTATAGAGCCATCAAAATAAAATTTGTTGTGTAATAATTCTTCAACGGAGACATCATGGAAGATATCTCCCTCCAACTCATCATCGAATTTAGCAATCATCTCAGGGTAAGCTATGGATAGCATATTACATGTAAATGGATTATTTATTAGATGCAAAGCATCGTGTTCAACCAAATAATCTTGGTAACATATGAGTTGATCATCATCCTCAAATGGGAAGGGCTGATCCTTCCTAGGAAACAGGCCCACACCACATCAGGCAGGCCATGACTCTACCTCAAAAGGTTCTTTCATACCATTCTGAAAATGTCCCAAACCTTTCCCTTTATATCCCAATTTAAGCATTATAGGTTTAGCTTTAATATACTCATTAGTAAAATAACATCGAGCATATCCATCATAATGAGTCTTGATATTTCTGGGTATTCTTCCCCAGTCATATCCCTTATAAATAAAAGCACAACTCCCGACTTGTTAAATGCTTCCCATAGGCTATGGGAGGCCCAAGGTATGAGGAGATGGTGGCAAATTATTTAAAATAAGGGAATCTTACATAGCAGCATTTGTTTTTTTTGATATAAGAATTTTAGATAAATCAGGTAAGAGCTCATCAGTAAGAGCATAAGAGGTAGAAGGAACATTTCATACATCTTCGGATGCATAAAATATGCCTCTGGTGGGTGTAGATATTGTAGAGATGTTGGTGGATGGGTCTATGGGTATAGATATTATAGGAACAGAACAAGAAACATTGGTTGTGGGTTTAAGATCTTTTTGAGGTTCTAATGTAGTTTGTTCAGAAGGTGGTTGAGCTATATGTAGAGGTGAAATTGATGGAGAAGAAGTAGATGATGTTGTGGGTGTGTTTTTCACATGTTTAGACGGATGATGAGAATTAGGATGTGTGGATGATAGAGTAGGGTAAAATTGAACTCCAATAGGTTCTACCAAAGCACACATATCAAAGGGTTTGGGATCACCATGAATGGTAACCAACTAATTTTTAAATTTGAATTTAACACACTGATGTAAAGTTGAGGGAACATCCCGCATCACGTTGATCCAAGGGCGACCCAAGAGTATATTGTACGATGTAGGGCAATGTACAATAAACACAATCATATCCAAGGTTCTTGGACCAACTTGCAATGGGATAGTAATAACTCCACACGTTTCTTGTGTTTCATCATTGAAGGCTTTGATTATCATATCAGTTTTTTTCATTTCATCACTTCTAAACCCAAATATTTGGTAGAAGTCAAAAGTTCAAATGTTTAAAGATGAACCATTATCAATCAAGACTCGTTTAACTGCTACATCTCCAATTAAGGCAATAATATATAAGGGGTTATCCTTATGTAAACTATGTTGTGGTATATATCTATCCTAGAAGTCAATACAATCAACTTCTCGAGTTATGATAGTATTGGTAATGGCTTCGGGTTGAATGTCTTTTAGTACCATCATTTGGCTTAATGTGAGCATTAATTCATCTCTATGTGTAGGAGATCTTAAAAGGTCCAAAAGGGAAATTCGAGCTATAATATTTGATAGTTGCTCATTAATGTTATAAGGAGGTTTAGGTTGAACATTAGGTGCATGATTCCCTTTATTAGGAACTTTCAAAACAAATGGAGCTGATCCATCATTCTGAGTTTGATCTTGTTGAGAATTTTGAGCCTATTGTCTAGTAACAACTTCGATGGTACCTACAATATTATTTTGCGGATGATGAATAGGTCTTGTTCTAGTGTTTATGGCTTGTTCATTAGAAAGTAATTGGTGAGAAGATGGTCTAGTAGTGACTCTTCTTGGAAATGGTTCTTTTGGAACCATAGAACTTGTGATAGGTTGAATATCATCCAATTCATATTCAAAACTATTCGATTGATTTGATGTGATTTCCATGTCACTTTCAATTTCATATTCTGTATCACTAAGATCAGGTGTGTGAATATTATATAGAGGCCTGGTTGTGACCATGGATAAAGTTGTGTCAAATATTTGTAGAGCAGGTAAATGTCCACTAATCGTCCCTACATAGCGGGTAGGAGGGGGAACATTATGATGCTCAATTTGATTAGCCACTTCCTTGCCATGTTTTGTTTAAGGATGTTGAAATATGTCCAATGACTGATTGGCATTCTGATTCTAATTTTTGGGGATATTATTTTGAGCATTATTAGGAGGATTTTTTTTAGGTTGAAAGGCTTGCACCTCCATATCATTGTTATCAATTAAGTCTTGTATTTTATGTTTTAATATTTTACAAGAGTTGGTAGCGTGTCCAGGTCCTCTATGGAAATCACAGTGTAAATCATCTTTGTATATGGGTATAGTTGGATCAGGTTCCTGGATATTTGGTAATTGAATCAAGACTCTTTCTAGTAATTGTGGTAGAGTAGTTGATAGAGGTTGATTTAACCTGGTAAATTCTCGAGGTGGTTTATCAGGAGGTTTTAGTATAAATTTTTTTGTTGTCTTTGTAGCATTAACATTAGCAATGTTTATACTATCAGTGACTCCATCACCCACAACTTGCTTATTCTTATATTGATTTATGGATGTTTTCTCATCTTATTTCTTCTTAAGCTGACCTCACCTAATGAGAGCATCTTCCACTCTTCGAGCTAAGTCTATAGCCTGATCGACCATGGTCAAAGTAGCAGTTGATAACTCATAGGATATTTGTTCTTGTAAATTATTGATAAATATATCCAACAACTCTCTATAAGGTAACACAAAGTGCAATTTTCCTATCAACTATCTCCACCGAGCTAGGAAATCGGTAAAACATTCATCTTTGTCTTGTTTTAAGTTGTACAAATATTTAATGGTCACATGCCTTTCGATGTAGGCACTAAATTGATGAACAAAAGACTTAGCTGTTTCTTCGAAATTACTCAAAGAATGAGTGGGTAATTGATAGTACCACTCTAATGCCATTCCTCCTAAGATTTTTGAGAACATTTTTAGTAATAATAGGTCATCATGTGATATATCATGACATGCTATCCTAAACATACAAAGATGCTCTATGGGATATTCGATTCCTTTGTATATAGGTAGGATAGGCATAGGAAAGTGTTTAGGGTATGTCTGTGCTATGACTATAGGATCTAAAGGTTGACTACACATCTCTCGATAGTTGTATGAGGGATGGTAGGGATCTATCTAGTCCATGCGAAAAACTAACTGTTTCACCATGGCTTCAAAATTACTAGTTTGTCCACCATATTGGTTCGGTGGCACATGATTATGGGATTTGTGAGTGTATGATGGCGTAGCATACGTATTAGATGCTATATTGCTATTATGTAAAGTGTTGGTAGGAAGAGTATTATGAAGAATATTTGTAGCAGTATTATGTTGTATCCCAGATTGTTGGAAATTGGTGTTTGGTTTTGTTTTGGGCTTTTGTTGATTTGAGGTATGTTGATCAATAGCTTGGCAAAATAGAGCAGTGAATGAAGGTTTCTTTTGTGTTGGAATGACTCTAGGCTTGGTAACAAACACTCTAGATGGTTGGGTAACCTGTTGTTGTTGCATGTTCTGGATTATAGCGTCCATATCCAAATTGGATGGTCCAGCTTGATTACTTTCTTGATCAATTAAGGATAAGGGATTAGTGCATGCATGATATATTTCTTCTAGGGTTTCTTGAGTGTCACTAATTTGATCCTTGTCCATATGGACTACTCTATTAAGAGCACCAATATTAGTATTGAGGAACTTCCAAAAATGTTCCATGTTCTCAAAAGTAACGGCTCTTCCCAGACACATTTTAAGGGATGAGGATCCTTCCTCTCTAACAGTTTCTTTTGGTTCATTTCCTACAACAAACTCTTCTTCTTGCTAATGTAGGGTTCCTTCTTCCTGAATTGGGTCTTTAGGAAGGACATTTGGGTTATTTAATGGTTTTCCTAACCAATCTTCTTCTTCTTCAGTTTTTTTTCCCTTCCTAAGTCTAGGCATGGTGTTTAAACTTAGATTTTAGCAAATATATATATATATATATATATATATATATATATATATATATATATATATATATATATATATATATATATATATATATATATATATATATGCAACAAGTTTGGGAGGTATATATATTAATTATATACCTACTATAATACTTAAAAGAAAATGTTTTGATTTTGTTATATTTTGTTTTATTTTGTTTTTTTTTTTGTGTTTTTATAATATTATAAAAATAACAAACAACACACCAGTTGCAAGAAATAACAATAATAAAAGAAATGACCTAGTTTTCTATAAATAGTTTATGGATATCATTAATGGGATCAAGTTCATCAGGAGTCATGAAATGCTCCTCTTCAAATTGGAAATGGTTTTTCAAGAATTTGATAAAGTGTGCTATGGTGATATTATCTGTTTTAGACTCTGACTTGTAGAAATAAATTTCATGGCAATACTCTCGATATAACACAGCTCTAGGAACTCTATTCCATCTCTTTCTATCCGTAAGAACGACCTCTTGATCCTCTATACGAGATAGAAATTTATGTACTACAACTGCATTGTCAAGGTATTCCTTAAAGGTGTACAATTCGAAAGATACAAGGGCTCTTTTATCAGCTAAACACCTATGGCAAGCTCTATGAAGTTCATGATACAAAGTCACCTGATCAAGACCCAAGATTATATCTAGGGAAAACCTCTTAATTTGCCTAAGTTTTGTTGCTCTAGATGAAATAATACCCAATCTCCTATCAAGTTCATCCCACAAAGGTTGGACTCTATTTGTCTGAGGTACTCTAAGTACAAAAGTAATTTCTATGGCTGCTAATTGATTTTCAATATTTATGGTGACATCTCATCTTTTATTATAATCTACCATCTAAGTATGATGTGCAATCTTAACAATTTTCTTAATGATTCTAGATGTTCTTAACAATGCATTTATATTTTATATTTTTTATATTTTTGTTTTCAAAAGGTTTTTATTTTTCACGTCGGGTTCACCAAAATGTATCAATCCAAAATTTTCACGCCCTTGCCTTCAGGCTAAAGGATCCGTGCCCAGAAGGGGGATGCGAGAAGGATGGAACAATACCTCGGACTGAGAGGCCCTTTGAAGGTCGCGCATCTCGGGGGAGGGGTATCAGGGTGAATTTTTGACGGATGGTGGGGTTCACCAGGAAACTTTGAATGGTAGTTTCCACGTCTAGGTTGAGAATGGGTTTGATGTGTTCATTTTTATACTTAATAATTCAATTCCTAGGTTCATCCAAAATGAATCTAAGCTATTCTATATGCAAATGCCAGTTTATATGAATACATAAAGCTTGAATAAATGCTAAATACATAAAATGTGCTAAATGAGAAAGAACATACCTGATTTCGGATTTCTGATGAAGATTCTGAAGCTTGTAGAAGTCCAGATCATCTCGAATCTAACATAATCATCTACAATTACACATAATCGTCTCAGATCTCAGTTGATCGTCTGATATTAGATGAGATCATCGTCGACCTGATGAATTCGTCAAACGAATTCGCTAGAAACCTGAAATCATAGAAACAGATACCAAAAACCAAAAATGCGATTGCAAAAGAAATGGGAAACGATATAACTGACAGTAATTTTGACTAAAATGATAAATCTAGATAATAATTAAAAGAAATGCATTGTTTTAATAATTGATTTTGACTTTATCATGCATCTATGCTAAATGAGGTGAACTCTAGAATGCATAAATGAAATAAACTAAGCTAATGCAGAACAAAACAAGAAAGAAAAGACAAGAAACACAAAATCAGGGCTCTGATTGCCCCCAATATTGATTGTAGTCGAAATCGCTTGCAATCGTACAAAATTGTCGTGGATGTCGACAGGATCGTCCAAAATCATACGTAATCGCCTTAGACGATCCTAGCTTGCTCCAGGTGAAAAATAGTAAAATTCCTGCAAGAAAAACTTGAAATATGCAATGTAAACAATAGTGCAAAGGTTTTCTAAAGCATGAAAACTAAGGTTGCAAAGAAAATCATCCAGGGGGATAAACTGGGAAAATCCCAAGTTTATATAGGATTAGGGGAGAGGTTAGGAGGTTTGAGATCATCCCAATTTGGGAGATCTCCAACGGGGGAGACTCTAACTGCGCAAACACGCTTTCTACCCAAGTTAGAGAAGCTGTTGAAATAGAAGCTAATTATGAAAATTTGGTTTTGGGATGAAATCGTCTGGACGTTCTGTTTCAGATGAATTTGTCTGATCTAAGACAATTTCGTCTGATTGACGACGATATCATCCAAAAGTCAAAACAAATCCTAAAAATGGCACAACAAATAAGGGGAGCGGTTAACAAGAGGTTAACGAGTAGTTTTAAGGTTAAAAATTCAAATTTTAATCTTTTTACTAAGGTTTAACTGCACCAATTTTAGGGTGCTATATTTACATAGAGTCCCCTTTAGGTGTTTTACTGACGATACAATTTTACAATGTGGGACATGATTTATTTGTTCATTAAAAATAGACATTCTTGGTATAATATAGATGATTTTCGAGCCCACAATAATGATTCTAAGAGCGGTTTTTCTTGAGACCACCACACGAGAGTAAGATCCAAAGTATTTTGTTGTTTTGAATCCTATAACCTGCATGCAATGAAACAAAAAAGAAATCAGTAGCATTAGTGGGTTCCACCAAGTTTGGACCCATGTTGATCAAGAAGCAAAGCAAAATAAGGTGAATGCATGCATGAAATAATGAATATCTAAGCTATTGTAATAAGACAGTGTATAAAATAAAATATCTATGGATAAAACATACATGCAAGTGATAATCTAAGAAAGTATGTAGAAAAGTGATAAAACTAGTCACTTGACTGAGACCATCTTAGTTCGATATGGTCTTGCTTGTGGACCATCTCAGGCTGAGAAGATCATTGTTGTAGACCTGCAACTCTATGAAACCAAGTTTAGTTGAGATTTGAATGATCCTAGGGTGATTTTTGTCGATGAATTTATGGAAAAATACAAGTGAGTGCATGGATTAAAGTGATTTAAGGTAGTGGAATTGGTCAAGAAAGAATAAGAACAAGTTTTGCATCTTATAGAGCAACATACCAACATTGGTGGCAGGAAGAAAGCACAACAAGTAATTTTTGCATCACTTTTTTGCTTAGGATTTGAATTTACATCTCTATAAATGGAGGGGAGATATCCATTTTATAGCCTCCTTGGCATACAACCAAAGAGGCAAGTGGCAATCAGGGATAATCCTGATTGCCATTCACTAGTAGAATTTAGGTGATTTGCTATCTATAGGTCACTTGCACCGATGAGAAATCAGTCATCGCGCTCACAGAAAATTAACAACATGCTTTATTTTTTTCAATTTGTGTGTGTGCATGACCGTATTGGATCGAGATGATCTCGACTCCGAGATCATATCAGGTCAAGGTAGTCATGCTACCCATGGGGGGAAATTATATTTTGTTGAGGAAGACACCAAATTTACCCTGAGGCTTACCAATAGAGGTGATATGAGTTAGAAAGGAGTCTTTTTAGGAGTCTCCATGTGATGACACATTTTAGGTCTTTACAGATACCCTTTTTGGAATTTTTTATTCCTAAGAACAATGTAGAGAAAAAATAGATGAGCTAAAATCATTGAGTTGATGATGGATGAAGCTAATTTTGAAAAATTCAATGTGTTATGCCCCAATCATAGGAAGGATACACATATTTGAATCATTTCTTTGAACATATTGATGAATTTGATTTGATCTTGGTAACCTTCTAGCCATGGGTAGACATAATTTTAATTTACAAAGCTTTAGGCTTTTAGCCATGAATAGACAATATTTTAGTCTACAAACTTTGGGCTTTGGGTATCTCAAATATTTGTTTGATTTATTCTTTTGCTTGTAATTTTACCCAACAAAAAGGATGTATGATAACCTTTGGAAATGATTCTTGGACGAACATAATTTCTATTTTTGAGTGTTTGATTATTGACTTGATTTGAGATAAGAATTTGAAGTTATTAGCTACCCCTCAAGCGACGAGTCGATGGAGGAAATATAAAATGATGATAGCGATGAGGTGCTTGACAAAATATGATTATTAATTTTCATTGCTCTTGAAAAGTGCAATATTAAGAATTTATTGACGTGATATGGTTTTACTGGATTACTTTATTTTTTTTGCAAAAACTTGGATCATCTGGACAACCGCATTGAGGCATGCGACTGTTTTAGATGGTTATGTCCATAAAAAACTATAAATAGTAGAATTTTCAAGATTTGAATTTATTTTAACTACATGAGATGGGATAATATTGAGACAGGGAGAAGAGAAGTCATTTTTCAAAGTGAAGCACTATCGAAACACCCATAAACTACTACAATGTATCCATTTGGTGCCTCAAAAAGTGAAGGAGCTAGTGCGATAAAGGTAAGGATGAAAATCCCAACTTTTACTTTCTAATTGAATGAACCCAAACTAAAGTAAAATTAAATTAATAGATGGGGTTGGGTAAAATGTGTATTATTAGGCAAATGAAATAAATGGATGGGGTGATGGGTAGCTAGTTTTTTAATGCATTTCCTCTTTTTGTGTGTTGTTTGTTGTTTTTTTTTGCTTTGATTTATGTGTGGGGATCATCTCGGATAAATATGGTTCTATTTTGTGATAATATCAACCTGATATGATTGTGTTGGGTGATTTTCTCGATCTGATACAACCGTTATTTGTGATCATGTCAGACCGATATGATTGTGCTTTATGATCATATTAGGCCAAGATAACCATGCTTTGTGATCATATTAGACCAATATGAACATGGTTTGTTATGATTTAATTTTTTTTTTTTTTAATTTAATTTTTTATTAAGTGTTTTTGCTTGTGATTATCTTATTAAATCCTGACATTGCTTCCTGAGCTATTTCAAGGGAGCTTGCACTATGGCTCTATATAGCGACGATAATTGGAAGTGGTTGATAGACCTTATCCTGTAACACATAGTGTAATTAGAGTTTGTACATGTTGATCAGAACTATATAATGAAACTTATAGAGAGATGGGACTTGTAGACTACACCGTTCACATATCAATTGGCAAGATTACTATTACGCTAGAGGATGTCTATTAGATCCTAATCAAGAGAGCATTGATTGTTACATCAATGACACATCAGAGAGAGGTAATATTATGAGTGTATCATAAACACTAGAGATACATGGACTACAATTTAAATAGTTATGGTGTGCACGTGGAGACTAGTTATAGCACTAGACTAGTTATAGCCAAACATGTAGTGTTGATGATACTAGTATCTGACTTCATCCTACCAGATCCCTCTGGCATGAGGTTCCCTTGGAACTTTCTAGACCTATTTCAGGACTTTGTTGAGCAACCAAAAGTCATGGCATGGGGTCCCACACTTATAGCATAGCTCTATAGAGAGTTTGGGGCTGGGAGCACTTCAGCATGGATAGGTCTAATGGGATATCATGGGATTGATGATGAGATATGGTAGATAGGAATATTCCCTATGCTATGTGATGGATAAATGAGTGGTAGTGGGGTAAGAGCCACCTCTTTCAATATTTTCTAGTGCACTAGGTGGAGAGCTTTCTAGGATTATGGTTGGTGTAGTGACATGGCAACCATGGCTAGGAGATTTGAGTTGGAGTGAGTAAGGGATAAACCTAAGGTGAGTACACCATGGTAAATGGATGTGAGACCACCATAGAATAGAGATAGAGCATGAGTACTTCTAGTATTCATAGGTGACTTGTAATTGGAGAGTGAGGTAGGGTGTGCCATATGACCTAATGATCTATAGGTAGAGGACAAGGGAGACCTGGATTCTGCTAGCATATGTTGAGCCTATAGGGTAGGAGTATGATGCCCCACTGCTCCACCTAGATTCTATAGATCTTGGAACCACAATAGCCTACAGTACATGGTGGATCACTCAACCATTCTAGGGGGGGAAATAGAGGAGGAAGGAGTGGCAATAGTAGAGGAGGAAGTGGCTATAGAAGTAGAAGGTAATTTTTAGTTATGACTACATCATCGCATGGAGGAGGGTCCATATGCAGATGATCCTTAGGAGGAGCTTGTGGCTCTAAGATATTAGGTCTATATCCTTAAAGGGTAGCTAATAAATTGAGATATAACCCATGCTATAGATCAAAGCTAATGGGATATCGATAGGTGAATATTGTAGGGCTGGTTAGAGGAGAGAGACACCCTGTAGGATTAGATATAGAGTTTGCAAGATGAGCTAAGAAGGGTGACAACATAAAGAGATGCTCTGTAGACTCAAATGATAGGGGGATCAACTACATAGGGGGCTGATGTGGCCCAATTGAGGACCAGGTTAAGCATAGATTAGGCTTGGTATTAGGTCAAGTGATACTACATTTGATTATTAGAGGATGAGATTAAAAATATTGGTGGGTAGTTATCCTCACAAAACTTAGGATCTGTTGAATCGAGAACTCAAGAGAGATATCGATGAGACTTCCCATACCATGATTTAAAACAAGGACCTTAGTGGTATTAGAGGCCAGCAGATCTAGGTAGCCTTGTAGAGATGAAGTTGAGGGCAATGGCAAGAGTGGTGGCATAGGACCAACCTCATCCAAGACTATTAGAGTAACTTTATTTTTAGAATGTAATGTCTGAGGAGCCACTATCATTGTAGCCTATGGGTATTTCTATACTATGGATGCACTTATGACCTTTGATATATATATATATATATATATATATATGCAATGATTTATCATATGTTTATTGTTCATGTATGTATGCAATGATGGATGAGTATAGATGTATACCTAGATATGATGATGCCTATATGTTAGATGGATGTGTATGATATAGTTTGTTTATGCATAGACCTAAATATGTATGCGATGGACTAATGACATGTGATGATTTAGATGATGTAAAATATAAATGTATGCTAAAACATAATGAATGAATCTAAGATGCAATAACAAACTAAGTGTAAGCACCACAGAATGTATGAAAGTCATAAATCAAGATTGAAATAATTTCATCTAAGGCATATACTAAAACATATACCAAATGAAATAAAATGTGTATGGAAAAGCTAGGAATTTAATGGATGGTGATCAATGAGAAGTCACAAGGGAACAATAAGACTTATTGTTACATTGTGACTTATTGTTGATCACCATCCATTAAATTCCTAATTTTTCCTTACACACCAATCAAAACTTATATACTAACCATGCAAGAACATGAAATATAGAAATCTGCTAGGAAGTCCAAGATATTTAATATCCCTGTATGTGCATAGTGAAGTTAATTACTATAACTTTGAACCCAGTTGGACTTAACTATGCTGCAATGCAAGCCACCAAAATCTAGCTCATACACAAGATAACATTGGTTTGTACAAAAGAAGCTTGCTAATGTGATAGACATGTCACCACACGTAAGACTACTCCACTACCAGGCATGCATCTATAGCCTATTGCTAGCAATGGATATCACCCCATGGTTGTCAAAATTTGAGAATTCAAGGGATTCAAGCTTGTTCCCCTATTTTTTGGGGTGGATGATACTTGCTCATTTTGGAGGAGAGCAAGGTTTTTTTTTTTTTTTTTTATAGGGGCTTGCTCATTTTAAAGAAGAGCAAGGGACTTTATTGCTTTTGGGGACTTGCTCATTTTGTAGAGGAGAAAGGGGATTTATTTTTTGAAGGAGGGGAAGAGGGAGAGATTGTTATTTTGTCAATTCTCAACCTTCTAGACCATGCACATAATAGGAAAACAAGGGAAAAATTTTGCTTAAGGGGGTAAGAACTTATTTATAGTATCATATTTCCTTGTTCAAAATTATATTTAAGAGTGTGAAGATGTGTTGGGATTTTGAGATAAGCAAGGTACAATCAAAGCAAGACCCTACCACTAGAAATCAATATGAATTTCCATAAAATATAAAAGTAAAACTAGGAATGGTTTAGTGAACAAAAGACCTATTTGGACATCTTGTGAAAAATTACTAACAAGTGGGATGTGTACAAAATGTGAATGGTGATAAGCAAAAGTGGGTGTTTTCCCTACGAGATTTCAAAAATTAAGAAGTGTGCATAAGATAATTAGTGGTCGTATGAACACCACTATTTATGGTCTTGTGGCATCTAACCTATCTTACAAGGACCTCTTAAGAGTAAAAAGGCCACCAGAAAACATGTAAATGATGACAAACAAAAATGGGTGTTTTCCTTATGAACTTTCAAGAACTAAGAGGTATGCGTAAGATAGTTAGTGGTCGTAGAAACACCATTGCTAATGGTCATATGGTATCTGACCTATAGTATGAGGACCACTTAATAGTAAAAATACCATAAGGAAAAGTATAAGTGATGACAAGAGAAAATACTTAAGCAAGATAGATGATAGTCATACAAATGTGATGCTATGCTTGATATCCAAGAACCAAAATAAAATAATGCCAGTGTAATGCAACTAGACAAAAAATACCACTAAACATTATGAAATGTGAGAATGAATACATTAAAATACTTGGTGTAATACATGACGATATGTAATGTAGTGGTCATGTGCCATGATATGTGATGCATGATGAAATGAGATACATTTTTTTTATGTTTTTGTGACTTTATCCTATATTTGATGTTTTGTTGATTTTATATATATTTTTTTATGCATAGAATACCTAAAAGTGGATAATATTGAGGGTTTTAGGTTCCTCAAAAACTTCAAGTGAATCTAACCTATAAGTAACCAATCCCACCTACTCGTGTTATTATGAATGGGCCTAACCATTTTGTGGTGAACTTGTCATGCAAATGGCTAGGCAAGTTAGAGTTTTGCTAGTTTTCTTTGAGCATAATATCACCAACTTGAAATTACCTAGGATGAACCTTTGTATCATAGGCTCACTTAATATGATATTGATAAACATGGAGATGTTCCAAAGCATTAAGGTGTCGTTCATAAAGAAGCGTAAGTTGATCAAGGTGAGCCTATTGTGCATCATCATCATCGATAAATTCCTATACTTATGTGCAATGAGGGAATTTCAAGTTTTAAGAGCATAATGACCTCAATGCCATATACTAGCGACAATGGAGTTTCCCTTGTTGGCATATGAATACTTGTGCGATAAACCCATACAAATAGAGATAGTTGAAGATTCCAATCCTTGTAATGGTCATTGATTATTTTCTTCATGATTGTGATAATCATTTTATTCGATGCCTTAGCTTTCCCATTAGTTTGGGGGTAATAAGTAGTTGAAAAGCTATGTTGTATGTGATAATTTATGCACAAAGCTCTAACATCCTTATTATTAAATTATTATCCATTATCAAAGATGATTTTAGATGAAATTCCAAAACAACATCAAAGATGATTTTAGATGAAATTCCAAAACAACATATGATATAATGCAATAGGAATTTCGTAATGCAGGTTCCTGTTATAATGGTAAGTGGGATTGTTTCAACCCACTTTGAAAAATACTCTATGGCCTTAAAAATGAATGTGTGTCAACCTGAAGATGGGGGTGATATTGTTCTAATTAGATCAAAGCCCCATTGAGAGAAGGACCAAAATTAATTAATTGGTTATAGCACTTACGAAGGTACATGTGAGAGGTTAGCATGATGTTGATATTTTACACACCTTTCTATATAAGTGCAACAATATCTATCCATTATGGGCCAATAATAGGCCATATAGAGGATGCACTTTGTGATGGCAATACCACTAAAATGAACACCACATATACCATCGTGAGCTTGCAAAATGGCAAGTAGATTCTTGGGATCTAGAAATTAAAGAAGAACACCATCATAACTTTGATGGTAAAATATATCTCCTAGAAAGATATATCTAGTCACTTTTTGTTTGAATATTTATTTTGTAGCATGTGTTAAGCTTACGGGAAGGCTACCAAGCTTTAAGAAATATTTGATATGGGAGAACCAGTCTTGATATTGGTAAGCTTGGACTAAATGAATGAATTGATCCTCTCTAGATTCATTTCACACAAATATGGATTGAAAGAGAACCTTAAGATAAATTATTGTGACATTATCATAAGGAACCTACAGGATCAGGTATCTGTGGGATGAAAGTGTCAAGAAGTCTTGTATTTGTGAGAACCAATATTGGTGTGGTTCAATTTTTACCATGTGGATGTTGGGATCTTCTATAGATGAGTCACATGAAATCATAGAATAAAAGAGCATTTTTATGTGAATGGTGGTGACATCATCTAATGGGTCTTGTAGAATTAATGATCCCAATGAAGCTATGGTATCCACAAAATGATTGGAAGAATGAGGAATTACCTCAATGTCATACTACTAAAACTTTGTAAGCAACTTGTCCATGATAATCTTGAAAGCTTTCAAGACTGGGCATTTACATTGGTAGATTTCTTTTACCTAATTAACTATGAGCAAGGAGTTCCCAAATATTTTGATTCTCTTGAAATTCATAGTGATAACTATTTGAAGACCCAAGATAAGGGCTTCATATTCAAAATTATTATTAGTGCATGGAAAATCGAGTTTAAATGAAAGGTGAATAAGAGCCACTTGTAGTGTGAAAAACATGACTTTTGCACCACCCCCTTGCTCACACTTCAAACCATCAAAAAACAATGTGAGATCAACTTTGTATTTTTTCTTCTAGTTATTCTAAGCTAGATGATGAGAAGATAGCATCATCAGGTAGCTCAATTGTAATAGGCCTATCATCATGAAGAGGCACTTATACTATCTAGTTTGCGATGACATGATATTTAATAGAATTTTTTCCAGTGAATTCTAGATCAAATTTCATCAAGAGCATGATCCACTTTGTGGTGCGACTATTATGATAACTGTGACTCATCATATACTGTAAAGGGTTTTCTTTAGAGATAACATATGTTGTTTTATTTATCATGTAGTGATTAAGTTTCTTGGTGGTAAAAAACATCACTAAGAAAATTTTCTTAACATAGACATATTTGATATCATACGATACGAAGGTGTGAATGATATAATATATGGACTATCCTTTACTTACCTCATTATTTTTGGCCAAGATGGTACTTAAGGCAAAATCAATGATTGAGATGTATAATAAAAATGATGCACCAGGTATAAGAGGGGAAAATACTGGTGTAGAAGCAAAGTATTGCTTAATATCTGCAAAGAAATGTTGGCAATCATTGTTCCAATGAAAAGTCACCTAATTTTGTAGAAGATGATTGAATGGTTGACATTTGTCCAATAGTTTACGATGAACCATTGGATGACCTGTATATTCCTTGTAAGTTGCGAAGTGGCTTAAGGTTGGTGGGGGGATGCATTTATAATATTACTTTGACCTTTTGTGGATCAAATTCAATGCCTCATTTTAAAATGATGAAACCTAAAAGCTTTTAAGATGTGACTTCGAATACATATTGCTTGGGATTCAATTAGACGTTATGCTCGAGGAGGTGATAAAATATTTTTTCTGGAACACCGATGTGTTCTTTACGTAATAAATATATAGCAAAAAAATCATTGACATAATATTCGACAATCTTGTGCATATAGTCATTAACGTCATGACCCTCGCTTGATAGAATTTTTGATGGATGTATTCATGATTGACTATGTCATCTTGTCGAAGGAAGGAATGATTATTTCATGATTTTATTATGCAACATATTTATATTTTATGAACATGATGTAAATTATCAGTGGAATGATTAGTTATTTCATGTGTGTTTTCTAAGAAATGGATATCAAATGAATGAATATGATGTTGCGAATGAAATTGCACTTTTATTTTTAGGAATAGGTTTTCTTGAGGAAAATACATCAATTTTAAATGAAACTTATTTGTTGCATAAGAAAAACCTTATTTTGGATGATGTTTGATATAAGGGAATGGATCTTCTGATTGGGATTGTTTCCTTTGATGTAGAGAAAAGATTATAAGTATGCAAACTTGTGTTTATTAAGGAATAATATTTTTCATAGATGTGCCTTTGTGTAAAAAAACATACTTGTTTTGAATTACCAAAAGAAATACATACATATGTACATTTATGTTATTTAATAAAATTATTATTATTATTATTTTTAAGAGAAAAACCCCTTTGTGGAGTCGCCTTGGTATGAGAGACCACGAACAGGGAGTTCTACACTGTCAAAGTCACCCGTGGGTCGCACCCGACCCTGCCCGCACCAACATTATCAATTGGATTTTGGATACCCAATTCATCTTTTTGGTAGGGTGGAGATTTGAACCTGGGAACTCCTTTGGAGGATTGCCCTCTCCTATCCAACTCACCTACAACACCTGGGTGTTTAATAAAATTATTTAGGTAAGTACTTAATGGTTTGGTTTAGTTTATTGAAAAGCTATTCCAAATTATGAGGAAGCGTGTTGCTGAATCAACAACTGAATATGAATATTTTGAGCATTTTCGATTGAAAAATTTGCTTAGACTTGTGAACATGTGTATAATTATAGAGGTGTTATTGCAATCATGAAGGTGTTATTTATTTTGGTTATGGATCTGTTGAGTGGTAATTTTACCCAATTACAAAATCACACTCTCCCTAGGATTTTGGATCACAAAACCCTCTCTTGCAATGAATTTAAAACAAAATAACTTCTCCAAGGTCTCCACTATATTAGCATTTTCACATGTGTATTAATAATATCAATAAAGATATATCAATTAAAATATTGGAACACCTTAGTGATTGCAAGTAATTGTTAACAAGGGCATGCGTGAGTTTATTTTACCATGCTATACTTATGATTGTTCATGAAACTAAAGAAAAAAAAGTTAATTGACCCTCATATGATCACGATGTAACCGTAATTATTTTTATCTTGAATATTTTAGGTAGATTTTATCTTCCTCTACTTAGTAGATCTTAAACAAGTTTTATCTTGTATTAAATCCTAGTTTAAGCATGAAGTAGAGGATTAAATCTATCTATGATTGTGAATATAAAATGATGAAAATATCCATTTAAATGTAGCTTCTATCATGAAGATAAATATAGCCTTCAATATAATAAAAAAATATCCATCTTTGATAAAATTAATTTTCATAAAGATAGGAAAATTTAATACCTTCAAATAATGGCCTTAAAATATTATCATAAACTATCCCTCTTTAATGAAATCACAATTTTCATAAAGAAGAACTAATTTAATGCTTCAAACCACTAGCCTTTGATGTAATGATAAATTACCTCTCTTTGATGAAATCAGAATTCTCATAAAGAGAAGGGTATTTATTGCCCTTAAATGATGGCTAATGAAATGCCATAAAAATTACCCGCCTTCAATGAAATTGAATTTTTAATGAAGGAAAGCTCATTTATGCTTGCCAATGAAAATATAAAGCAGAAAAAATCTGATTTACCTTGAAAATGTAAAAACATATAAAATTCTGAAATTATAAAAACCTCTAAAAACAACAATTTTCAAAAATATTTATAAAATCGAAATGGCTTCGGAATGATTTTGAATTTGTTTCTTATGATAGAATGTATCTCATTTTTCACACACGTAATTATTTTTGTCATTTTATTTATTTATTTTTTAATGTCTGAAGTTTTAAAAAAAATGCAAAATGAAGGGTTAGAAAATAGAAAATAAAATTTGAAAATAAAACTGAATGCTGAAAATGAAAACATGCAAAGCCTTATCAGTTTGATGGTACCCTGTCCTGCAAAACCGAAGATGTGAGAAACTCTTACATGCAACCTAATCTATTTTAACCTGCATTTGCACAATTAAAATAAACTAAGTGCTAGCTCCTAGGACATAGAAAATAAATTCCAGATTTCGAACATTCAGTGATGTGACCATTAAAAAATAAGTTAAACATCATTTATAAATTCAAAATCTGAAGGCGGGAAAAATAAAACATGAAATCCATGCATGCAGAATTTTCCTCCTTTTTTATAAAATAAAACATGAAATCCATGCATGCATACATGAGGTGTTCAAAAATTTTCATTTTTTTTTTCGACCTTTCCTTTCATCCTTTCCAACCCTTCATTTCATTTCACTGATCTCTGTTTCATATTCTCCCTCTTTGTTTCATTTCTCCTTCTTAATTTGTGTTTGCAAATATTTTCCTTTTATCTGGTTTGACAACCCTTTTTCCCCACTCATTTGGGACATTACGTCCACTTGGACCATATTTCGGTCCTATATAACGTATTTTCCATTTCCTTTGTCTATTATTACACTTGCACAAAAGTAAACTTCCCAAATTATAACTGTCCCTTATGATGGACATTATCATTAACTAGAATTTCCTGAAGAATTTAATTTAATTATTTTTCAAACTTTCGCCGAAGTCTGAACGTCGTAGCTCAGAAAGCACAGTGTGCAAGTCGAGGGCAACGACGGAATTCACCCAAAAAAGGGTGAAGTGCGAATGTCGGGGCACCGACGGACTTTGCCCGAGAATGGGTGAAGTGTGAACGTCGGGGGCGCCGACGGACTTCGCCCGAAACTGGGCGAAGTTTGCACTTTTGGGGCGCTGACGGACTTTGCCCAAAAATGGGAGAAGTGTGAACTTTGGGGCCGCCGACGGACTTCACCCGAAATATGGGCGAAGTGCGGACTTCGCTCAGTCGACGGACTACGCTGTGCGAAGTGCGGACTGCGGCTGACTTTAGACTTCATTCGCGCACTTGGGCTATGCTCGGATCTCGGGCATAGTCGGGTTGCGGCAGTGAACTTGGAAGGCTTCTTTCGACTTAGCCAACTTTGGCTCTGCAATAATTTCTACTCGAAAGGCTTACACGGCTGCTGCTGGGTTTGCCTGGCTTGGCAACACCCGTATGAGAGGAGAGAAACGCCGGAATAGAGAACAAAAGACGTTAGTACATAAACTACTGCAAACCCTAAAGATGCCATAAATAATAGCAAAGTTTATTTATATGAAACTAGGGTTACAGTATTCCTGAACCGAGGAAATAACAACATCTGCAGGCTATGATGCAGGATAAACTAATAGAAAAAATGTCGAGTCGACTGCTCGGACATTAATCAGCTGAGCCACACTGCTCACTAAGATACTCTTCTTCTCCTGACTCCTCTTTTCTCTCTGCCTTCTGCTTCTCTGTCTGAAATACCCGAGATGCCTTATATAGCTGCGAGAAGAGGAGGATTAGGGTTTGTCCTCTGACAGGTTTTGATAGGCCCTCAACTAGGGTTTTTGACCAATCGTTGCACTAGCATTAAATCGTCGAACTGGCATTAACTTCTACGGAGATCAGATTTGTTAGACGTCATATCTGTCAAAGGGTAGGTGCGATGTCATGTCAAACATTTTTTTTGGGATCCCCAACTACGCGAGCGTAGTTCGACTTTGCCTAAATTCGGAGCGTAGTCTGGCGGAGGCATGAAATCTGGGTTAATTTTTCTAACACCCTCCTTTAAGCCTGATTTCATGAGTGCTTTGACTCCAAGCTGCTCTCGCAATCTGCTGAAGTCTTCCTCCTTCAAAGGCTTCATGAAGATGTCAGCCAGCTGCTCCTTGGACCTACAAAACTGTAGTTGTACTTCATCGAATTTCACTAGCTCTCTGATGAAATGATACCGGATGTCTATGTGCTTCATCCGACCATGGAACACGGGATCCTTTGATAGTGTGATGGCCGAATTGTTATCATAGAAAATTGTTGTCACGCATTCCGAAGGAAAGTTCAGTTCACTCAGAACTCTTTGTAGCCAAACTGCCTAGCATGCGGTTGACATGGCGACGACATATTCTACTTCGGCTATGGACAACGCAACGATGGGTTGTTTCTTGGATGCCCATGATACTACCCCTGATCCGAGATGGAAAGCATACCTAGAGGTGCTCTTTCAATCATCGATACTGCCAGCCTAGTCACTATCTGTGAAGCTGACCAGTTCCAGCTAGTCCTATCTAGCGTAAAATAGGCCATGGTTTCACATCCCATTGACATAGCGCAAGATCCTTTTGCATGCTTGCCAGTGCGTATCCTTCAGAGTCTCCATGAAATGACTGATCAAACTGAATCTGAACATTAGATCTGGCCGAGTTGCAGTCAAATACATTAGACTGCCAACTAGCATCTTGAACAGGGTTAGGTCGACATTCCTCCCTGAATCCAATTTTCTTAGCTTCAAACCTGTGGCTATAGGTGTGATGGTAGGTTTACTATCCTCCATCTTGAACCGCTTCAGGACATCCTTCGCATACTTTCCCTGAGAAATGAAGATGCCATCTACCAATTGGTCAACTTCAATGCCGAGAAAATACTTCATCAACCCTAAGTCCGTCATCTCGAACTCCTTCTTCATGGTTGTTTTGAACTGGTCGAACAAGACATTGTTGTTGCTAGTATAAATCAAATCATCCACATACAAGCAAATGATAATGAGCTCACCTGCTTCATTTATCTTCATGTATAGGGTGTGCTCATATGGGCATTTGACAAACCCATTTTCTTAAAAATAGCTGTTAATCAGGTTGTACCAAGCTTGGGGTGCCTGCTTCAAACCATACAGGGCCTTCTTTAGCTTCAAGAATTTGCCCTCCTAACCTTCAATTTCGTAACCTGGTGGCTGGTCTATGTAGACCTCTTCCTCCAACACTCCATTGAGGAAGGCTGACTTGACATCCATCTGGTACATCTTCCAACCTTGTTGGGCTACGAGTGCCAAGATCATCCTGACTATGTCAAGTCAGGCTATAGGTGCATATACCTCGTAGTAATCGATGCCTGACTTCTGCTTGTAACCCTTCACCACCAATCTAGCTTTGTGCTTGTCAATGTCTCCTTGGGCATTGAACTTTGTCTTATACACCCACTTGACCCCAATGGTCTTCTTCCATACTGGAAGATTAGTCAGCTACCATGTCTCATTCTTTTCAATGGCTGCTATCTCTTCATCCATTACCTACACCCACTTCTGATTCTGACTTGCATATTTGAACTCTACTGGATCAACTTTAGTAAAGAATGCAAAGTCAGAGTGCTCTTCATCTATGTGGGTTTGGGTTGCCTCATAGATTTCTTGCAAGCTCCTTGTATTTGCTGGCGTCACCAGGTTCTGGGTTCTACTTGCACATGGAGGTGACCGAGATGGAGTGGCTGTGCTACTGTTGGCACTACTATTGCTGCTGGAAGTTGCAGGTGGCTGCACACTTCCTTCTTCCAAGTCAATAGACTGTACTACTACTGGCTCTGGCTGGCCAGTCTTTGATTTCCCATTCCAGGCTTGATCTTTAAGAAATTTCACATCACGGCTGATGATGAGCTTCTTCATCACAGGGTTGTACAACCTATATGCCTTTGCCTGCTCACTATACCCTATGAGAATGCACTTCTCAGCTCTATCATCCTTCTGCCACTTTTATTCTGGAACATGTGCATATGCAATGCACCCGAACACATGCAAGTGAGCCACACTTGGCTTCACTCTGCTCCAGGCCTCCTGAGGGATTTTGTCCTTCACGCTTTTGGTGGGACATCTGTTCAGCAGGTAGACTACACATGTTACAACCTCTACCCAAAATTCATGCGACAATCCCTTCGCCTTCATCATGCTTCATGCCATCTCCATGATGGTTTTGTTCTTCCTCTCAGCTACACCATTCTGCTGCGGTGTATATCTGGCAGTGAACTGCCTTTGAATTCCATGTTGTTTGCAAAAGTTGTGGAATTCATTGGAGATGTATTCTCCACCTCCATCAGTTCTGAGAGTCTTCACATAATGATCGCTCTGTTTCTCAACCAGAGCCTTGAACTCCTTAAACCTTGCAAATGCCTCTGACTTCAACTTGATTGGATAAATCCAAGTCTTCCGACTAAAGTCATCAATGAAGGTCAGGAAGAACTTGTTGCCCACAAAAATGGTGGTCTGCATCGAACCGCAAATGTCTGAGTGCACCAGCTCCAATGGCCATGATGCTCTCCAAGACTGTCCTATAGGGAATGCATCCCTGTGCTACTTGTCGACTAGGCAACCTTCACACACTTGGTTTAGTTTCTCAATAAGGGGTAAACCCTTCACCATTTGCATCCTGTGTAGTTGATTCAGGCCACTGAAGCTCAGGTGACCAAATCTGAGATGCCACAACCAGGTAGCATCCTTCTCAACTGCACTCAGAGACATCAAAGATTCATTCTGAATCTACAGTGGAAACATTTTGTTTTTCGTCATGGACACAGTTGCAATTTGTCCATGGACTTTGTCTCTGATGAAGCAAACACCATATTTGAATAGTACAGTGTGCCCCTTCTGCACAAGCTGTCCAACACTTAGCAGATTATGCTTCAACCCAGGCACATAAAAAACATCTTGAATTGTTTTACTTTCACCGTGTCTGGGTGCGGATGAGGATATTTCCTTTCCCCATCATAGGAACTTTGCTATTGTTCCCCATCTTGACTTCGGATTGGACTATTTCATCCAGTTGTGAGAACATCTCTCTATTCCTAGTCATGTGGTTGTTGCAACCACTGTCAAGATACCAGATGTTTTTCTTGCTCTCCTCTTCAATACTGTAAGTCAACAGTACATTTCCTCTTGCCGCATTTATGGGTTCCTCCATATAATGGGCTTGCTACTGAATCTCGTTTGCCATATTCTTCCTACACTGTGAGGCATAATGGCCGAACTTACTGCAGTAGTAGCATTGGACCTTTGACATGTCCTTCTTCTGTTGAGAGCTTCCTTGTTGATTTTTTCCAGTGCCTCTTCCTCCTTGCTGATGAAAGTTACAACTTGGCTCAGTGTCATGAGGGTTTGATCTCCCTCCTTGATTTTTACTTCTCCCATGCCTGCTTCTGCCTCTTCCTCCTTGAGAACTAGAAGTGTTGTGGTGGGAGTCTTGTCTGCCGTTGTCTCGGACTGAGACTTGCACTTTGAAGGCTTGCTCCAAAGAAGACTGAGTTGAGCGGCTCAGCCTCTGTTCATGGGTCTATAGGGAACCCATGAGTTTGTCTATTGAGAGGGTTGTCAAATCCCTCGACTCTTCAATTACTATCACAACCGAGTCAAACTTGGTAGGCAAACTTCTAAGAATCTTCTCCATGATCCTCTGGCTTTGCATATTTTCTCCGTTCAACCGCATCTGGTTGATAATGTCAGTCGTCTGGGTGAAGAACTCACTCATCGACTCAGACTCGATCATCTACAAGGTCTCAAACTCTCTCATGAGCATCTGCAGTTTCACCAACTTCACTTTGTTGGTGCCCTAATATGAACTTGTCAGGGTTTCCTAGGCCTGCTTGGCCTTGGTGGCTGATGCAATCCATGGGAAGATGGTCTCCTCAACTACTTGCATGATGTAGAAGAGGGCCTTCTGGTCCTTCTTCGTGTGCTCTTTCAATAGATCCTTGTCTGCTTGAGAGATGGCGGCCAGTGCTGCTGCATCTACCAGTTCTGGGTAGCCGTTCTCGGCTAATTCCCATAGCTCCTAAGATCCGAATAGGATCTTCATCTGGATGCTCCAGTAATCGTAGTTCTTGCCATTAAATCACGGGATCTGCAACTGTAGGGAATTCTTTCTAGAATCCATCTTCTATCTCCGCGTCACGGCTCAATCAGCTCTAATACCAATTTGAAGAATTTAATTTAATTCTTTTCAAACTTTCATCGAAGTCCGAATGTCGCAGCTCAGAAAGCGCAGTGCGCAAGTCGGGGGCGACGACGGACTTCGCCCAAAAAGGGTGAAGTGCGAATGTCGGGGCATCGACGGACTTCGCCCAAGAATGGGTGAAGTGTGAACGTCGGGGGCGTCGATGGACTTCACCCGAAACTGGGCGAAGTTTGCATTTCGGGGGCACCGACAGACTTCACCCGAAAATGGGCAAAGTGCGAACTTCGGGGTCGTCAACGGACTTCACCCAAAATATGGGTGAAGTGCGGACTTCGCTTAGCTGATGGACTGCGCTGGGCATAGTGCGGACTGTGGTCGACTTCAGACTTCATTCGCGCACTCAGGCTGCGCTCGGATCTCGGGCACAATCGGGTTGCGGTAGCGAACTCGGAAGGCTTCTTTCGACTTAGCCAACTTTGGCTCTGTAATAATTTCTGCTCGGAAGGCTTGCGCGGCTACTGCTGGGTTTGCCTGGCTTGGCAACACCCGTATGAGAGGAGAGAAATGTCGAAACAGAGAACAACAAACGTTAGTACATAAACTACTGCAAACCCTAAATATGCCACAAACAATAGCAAAGTTTATTTATATGAAACTAGGGTTATAGTATTCTTCAACTAAGGAAATAACATCTGCAGGCTACGCTGCAGGATAAACTAACAGACAAAATGTCGAGTCGACTACTCGGACATTAATCAGCTGAGCCACACTGCTCACTGAGATACTCTTCTTCTCCTGACTCCTCTTTTCTCTCTACCTTCTACTTCTCTGTCTGAAATACCTGAGATGCCTTATATAGCCGTAGGAAGAGGAGGATTAGGGTTTGTCCTCTGACAGGTTCTGACAGGCCCTCAACTAGGGTTTGTGACCAATCGTCGCACTAGCATTAAATTGCCGAACTGACATTAACTCCTGCGGAGATCGGATTTGTCAGACATCACATCTGTCAGAGGGTAGGTGCGACGTCATGTCAAACCTTTTTGCCAGGATCCCCAACTGTGCGAGCGCATTCCGGCTTTGTCCAAATTCGGAGCGCAGTCTGGCGGAGGCGTGAAATATGGGTTAATTTTTCTAACATTTCCAACAAATGGTGAAACACTCTATTAGGATGGTTCTTTGAAAACACGTTTAATTATTTATCAAACCTTCAATGGAAGGCATGTAAATAGATTTGAACACCTAGTAGGAAAGGGAATATGCTGTAATTTGGCCATGAACATATTTATATTTCATTATAGCCCATAGTTGCTGGTCCTATTTGCGACGTACATCCATCGTGAATAATCTATGCACTGTGTTCGTATTCCATCGCGTCTAGAAATGGCACATCCATCATTGGACTCATCCACCAAATCTATTGTTTTAACAAGACTATGTTGATTACTTCATCGTACCATCTAATTTTACATTAATCCATGCTATCCATTTCGGCCATAATCTCCCACTAAGTAATCCAGCGAAGCATTACCACGTATTGCCACATCAAAAAATACTGAATGTGATACCCTATCACTATATCATATGCATGCCCCTATGTCTTGGTGAAATGTGCAAATATAACTGCAGATTCGATAGCCTGGCATCCTCAATATCCATGTTGACAACACCAAGAATTCATCCAAGATCTCATCTATTTGGCTTAATCACCTATCCTTCCTCGGTAATTAACAACATAAAATCATGGTGTTTACGATGTCATCGTGGGATAAAACTACTCGAACATAGTCGAGCATTTTCATTCGTGAACTGCATCCACTACTCACTTTCAGTTGTGTTCGACAAATTTGTAGCATTATCCCTTCTACTACCATAGGGGTTTCATAGTTCAATCCCTATCCATTCACTCGATGTTTCTCAGTGTTCGTTGCATACTGTCCATCGTTACCTTGAATGTTATATTGCAACCAATCAAACATCTATGCCATGCTGTTTTTCATCCCTAGCACTAGTTATATGCCTCGTCTAGGTGTTCTCCCTCAACACCCCCACTAGCTGCCAGCATGCAGCTACCAACATTGTTGCTGATGAACAAATTTGTATCAAACACGTTCCTTTCTTATTCCTTGCCTTGTTACCGACGTTGCCCAAATCTATCCTAACTGGTCATCACTCGCTAGGTAATCTTCACACTATACATCCCTCCATATTGAATAGACACCTCATGATACTAGTGCTAGCATCCTTGACTAATGCACTATCCACATCCTCATCTGAGCTATCGCTTCTCGTGCAGGTGATCTATTTGTCAATGTATTTCCTTCGTTCGACTGTGTACAGGATCTGACATGCGTCCTTTGTGGCCATTTGATGATAACACTGTGTGACCCCCAAATTTTTCCCATTGATTAAGAGCATGTCCACGCTACCTCCATTGATGGCCTGTATAGTACTCAAATTTCCAATATTTCACGCACTACCAGCGAGTCATTTTTATCTCGGTCTATGAATATGCCCTGATGCCATCACCATGGACATTAGTGTCGTGCCACCTCATGCCGAGGATGCCACATAGGTCGAGAGCCAAGTTGTAATCATGGCATCTTGCTCACATATCCATCCTAAAAAATAACTTTGTCTACATCCATACTGCTAAAAGAATTCACCGACGGAGATTGCCAAAGGGGTCCACGTCCACGAAATCATGACCTGAAACCCATCTTCCACATAACTTTCTATGATCCTGCACTCTAACTTGTATGACTCCACGTGGAGGGCTTGGTCAAAATTCCCGTGTGGCCATCCGTTAGTTTCCCTCTATGCTCAAACTCTCAATGTCTGCATCATTATCTAGGCTATCCACCTTAACTCCTTCGTCATCACCAATCGTCTCGACCTCTCACGTCCCAATCTCTGCTATCCACTATATCTTAGTTGGTGTTCATCCATTTTTTGTTATGTTGCTATCACGTTCTCCTACATAAACCACAATACAAATACTATTATAAACAAAAATCCATAATAGCGTAATAATAAAAAACCTTACGATCATAAAGATAAAAGCACCAATAATATGAATATAACCACTAATGGACTCTTACAAACATTGAAATTGATACCTTAGGGCCTTTATCATTATGCTTTATTTTATTTTATATTATATATAGGTTTTTAATTATTATTATTATTATATAAAATATAATAATAATATTATTATATTATATATTTTTATATTTTAAATATATATACAAAAAGCATACATATATTTGAAAGAAAACATAAAATTTAAACATAAAAAATTGTTAAAAACAAGTTTGGCGATTTTTTACCGTCAACAACAAACTGACGATAAAAATCATTGACAAGAAAATTATGATAAAAATTATTGACAAGAAAATGACGATAAAAATCATCGACAACAAAATGATGATAAAAATCATCGACAACAAATTGACGATAAAAATCATCGACAACAAAATGACGATAAAAATCATCAACAAGAAATTGGCGAAAGCTACAAACCTAAAACAAAGAAAAACATTAGATACCTAAAACAAAAATCAAACACCCAAATACCAAAACAAAATGTGGGTCCCCAATTTTGGGGCGAGTTGTGGAGCAGCCACAACAAATGACAAATCTATTGGGAAATTCTCCTAAGCATTTAAGGTAAAGAACCCAACCTAAAATAAAAACATACAAGATCAACAAAACATAAATTATTTAGTAATGTCTCAATAAGGTGGGGTAGACAACTTCAAATAGAAACAATTAATCCATATGCCTTTGCTTAGTGTGTACAAAAGTGATTCATTCTTGCATCTCTGAAAATCCTCCAGATTCTATCATCCCTTTTTGCATTAGTCTATAAAGTATCACTCATAACGAAATGGCTAAAACAGAGCCCCACTATCAGTCAAGCATTTATAGCCCCGGTGGAGTTTATCTAACTTACCCTTGTGTATGCTTAATACTTTGCAAAGCCTTTCATTTTACCTGAGCTATATCTAGACAGAGCCCTACTACCGGTCCGATGTCCATAGCCCTAGTAGAGTTTATCTAGATCTTGTGACTGATTTTATCAAGCTTTCCAAGGCTTGTTTTTTTTTTTTTGTATACATATACATATATTTTCTCTTTCTTTTCTTTTTTTTTCAAAAGAACAACCGGGAAAAGCTTCGAGCATCACTGGGGTTAGGTAGCCTACAAGTGGAGCGTATTAGATTTTTGCCTAGAGTTGCAAATCAAGATAACTTCCTTCTTCATAATTTCCAAAAATACCCTTTAATGTATGTGAGTTACATGTAGAGCTCTAGCGAAAAATTTCATTGTTGTACTCTCCACCATCTTAGTCCTAAAATATAAGCATGATCACCAAATAAATCATCCCCCTTTTATCAAGTTCACATATTTTCATATTAGGTAATCCAACGCACTAAATAAAGGAACGCAAAAAAATGGGCAAGAGACCACCAATTAGTGACTGCAAAAAACTACCTCAGAACAAGGGAACAACCCAAAACACAAAACTCAAAACACAAACCAAAACTATATACAAATGTACAATATGGTACAGGATGGTATAAAGCTTTGAACTATCACTTCCCTGGATTTCAAACATGATTAGCACATTTCAAAAGACATATAACATGATATGCAAACCAAGTTTTACATAAATCCAATGAAAATAAGATTAGGCCAAACAATACAACAATCTTCAACTTGCCTCTCTCACCCCACCAATTTGATTTAGTTCCATTAATGATCCCATGGGTGAGATTCAAATAATTAAATTTATTAGACAACATTTTATTTTCAATTCTTTCTTGTCTATTCCTTAAGATGTCAATTTCACAACTCAATTCATGATTTAGAATTAGGATTTCTTTTTCAAACATGATATTTTGCAAACAAGATCCTATTTCTAAAAATTTCAAAGCCAATTCATTATTCATGTTTTTAGGCCAATCAAAATTATGTAAATAATTACAAGCATCTATGATATCTGCTAAATGAGAATCATTATGAGTTTTGATCCTAGATTCACTTATCAGTTGTTGATGATTTTGATTCAACAATTCAAGCGCATTAATTTCTTTTTCTTTCATCAAAGAAATCTTATTAAAGATATGAGTAGAAATCAATCCTTGTTCTTCATTCACCTTAAATGACATTTCATCATAACCATCATTCAAATCTAATAAATGGATATATAAATTTTCACCTGAAGCTTGGATGCTTGGACACAAAAGGTTAGGTTCTACCCTTTATATATTTTCATTTACTAAAAATTAGTGAATCATTGTGATTTCTTATTCATCATCTTTTAGTCTTTCATCTTCATTGATTACATGTTCATAAAACATACCAAAATTAGGCACCCAATTGAAAATACGTCCATCATTTTCAACCCTTAAATCATGTTGGTCAAGGTGTGTGTCAAGTAACCCATATTCATGATCAATTTCTTTAGTTGCTCCAAATAGATCAACCTCTTTGTCATTTGGTTCCAATTATTTGTTAATCATCCATGACATTTCTTCATTTGAATCTTCAAAACAATCATACGAATTTGTATCCAAATTTTCAATATTCCAAAATGAAAGAGAAGGTTTTATCTCTTCCTCATATAAAACAGATGAGTCATAAGAAACATTTACCATTTCTTCCCTTTATATTTCAACAAGATCTTCAATAGATTCATATTCTTCATGATATAATTTGGGAAGCTTCACTATTCTCACAAATGCAATATCTTCATGTGAAATGGTAATTTTAGTATCGTGCATGTCAATAGAAATCTCATCAATAGGGGTGTGAAAAATATATGGTTCTTCATATCTTCCCCAACCTTTGAAAAAATTATCATCTAAATGTGTGGGATGAAATTCTATTGTGTTTGGACATGATATTTTGATTTATCTGTCATTTCTTTTTGTTCTTTGTCCTTGGTAGTAGAATCACTATCATTCTCCAATATTTGATGAGATTCAAACTCTTCTTCCAAAACATTCTCAAATTGTATAGGACTTGTAATATCCTCATATGAGAAAACAATTGTATTATCCTCCATATAAATTGAAACAAAAATTTCATCAAAAGATTTGGACTGAGTGTGTTCTTCCCACTTCTTCTAAGAATCATAGTACTCATCTTCCAAAATCAAGTGGTGACACTCAACTACTTCTTCAACATATTCCAATTCATCAATGTGTTTCTCATCAAATTCACCTTCACCTTCCTTAGATGGTTCAATGATTTCCAAAAATGGGCTACTCTTTGTATTCAAGTTTGCAAGACTATCACAATCCACACTTGTAACCCATGATTCAATTTCATCACAATTTGGACGGTGAGGAATTTTTTTACCATTATTTTCAATAATCTCATCCAAAGTGTCTTTCGAGAACCAGTGGTGAAATTCTATTATGTCTTCAAATTCATTTATTGATTCTCTTTCAATTTCACTTTCAACCACTTTATTCAATTCTATGGTAGGTTATGTCCTATCACATATCTCAATACTAATTAGATTTAGGACAACTCCATTATTTGAATACTCATGCAATTATTGAAATGAACCCATATCTACACAATCCTCATCAATGGATGTTGGCTTGGCAAATTGCACCTCCTCTTGGACTATATCTAAGGTGGTTATGAAATTTGGACATTCAAATTCATCCCCTTGATCATTCACATTAGGTATCATTGGAGTGGAGGGTACTATATTCGATGGTTGGTGTAGATTGGCATCACTAACTCTAGAACAATATTTCATGGGAACATATTGTGCCTCCACTTGCCCTTGTTCTACTATTATTGTGACTTCATAGATTTTTCTTTAAAAGTGTAGCAAGTATGGGGGGTATGGCCTCCATATATACTTTAATAGCTTCCTCTTATGGTATGTCAAAAATTTCCATATTTAAGAGTACAACTCACAAAACCTCTCATTGAATTGACTCATGATTTCATTGGGATCTTTACGAATAGAGGTAAATTGATTTCACAATAGTCCACTTGATTACCAAAATGATAAATATACCCTTCTTCTATTCGGACCATAGAAGCCCTAACCTCCATGGGTAATAGGCCATACCAAAGGAATGATCTATCATCCAAAATTTATGAGAATAACCTACAAGCAATATCCTCATAGTAAATTTGCCATTGAAATAATATGCTCTTGTAGATATGCAATTTTTGTATGTATCCTAATTTCTCATCTTGATTAAACTGTCGTTGAAAGTCCAATTCCATTTTAGGAATTTGATGGGGTGTTCCAAACATAGGAAAACATTCATAATACTCCCTTCACACCGACACCATGCTTTCTCTTAACAATATCATTTGTGCATCAAATGTCGCCATTAGTGAAACTCAATGAATAATTTTAGAATCAAATTTGTTAGTGAAATAAAAATATCTTGCAAAGATGCATAAAATTACTAACAAATTTTAAATGTTTAACATATAAATCATCATATTAGCATCAACCAAAATATATGCATCCATTAAACCATGACTTTTAATAATATTCTCAAATGTAGAAAAAGTTTAGTATTAACATATTATCAAATAGAGAATGTCAGAATCAATAAAATAATCATAT
Organism: Wollemia nobilis; assembly: GCA_028583015.1. Classification (NCBI taxonomy): domain Eukaryota; kingdom Viridiplantae; phylum Streptophyta; class Pinopsida; order Araucariales; family Araucariaceae; genus Wollemia; species Wollemia nobilis. The sequence goes on along the minus strand of JAQPPZ010002974.1, from coordinate 1,035,075 downwards.
AGAAATAAATTCAAAACTCTCAAAGTTACTCCAATATTGCACTATTCATTATATGAAGAATTCAAAAATATTTGAAAAAACAATGAAAAATTTAGCATAAATAAAACAACACCAATTCATGCCCTCCTTCTAGCACCAAAATGTTGAGTGGTAATTTTACCCAATTGTAAAATCACACTCTCCGTAGGATTTTGGATCAGAAAACCCTCTCTTGCAAAGAAGATAAAACAAAACAACTTATCCAAGGTCTCCGTTATATTAGCATTTGCACATGTGTATTAGTAATCTCAATAAAGATATATCAATTAAAATCTTGGAACACCTTAGTGATTGCAAGTAACTGTTAACAAGGGGTATGTGTGGGTTTATTTTACCATGCTATACTTATGATTGTTCATGAAACTAAAGAAAAAAGAAAAGTGAATTGGCCCTCATATGACCATGATGTAACCTTAATTCTATTTATCTTAAATGTTTTAGGTAGATTTTATCTTCCTTTACTTAGTATATTTTAAACAAGTTTTATCTTGTATTAAATCTTACTTTAAGGATGAAGTAGAGGATTAAATCTATCTATGAATGTGAATCTAAAATGATGAAAATATCCATTTAAATTTAGCTTCTATAATGAAGATAAATATAGCCTTCAATATAATAAATAAATTATCAATCTTTGATAAAATTAATTTTGATAAAGATAGGACAATTTATTGCCTTCAAATAATGTCCTTAAAATGTTATCATAAACTATCCCTCTTTAATAAAATCACAATTTTCATAAATAAGAACTAATTTAATGCTTCAAACCACTAGCCTTTGATGTAATGATAAATTACCTCTCTTTGATAAAATCAGAATTTTCATAAAGAGAAAGATGTTTATTGTCCTTAAATGATGTCTAATGAAATGTCATAATAATTACCCCCTTCAATGAAATTGAAATTTTTATAAAGGAAAGCTCATTTATGCTTACCAATAAAATATAAAGCAAAAAACAATCTGATTTGCCTTGAAAATGTAAAAAAATATAAAATTCCGAAATTATAAAAACCCCTAAAAACAACAGTTTTCAAAAATATTTATAAAATCGAAATGGCTTCGGAATGAGTTTGAATTTGTTTCGTATGATAGATTGTATCTCATTATTCACACCCATGTAATTATTTTTGTCATTTTATTTTTATTTTATTTTTATTTTAATGTCCGAAGTTTAAAAAAAAAATACAAAATGAAGGGTTAGAAAACAGAAATTAAAATTTGAAAATAAACTTGCTGAAAACGAAAACATGCAAAGCCTTATTAGTTTTATGTACCTTGTTCTGCAAAACCGAAGATTTGAAAAACTCTTACATACAACTTAATACATTTTAAACTATATTTGCACAATTAAAATAAACTAAGTGCTAGCTCATAGGACATAGAAAATAAATTTTAGATTCCGAAAATTCAGTGATGTGACCATTAAAAATGCATTAAACATCATTTATAAATTCAAAATCTGAAAACGGAAAAAATAAAACATGAAATCCATGCATGCAAAAATTTTCTCCTCCTTTTTCACAAACTAAATCCAAATTTTTGAAAAGGCATGTTGCATTAAAATAATATTTCCATTTTACAGTGATATTCCGACAGCATTCTGGTCTTTTCCAAAAAAAAAAAAAAATAAAAAAATAAAAACCCCTGCGTTTATGTTTGAAAGAGGTATTTAAAATTTTTCATTTTTTTCTTCGACCTTTCCTTTCCTCCTTTTCAACCCTTCATTTCATTTCGTTGATCTCTGTTTCATATTCTCCCTCTTCGTTTCATTTCTTCTTCATCGTTTGTGTCTGCAAATATTTTCCTTTTCTCTGGTTTGACAACCCTTTGGCCCCACTCATTTGGGATGTTACGTCCAATTGGACCATATTTCAACCCTATGTAACGTATTTTTCATTTCCTTTGTCTATTATGACACTCGGTACAAAAGCAAACGTCCCCAACTTATAATCGTCCCTTCTTACGGATATTATATCCCAAGCATTAACTAGAATTTCCAATGAATGGTGAAACACTCTATTAGTGTGGTGCTTTGAAAACACATTTAATTATTGATCAAACCTTCAATCGAAGGCCATGTAAATAGATTCGAACACCTAGTATGAAAGGAAATATGTTGCCATATGGCCATGAACGTCTTTATATTTCATTATAGCCTAGAGCTGCTAGTCCCACTCGCGACATACATCCATCGTGAAGAATATCTACACTCTGTTCGTATCCCGTCGCATCTAGAAATGCCACATCCATCATTGGACTCATCCACCAGATCTGCTATTTTAACGAGACTATGTTGATTACTCCGTCACACCGTATGATTTTACATTAATCCATACTGCCAATTTCAGTAATAATCTCTCACTAAGTAATCCAGAAAAGCATTACCACGTATTGCCACGTCGAACACTATCAAATGTGATGACCTGTCACTGTGTCACATGCATGGCCCGATGTCTTGGTAAAATGTGTAAATATAACTGCAAATTCGATAGCCCATTATCCTTGATATCTATATCGACATCACCAAGCATTCGTCCAAGCTCTCATCTATTTGGCTTAATCACCTATCCTTCCTCAGCAATTGACAGTGTCGAATCACGGTGTTTATGGTGTCGCCATGGGAGAAAACTGCTTGAACATGGTCAAGCATTTACATTTGTGAACTACGTCCACTTCTCACTTTCGATTGCATTCAGACACTACATACCATTATCCCTTCTACTACCGCAAGGATTTCATAGTTCAATCCCTATCCATTCACCTGGTGTTGCTCAGTGTTCGTTGCATACTGTCCATCATTGCCCTGATCATCATATTGCATCCAATCAGATACCTAGACCATGATGTCGTTCATCCCCATCACTGGTTCTATGCCTTGTCTGTGTGTTCTCCCTCGACACCCCCTCCAGCTGCCAGTATGAAGTTGCCAACACTACTGCTGATGAATGAATTCATAGCAGATGTATTTTTCTCTTTCTTACTCCTTGCCTTGTTATCGACATCACTCGAATCTTCCCTAATTGGTTGTCACTCACCAGGTAATCTTCACACTATACACCCCTCCATATTGACTAGACACCTCATGACACCAGCACCAACATCCTCGACCGACGCACTATCCACTTCCCCATCCGAACTATCGCTTCTCGTGTAGGTGATCTATTTTTCAACGTATTTCCTCTATTCGGTTGTGTGCAATATCTGACATGCATCCTTTATGGCCATCTAACAATGACACTGCGTGACCCATAAAATTTTCTCGTTGATTAAGAACATGTCCACGCTGCATCCATTGACGGCCTGTACAGTGCTCGAATTTCTAACATCTCACCCACTGCCAGCGGGTCATTTTTATCCCAACGCCACCACCATGGACATCAGTGTCGTGCCACCTCATGCTGGGGATGCCACATAGGTCAAGAGTCCGGTTGTAATCATGGCATTTCACTCATATATCCACCCTCAAAAAAAAACTTTATCTACATCCATGTTGTTGAAATAATTCATCGATGGAGATTGCCAAATGGGTGCACATCCACAAAATCACGGCTTGAAACCCATCTTACACATAGCTTCCTCGATAGCTTTCTATGATCCCGCACTCCAACTTGTATGACTCCATGTAAAGGGCTTGGTAAAAATTAATGTGTGGCCATCCATTAGTTTCCGAGCTATCCACCTTAAGTTCGTCATCATCGCTGGTCGTCTCGGCCTCTCACGTCCTAAAAAATAATCTATGCTATCACTATATCTTAGTTGGTATTCATCCATTTTTCATCATGTTGCTATCACGTTCTCTTGCTTAAACCACCATACAAATACTATTATAAACAAAATACGTAATAGCATAATAATCCAAAACCTTACGATCATAAAGATAAAGGCACCAATAACAATATGAATATAACCACTAAAGGACTGTTACAAACATTGAAATTGATAGCTTAGGACCTTTATCATTATGTTGTATTTTATTTTTATATTATATAGGTTTTTAATTATTATTATTATTATTATTATTATATAAAATATTATAATAATAATATTATATTATATATATATATATTTCTATTTCAAATATATATACAAAAAACATACATATATATTTGATTTTTATTATTATTTGAAACATACAAATGAAAGAAAACATAAAATTTAACCATAAAAAATTGCTAACAACAAGGTTGACAATTTTTTATCGTGAGCAACAAACTGACGATAAAATTATTGACAAGAAAATGATGATAAAAATCATTGATAATAAACTGACAATAAAAATTATCGACAACAAAATGATGATAAAAATCATCGACAAGGAATTGACGATAAAAATCGTTGACAACAAAATGACGATAAAAATCATCAACAAGAAATTGGTGAAAGCTGCAAACCTAAAACAAAGCAAAGAATTAGATACTTAAAACAAAGCGTGAACACCCAATTACGAAAACAAATAAAAAAATTCCTCTGCCTCCTTTGCGTTTTTGGTGGAATGGATACCCCTGCCTCCTTGGGTCTTACCCGAAAGTGGCATCCCTCTTGGGATGTTTTCCACAAATAAAAAAAAATACCCAATTACCAAAACAAAAGGTGGGTCCCCAATTTTGGGGTGAGTTGTAGAGCAACCACAACAAATGGTGACTCTGCTGGGAAATGCTCCTGAGCATTTCAGGTAAAGAAACCTACCTAAAAAAAAAACACACAAGATCAGTGAAATAGAAATCATTTAGTAATGTCTCAAGAAGGTGGGTGTAGACAACTTCAAATAGAAATAATTAATCCATATGCCTTTGCTGAGTGTGTGCAAAAGTGATTCGTTCTTGCATCTCTGAAAATCCACCAGATTCCATCATCCCTTTTTGCATTAGGTTATGAAATATCGCTCATAACAAAATGGCTAAAATAGATCCACACTATTAGTCAAGCATCTATAGCCCTAGTGGAGTTTATATAACTCATCCTTGTGTCTATTGAATGCTTTGAAAAGCCTTTCCTTTTACCCGAGCTATATCTAGACAGAGCCCTACTGCCAGTCAGGCATCCATAGCCCCGATAGAGTTTATCTAGATCTTGTGACTAATTTGATCAAGCTTTCTAATGCTCATTGTTTTTTGTATACATATGCATATATTTTCTCTTTCTTCTATTTTTTTCCAAAGAACAACCGGGCAAACCTTCGAGCATCACCGGGGTTAGGCAGCCTACGAGTGGAGCATATTAGATTTTTTCCTAGAGTTGCAAACCAAGATAACTTCCTCCTTCATAATTTCCAAAAATACCCTTTAATGTATGTGAGTTACATTTAGAGCTCTAGAAAAATCTTCATTGTTCCACTCTCCACCATATTAGTCTGAGCATGATCATTAAATAGCTCATCCCCCTTTTCTCGTGTTCATCTATTTTCATATTAGGTAATCCAACCTACTAAACAAAGGAACAAAAAAAAAACGGGCAAGAAACCACCAATTAGTGATCGTGAAACACTACCTCAGAACAAGGGAGCAACCCAAAACATAAAACTCGAAACACAAACTAAAACTATATAGAAATTTACAATATGGTACAGGATTGTGCAAAGCTTTGAACTATCACTTCCCTAGATCCCAAACATGATTAGCACATTTCAAAAGACCTATAACATGATATGTAAACCAAGTTTTACATAAATCCAGCGAAGACAAGATTAGGCCAAACAATACAATAATCTTCAACTTACCTCTCTCACCCCACCAATTTGATTTAGTTCCATTAATGATCCCATGGGTGAGATTCAAATCATTAAATTTATTAGACAACATTTTATTTTCAATTCTTTCTTGTCTATCCCTTAAGATGTCAATTTCATAACTCAATTCATGATTTAGAATTAGGCTTTCTTTTTCAAACATGATATTTTGCAAACAAGAGCCTATTTATAAAAAATTCAAATCCAATTCATTATTCATGTTTTTAGGCCAATAAAACTTATATAAAAATTTGCAAGCATCTAGAATATCTGCTAAATGAGAATCATTATGAGTTTTGATCCTAGATTCACTTATCAGTTGTTGATGAATTTGATTAAACAATTCAAGCGCATCAACTTCTTTTTCATTCATCAAAGCAATCTTATTAAATATATGAGTAGAAATCAGTCCTTGTTTTTCATTCATCTTCAATGACATTTCATCATAACCATCATTCAAATCCAATAAATGGTTATACAAAGTTTCACCTAAAGCTTGGATGCTTTGACAGAAAAGGTTAGGTTCTACCTTTTGTACATTTTTATTTCCCAAAACTTGGTGAATCATTGTGATTTCTTCTTCATCATCTTGTAGTCTTTCATCTTCATTGATTACCTGTTCATCAAATATACCAAAATTAGGTACCCAATTGAAAATATGTCCATCCTTTTCAACCCTTAAATCATGTTGGTCAAGGCATGTTTCATGTAATCCATATTCATGATCAATTGCTTTAGTTGCTCCAAATAGATCAACCTCTTTTTCATTTGGTTCCAATTCTTTGTTAATCATCCATGACATTTCTTCATTTGAATATTCAAAATAATCAAGCAAATTTGTATCCAAATTTTCAATATCCCAAAATGAAATAAAAATTTTTACCTCTTCCTCATCTAAAATATATGAGTCATAAGAAACATTTACCATTTCTTCCATTTCTATTTCAACAAGATCTTCAATAGATTCATATTCGTCATGATCTAATTTGGGAAACTTCTCTATTCTCACAAATGTAATATCTTCATGTAAAATGGTGATTTTAGAATCCTGCATGTCAATAGAAATCTCATCGATAGGGGTGTGAAAAATAGATGATTCTTCATATCTTCCCCAACCATTATAAAAATTATCATCTAAATGTGTGAGATGAAACTATATTGTGTTTGCGACATGATATTTTGATTCATATCTTATTTCTTTTTCTTCTTTGTCCTTGGTAGTAGAATCACTATCATTCTCCAAGATTTTATGAGATTCAAACTCTTCTTCCAATATAAATCTCATTGATAGGGGTGTGAAAAATAGATGATTCTTCATATCTTCTCCAACCTTTGTAAAAAATTTCATCTAATTATGTGGGATGAAATTCTATTGTGTTTGTGGCATGATCTTTTGATTAATCTCTCATTTATTTTTCTTCTTTGTCCTTGGTAGTAGAATCACTATCATTATCCAAGATTCGATGAGATTCAAACTCTTCTTCCAAAACATTTTCAAATTGTACAGGACTTGTAATATCCTCATGCAAGAAAGCAATTGTATTATCCTGCATATCAATTGACACAAAAATTTCATTAGAAGGTTTGAAATGAGTGTATTATTCCCACTTCTTCCAAGAATCATAGTAATCATCTTCTAAAATTAGGTGGTGACACTCAACTACTTCTTCAACATCTTCCAATTCATCAACGTGTTTCTTATCAAATTCACCTTCACCTTCCTTATATGGTTCAATGATTTCCAAAAGTAGGCTACTCTTTGTATCCAAGTTTGTAAGACTATCACAATATACACTTGTAACCCACGATTCGATTTCATCACAATTTAAAGGGTGAGGAATTTCTTGACCATCAGTTTCAATAATTTCATCTAAAGTGTCTTTCGAAAACCAGTGGCAAAATTTCACTTTTAACCACTTTATTCAATTCTATGGTAAGTTATGTCCTATCACATATCTCAACACTAATTAGATTTAGGAAACCTCCATTATCTGAATATTCATGCACTTATAGAAATGAATGCATATCTACACAATCCTCATTAATGTATCTTGTCTTGTCAACTTGCACCTCCTCTTGGACTATATCTAAGGTGGTTATGATATTTGGACATTCAAATTCATCCCCTTGATCATTCACCTTAGGTATAATTGGATTGGAGGATGCTATATTCGATGGTTGGTGTAGGTTGGCATAAATAACTCCAGAAGAACAATATTTCATGGGAAAATGTTGTGCCTCCACTTGCCCTTGTTCTACCATTATTGCGACTTCATAGATTCTATGCAAATATGGGTCATCAAGATTTTTCTTTAAAAGTGTAGAAAGTACGATAGGTATGGCTCTCATTTGTACTTTAATAGCTTCCTCTTATGTTATGTCAAAATTTTTCCACATTTAAGAGTATAACTCATAGAACCTCTCATTGAATTGACTCATGAATTCATTGGGATCTTTATGAATAGAGGTAAATTGATTTCACAACATATCTAAGTCCACCTGATTACCAAAATGATAAAGATACGTTGCTTCTATTAGGACCCAATAAGTCCTAAACTCCGTGGGTAATAGGCCATACCAAAGGAATGATCTATCATCCAATATGTATGAGAATAACCTACAAGCAACATCCTCACAGTAAATTTGCCATTGAAATAATATGCTCTTGCAGATATGCAATTTTTTTATGTATCCTAATGTGTCATCTTTATTAAACTGTCGTAGAAAATCCAATACCATTTTAGAAATTTTATGGGGTGTTCCAAACACAGGAAAACATTCATAATACTCCCCTAACACCGAAATCATGCTTTATATTAACAATATCATTTGTGCATCAAATGTCACCATTAGTGAAACTCAAAGAATAACTTCATAACCAAATTTGTTAGTCATATAAAAATATCTTGCAAAGACACATAAAATAACTAACAAATTTTAAAATTTTAACATATAAATCATCATATTAGCATCAACCAAAATATATGCATCCATTAAACCATTACTTTGAAGGAAATTCTCAAATTTAGAAAAAGGTTAGTATTAACATATTATAAAATAGAGAATGTTAGAATCAATAACAATAATCATATGGAAACAAAACCTCGTTAGTCAAGACCAATGTCTTTGAATAAGTCTTTCAAGTAACATGAACAATTTAGCATCTAAATAGCAACAACATAAACCAATTCAAGCCCTTTTAGTTCCTAAAGTGTTGAGTTCTAAAGAGGCCAAAGATGCTAGTCAAATGAACTTGAAATATTTAGCAATTCAAAACTCACAAAGTTACTCCAATATAGCATTATTCATTGTATGAACAATTCAAAAGTATTTGAAATAACAATGAACAATTTATCATAAATAAAACACCAATTTAGACCCTCCTTCTAGCACCAAAATGTTGAGTGGTAATTTTACCCAATTGCAAAATCACACTCTCCCTAGAATTTTGGATCACAAAACCCTCTCTTGCAAAGAAGTTAAAACAAAAAAACTTCTCCAAGGTCTCCTCTATATTAGCATTTGCACATGTGTATTAGTAATCTCAATAAAGATATATCAATAAAAAGCTTGGAAAACCTTAGTGATTGCAAGTAACTGTTAACATGGGGCATGTGTGGGTTTATTTTACCATGTTATACTTATGATTGGTCATGAAACTAAAGAAAAAATAAAAGTCAATTGGTCCTCATATGACCACGATGTAACCTTAATTTTGTTTATCTTGAATATTTTAGGTAGATTTTATCTTCCTTTACTTAGTAGATTTTAAACAAGTTTTATCTTGTATTAAATCCTACTTTAAGCATGAAGTAGAGGATTAAATCTATCTATGAATGTGAATCTAAAATGAAAAAAAAATTCATTTAAATATAGCTTCTATCATGAAGATAAAGATAGCCTTCAATATAATAAATAAATTATCCATATTTGATAAAATTAATTTTCATAAAGATAGGACAATTTATTGCCTTCAAATAATGGCCTTAAAATATTATCATAAACTATCCCTCTTTAATGAAATCACAATTTTCATAAAGAAGAACTAATTTAATGCTTCAAACCACTAGCCTTTGATGTAATGATAAATTACCTCTCTTTGATGAAATCATAATTTTCATAAAGAGAAGGGTATTTATTGCCCTTAAATGATGGGTAATGAAATGCCATAAAAATTACCCCCTTCAATGAAATTGAAATTTTCATGAAGGAAAGCTCATTTATGCTTACCAATAAAAATATAAAGCACAAAAAAAATCTGATTTGCCTTGAAAATGTAAAAAAATATAAAAATTTTAAATTATAAAAATCCCTAAAAACAACAGTTTTCAAAAATATGTATAAAATTGAAATGGCTTTGGAATGAGTTTGAATTTGTTTTGTATTATAGGCTGTATCTCATTCTTCACACCCATATAATTATTCTTATCATTTTATTTTTATTTTAATGTCCGAAGTTTTAAAAAAATGCAAAATGAAGGGTTAGAAAATAGAAAATAAAATCTAAAAATAAACTTGAATGCTGAAAACAAAAACATGCAAAGCCTTATTAGTTTGATGGTACCCTGTCCTACAAAACCGAAGATGTGAGAAACTCTTACATGCAACCTAATATATTTTAACCTGCATTTGTACAATTAAAATAAACTAAGTGCTAGCTCCCAGGACACAAAAAATAGATTTCGTATTCCGAATATTCAGTGATGTGACCATTAAAAAATACATTAAACATAATTTCTAAATCCGAAATCCGAATACAAGAAAAATAAAACATGAAATAAATCCATGCATAAATTTTCTCCTCCTTTTTTACAAACGAAATCCAAATTTCTAAAAAGGCATGTTGCATTAAAATAATATTTTCTTTTTAAAGTGATATTTCAGCAAAATTATGGTCTTTTCCCAAAAAAAAACCAGCCCCTACCTTCATGTTTGAAAGAGGTATTTAAAATTTTTAATTTTTTTCTTCGACCTTTCCTTTCCTCCTTTCCAACCATTCGTTTCATTTTGCTGATCTTTTTTTCATATTCCCCCTCTTCATTTCATTTATCCTTCATCGTTTGTGTCTGTAAACATTTTCCTTTTCTCTAGTTTGACAACCCTTTTGCCCCACTCATTTGGGACGTTACGTCCACTTGGACCATCTTTCAACCCTATGTTGGGACGTTATGTCCACTTGGAACATCTTTCAACCCTATGTAACCTATTATCCGTTTCCTTTGTCTATTATGACACTTGGTACAAAAGAAAACTTCCCCAACTTGTAATCGTCCCTTCTGACAGACATTATATCCCAAACATTAACTAGAATTTCTAATGAATGGTGAAACACTCTATTAGGGTGGTGCTTTGAAAACATGTTTAATTATTGATCAAATCTTCAATCGAAGGCCATGTAAATAGATTCAAACACCTAGTAGGAAAGGGAATATGCTACCATGTGGCCATGAATGTCTTCATATTTCATTATAGCTCAGGGCTGCTGGTCCCACTCGCAATGTACATCCACTATGAATAATCTCTACACTGTGTTCATATCCCGTCGCATCTAGAAATGCCATATCCGTCATTGGACTCATCCACTAGATCTGCTATTCTTACATGCAACCTTATTAATAGAGCAGTTCTTTTTTTGGGCTTCGAGACGTTTCTCTGTCCAACTCGTGGTCTTCGTCTGATGACTTTCAGTAACCACTGCTGCATGATATTTTTTTTGTAATGACTCTTGTAACTGCAGTAACGACTTTTGTTTACTGTCACTGTAACTGCCTCTGTAACTACCGTAATTACTTCAGTTCACTATTCTTATTTAACTACATGATTGTCTTTGCAACACCCCCTGCAACTGTAGTTCTGACTCCAGTTAACTGTTCATGTTCTAGCTGCATGATTTTCTTTTGCAACTGCATCTGTAACTGTAGTTTTCTTTCAGTTAACTTTACTTTGACTTGCATTCACGAAAACACATGTCACGAAATCATGACACTTTTCACCTTCGTACACTCTTCTTGGCTTCTACCAGCAAAAATAGAACATGTCGCAAAATCGTGACACTTTCACTGCCTTGAGCTCTTCTCTGTCTCTTGCCCACAAAAATGGAACATGTCATGAAATCGTGACACTTTCGCTTCCTTGCACTCTTCTCTGCTTGCACTAGCGAAAACATGACATGTCACAAAATCGTGACACCTTTCACTTTTGTACATTCTTCTCTGCAAGCACTAGCAAAAACATGACATGTCACGAAATCGTGACACCTTTCGCTTTTGTACATTCTTCTCTGCAAGCACCCACGAAATCGGAACATGTCACGAAATCATGACACTTTCGCTGCCTTGTGATTTTCTCTGCCTTACACCCGTGAAATCAAAAAATGTCGTGAAATCATGACGCTTTCACCTTTGAGCTCTTCCTTGAATTTGTCACAAAATCATGACGCTTCTACTTCCATGCTCTTTCGTTTTGCTTTTGTCATGAAATCATGACACTTCATCCTTCGAAGTCTTCCTCTCTGCTGTTGTTGTGAAATCGTGACACTTTTTATCTTGCCTTTCTCTCTCCTGCAATATGTCGTGATATCGCGACACTTTTTCTTGCGAGCTCTTTCTCTCAAACCTGTCACGAAATCATGACACTTTTTCATCCATACCATCATTCTTGCAAATTGTTGCGAAATCGTGACACTTTTCCTTGCGAGCTCTTTTCTCTCAAACCTGTCGTGAAATCGTGACACTTTTTCGTCCGTACCATCCTTCTTGCAAATTGTCATGAAATCACGACACTTTTCCTTGCAAGCTCTTTCTCTCAAACATGTCATGAAATCGTGACACATTTTCGTTCGTACTGCCTCTCTTGCAGATTGTCATGAAATCGTGACAGTTTTCTTTGCTTGCACCTTCTCTCCAAACATGTCGTGAAATCACAACAGTTTTCTTTTCCTGCGCCTTCTCTCCAAACATGTCATGAAATCATGACAGTTTTCCCTGCATGCACTTCTTCTTTGAACATGTCACGAAATTGCGACAGTTTTCTTACTTGCCTTCTTTGCTTCCAACATGTCGAGAAATCGCGATAGTTTTCCTTGTGCTTTCCAAACATGTCACAAAATTGCGACAAATTTCCTTGCACTTTCTAAACATGTCACGAAATCATGACATATTTTTCTCTCTCCTCTTTCTCTTCGTTTTGGACTACGAAAATGAAACATGTCATGAAATCGTGACATCTTTACCAGCATTTTCTCTGTCCTCCGATATGTCGCGAAATCGTGATAGTTTTGCTTGCATTTTCTCTCTCCTCATTTATGTCATGAAATCGTGACAGAAAACATGTCGCGATATCATGACAATTTTTTTACTTTTATTTTTTTTTGATCCTCTGAATCTGGGTCGTTTTTGTCTTCTTTGAAATTCACTGTACATGCTCTGACTGACCTCTGAATTCCTGTCCACTGCATCAACTAATTTATCTATCTGTGTTGACAACAATGAAAATACTGTGGCTACACCTTGCTCATCAATGACTCATGTCCATTATACTTTGGCTGCACCTTGCTCATCAATGACCTCCTATCCATTGCATCAACAAATCAACCTGACTATGTTGACAACAATGACAATACTTTGGTTGCACCTTGCACATCAATCTCCCCCTTTGGAATTGTTGGCAACACACGTAATTGCATGCAATTACCTATAACTCTTCTCCCCATTTGACAATAATACCAAAGGGCGGCTACAAAACTCCCCCTGAGTTCATGCACAACATTCTCAGGCAAAAATTATTACTGTTAGCAAAAAGCAAAAATATGAGCAATAAGATAAACAAATGCATAAATGCTCCCCCTGAGAATTTGATCCCGATGGCTAGTCAAATCTTAGACTATTCTTGGGAATATGTGACCACTTCAGTTCACGTTGTCTTCTTAGACTCAACCCTTTTTTTCTCTGCAATCTCAAACTTGTCCATTGTTAGTGAAGGCATACACTAATCATTTATATATCCAACTTTTTGTTCTGTAATGCACGCAACATCTGCATATACATCTTGGATATTCTCAACAATCTTGAACCTACTGATAGCTATTTGTCTTTCTCTGCAGTGAGAATCTAGCAGACTACCTCAATCCACCCAGCCATGTCCTCAAATCAGCTCACAAGTTCATCAAGAAAAACTTTCTTAGCATGAACCCACAAAGATAATTGTTAGAGACCCAATGTGATTCATCAACCTCATAGAAGCATAAAGAGAATTTTTAGAGACTCAATATGTTCTATACTTAACTCCCAATCTCAATATCATCTCAATATCAATCTCAAAAAATAATATAGATGTGGTATGCTTTTCTCAAGAACATGAAACACAAACCAACAATTGCCAACCATGCAATAACTCATATAACAATGATACTCATGTTCTTTCCACAACCGATATCTTTTCTCAACAAATTAGGGATTTAACAACAATGCTTATAGACAAGGTTTAATCAACATCATTCAACTCAAGAGTAACCTTGTAGCATTCAACCAATCACTACATGAAACGAAAACTAGTAGACATCATTTTCCTTCCAAAGGTATTTGAACAAATCAGCCACCAACATAAATAACCAATGCAAAGAATAACTTGCTAAAATCAATCTCAATGGAGCAAGCCCAAATCATGTATCAAGTAAAGCATTAACTTGATCAAAACAACCTCTTATGAAAGCAACTCAACCATCAATCTCAAAACAACCAACTAAGTGTTTCACCATATCAATGCAAGTAGCAAGACTTACTAACATAAACCCTAGTGCAAAATGCTTCCTCTTCCTCAACCAGAATTATGCATTCACCCAAAGAAAACTCATCAATGATTTTAATGCATAAACAATCTTCAATATCCAGAAACTAGGATTTACACCAACTTTTGTCCAACACTGTACCAACACTGCAATTTTACTGCCAACTCTGTGCAAGCATCAAACACTGTACTGCAGCACAACCAAATTCCTTTTTATATTTACTACCTAATCTAAGTTTTCTACAATTACTACAGATCACACCTTACTTTCAACTGTGCAAATCAGGAGAAGACATTTTGTCAAACACTTTATGCCCAACCATAGTGCACCTTACTCAGCCTCATACTTCTTATCCTTGGATTGGCATTTTATCAACAGCTAAAATGAAACTGTCTGTGAATTAACTATATTCACCAAGGTGTCATGAAAGATTTGACAATCTTCACATCAAAGCGTCAAAAAAATACATGCTGCTATTATTGAAACACAAATACGTAGCTAGGGCAAGCATTCTTTCAAAAACACTCTGAACTCTTATAATCCATAGCTAAGAACAGTGGTAGTAAGAACCATCAACAGAACAACAATGACATAAGCAATACTACCAATTGTGACGATTCTCAATTCAATCACACAACTACACGAACTACCCTTCATGACACTTCCACACACAACTACATGAACTGACAACACACTTGACAACTATACAACAATAACCCGACTACTGGTCTTTCATCCTCAGATACCCAAACAAATATATAGGAGCATTAAAATAAAACTTTAATATTGCTCCCCCTGAGGATGTGCCACCTGGAGCTGCTTAATCTAGTAGAGTAATCTCCTTCTGTCTAAGGAGACACGAATTCCTTTCTTCTTTCTTTCTCAAGTCTTTCTTGAACTTAGGCTGAAGGTTTTCACCTGCAACCCTATTCTGAACCTTTTCGTTAACTTGACCATTTCTCTTATGGGGTTGTCTCTTGTGCATCCTTGATGGATGATTATTTTCCTTTCTATTGTGCACATGATTTATTCTCTATCTGTATTGCATTCTTTATGACTGATGAAATCTAGGGTTTCACCTTAGATTAGATACAGAAGTGCTTGGACAAAACCTTGCTATGTGCCCATGACCATTACATTTAAAATATTGCACATGATATGTCCCCTTTCTGTGTTGCACTCTTTGTGTCTGATGAAATCTATGGTCTTGCCTTAGATTAGATCCATAAGTGCTTGGACAAAACCTTGCTATGTGCCCATGGCCATTACAATTAAAACATTGCACATGGTGTTCACTCAGAGAAGCAGATGTATTTCTATCAGCATAACTCTTTGATCTATTATTCTGTCCACAATAAAATGCCTTGTGACCATAGCAGTTGCATTTAGAACAATAGCCATTAAAAGCATTATTATTAAAAGAGTGAGAGTGAGAGAACCTCTTTTGTTGTGGTTGCTTTGATGTAGATCTTCTTTGATTCTTTCTTCCTTTTGAAGATTTAGCTTCAACCTTGAACTTCTTCTTCTCTACATATTTGGAAGATGAGGGTTGTTCAGCTTTAGACTTTTCTTGCTTTGATCCTTCAGCAGTGTGCTTCTTCTTCTCTGCATTTTTGGAAATTGAATGTTGTTCAGCTTCATATCCAAGACCAAACTTAGCCAGGAGCTTATTTATTGCTTTATCATTGTATCTAGCAACTCTGTGCTCTTCTCAAATTTGAGATTTACATTGGCCTCTTCTAGTTGTTTCTTCAATGAAACAATCTCTTCTTCTTGTTGGTAGCAAATAGTCTCTTTCTCTTCGCTTTGGACTACGAAAATGAAACATGTTGCAAAATCATGATATCTTTGCCAACATTTTCTCTCTCCTCCGATATGTCATGAAATCATGATAGTTTTGCCTACATTTTCTCTCTCCTCCTCTATGTCGCAAAATCACGACAGAAAACATGTCACAATATCGCGATAGTTTTCTTACTTGTATTTTTCTTTGATCCTCTAAATCTGGGCCACTTCTGTCTTCTTGGAAATTCACTGTAAATGCTCTGACCGACCACTAAACTCCTGTCCACTGCATCAACTGATTTATCTGTCTGTGTTGACAACAACGACAATACTGTGGTTGTACCTTGCTCATCAATGACTCCTGTCCATTATACTTTGGCTGCACCTTGCTCATCAATGACCTCCTGTCCATTGCATCAACTGATCAACCTGACTGTGTTGACAACAATGACAATACTTTGGTTGCACCTTGCACATCATGTTCTCCCTCGATGCCCCCACTAGTTTCCAGCATGCAACTACCAACACTATTGTTGATGAACAAATTTATAGCAAACACATTTGTCTCTTTCTTACCAACATCACCTGAATCTGCCCTGATTGGTCATCTCTCACCAGGTAATCTTCACACTATACACCCCTACATTTTGACTAGATACCTCATGAAACCAGTGCCAGCATCCTCGAAAAATGCACTATCCACATCCCTATCCGAGCTATTGCTTCTCATTCAATCCTTTTGTACTTTTCTACTTGTAGCTTTAGATCAAAAATAACTTTGTTAGATTCCTCTTCACTTGTGCTGCATACATCATCCAGGTGTGTCTTCAAGGCTTCTTTTGATTTATTGGCCTTTTGAACTTGTAGAAAGAGATCTTCAATCTCATCCCCATATTCTTCTAACTTCTTGGACATTCTTTTGTTCTTTTTCCTTTCTAAACCCAACTCTTCAAGTGCAGCGATCAACTCACCTCTTAGATATACTTCAGCCTCAGCCTCAAGGTTTTCATTGCATACTTCAGAGTTCACTTCTACCTTCTCTAGTGCAATTTTCTCTTCTGTAAGAACTGAAACTGGATAAGATGCCTTTTTGGAAGAGGATCTATTCTTCTTAACCATTGTGTACTAAACCAAGATCAACCCTGATTGATTTAGCCTGAACTAGGAACTTGGATCTGATACCAATTGTTAGTCTTACAATGGCACTGAGAGGGGGGGTGAATCAGTGCAGCTAATTAAAAACTTAAATCTTTAATTCAAAACTAATATATGCTTAAAACTAGATGCAGCAAGTGTAACAAGATAGCAACACATAACACAAGATTTAACGAGGTTCACCAGTTTTGGCTACTCCTCAAAAATAGACTACTTGGACTCCCATCCAAATCCAGCCTTTGCAAAGCACCAAATTTACAATCAGCTTACCAAGACCCACCTGGAAGGAGCACAAACCCCTGATTTATCTGCATCAACAGAAAGGAGCACCAACCCCTGATTCCAAGCACCAACTTGGACTTCTATTTTAAATTTTGATTGATATAAAAATGCCTTTTGTGTTACAAGACCCTCACTGGTCTATCTTAACTCAAATCAATCTCATGGAAGCATATACTCTTTTATAGCTCTACTTACTGCACACTTACAACCCTTTCTTATAGCTTACTCTTGCAGCTCTCACAGCTCTATACTTCTTACAGCATTCTTCCAGCTTTGTAACAGCCCACTACACTATCCCTCTATACAACAACACACTGCTCTATCACCCCGTTCAGAGCACAACACTCTCTTACCGCACAAAGCTCAACTATTTTACGGCTCACTCTTGTTGCTTTCTTTTAGCCCCTATGTTTGGATTTCTCTTCTCACTTACAACTCTCTTACAGCCGATAGCACTATCTCACTATCCGGTGGCTCTTTTCCCCTCACAACAATGCTCTCTCTTTTCTCTTTTTGTAGCACTTTCCCCTTATTCTTCAAGACGCTACTCTCTTCCCGCACGGAGCTCAACCTTACTACTTCACGCAAATATCCTTTTATAACGATGTTCTGTTTCTATTCTTCACTTCCATATTTGTGCATGCAGCCTATTTATAGTAACGACTTCTTTATTCTCACATGCAACCTTATTAATAGAGCGGTTCTTTGTTTGGGCTTCGAGACGTTTCTCTGTCCAACTCGTGGTCTTCGTCTGATGACTTTCAGTAACCACTAAATCATGATATTTTTTTTGTAACGACTCTTGTAACTGCAGTAATGACTTTTGTTTACTGTCACTGTAACTACCCCTGTAACTACTGTAATTACTTTAGTTCACAATTCTTATTTAACTGCATGATTGTCTTTGCAACACCCCCTACAACTGTAGTTCTGACTCCAGTTAACTGTTTGTGTTCTAGCTGCATGATTTTCTTTTGCAACTGCATCTGTAACTGTTGTTTTCTTTCAGTTAACTTTACTTTGACTTGCATTCACGAAAACACATGTCACGAAATCATGACACTTTTCACCTTCGTACACTCTTCTTGGCTTCTACCAGCAAAAATAGAACATGACGCAAAATCGCGACACTTTCATTGCCTTGAGCTCTTCTCTGTCTCTTGCCCACGAAAATAGAACATGTCACAAAATCGTGACTCTTTCGCTTCCTTGCACTCTTCTCTGGTTGCACTAGCGAAAACATGACATGTCGTGAAATCACGACACCTTTCGCTTTCGTACATTCTTATTTGCAAGCACTAGCAAAAACATGACATGTCATGAAATCGTGACACCTTTCACTTCCGTACATTCTTCTATGCAAACACCCACGAAATTGAAACATGTCACGAAATCATGACACTTTTTCTGCCTTGTGCTTTTCTCTGCCTTACGCCCACGAAATCGAAACATGTCGTGAAATCGCAACGCTTTTGCCTTTGAGCTCTTCCTCCTTGAATTTGTCATGAAATCATGATGCTTCTACTTCCATGCTCTTTTATTTTGCTTCTGTCATGAAATCACGACACTTCATCCTTCGGAGTCTTCCTCTCTGCTACTATCGTGAAGTTGTGACACTTTTTATCTTACCTTTCTCTCTCCTGTAATATGTCATGATATCGTGACACTTTTCCTTGCAAGCTCTTTCTATCGAACATGTCACGAAATTGTGACACTTTTTTGTCCGTACCATCCTTCTTGCAAATTGTCATGAAATCGTGACACTTTTCCTTGCGAGCTCTTTTCTTTCGAACCTATCGTGAAATTGTGAAACTTTTCCTTGCAAGATCTTTCTCTCAAACATGTCGCGAAATCGTGACACATTTTCGTTTGTACTACCTCTCTTGCAGATTGTCACAAAATCATGACAATTTTATTTTCTTGCGCCAAACAAATGTATTTCTATTAGCATAACTCTTTGATCTATTATTCTGTCCACAATAAAATGCCTTGTGACCATAGCAGTCACATTTAGAACAATAGCCATTAAAAGCATTATTATTAAAAGAGTGAGAGTGAGAGAACCTCTTTTGCTGTGGTTGCTTTGTTGTAGATCTTCTTTGATGCTTTCTTCCTTTTGAAGATTTAGCTTCAACCTTGAACTTATTCTTCTTTGCATATTTGGAAGATGAGGGTTGTTTAGCTTCAGACTTTTCTCGCTCTGATCCTTCAGTAGTGTGCTTCTTCTTCTCTGCATTTTTGGAAGATGAAGGTTGTTCACCTTCATATCCAAGACCAAACTTAGCCATGGAGCTTCTTTGTTGCTTTATCATTGTATCTAGCAACTCTGTGCTCTTCTCAAATTTGAGATTTACATTGGCATCTTCTAGTTGTTTCTTCAATGAAACAATCTCTTCTTCTTGTTGGTAGCAAACAGTCTCTTTCTCTTCACTTTGGACTGCGAAAATGAAACATGTCGCAAAATCATGACATCTTTGCCAGTATTTTCTCTTTCCTTCGATATGTCACGAAATCACGACAGTTTTGCCTGCATTTTCTCTCTCCTCCTCTATGTCATGAAATCGCGACAGAAAACATGTTGTGATATCGCGACAATTTTCTTACTTGTCTTTTTCTTTGATCCTCTGAATCTGGGCCACTTCTGTCTTCTTGGAAATTCACTGTACATGCTCTGACTGACCTCTGAACTCCTGTCCACTGCATCAACTTATTTATCTATCTGTGTTGACAACAATGACAATACTGTGGCTGCACCTTGCTCATCAATGACTCCTGTCCATTATACTTTGGCTGGACCTTGCTCATCAATGACCTCCTGTCCATTGCATCAACTGATCAACCTCACTGTGTTGACAATAATGACAATACTTTGGTTGCGCCTTGCACATCATGTTCTCCCTCGATGCCCCCACTAGTTTCCAGCATGCAGCTACCAACACTGTTGTTGATGAACAAATTTATAGCAAACGCATTTGTCTCTTTCTTACCAACATCACCTGAATCTGCCCTGATTGGTCATCTCTCACCAGGTAATCTTCACACTATACACCCCTACATTTTGACTAGATACCTCATGAAACCAGTGCTAGCATCCTTGACAAATGCACTATCCACATCCCTATCCGAGCTATCGCTTCTCATGTAGGCGATCTGTTTGTTGATGTTTTTTCTCCGTTCGGCTGTGTACGAGATTTGACATGCGTTCTTTGTGGCCATTTGATGATGACACTGCGTGACCCCTAAAATTATCCCACTGATTAAGAACACGTCCATGCTGCCTCCATTGATGGCCTGTAAAATGCTCAAATTTCTAATATCTCACCCACTACCAACGGGTCATTTTTATTTCGTTCTATGAATCTGCCCTGACGCCATCACCATGGATATCAGTGTCGGCCACTTCATGTCGGGGATGCCACACATGCCGAGCGTTGGGTTGTAATCGTGGCATCTCGCTCACATATCCACCCTCAAAAAAAAATTCCATGTCCATGCTGTTGAAAGAATTCATTAACAGAGATTGCCAAAGGGGTCCACATCCATGAAATCACAGGCCGAAACCCGTCTTCCACATAGCTTTCTCGGTCACTTTCTATGATCCCGCACTCCAAATCGTATAACTCCACGTGAAGGGTTTGGTCGAAATTCTCGTGTGGTCGTCCTTTAGTTTTCCTCTATGCTCAAACTCTCAACGTCTGCATCATTATCCATGCTATCCACCTTAAGTCCGTCGTCATCACCGGTCGTCTCGGCCTCTCACGTCCTAACGAACAATATCTGCTATCACTATATCTTAGTTGGTGTTCATCCATTTTTTGTCATGTTGTTATCACGTTCTCCTGCATAAACCACCATACAAATACTATTATAAACAAAAATCCGTAATAACATAATAATAAAAAAACCTTACGATCATAAAGATAAAGGCACCAATAACAATATGAATATAACCACTAAAGGACTCTTACAAACATTGAAATTGATACCTTAGGGCCTTTATCATTATGCTTTATTTTATTTTTATATTATATATAGGTTTTTAATTATTATTATTATTATTATATAAAATATAATAATTATATTATATTTTTTTTATTTTTTTATTTCAAATATTTATACAAAAATATACATATATATTTGATTTTTATTATTATTAGAATCATACAAATGAAAAAACATAAAATTTAACCATAAAAAATTGCTAACAACAAGATTGGATATTTTTTTATCGTCGGCAACAAACTGACGAACGATAAAAATTGTCGACAAGAAACTAACAATAAAAATCATCGACAACAAAATGATGATAAAAATGGTCAACAAGAAATTGACGATAAAAATCATCGACAACAAAATGACAATAAAAATCATCAACAAGAAATTGGTGAAAGCTGCAAACCTACAACAAAGCAAAGCATTAGATACTAAAAAAAAACACAAAAACCCAAATACCAAAATAAAAGGTGGATCCCCAATTTTGGGGTGAGTTGTGGAGCAACCACAATAGGATCCTTGATATACAAGAGAAGAAAGGAACGTTCGTAGTAGAGGAATACACTATACACCCTCATTATCGCCCAATAAATTTAGATGGAGGGGAGGAATAGTTACTCCTCGATAGATTGATAAGAGGATTTGTTTTACTTTGGCAAAAAAGAAAGAATCGTTCAATGAACCAGTAGATCGAGACTTGATGGTTTTGAAATATCTTCACTAAAAATGACCATGAGAGCACCAGGTAGATTTTGGAGATTTTAATGTGATCTGAGAAAAATTGAACCTGATGGATAAGTTTCTATTTTATCTTTGGTGCGTACATTTAGTAAAGAGTTTAATTAAAATAAAGCATATGATTAAGTAATGTGTGGTATTGCTTAAATACCTTTGGTTGTTGTAAATCGTGGTAAGAAAGTGATAGAGGATTTGAGCCAGTAGAAATATTTTGTAGAAGACTTACATAGTTACCTTTGGATACCCATTTTCTTGTAGAACTACTTGTAGAATGATAAAAGTTTTTTTAGCTTCACTAACATTGTTAGGAAAGGATTGGTAAAATGATAGATGAGTTGCACCATAATAGTTTGTTTACCAACTTAGGACTATTTCTCTTCTAAGTATAATTTGGATAAGAGTAGTTGGGCTTGATAAATTTAATGGCAACCCTTAACTATGTAAGAGAATAGGTGGTGGATTAAGTTATTTTGTCTAGTTGTCTTGCTTAGTTATGCCTTGCCTTAGAGAATAGCAAACAAAGTTTTATTCTATGTAAAAGAAACTCTAGATAGTGGATAACCAAAGTCCATTTTGTTTGGATAGGTTAGAAATAGTATTCTTTGACCCAATATTAATTGATGGTTGATGTTCATAGCTAACCATAAGACTTGTGAAAGAGGATAGGAGGGGGTGTGAGGAGTATTGAAATCCACCTTGTGCTCTATAGTCTTTAAATAGTCTTTAAATTTACTATCTAATAGAACTGGGTAAAGTTTGTTTGTCATTTTCCCCATCTTATTGTTGAAAAAATATAATTTGTGCTAATTGTATTAGTATACAATTATTTGTGATAATATGAAAAAATAGCAGTTTGTGGAAGTCTTGAACAAAGGATACTATGTACTAATATGGAATATATCTCAGTGTTTTTCTTTGTGTTAAAAACAACAATATGGTAGGCCGTTGATTGGAAATTGTCTTAATCTATCTCTTGACTCGAGTGAGATAAAATATAATTTATACCATAGGAAAGGTGAGTTATTCATGAAATCTTAGTAAATTAAATAGGAATATTTCCAATATTTCAAAAGACATTTCTAAGAAATTATTACTGGTAAATGTTCTAATCGCTCATTGGTGAGATTGGTTGTTAGGTTAGTTTAAACCACATAATGGTGAGACACAATTGTGCATAAACATTGAAGTTCAGATTGAAACCATATGATGCTTGAGAAGTATTAATTAGGAGGTGTGAAGCCTTCATCTATAAAGATAAAAGAGATTATTATTTGAAGTTATCTATTGCCCTTTCCGAAGAGGAATTCATGTTGTTATAGGTATTTTAGAGAGAGTATTGTGAATTATTTTAAAATAAATAATATTGTAATGAAAGTGTTAATGTGGAAACCATATTCAATGTTTTAATAAATTGATTGTCACTATATTTGAAAGGGTAGGTACAAATTGATAGACCATAAGAAGCATAGATTCTTGTGAAGGTAGAAAGTGTTATGAGATGCCCTGGTTAATACACGAAATCATATTCCTTTTACATTTGAAGGATGCATTTATATTGTAATACCATAGTAATATGGATATTCCTAGATGACATTAAAAGATGACATGGGATGCTTTTGCTCCGAAGTATGGGCCATAGTATATTTATGAATTAAAGGAATTTTTTATAATGCAAAGCTAAATGAATGCTGAAATTTATTAGTTGATTTAGAGGCATTATGGGTGTCTTTAAACTCAATGTAAGAATCTAATTCATTATGAAATAAGATAAGAAAACAATTTTCAAGCCTAGGTTTATTTCCCATGAAGGTTCCCAGGATAAATTTGATGTTGTGAGAATTTGTATTATGTCTCTTTATTGATGGATATTTTTGATGGAGTTGATTATGAAAATTTCTATGCTCCTATGAAAGTAGTTTTTTTGGAAATTAAACTTACTTTAATTGTGATAGATATTTTCTATAAAGTAAGTGGAATAATTATGAGCTTGTATGTTAAAAATTAATATTGCAATGGGAACAAATTCTTTTGGACCAACAAAGTAATTGTATAATTCTCAGGTTATCTTTGTTAAAAGAAATTACTTGATGGTAAAATTTTAAGGAAGATCAAATGATGAATTATTAATATGAAGGTTTACCTAAAGGAGAACACATATTAGTTTTCATGTCTATATTAAATATAGAAGAGGATAATGAATGGGTATTGCTCAAAACACAAGAACTAGAGAATGATCTTGGGAAGACTTAGTGGTATGATAGAGTTGTGATGCATAGTGTCCTTAATACAAATATTGAGCAAGACTTAATGAGTGAAGACTAGCTCATTAGGATGATGAGATCAATAGTTTCACTTCACACGTTTAGTATACCTACATAAAAGGATATATGTATGGTATATATTTGTGTGTTCCCTTTGACGATTGGAAGGGAATAAGCTAGCTCTTTGAAAGAATGAGAATGATAGCTTAATATTACACTCTACCTAGTACTCTTGCATAGAAGGACTTACGTAAGTTGTAAATATGGGTATATCATATGTTGGATATTTTATGGTGTTTAGAAGATGGATAGATAAATTAAGGAATACAAAGATCATGAGTGAAACCTTAATCCTATTCACTTGAGTGTCTTTAAAAAAAATTCTCTTTTATGAGCTAGAGAATTTTGGGTTGTGACAATGAAAAATATACATCATTAACCACTGGTAGGTAGCTCCAAAATTATTTAATCCAAAGGGTATGACATTATAGAAAAAGATCTCCCAAGGTGTAGTAAAGATCGTTTTGACCTGATCCATAGGATTAACTCGGATTTGATTGTATCCTCCTAAGTCATCCATGAGGGAGATCATTTCATGGCATGTGGCTATGTCTACTAGTGTATCTATGTTTGGTAGTGGAAATTTATTTTGGGGCTCGCTTTATTGATATTATGAAATCGATGTATATGCACACCCCCCATTTGGTTTCCTAACAAGAACCACATTGGACACCTATTTGGGGTGGTCAGTGGGTTGGATGAATCCTGCATCCAATAATTTTTGTAGTTCATCTTTCATCATGAGTGCAATTGTTAGATGTAACATTCAATTTTTTTGCTTGAATGACTTAATTTCTATGTTTAACATTAAATTATGAACCACTAAATTTAGGTCCAAACCAGACATGTCCTTGTAGGACCAAGCAATTTTTTTTATATTTCTTTAGAAGAGCAAATAATGCTGTGTGTTCTATTATTAAGATACCCTTACCTATATTAAGAATTTGAGGATGCTCAAGATCATTACTAACATCTATATCTACAATCTCTTCTATTAATATATGGTATCACTCCTCTAATTGATGAGAAGTAGGGATCAGGTCAATGTCATTGGATGGATTAAATAAGTCAGTTGCATTGTTAGAATTAATATCAACTTGTAAGACATCTAAATGATGATGCGATGAAATATGGAATAGTTGTAACATATCCTCTAAGGGGAGAAACTTGGATGATGATAATTAAATATTAGCACGATCAAAATCAATAGCCTCAAGATTCATAGGTAATTATTGGGAAGGGTTATTTGGATGGATAAGAGGGCTGGTTAGATCAATGGAGATCATATTTATGGTTGGTATATGACCTCCATATTATGGGAAGAGTCGATCAAATATGGGTGGTTGAGGAAAAACTAGGATGACAGGGGGCACCCCGGGGGAAATACAAACAATGGGATCTCCAGGTGGGAGGAGCTTATGCCAAATAAATATGAACATAGAATTCATCTAAATGTATCAGAGGCTCAATAGGTGTGGATTCTTCTTTTGAGCTAAAAGAGGCACTGGAAGTAATCTACCAATCATATTTTAATTACTAGTCATGCTTAGACCCCTAATCATCTCCTAATTCATGATCATCTTCTAAATAAGGATGTGAGATCATGTGGTAGAACTTAAATGGTTTTGATTCAAAAAGGACACAATGCACTTGATATTCATACCCATATTTTATGCTTTGGTGTATAATTGAAGGCACACACTTCATATCCCAAATCTAGGGCCAATCGAGCAACAAGTTGTATTGCATGGCCCATTCCAAAATATGATAGAGTGTGTGAATGGTCTTGAGTTTAACCCAAATAGGAAGGACTACCATTTCAATGGTGGAACACAATGCATAATTAAAGGCTTAGAGGGTGAATGTGGATGTTGCAATGTGAGAGGGTGGAAGGTTGAGATGTGTGAGGGTGGATGTGGTGATAATGTTGATTTACGAGTCAGTATCAATCAAGATCCATTTGTAGGGGATCCCATCCATACTAGCCATGATGTACAAAGAATAATCGAGTATCTCAATAGGTATTGACTTGATCTCATGATTATGAAAAGTTATTGCAAGCTCACTACAATTTTGAACTTTCCCCACAAAATTGAAAAAAGTATTGGGGTCCTATGAAGGCAATTCAATTAATTTTAGGATCTCCATCAAAGCTTATTGATGTGGCATTGATTATTGGATTAGCTCATATATGGAGAGCCTTGTCGATGGAAATTTTAGACTTTGGATAAGTCTACTTTTTAAATTTAGCACTATATGAGGTGGAGGAAGAATGATTGAGTTTTGGAACAGAGGCTCCTACGATGCAGAAGGAACATTCAAAGGATCCATGATTGGTGTAGGTTGACTTGGGTACCATAAGTTTTGTGTCACTATGTTGATCATCCCCACAAATCCTTGATTGGGTGGGGTAGCTTGTACTTGATATACATGTTTTTTTTATTCTATTGTGCTTGCAAGTCTTGTGTTCATCCTTCATTGGGGTAAGATGTTTTGGTAGACTCATATGTTTTGATTATTTGAAGCAAGAGGATTGTCAATATGAATATCTTACTTCTCGATCATATATTGCATCAAATTATTAAATGTGAAGCATGAATGGATATCATGTCCTTTTTATCAATGTTAGATGCAGAAATGATCTTCCCTAAACTTCTTGGATTTCGGTTGATTTGGGTTCATCTAATTTTTTTTAGGAAGAGTAACGGCTTGTGCCTCACTGAGTCGATTAAAAATCAATGTTAAAGATTCAAGCAATGGTGTGTACTATCAAGGTGGGCAATGTTGTTGATTTTATTGTTTTTACTATGATTTTTGCATCTATTGTAGGTGATACTCTGTTGATGGAGGTTGTGCTTAATGATTGGGTTGCAAAGGTGGAATCTGATTTGAGGTCCTGATAGCAGTTGAAATAACTTAATTCACCAAAGATTCTTTCATTTGTATTTGATTCCCTTTAGCATTCTTATTTGGCCATTCCTTTTTACATAGATTAATCTATCCTTCTTGGACCTTTATGTCCTCAATGACTTTGGCCTAATCTAGATCCTCCTTAAACGTTTGGTACTACTGAAGTTGTAATAGAAGTGATATCTGTTTCGATAAAATTCTAGTAAACAATTGAGTTAGCTCTATGATTGGTAGAGTAAAGGATAGTTTTGTGATGATTGCTCTCCACCTATTACCATATTATAGAACTAGCTCATCCTTGAATTGATAAATATTGTACAAGTCAGTCAAGGTTGATTTCTTTTTTATACTAAAGGTGAATCGCTCTAGAAAAGCATTGGCTAATTATTCATGAAAGCATATGTTCATGAAGTTGCTTACGTGCTCTTGGGAATCTTCATCACATTTAAACTTTTCCCATTTGGTCATCTTAAAGTGTTTAGGATATGGAGGTTATAGTACAAAAGGATGAAGGAGATGGTTATAGAGTTGTCACAAGGTGGGTTTTTGATAACCCACACTTGAATTTTTTTCCCTAAAGAGTTAATGTGCTCTGTCAACAATTTGTAAGATTTTGGTTAAATGATTAATTTGCTCACCCTAGCCTATGATGAGGTAGTTTATGGGTATTATCAGTAGGCATATTATCATAAGCCATATCAAGATAATTTTCAACCTATTCTTGGTACTCTAGGTGTGTTATGATCCTCAATCCTAATATTATTAGTTAGTATTATTAATCATTTAATTATTATATTATTAACTTATAAAGTGAACCATCACAACCCTTCATAACATGAACCATCACGTCTCTTCATACGTGAACCATCATGTCTCTTCACCAACGTAGCTTTAGGGTAGATATATATATTAGGTTGACCATCCATATCAAATCATCCAAGAAGAAGAAGAATAAGAATCATAGATTCTAAAAGAGGGAGTCCCCTATAGTGGCAAAGCAATTACAAGGCATACCCCTTTGAGTGGCTTGCGATTACATTTACATTAATTTGTTAATAATTTTATAGTAAGACCTTGGGGTCTTACCATTTGGTATCAGATCCATGTGGGACCCAATCATGTGGGAATTGCTCAAAGATCTTCATCAAATCACTTTTGTGTGTGAGTATCAAACTCGGTTTGAGGATATCACCAAACACAACACAATATTAGATGAATCAATTCTCATCAATGGCTTCATTAGGGGATTAAAAGAGGAAATTAGAATGGAGGTGACAAGGTTCAATCCCTATACCATGATGCAGACCTATGATTGGCAAAATTAGTTAAAGATAAAATCAATGCACAACAAATATTAGGGAAACCACTTATGGAAAAATCATCGACCACTTACATCGCTACCAAACCTATACATAATGGAAGGGCACAAAGCACTTACACAACCCCCAAATATAACCGAACTTTACAAATTAAACATCTTATCTTTGAGGAGATGAAGGAACAACGAGCAAAAGGACTCTGTGATAAGTGTGATGAAAAATTTGGATCCCACCATAAATGTGCTACACTAACATTGTATATATTGAAGGAAGTCGATCCTTGTCTCTCCATAGAGCAAACATATTAGGTAGTTGTTTCCAAAGCGACTAGTGCACCTAATCACCGTAATGAAGACAATGATATCGATGTGCAAGAAGTGATTGATGTACCAAGAAAGGATGAGGTAGACATACCCAAAGTGATCAATGCTAGCCAAACATGCACTCTACAAGACCTACACATACCTTCCTCACCAATAGTGAGTTCTTGCCATATGACCAAACCTATTCGGAACCAACACAAAGTGACTACACACTCCTCTGTTGGCTCTACCAAGGAACCAAAAAAGGATATAAAATTATTACCATCACTTTTGATGCATCATTCTAAAGTATTTGAGGAACCCCAAGGGTTTCCCTCCCATAATCATCATGATTTTCGTAAGGAAGATTCTACTATTGTTCTTGGCAAACCCCTGCTAATGCTTCATCCTTCTCGATATCCCTCCCTACGAAAGGATGTCATGAAAATATTTCAAGAACTTACGCAAATACTTATTGGAAAACAAAATAAAAAGCTGCTCACCTTGAGCTTTGAGGACAAAGCTCTTTTTAAGGAGGGTGGCATGTTAGGATCCTCAATCCTAATATTATTAGTTAGTATTAGTTAGTATTATTAATCATTTAATTATTATATTATTAACTTATAAAGTGAACCATCACAACCCTTCATAACATGAACCATCACGTCTCTTCATATGTGAACCATCATGTCTCTTCACCAACGTAGCTTTAGGGTAGATATATATATTAGGTTGGCCATCCATATCAAATCATCCAAGAAGAAGAAGAATAAGAATCATAGATTCTAAAGGAGGGAGCCCCCTATAGTGGCAAAGTGATTACAAGGGAGCCCCCTTTGAGTGGCTTGCGATTACATTTACATTAATTTGTTAATAATTTTATTGTAATACCTTGGGGTCTTACCAAGGTGTGGCTCCTCATAGGTCTCGTGATCTTATTGATAAAGATAAGGATGTTGCATAGGAGACTATGATTATTGATGATAAATGAGGGGTGGCCTCTGTTGTTGAATGTGATGTGGGTTTTAAATTGGGTGTGGTGGAAGGTTTTGATTTGGATGTGATGGTATCCAAGGTGATGTGGGATAGTTAGAGTTTGCATTAAATGTGTAGGAAACATATTTTGCAAAATTGCTACAACCATTGCTAGTGCAATTGTTGTTGTTGTAATTATTGTAGTTGACCAAAATTTAGCTTTGGTATTCAAGGAGGATGATTTACTTGGTTAGTCATGTGAGGCCTATTCACATAAATATTGGTGATTCATGGGTGTGGGTCAATATTCACCCTAAAAAATATTGATCACTTGTTTTTTGGGATCATGAGAAGTTGCATTGACCTAAAATTCATGCCACATGATGGGTTCCACATAATTAGGAGTTACCGAAGCACAACTTGCATGAGTGGGTTCCTTATCGTAGGACGTAGAGGGATAATCAGGATCATCATTATTAAATGCATAAGCTAAAAAATAGGTTTGATTTGACATTGTATGGCATACCTCTTCGCTTGCTCACAATCCATCAAAGGATGCTCAATTGTGGTAGCTTGATCCTCTTCCTCCGAACGTATACTTCTCATCCTAATCTAGTAGTGTTGTAGGGTGAATCAAAATGCAAATTCATGGTAACAACCTCCTAGGTAATTCATAATGAAGTTGAGTACCCCTATAAAAGGTATGTAATATGGCATGATTAGGATAACCAATATCTTGATCATCATTTAGATCCATATGCAGGTCCTAAATAGGGAAAATTGATGTATCGAGGTCCATGAGGTGGTGTGTGGTGCTTGAGTTATGATGGCCACTGGAATGCCACTCAAGAATGATAATATCATCTAGATAAATTCAAAAATGATCCATAACCTATGCTCATGCTTGAGCCTGACTACACTTTTGGACCATGTGCTAGGCAAATGGTATAAGAAGAGCCATAAAAATACTCTCAAACACTTTCTAAGATAAGAAAACAAATAAAATAAGCACTCAAGAAAGAACTCTTTTTTTGGGGGATAATATTGTTATTGATGATTTTTTATTGATTTTGTGTGTTTTAATTTTCGAAACTCTACACCTAGAAGACTACAAAAAATGAAGATAATGCTATAGAAAGGTATTTTGTGCTTAACCTATATCAAGGAATGTGACACAAAAAACAAAAAAATGGCTTCCTATAAGGATAAATTGGAAATAAGTAGCACTATAGGAGTAAAATACCCCCCCAAGGAGTGTTAGAGTTTAGTTTCACCATAGGATTGTCGGTAGGGAGATGTTGGCAGCATTGGTGGGAAGTTGTTTCAAATTCTCTCCTATCTCTATTTTTCCTCATTCTTCCTATCCTCTTATCCCCATTATTCTCACAAATTACTTATCTCTTCTTCTCCGCATTTCGTTTCATAATTTTGTTTTAATTTGGGCTATATAAGTGTATAAGCTATGGTTTGAATTTTAATTTGAATGAAATTTTATTTATAATCACACTTTGGTATCAAAGCCAGCATGACTCATGATGAGGTGAGGGAAGTTGACTTGTGAGAGGGTCCAAGGTAGGCACAACTCCTGAGATCGAGGAACGACCCACAAATTAGAACCCAAGAATGGTTCTGGATGCAATCAGACTAGGTAAGGACTCCAAATCCAAGCATGGATCCTGAGGTGGACCAGAAACAGTCTGGTATGAATCTCGAAGTGACATGTAGTAGACCTAACATGAAATCATAGATGGAGCACATTAGACGTGGCATGGTCCAGAGCTGACTAGACTCTAGATGACTAGACTTTGTGTGACACATGGCAGACAACCACTAGACCTGACTCAGACTAGACAGACATATGGCAATGTAGCTGAAGTGAGTGACGTGGATGCAAGGCTGAAAGGATGCTCATAGTAGGTCAACACATGGTAGCTAGTAGGGTGACACATGGTAGCATTGGGATAGCTGACATAGCAGCCAGGAGGAGAGTACTCTTCCAAGGCATTTTTGCAATATTGTAAAGAATGTGGGATAAAAATGCAATTCACCACTGCCTATACTCCACAATAGAATGATGTGGAAGAAAGGAAAAATCACACCATAGTAGAGATTTACAGATCAATGCTTCAAACAAAGCATCTTAGTAACATGTATTGGGTTGATGCTGTCAGAACCAGTGTTTACATTCTAAATAGGAGTCCTACTTCTAGTTTTAAGGGGATCACTCATTACCAGGCATGGTATGGCAAAAAGCCAAATGTACTACATTTTAGAGTTTTTGGTTCTTTAGCATATGCACACATTCATTAAGAAAAAAGGAAAAATATTGATCCCAATAGTCAAGCATGTATTTTTGCAGGATATTTTGAGTCTACCAAAGCCTATAGACTCTACAATCTGAATAACCATAAAATTGTTCTTTCTAGGGATGTAATTTTTGATGAAGGAGGAGACTGGGGTCATCCAAAAGTTTTTTTTGATGATGAATCCCATGATGTAGGTTCTTCAAAAGTTCAGCAGGTGTCACCCATGAAAGGCAAAGACACACCTCCTCCAAGCCCAAGCAAAAGTGCTACTTCTAGTATGTCAACAACTTCTCCAAGTCCTCCAAAACGATCAATTAGTTCTTCACCGATGGATATTGATTCTCCATACAGAGGTAATATAACATTGCAACATCATTCATCTTATCAAAATTTGGATAAAAATTTTCAGAGAAGGTACACTAGAAGCCAAGCTAGTGAAATGGGTACAGTTTTACAACGACTTGAAAATTTGCATTTGTATGGAGATGATGACCCCCAAGAGCCTCTAGGAGATGTAGTCAGTTATGATTTATTGACTAGTGCACAACTAGAACCTTCTAGTTATGATAAGGCTTGTACTCAGAAGATATGGTAGGAAGCCATGAAAGAGGAGATGGCCTCTATAAAAAACAATGATGCTTGGGAGCTTGTAAAGCTTCCTAAAGGAAAGAAATGTGTTGGATGTAAATGGGTCTACAAGACCAAATTCAATTATTATGGAAGTATTTAAAGACACAAGGCAATACTGGTAGAAAAGGGCTTCACACAGAAGTATGGCATTGATTATGAGGAAACCTTTGATCTTGTTGCTAGATAGGAGACAATCAGAATAATACTTTCCTTTGCTACTCACAAAGGATGGAAAATTCAACACATGGATGTAAAAAGTGCCTTTCTCAATGGGTACTTAACTGAGGAGGTTTATGTGGCCTCAAGAAAGCACCAAGAGCATGGTACTCACGCATTGACAGCTATTTCAAGGAATATGGGTTCACTCGAAGAAAAAGTGAACCAACTCTCTACTACCTAAAGTAAGGTAAATACATCCTCATAGTTTGTTTATATGTGGATGATCTCATATTTATGGGTAGTAATGAAAATATAAATGTGGATTTCAAACACTCCACGATGAAACTATTTGAGATGAAAGATCTAGGATTAATGCACTACTTCCTAGGCATGGAAGTTCATCAGACAGATAGAGGGATATTCATATGTCAACACAAGTATGCTCGTGATATGATCAAGAAATTTTCTATGGAGCATTGCAAATCAGTTGCAACTCCAATTGGACATGGGATCCAATTGAGCAAGGATGATGGAGCATCGAAGGTTGACATGACCACTTATAGGAGCATGGTTGGGAGTTTGATGTTTCTCACCAACACAAGACCTAACATTCAGTATGTTGTTTCTCTTGTTTCAAGGTTTATGGCTAATCCATCCGAGATGCATTTGCAAGCATCTAAAATAATTCTAAGATATGTAAAGGGTACATGGGATTTTGGAATCCATTACCTCAAATGTAATGCTATCAAGTTAGTTGGCTTTAGTGATAGTGATTGAGGCAACAATATTGATGATAGGAAATCTACATTAGGGAATTGCTTTAGTCTAGGGTCAGGACTAATTACGTGGAGTTACAAAAAGTAGACTGTTGTAGCATTATAATCTATTGAGGCTAAATATATAGCCATCGCATATCCTAGTACTCAAGCTCTATGGTTGAGAACAGTCCTTGAAGATATTGGAGAACAACAAAGTGGTCCTACCAGATTGTACTATGATAACATAAGTGTCATTCATTTGGCATATAATCCTAACCACATAGCAAAATAAAAAAATTTGATATGAAGTATCACTTCATCCGAGACATTGTGGAGCAATAGTTTGTTGCACTTAAACATTGCAGCACTTTGTAGAACATTGCAGATATATTCACAAAAGGCATGTCTAAGGCTCAATTTATAAAGCTGAGATACTATCTTGTTAGCCCTCTCCACTTTAAGGGGGAGAATGTTAGAGTTTAGTTTCACCATATGATTTTCAGCAGGGAGATGTCAGCAGCATTGGTGGGAAATTGTTTCAAATTCTCTCCTATCCCTATTTTTCCTCCTTCTTAGTATCCTATTATCCCCCTTCTTCTCACAAATTACTTCTCTCTTCTTCTTCGCCTTCTGTTTCGTATTTTCATTTCAATTTGGACTATATAAGTGTATAAGTTATGGTTTGAATTTTAATTTGAATGAAATTTTGTTTATAATCACAAGGATGGGTCATGCTATCAAAATCTTGCTACTTGTCCAACTGGTCTTTCGCTTCACACTTGGGCATGCTCAAATATTAGTGACAATTATGTTCCACAAATTATTAAGCCTTGTGGTAAATGGGTGTCTAAAACTAACCTTATTTGGGATGCACCCAAAATTAGGGGGCTCCTTGGTGATGAAGTCCAAGAAACCACTTGCAGGTGATGCTATGATGATTAGAGGGGTGAGCTAGTGGAAGGATGTGAAATCCAATGTTATTTATATTGATTAGGGTTTTCTTATGAATTCCAAACTTACCCTCTTCTCTTTCCTTTATCGTAATTTGAAAATGCATCAATGATATGTGTGACCTGCGACTACACCTTTTATAGTCACATTGCATGATCACATGGTACCCTATGACCCTATAGAGTTGCACCCTATCTTGCAACTGAGTTCAAACTACACAAAAACTTACCATTTATGAAGATACCTAAGATACCTAATTTGGCACCCATCATGATTTGATGGGTTAAGGGAGATATTGGATGGTGACTAGTGGTAGATCCACTAGATTCTATAGTAGATGTAACCATAGATATACTTGATGTGGGGGATGTTAGCACCATATTGGGATATGATGCATGGTGAGCTACTCAAAGTAGGGAGCCAAGTGTAGGTGTGATTGATAGATATGTAGAGGCCATAATAGGTCATGCAAGTGGAGGTTTGGCATGGATCAGTGGGATTGCCAAGGATGGGGTAGGAATTCAAGGTAGATCCCCTAATGTAAGAGTGAGTAGCCCTTATTAGGTCAATATGGGGTTTGGTAGTCTACATCATACCAAAAAAGGGCTGAGGAGTGTAATGGATGAGGGGAGCAGTTAGGAGGAAAGTGGTGCAAATGTTATGCATTAGGTGCAATAGTTTATGAAGAGGATAGGAGCTCCTATAGAGGTATGGTAGGATTTAGTGATTACCCTAAGGGAGAGTGAGGATGTAGCTATAGTTGAGATAGATTTGAGTATCTTATTATAGAACATGATGCATGCGTATGAGGATATGCATATATTGCAAGATAAAGTACATCAGCTGGAGATCCAAATTATATAGTAAGATATGGCATGGTATTAAGAGTGAGTCATGCTGATAGTATAGGGATATGGGGCTCATGTGAAGGTGGCTCAACTATGAGAGGAGGTTTCCTAAGAGAGGCCCTAGAGAGACACTATGGTGGGTGATATGGATGAGATGTTCCAGATGAAGGATCACCTAGAGGATTTATATTATAGGGGGGAGAGGAAGCTATATAAGCTACCATCATAGTTGGTGATTCATGGTATCAAGGTCCTAGAATCATCCAAATCTAGATTAAGGTTACATTAGAGTAGGAGTGTGCACTCTATAATATGTACAAAAGAGAGTGAGGTTACCTTAGGTTAGAGTAGCAGAGGCGGAATGAAGAGGATTGATGAGCCTCCTACCCCACAAGAGAGGAGTGGAGAGACTCATGGTGAGGCACATAGCTTAGATAGTCTACATTATATTATTTTATATTTTATATTTTGTGTGGTGATAGAGCTCCAAGTTTTGTAGATGATAGACGAATGAGGCATAGTTTAGCATATTGTATATGCCTTGTAGCCCATGGGTAAGATGATTATGTACATTATATTTCATTTGTGATAATATATATATACATGATGATTTTGTGGGATTATTTTCAATGTGTGTGATGTATGTGATATGATTAATATGTATGTATGTGAATGATGTAATTTGATATATGATTAATGATAGGTAAAGTGAACCTAAGTGATTGTGTGTATGCACAAATGAAGATGTATAAATGTAATATGTGATAACATAACTACATATGGCCCACAAAAAGTAGCGAGATGGATAACAATCCTCCTTGTTTCTAGACTGTCTCAAGTGTGATGATTAATAAAAAATAAATGGATAATCACATTACCTAATGACCCTAATATGTAATGAGAAAACATGAGGTGTAAAAATTGATGATAATACAGAGTTTCTAGGCACTCAAATAACAGATTTCAAAGAATCAAACCTATCTAGTAGAGACTCAATATCCTATAGATATCTTGACTATCCTAACTGAGGTTAAGTTTATAATTGACCTATGTGTACATATGATGTTCATTTATCCATTTTGTGGGAGGTTGGACTAACCCATTATAGACTTAGACAAATTAGCTAGCTCATCAACAAGTGCACAATGATCTATAAAAGAGAAGGTTGCTAATGTGATAGATGTGTTGTAAGGCTTACTCCACTACCATATAGACTCTTGGAATCTATTGCTAGTAGTGGAAATTACCTCATGATATTATTTTAGACCTGAGTACCTCTGGGATTCAAAATTTTTGATAGTACTCATGAGGTTTTTCATTTTTTTTTCTGCCTATTTATTGTTTGATCCCTTTTTCTATTTTCTTTGCTTATCCTTTTGTTTATGCCCAATTTTATGTTGATCACATAAATTATAGGATGAGCAAGGGAATTTATTCACTAAATGTCAATGCCTACACCAGGTGTTGTCCTGTCTACACTCAAAATTTGCTTAATATGTGTAATGTGTGAGTGGTCCATGAATGAACTCAATTCAACTAAGGGTAGCCTTGAGATCCTGTAGAATTTGATGATTTTTGATATAGGTTGATTAGACTGACTATGAATGCTTGAGAAATATAAAATATTCCTATTACCATGCAACTAAGAATAGGACCAGACACCATGACAATCATGCTAACAAATGCATCTTTAAATCCTCAAAGGGTTACTATATACAAGCGATGGGTGGCCTACGTACAAGAAATATATGAAAATGACTATGAAAAATATGTGTAATATGATATGTACAAGGGGACATGACACAAAAAAATACCTAAAAATGCAAGGTAGCATGCGACCAACTTGTTTTTGAGAGAAACAAAGCAAGTGCAATAAAAAAATGCAAGGTGATGTATTCCAATGTGATATCCAATGTATTAGACCAAACCGAAATGATGTGGATGTATGTACATGTGAAGTGAAATGAGTGTCAATGTGTGGCAATAGTAATCATGAGTGATGCATGTGAAAGAGTGATGTAATTATGAGTAGATGAAAATGAAGTGTGAATAGGAGGCCTTGATGATGGGGTAGGTGAAAAGTATTAGAAATGGAGAATAATGGAGGGAGGAAAATAAGAGAAGATAGAAGGAATGGAGGAGGAAGGAAAGGAGGAGAAATGAAGAAGAACGAAAAGGGAAAATATGAAATTAACCAAATTAAAGGTATGCAACCGCTTGTATCTTGACCATACAACATTGATATAGTTCTAGAGGAAAGGGGAGAAAATAGAGGAAGTGGGAATAAAATATTGAAAACTCCCTCAATTTGTGAAATTGGGGGTGAAAGGAAATGAAGGTTGTAATCTATGGAATGTGTGATAGATGGAAATTAAAATTCCCCCTAGTGTTGAAATATGTAGTTAGAAGGAGATAAAAATCCCCCAAGTGTGAAATATGTGTTGAGAGAAAATGGGGACACCCCTCCCCCAATCATACAACTGGTGTAAAGATGTAGAAATAATGATGAAAATAAAATCTATGGAAATAGGAAGAAGAAGAGGAGGGAAATAAAAGAGAAAATAAGAATATCGATCCAAGTCAAAGGTATGTAGCTGCTCGTATAATATTTGTCAAGATTAAAATAATATAAAGTAATAATAGGATATAATTTGCTTATAAATTTACTTTGAAATTAGCAATATGGTATTTTTAAGGTTCTATCCATACAAATAAATTTTACTAAAAACTAGGAGCATCCAAAAGCTTGCACTAGGATTCTATGGTACTTGTAAGGTGGTTCATAGGATGGGTGATGTGGTATATAATTTGGAGCTCCTTGATATATCCAAGATCCACCCTACTTTTCATGTTCTTCATATATTAAGTAAGTACTTGATTAAAAGTTGTAGTCCTAAATGAAAATTCCATAGTTAGATTAAGAAGATCATGTTAAGTTAAAGATAAAAGTCATTCTATAGTTGTGGATGTATAATATTTGGTATTTCCAAGTGTAGGAGCTACTCATCTAGTAGTAAGATATTTTAAACAAATACATTGCAAGGGAACAAGTGGCCATTATTCAAAAGCTTCTAAATTTTAGGGAAAATATTTTGATATGGAAAGCCATGTAACAACCTTAATGTAGAAAAATTAGCTATCCCTAATAATTGGATAAGGTTATTTAGGTTGGTTGAATAAAGCCTTGATTATTAGTTTAGGGGATTTTACTTTGATAATTTATAAATGAAAAGAGATTGAATTAGCAATTCGTTATTCTAAATTCTATCCCCTCTAGTGTGTATAGGGTACTTCACCTTCTCTAAGTGGCTAAGATAATTTTTTTATAATTAAAAAGAGGGTTTTGAAAGGATCCCAAAACCCACTACAAAACTCCTAAGGGAGTCCAAGAAAAAATAAGGCCAAGAGGGGTCCAACAAACACAATCTCAAATCTAAGAACTTGGAACATTACGAAAAAATAAGACCTTCCCAAGGATAAACTCAAAACTAAATTACAAGAGGAGGGTCTAGGTACTCAGGGTAGAATATTAGAACTATCAAGAGTGTTCATGCTCAAAGTAACAAAATCTAGAAAAATACCCATCAGTCTGTTTACATCCTCTGTGAAGTCAATTGTAATTTTAAGAGTGTCTAGCAATAATTTTTACTTATATTTAATGGGCTTGATTGACTAAAGCAAAAATGACTCAATATTGGCACTGTCTATAAAGGTATTCCTAACAAAAAAAATCCATTGAAGAAACTAGATTCTTACAAATAGAAATTTACTTTGCAATATTCTATGATAATATTTAGAAGTGGCACTTTTTATTGTCCCTATATCCAATCGAGATGACTGAAAGCTCTCCTAAGTGCCAAATCCATTCATTTTATTTGGTCACCTCAAACTCCATGTACCAGCTAAAATTATTACCACATACTCCAAAGGAGGAGACAAATAAATCTCTAGCCTGATATGTAAGTTGAGTTCCTAGGTTCAGGCAAAAATCAGACCCACTAGAGATCTCATGCATAGAGAGAGAAGCTTTGGAACTAGGAATATTCAAAGAAACATGTCGGTTAATATCAATAAATTTTATGATCTTAGCCATGTCAATACCATTTTTAACAGCCATAAATTTGATAATTAAAAGGATTAAGCCTTGGTGTAGCGAATTCAAGCCCTTATAATTCTATATGTCTGATAGATATTTCTTCAACACTTTAGAATTCTCCATTAGCCTAGACCAGTCACCGTAGTTGACAAAAAAGATTTGATTATACTAGGTTGCTATTATGTAGATCCATAAAAATCCATGGGAAGTTTCTAGATAATTTTTGGCACAAATTACTGGGACAACTAATTCACCCAGGCAGCATATCCAGAGGTGACATACCCTGATTACCAAATATAGGTTGAACCCACCTTCACCATATGAACTAATCATCGACCTCCACCAATTTATCTAAGGTATATAAAAGTGTACCATATTGGAACCTATATTTAGATTCACGTGGGTTTCCTAAATAGGAAGTCACTAGCACACTGAACCCTATACCATCCAGTCACCACAAATAACAACCATATGGTCGAGAAGGATAAAAAGAGCATCCGAGGGGAGACACCTGATAGATCCTGAGCCCCTCCCAAGAGTATCACAAGCTATTAGAATTAAACAAGTTACTTTGGTATTCTAGGAAATTATCACTCCAACCTACTCTTCCCTGGTGCATACCTCCCCAATTCCCCATAAAATCCACCACCTTATAACCTTCACACCAAATATAGATATTTGGACTTCCTCCATCAAAATAATTATTCTCTTAATTTTTGATATATCATTAAAAACATACCAATTTGAAGCCTTGTTTGAATTTAGCAAGTTTATGAGACTCAAATAGTCTCCTTCCACTACTACATTTTTGAAACCTAAAATTTGCATAAAGGATACTCCAAGGAAGGTTGCTCTGGTGTCGACATAGAACAAGACTATATGGATAGGTTCTCTGCAAATGTAGCAATAGTTTTACCATTATGGTCTCTGATGATACCGTCAGTCCTTGCTAAACCAGGGTTACCTTTAAACACTCCATCAAAATTGAGCTTCACCCATTCCCTAGGAGGAGGGCTCCAATTGTAAAAGAGTCTCATATTAGGGGTTGGGTCTAGAGACCTATCATAGATAAAGTTGAGCTCATATTCAAGACTGAGTTCCATGGAATAATACTTATGATTTCTATCCTCCTTATCCATATTAATGGTTTTAAAATTCTCATTCATATTGTAGATGGATCTAACAACAATATGATAAGCCATTAATTTGAATTTTTTAAACGCCTAAGAATTTATCTCTTTTGAGAGGCTCAAAAAAAGGTGAGGTAGGAGGAATTGCCATAAAAATTTTAGTCTAGGGGAATAAAAGGATGGTTCCCATTGGGAGACAAGGTCCAACATGGAAATAGGGAGAACCCAAATAACTGACAAGGAACTCATAATCACCGCACAAGTATTCTTGAAGAAAGAGCAACTACTAAAAATGTGATCAGTTGACTCTCCATCCATTTCATATAGATAACACCTTTTGGTGATGATTATACCACGCTTTATATAGACATTATTTTATCCTAAGCTACCAACCATAGAAAGATATTAATCTTTGGGAGTAGACTTTTGATCCAAATATTATTGCCTGGGGTCCACCAGGAGAACTCTGATTTAGATAGCAAATATATTAAACGAATAGTGGCTAAGAAATTTTCCCTCTTTTATTGATCTCAATTATTTTCTAATATTTGGATATGGATCTATGATATTTTACTAGATTTGCTTTTCCAATTAAAATGAAATTATTTTTTATTACAAACAATTTAAAAAATGTTTGTAATATTATTGTTTTCTTAAAATAGTTTCATTAAACTTACCTACAACTTGGAGATGAATTTACAAATATTCTATACATTAATTTAGGTTTTTTAAATCTCCTTGGTAAAGATATTGCAACTACAAACTTTAGGGTTTGA
The DNA here is from genome assembly GCA_028583015.1 of Wollemia nobilis. NCBI lineage: Eukaryota > Viridiplantae > Streptophyta > Pinopsida > Araucariales > Araucariaceae > Wollemia > Wollemia nobilis. The sequence goes on along the minus strand of JAQPPZ010002974.1, from coordinate 993,092 downwards.
AGTTGAAATTATAAAAACAAAAATGGTTTTAATTTATTTATCATTAATAAATTAAATGTTTGTAATGCATATTTATGTAATATATGTAATTATAAATTCAATATTTAAATAAACACAATATATATTTAAGTAATATTAGTATGAACTAAACATTTAGATATTTATCACATGTTTTTTAAATCTCATATATTGTTTTAAATTGAAATTTTTTTAGCTATATAAAATACATATAAGTTTTAACTCTATAATTTAAAATTGAAAAGTTTAGGTTTAAATTGCTCATATTATGATATAATTGATATGTGATAAAAAATATTGTTTATGATATAATTTCTTTTGTTGAAGAAAAATATGTTGTACCTAGTCCCCCAACCTTGATAAATCAAAACTCTCTCCTTTTGAGCTTGAGAGTATACATCTAGATTCAATTCTCATCTCAAAGGAGTTGCTATAGATAGAAACCTACATATTTTTCACAAAAGGTCTAAATTCTTAGTTTTTATATTTTGGATCTTCAAATTTTTTTGTAAATATAAATATTCTAGAATTCAACATTCTTCTTCTTGACATTTTTCTAAAATATCCTTCACAATACCAAAAATCCACCTCTAATGTTTATGCACTACATCTTAGTAGAGTAATACTTCCAAAACATCATGTTATCATAGTTTGCTTTACCATATTTGGACTGATAGGTTTCTTATTGAAGCATAAGTGCAACCATATGAACTATGATAAATAGTTTAATAGTCTCAAAAAATTGAAATTTCCAATCCATAATCTATCCCATAATCTAATCAACAACCAAAAACTAAAATAATCTATTCAACCATGAAATCCATATTCTTCTACTTCAACATATAAAATTTCTACTTGCTTCACTAAATCAATTTTATTTACCAAAATTTGATGTTAGCTTCATGTAATATATTTAGCTAAATATGGATCCCTTGAAACATTTTGTAGTCCCCAAGAAAATTATTTTGAATTTGCTCCTTTCAGATTTTTTTTTTTAGCCTTAGATGAACATACTACTTCCTTTAACCATGGAAAATATAATTTAACTTTAGGATCCTTTTATTAAAATCCCTATATTTTCTAGCCTATCTACACATTTGTTTCTTTTCCTTAACATGTGTGTAAACCCGATTTATTTAAATTTTGTATTTTTTATGATATATTTGATACAAGATAAATATCATCATATTATTGGTGAGAAGAACAATAAATTTGTTTTTACCACTAATCATTTTCTAAAATTCAAGGGCATATCAAGTTTTACGACTAATTATACTTCAAGTTAATTAAATAATTTTGAACTTAAACTCCCATGATTTTTCCATAAATACATAAAAATATACATAATATAGATAAGATAATTTGATGGAAAATGAAATAGAACAGATAGACAGATTGAGGATGATGGCGGAAGCAGCAACAGGAGCACGAGTTGGAGCAGAAGCGGACGTAGGGCTAGGATCGGATCCAAAGCAGGGCACAGGTTACTAGGCAGGACCGAAACCAGGGTCAGGATCAGGTACATCTGGGCCTGGGCCCGATCCAGGCGGATCCATGGCAAGGTCGGAAGGGGGTTACTCACTTGAGTTGGATGGTGGGTTTGGTGGGGTCGGGATCCTGGGCCCGTGCCCCCTGCCTGGCCTCGACGTGATGGACAACCTTAGGAAGAAGCCCCTCGATCCTTGGCAAGGGCTTGCCCTAGGAGGGTCTAAATCCTCCTACCAATAGATTTTGGTGGGCTCTAGGACCCCTACTCGGGCCCTGGTCATAGGGCTTTCCCTTCAAAGCACCCACATTTCCATACAGGAGGAGGTTTATTCATCCCTGGTTTCTGAATCTTCATCTTCCTTGGTTGGGAAGCTGGGCGGGTGCCCAGACATGGAGACTATCTACAGATGGGCGGCTACCAAATGGAAGGTCTCTGGGCATATCTAGCTGGTTGCCCTATCCAAAGGCTTCTTCATTATCAAACTCAACAACAACGAGGATGCTGAGAAGATCCTATCGGGTGGGCCCTGGTTCCTAGGTCGCAAAAGTCTTTTTCTCAGATGTTATGGTGCAGATTTTCACCCTAGCACCCAAAGCATCAACTTTGCCTCGATCTAGGTTCGCCTCCCGGACCTTCCCTTTCATCTGTGGCATGAAGACGTCCTAAAGCTCATTGCCTAGTCGGTCGGAGACTTGGTGGCCTTTGATCCCGCAACCAAGGCTGGCCCAACATCCAGGAAGGCTGAAGGCCCTAATCCCAAACCCTCACGTAGATCTGGTCGGGTCCCGTCCCGACCCCAACGTTTCCCACAAGGAGGTATCCCTGTCGGGCCCTCAGGCCCCCCTTGGCAAGCCTAGTTTGGAGGGTGACCTTTCCTAGATTCCTATTCTCAGTGACCCCTATGAGGACCCAATCCCAGATTCCCCCCCATCTCCAGTTCTCGCTCCTTCCCCTCAAGCCCTGGCTGCTATCGGGACTCACTCCTCCCCCCCCACCCCCATCTGGCCCCGGCCCTCCAGGCATCCTTCCCAAAACCTACCCCCTTGGTGTGTGGATCTAAGTGATCTAATGATGAGACCGAAGCTAGCTCTCCGTCCGATCCCAATGAAGTCAGCCCCAAAATGACCCGAAGCAGGTCCTTTGCCACAGATTTTGGCAACAAATTTAAACGAGGGCAGCCCACCCTGTGTGAAAAACAATCAAGGATCACGAAGGACGACATAGCTAATGGCTCCCAGACTACGATCTCTGACATTGGCATGAGCTCTTGCAAGGCGAACGACACCTGATCCAAACCCCCTACTCAGGTAGGAAAGCGGGGCAGGCGACCCCACAAGGGTTCCAAATGAAGCTCATCTCCTGGAACATCAGGGGACTCAATGGGGTCCTCAAGAAAAGGATCCTTGGTCAACTTCGTAGGGACACCACCCGTCCTTCATCCTACTCTAGGAGACCAATATAGATGATGTCGCTGCCCGGAGGATAGCCCATGCTACCTGGCACAACTGCAAGTTCATCTCCACCCCCATGGCTAGCTCAGTCAGGGGCATTATGTGCATGTGGGACCCCCAGTATTATGAGGGAAGGCTCATTTCTTCTTCGCCCAAAATTATGAACATTCTGGTCCACTGCCTCAATTCAAAGTGATCGTGGATTCTGTCCAACGTCTACGCTCCCAACAGTACCATTGAGAAAGCAAGGCTTTGGCAGGAAATCAGTTCAATGAGAGAAGCTTTTGCTCCCCTGCCCTGGATCCTGTTTAGGGACTTCAACAGCCCCCTATTTTCCTCTGACAAGTGCAGGGGATCAGAGGTCAGAACCAAAAGCATGGATGACTTTGGGGCCTTTACTGCCCACAACGAGCTCATGGATGTTAGCTTGAAGGGAGCCTGGTTCATGTGGTCCAACAAAAGAGTGGGACCCAGCCACATTCAGGTCAGATTGGATAGAGTATTCTTGTCCAAGGAAGCCCTCCCCATTTTTTTTGATGCCTTCCTGTTGGCCCTCCCCATAATTGAGTCTGACCACAGCCCCCTCCTCCTCAAAACTGATCATCACCCACCCCATAGGAGACCCTTCCAGTTTGAGTCCATGTGGCTGCACCACCCTGACCTCCGGGCCTAGGTCGACTGTTGGTGGGATCCTCCTGTCCCTGGTCACCCCGCTGAGCAAGTATTCCACAAGCTGAGATGCCTAAAAGAGCACCTCAAGGCATGGAACAAAGAAGTGTTTGGTAACATCTTCGAAATAAATGAGGCTATCTAAAAAAAACTTGAAGAGATTGAGTCCAGATTCCAAGCAGGCTCCCAAGAGCTAGGGCTCAAGGAAGAGGAACGCATTGCCCTCAACGAGTATCACAATATCCTAGCCAGGGAAGAAACCTTTTGGAGGTAGAAGTCATGCACTCTGTGGATCCAATATGGCGATGCAAACACCAAGTTATTTCATGCATCGACCCTTCAAAACAGGGGTTCCAACAGAATTGCCGAGCTGGTTGACAGCAATGGCAGAACCATCAAAAAGGAGGAGCACATTCGTGCTGAGGCAGTCCACTTCTTTCAAGAGCTCCTAGGCGACGGCCCTCCTATGTCCTTAGAGGCAACTTATTCCCTTCTGTATCACATCCCATCGTCTATCTCGGCCATGGAAAATGCAAAGCTGGTGCAGGCCCTGTCTAATTCTGAAATCCAAGCTGCCACCTTTTCCATGAAGGCTGAGGCAGCCCCAAGCCTGGATGGGTTTCCTCCCCACTTATTGTAGTCTTTCTAGGACATCATTGGTCATGATGTGTGCACTGCCATCTAGCACCTGTAGTTTGCCAGATCCATCCCCAGTTCATCAACACCACCTTCATAGCCTTGATCCCGAAGACTCAGGAAGCCAGATCCCTGTCAGACTTCCGCCCCATCAGCTTATGCAACGTCCTCTACAAAATCTTGACTAAATCCATGACCACCCACCTCAAAGACATACTCCCCCTAATCATTGCCCCCTATCAGGGAATTTCAATCAAAGGCAGGTTGATAACAGACGGGGTCATCATCATGCACGAGGACATTCACTCAGCTGTCCTATCCCAAAAGGCCCATTTCTTGCTCAATCTTGATATGAATAAGGCCTTTGACAGGGTCGATTGGAGCTTCTTGTCCAAGGTCCTCCTCAAATTTGGGTTCCACCCTTCCTGGGTCCAACTCATCAACAAGTGCGCGTCCTCCCCCTGGTTCTCAATCCTTGTCAATGGATCCCCAGTCGGGTTCTTCCCCAGTTCCAGAGGTCTCCACCAAGGTGATCCCCTATCCCCATTTCTCTTCATTATCTTGGCTGAGGCCCTGGGGCGAACCATTTCGAATGCTATGGCCCGCGATGTCATCTCGGGCATCAGACCAACGTAGGGCCTCCCCCCCGTGCCCCATCAGAAGTTTGTGGACGACACCATCCTTGCCTCCTTGGCCTCGGTCCCTCAAGCCAAGGCCTTCAAGAACATCCTGAACCTGTATGAGGATGCTGCTGGGCAGAAAATAAACCTTCAAAAAAGCAAGATTTACTTCATCAACACCCCCTTGGCTAGGCAAATCAAAATCGGGCGAATCCTGGGATGCTCCCCTGGCTCCCTCCCCTCTTCCTACCTCGGGATTCCTATGTTCATAGGGGGTCTTCCAAGGCACTGTGGAATGGGGTGATTGAGTGGATCCAAAGGAAATTTGCCCCCTGGAAAGGCAACCTTCTCTTGCAGCCCGGCAGAGCCACCCTCTTGGCATCTGTCCTTCAAAGCATACCGATATACTTCATGTCTGTCTTTAGAATTCTAGCCTCCATTGCTACTCTCATTGAGAAAATTCAAAAACGCTTTCTCTAGTCGGGCTGCGAGGACAAGAAAAGGATTCCCTTGGTCTCTTGGCCCCTGGTCTATTGCCCCAAAGGAGAGGGAGGGATCGGGCTCAGATGGGTGGTTCCCATGAACAAGGCCCTTCTTTCCAAACATGCCTAGAAGGTTCACACCAATACCTTCGATGAATGGGTTTGCATTATGTGTAGGAATTACTGCAACAACCACCCCTTCCTCAGGGACACCTAGCCCCATGATGGATCTGCCTTTTGGAAGTCCCTGCTTTCCACCAGAGATATTGTTCAGCAAGGGACCAGATGGATTCTTGGAGATGGTTCCAAGATTGACTTTTGGGAGGACAGATGAATTCTCGACGATGCCCTGATTTCAGATAGGGAGCTCCTCCTCCTCAAACTTGGGCTTGCGGACCAAGGCCCCAGAGCATCTGACTACATGAGCCAGTTTCAAGGGCGGACCATCTAGAAACCCATCCTGAACCCCAGGTTCCCACTTCAAGCTGCCAAACTTTAGCGCATCCTTAGTGCGATGGTCATCCCTTATTTTAGAGATAGTGACAGATGCATGTGGCATGGCTCTCCCAGTGATGTTTTTTTAGTCAAGTCTGCTTACCACATTTAGAGAACCCTAGGAGTGACCACCTTTGCGACCCAAAAGGTCTAGGCCAAGAATTTGATCCCCAAAATCAGCCATTTCGTTTGGGTGGCCGTTCAAAACAAAATCCTCAGGATCAAAAATCTGATCAAGAGGGGCTTCCAGATCCCCAACAGATGTTTCCTCTGCCATGCCTCCTGGGAGTCAACCAATCACCTTTTCATAAACTACTATTTCTCCTTCAAAGTCCTAGGCCTCATCCTCTCCCATTTCTTTGTTCAATGGGCAGCCCCCATTTCCATTTCTGATCTCCTGTATCAGTGGCCCACTCCCTTTGCCCATCCCTTTCTTTGCTTCCTCTGGAAGGCCTACCTTCCTCATATGCTCTGTAAAATTTGGCTCAAGCGTAACAGGTGAGCCTTTTCCTCCCCAGCCTGCTCCCCCCAGTGGTTAGCGACCAAAGTAGTCTCCTTTGCCATCGAGAATTCCTGTTTCATTTCCCTTTCTGTGGAGCCCCGACGATCGAACGAAGCCTCCCTGCTCTCCTCCCTCGGTATTCAGCTTTCCCCCCTACTCCCCCTCCAGCTCCCTCCTAGTGCTCCCTTACCAGGTGGACTCCCCCCCCCGGTTGGCTCAAGCTCAATTTTGATGGCGCCTCCAAAGGCAACCTCGGGGCCTGTAGGGTAGGTGGGGTTATCAGAGACTATTATGGGAATCTGGTCACAGCCTTCACGGTCCCGCTGGGTAGACAAACCAAAAATTTTTTAGAAGCTGTCGGCCTGCTCAGTGGGCTCTCGACTCTTAGGGGCTCCCCCCCAAAAACCATCATCGAAGGCGATTCCCAAGTCATAATCAAAGCCATCAGCAAGCCTGATTCCTACTCCTAGAGATTCCATAATTCCATCCAGGAGGCCCTCTCCATTCTTTAGGGATTCCCCGATCACGTCTTTCAGCACGTTTTTAGAGAAGGTAACAGGACTACTAATTTCATTGCAAATCTAGCCATTACTGCTGAAGATTTCACCACCTGGTCCTCGCACTTCCTTGCAGGCCTAGTCCAAATTGTGCTGTAGGATCATTCCGACCATGCTGTCAATACTGGTGTCTAGGATTCCCCGTGACAGGGCACCGAAGTCCCTCCGGTGTGTGCTTTTGAGGCTTGGGGCTTCTCGCCCCCGTGTCTACCCGTTGGCTGGCCACCCTATCCGCAAGGGGATCATCCCGATCCCCTTCATGGTGGCTCGTGTCCCTTGCCTTGTCAGATGCCCACATTTGCCAACTGGTAGCTCTAGTAATCCCAATTCTCTATGCATGTCGGACCCCCCCATCCTTCCCACTTTGATCTCTATGACTACGGATTCCCATTCCCTGCCAACCCGATCGTGGTCCAGCCTAGCGCGATTCTCTCCTGACGTTCCCCCGCTCATATTTAGGCATCTAGCACTTTGGTAGTGGCCCATTTCCTTCTTCGTGTGTCAACGGTCTGATGCACCCCCTCAGCCCTTTCCCTATCATGTCACTTCCAGTCGCGTGTGCCCCTTTCCAAAGCTGGCGGTGCTCCTCCTCCAAAGCCCCCACATGGCTTTTATGTCCCCCTCACTGTCCCATCCCTCTGTCGTGCTCTCCTTCCCTTGGTCTGGCACTCTTTGCCCCGTCTATCCCCGCCCTATCAGCTCGGCCCCCATGGCTTCTAAAACCGTCTTCCTGGAGCCTTCTGCCCTTGAGTTGAGCGATCCCGCTCGCTTATTTTTCGATGCTAAAAAATTCACCCCCTTTTTTAGTAAATTCGTAGGCCATGAAGATGAAATCACCCAGGGTTTCTTGGATACATGGAATGAAGGCGAAGTTATAGTCAAGGGCCTCCATTTAAAAGTCTCCAAGGAGTTCCTCATGGAGGTCACTGGCCTCCACCATGAAGAGGAAGGCCGCATAGTTAGGCATGACAAACACAACTAGGAAGAGGAGCTCTCCCGCTTCCCAGAGAATCAGTGGGACAAAGCAAACCTGCTCCGCTCTCACCTCTCGGTGCCTTTCGATGAACCCATCGTCTCGATAATGCAATACATCACCTGTGACGATCCAGAGCAGTACCTGTACAACTTTCATTTAAGCTACTTTAATCATCTTCGAGGAGAAACCCTCATCAGCACTCTGTGTTTCCTCTTCTACTCCCTGGGTTTGACCATTGATTGCGCTTGCAGGAATCATTCCCGACCCATGCACCAAGGGCTCATGGTTTTCCTCTATAGGCATGCCCTGGCCAACCAACCCCAGTTGCACAACATTCCCCCCCTCTCCTCTGTACCTCCCCCTGAAGAAGGCATTTCTCCCACAGGATCCCCTGCCAAGGGCTCCCCTCTCCTGACGATTCCTCTTCCCTGAAGCAATGCAGGCCAACCCACAAATGCAAGACTTCGAGCAAGGGCCCAGGCGAGGCCTTGCCTCCTGGCTCTAGCCACAAAAGGGCATCCCTTGGGTCCAGTTGGGCTGCAGGAAGCTCCAAGAACGCTAAATCAGAGGTCCTAGAACCCACTGTGATCAGCTCTGAGTTTGATGACAAATTGCAAAACCTGGCGCTCAGAGGCCTCCTGGTAGCAGCGATCGGATCCCTCAACACTGCTGCCCAAGCTACTTCTCATGCCCCCAAGGATTTGTCTGAGCTCTGTCACAAGATGGAGGACATCTCTGCCAAGGTCCATCGCCAGTCCGAGCGGTTTGAGGATGTCTCAGGGCCCAATTAGCTGGGCCCATCTGGCCTTTGTCGGCCCAAAGGTTCTTGGTTTTTGTGGATGCTGTTTTCTTTGAAGACTCTCGGATCTGTAAAGGTTTTTTGTGGCATTTCATTTTCTGTAGTCATCAGGGCCCCCGGGGCTGGGCCGATTTTTTTGCTTTCTTTTTAATGCTTCGGCTATTACTGTAATTAAGGTTTTGGGATCCTTTTAAAAAAAACCACTATAAATAATATGTTACCTATAAAAAAAAAATAGATAAGATCATTTATTTGGATGCAACTCAAAAAGTTTCTATTTACTACACTCTAATGGAAGTGATAAAAGAATATTTTATTGGAGAATCACTTTCATGCATATCAAATTATGCATTATCATAATTACAACACTCTTTAAATATTGTAATTACATGCATTATCATAATTACATGCTTATTATTAAGATAGGAGACCATTTGCTCTATAAAAAAATTTAGATATTTTTTTATTTTGAGTTCAATAATATTCATGGTACTCATTAAAATTATCAATAACTTCAAGTATATTTTTTACATCATCATCCTTACAATGCACTTGATAATAATTTATTTGATCTACTTGAATGAATTATTCTATAATGCCTTGATATAGGAAGAATTTAAATTTTCCTTTGTAATCCATCATTACTAAATACATGGTAAGGACATGATCTTCTTGAATGTCTACCTTTAAATAGTTTGATCTATGGTGAAATTTAATTTCTATTTCACTTTGTACTTGCCCATATATTTTCAAAAGAACTAACCATATATGGTTCAATATGATAATATTCCTCTCAATTCTCCACTACCTTCATTATTTCATTGAATTTGTCTGGGAATTTTTAAAGTAATCTTATCTATCTCTAACTTGAGAATGAGTTAAGTTAATGCTATATCAGTTTTTTTTCCTTTAAAGTATCCCAATTGTATCGCTCCAAATTTTTCGCATCCTTACCTTCAGGCTATAGGATCCGTGCCCGAAAGGAGGATGGGAAAAGGATGTCGCGGTACCTCGGACTGAGAGGACTTTGCGAAGGTCCCGCCTCTCAAGGGAGGTGTATTTTGATGATTTTTCGATGGATGGTGGGTTCACCAGGAAACATTTAATGGCAGTTTCCATGCCTAGGTTTGGAATGTGTTTTTATGTGTTCGTTTTTAGCCTTAAGCATTCAAAATCCTAGGTTTGGCCAAATGAGTCTAAATTAATCTATATGAAAATGCAGATTTAATGAATACAGAGAACAAATTTAAGACAAAAAAATAGAGAAATTAAGGAAGAATAAGAAGAATACCTGATCCGGATGTCTGATGGAGATTCTGATGTTTGAAGCAGTCAGGATCATCTGGAATTCGACAGAATCATCTGAGATCAGACAAGATCATCTGAGATCTGACGAATTCGTCAGACGAATTCATCAAAGACCTGCAAAAAGAAGAACAGATGCAAAATACAGAGAATACTACTGTGCTAACAGAGGGAAACAACACAAAATGACAGTATGAATACTAAAAAATAATTATGAACAGAAATTCAAACAAATTATGATGTTCTAATGATAAATTATGATCTTATCATGCAAGTTAAGCTATATGGGTGAACTCCAAATGCAAAATAGTAAGCAATAAGGATAAACTAACTAAAATGCAGAATAAAATAATGAAAGGAATAAGAGAAAGCACAAACTCTGGGCACTGATTGCCCCCAATGCAGATTGCAGTCGAAATCATCTGGAAGTAATGAAATCATCTCGAATTACGACAGGATCGTCCGAGATTTGAACGAGATCATCTGCGATGATCTGAGCTTGCTCCGACTGAAGATCAATGAGGTCCCTGCAAGAAAACTTCAAAATAACAAAGGCAAAATAATGTTCTAGGTATTCTAATGCATGCAAAATCAAGTTACAAGGAAATTCAGCCAGGGGTTGGGAAGGGAAGGTCCTAATGATTAAATAGGCTTAGGGGAGTAGTTAGGAGGTTGGAGATCATCCCTATTTGGGAGATCTCCAATGGGGGAGGGTCTCTAACGGCGCAGACACGCTTCTGCCCGGATTAGAGGCCCGTTGGAACAGAAGCTAATTGTGAAAAATCAGTTTTGCGACAAGATCGTCTGGACGTCCTAGCCCAGACGAAATCGTCAGATCTGGGGCGATATCGTCTGATCGGCGACGATATCGTCAAACGGTCAAAACAACCTCTAAAAATGGCACGAAAAAGGGGGAAACGGATTACCCGACGGTTAACGGGCGGTTTGGGAGGTTAAATTTTGAATTTAAATTATTTACTAAGGTGAATGTAATTATTACAATTTTATTGCGCCAATTTTAGGGTGCTACATTTTGCCCCCTCTTTAGCGAATTTTCCGAAGAAAATGCGTTAAAGATGAGTTCTTCTCGATCTACGAGAAAGCAAAAATTATTCCCATTTTTAGGCGACGATTCTTGGTCGAATCGTACGACAGCTTACTATGGTGCCCCCTCCGTGTTTTTACCCAAATCGAACGTTTGAGGTAAAAACGCGAAAAAGCAAAAATTATTTTTGAATAAAATTAAGAAAAATAGGGTAAAACCCTAATTCATTTTTATTGTTCATTTTCTGGTTTTTAGAGCTCTAAAGCAAAAATGGTGGAGACGACGCACAGATCAACAGAGGTCCAGCGCGGTCTACGGGTAAGAGTCTAGACTTAACTAGAATGCTTTAATTTGATTTTACATGCTTTTTAGGTAGATTTTAGATGAATTTTGAGCATCGCGGCCATTTTTGGGCCATCGACGTCGTCGGGACGAAATCGTCCCGATTTCGACGAAATCGTCTCAATTTCGTCAATTTCGTCCAAGGGCGAAATCGACGAAAGGGGGACGATTTCGTCAAATTAGAGACGATTTCGGCTTGCAAAATCGGAGACGATTCTGCTCAAATTTGGGACGATATCGTCCAATAGTGGGCGATATCATCAATTGCATAAAATTGAACTTTAACTTGCATTATTAATTACTTGAATTGTTTATTAATGATTGTTTGTTGTTTTGTTGTTTATGTTGCAGAGAGGTTTGCTAAAGAGCAGGGAATGGAAGTATGGAGGTTTGAGGGATGACTTGGCCGCTCTCACATAGGCAGAGCGAGATCAGCTAGCACAGGCCGGCTTGCAGCATGTGGCAGAGATGCCACAGGTGTCTACGGATATGGGGCTACTGACGGCCCTAGCAGAGAGATGGTATCCGGGTTCCTCATGTTTCTGGCTACCGATAGGGGAGATGACTCCCACTCTAGAGGATGTATGGAGGATTCTAAGAATCCCCATACAAGGACGATTGATCACTCCTACGGCCAATCAGGGCCATGCTATGGGACGATTGTGTGGTGACCCAAGCTTCACCCTGGAGAAGGGCGGAGTTAATATCGAGGCACTATGCCAGATGCCTGGGGCATCTAGACTCACACGGGTTCTAGCTGGAGTAGTTGGTGGACTTTTGCTGTGCCACCAGAGCGGGTGCAGGGTGCCGTGGATGCTGGCAGATGTGATCTACGATATGCGGGACCATGGCTACAGGTTCTCTTGGGGCAGTTTTGTACTATGCCGATTGTACAGGATCCTGTATGGGGTCGTGTACAAGGGCGGCCGATGTCTGGTGATGACATCGCTCCTACAGGTTTGGTGCTGGGAGCACATTGCAGTGCGAAGGCCGGTAGGGCTTCCTCTGATAGGGGTTGATGGGGAGAGGCCCCGAGTCTTCTACTGGTGGCTCCGAAGAGGGTCACAGCGGCGGATCGACCTTCCTATGTCTCGGAGACTATTGGATGACTTAGTCCCGGACCAGATCACCTGGAGGCCATGGAGGGAGCATCCAGGGTGGGCCGAGGATGGACAGGAGTTGGCTCACGTCAGGCGAGTTTGCTGGCTTCGGATGGAGAGGGGAGAGGTGGAGCTCCACCGCTATGACCGAGTTTTGCGTCAGTTCGGTCTGCAGGGATCCCATCTCTGAGGGATTATGAGTTTTCCTGGACTATCCGGGATAACACCATAGTTAGCGGGGCTCCAGACATGCAGCGGTTCTGGAGTCAGGACATGGATGATGCCCCCATTCAGCCAGTGGATGGGGATGACGCAGGTGTAGCCGATGGCTACGATGCCTGGTATGCAGGCATCCGCCCTCCTCGGATGACGAGGGCATAGGGTCCGATACACGTAGTCGTGCATCGGATAGGGAGGCGGTGCCAGGCGGCTATGGAGGCGGCCCAGGGTCACGACGGGAGAGAGCCGAGGAGGCCACAGGCACAGGAGAGGCCACGACAGAGGGAGAGGAGGGAGGCGAGACCCCCATCTCCATAGAGGGAGAGGCCACCATCGCCCGATAAGGGCAAGGGCATTGACATGGGGGAGAGTAGCGAGACCGCTACTCTTCGAGCGGAGAGAGATCATCTCCAGGCATAGGTGCAGACTCTACAGGATGAGGCTGCACGCCATCGAGCTGAGGTGACACAGCTTCGAGATGAGATTGCACGCCTCAGGGCACGGGGCGGAGGGGCGAGCACTGGGGAGCTGACATGGGCTATTGCCCAACTTACTTTCTACCAGACTTTGTACTATCAGCTGGTGCCAGAGGCGGATAGACTACCCCTGCCAGCCAACATCGCAGATCCGATCAGGATCGGGTCATCGAGGACCTCATCCCGATCGAGGACTAGGACTACTCAGACTACGATGGGGCCACCTCGTCCACCTCAGGGCGGGGGAGGAGATGAGGCGGAGAGCTCGAGGGGCTCTCGAGGCTAGAGGACTGCACAGCTTTGTACAGATTGACATGATAGCATTGTATTATTATTATTTTGTTGATAGAGGATTGAGTATGCCGAGGTACAGATTGTGGCATACCAATCCAGTTTGATGATGTATATATACTGTTGATATATATATGATATGTTTTTGATCATATGACTTGTGTTATGTGTATGCTTATGATGCTTTTATGTTTGATTGATTGATTTGATAATTGGATTGAGGATTCATGAAATTATGTCATTTTGAAAATTTATAATTTTGATGTCATGCGGTAATATTTTAAATGAAATAATCTGATGTAACAAATTGATTGTTTGTAATGTGATGTAATAAAAAATAAAAAGAGACTTCTAACAATAATTTCAAAGGACATTGTCGCTATTATAGACCATTTCATGGAGTCACTGCTCACTCGGTCGTCAAGCTAATCCCAGTTATAGAAATATTGTTAAAAGTAAAAGAGTGCTTAAGAGATTGTCTTAAGACTTTGGTGCAATGGTGAAAATGATGGTGATGATGGTTTGTTTTTCAGATTTTCATGAAAATAGTATGCATGAAATAATGTTAAAATGATTTTTGCTAGGCATAAATTCCTAAGTGTGATAAATTTTTTGGATAATTCTTTAGGAATTATACCATCATTGCAAAATTGAAGGTTGACATAATGACATGAAATAATGAAAATGTGTTTGCTTTTTAAAAGCATAATTTGTGTAACATAATGAATTAAGTCATATGGTTTTCATGATTTTTAATAAATGGGGAATAAAAATTGTTACAATGATTTGCGCTAGGCATAGAATATGTAGGTATAGACTTATACCATCATCGCGAAAATCCAAAAAGAGATAGTTTTATTGCATGGTTGATTTTTTAATAAACAGAAAATATGAAGATGAGGACTTGCGCTAGGCATAAAATTCCAATTTTGGTTTTGGAACTATACCATCGTCGCGAAAGTCAACCAGATATATATGTTTTGATTGTATATTTTGAAAGAAATTTTTGATTTTTCTATTATATAGTTGTCTTTATGGTAAGCAACTGTACTTGATTTATTCCAAACAAGTTGCAAAAAGAATATTTCAAAGTATTTTGAAGACAAAAGTTAGATTTATAAGGAATCCCATGTGCATATGTGAATTCATTTCCGATCTTGATTTATCATAATGATACACAAAATCTCTCAAATACAAATGTGTGTGCAATTGCTTTGTGCATTTACGAGTTTTGAGCAAGATAATATGATACAAGTGATTTGAAGAAACCAAATAAGTGTTCATTAACCATGATGTAGATGCATATAACCATACTAGACTACTATGTAGGTCGGATTATCAAGAGCTAGCTAATCCATAAGGAGACATAGGTCTGTACAAAAGAAGGTCGCTAATGTGACAGACATATCACCACGCTAGGAGTTACCCAAGGCCAAGCAGGTTGGGCACAAACCACCTGTTATGGGGCTTACCTCACAGTTTTCGAATAATTGAGAATTCCAGGGATTCAAGCTCATCAACCCTTCTTTTCTTTTCAAAGGGTAGGGAAAGGGATTTTATTGCTTTCTTGCTTTCTGCTTTCTTTTGAACTTTGCTTCTTTTTCTTTTTGTATTTTTGTTTGCTTGATTTTTGAGATAGTGCTTGAAATATTGTTGTAATGATATAAAAGAACATTTTTCTTTTCTCTTTTTCTTGAACTTTTCTTTTCTTTTTCTTTGCTAGGGATACTTGCTCGGATTAGTTGTAGAGCAAGGGATTTTTATTCTGGGTAGGGGTGAGCTTGTCCTTTTGCCAATTCTCAAAGATTCTAGACCATGTGCATGATAGGATAGCAGGGGAAACTTTTCGCTCAAGAAATCACTTCTACTATGTAGCAAAACATGGAAATTACAAATATAATCATTTTATTGTGAAAAGATGTGCTTGGTTTAAGTAAATAACAAGATCAATTCTCTATGCTCAAACTTTATTTAATTGAATTTTGTGAACTTTGATATAAGAGAGATTAGTAATCATGCGAGATAAAATCAAGATATTTATTGTTGTGAGTGTGCAAGTGAGGGATTCCAAATAAATGCTAATTTATCCAAAATAATTTGAAACATATAACTGCAATAATTGTAAGAAAATATATATAAATACTTTTGAGAAGTTTTGAGAATATTGACTCTCTCTTTCTTCTTTATATTGTTTTGGTTTCGAAAGAGTCAAGCATATTGTTGTTTTTATATTTTTATCATTATTTTGTTTTTATTTTTGTTTTTGAACAAAAATGTAACAAGTGCCATAAATAAATGCAACAAATAGTTTTGAAGATTTTGATGATTATGAATGTTTTTGGTGTTTTTGAATTTTATAAATTTGAAAGAAATACAAGATAGTGATTTTGAACAAATATATACATGGATGAAATGACCAAATTTATGCATAGTAACGTTTAAGATGCAAAATATTCATGGGTTCTTTAAGTTCTTTACCATCTAAGGTAGATAATTTGTATGCTCCCGATTCAAATTTAGCAGTAATAATGTATGGTCCAAGCCAGTTGGGCTCAAATTTACCTTTAAGGTCCTTAGTTGCATTTGTATTTTTTTATTTTCTTTTAAAACAAGGTCGCCGATCTCAAAGGATCGATGACGAACTTTTTTAGCATATGATCTTTTAAGCTTGTTTTGGTAGGCACGGAGATGCTCCAAAGCATTGATGCATTTTTCATCTAGGAGTTCCAGCTGACTGAGTCTTCCAGCACGATATTCATCTCCTACTTCGGTATCTTGAAGTAGCAGAGCCAAAGAAGGAACTTCCAATTCAAATGGAAAAACTGCTTCAGCACCGTAAACCAAAACAAATGGTGAAGTTCCAGTGGGGGTTCGAACACTAGTTCGATAGGCCCACAAGGCTGGATATAATTGAATGTGCCAGTCACGGCCAGTTTTATTGACCAATATTTTGAGAATTTTGATTAAGGTTTTGTTAGATGCTTCTGCTTGACCATTACCCTGAGGATAATAGGGAGTGGACCAACGATGTTGAATCTTATATTTTTGGCATAATTTTTTAACATCTTTATTTTTGAAACAAGTTCCATTGTCGGAGATGAGATTTGCAGGAATTTCGAACCTACAAATGATTTGATTAAAAATAAATTTAGAGACTTGTGTGCCGGTGCAGGAAGCTAAAGGCATAGCTTCGACCCACTTCGTGAAATACTCAATGGCGGTTATGATGAACTTGTGTCCATCAGATGACACAGGATTGATTTTGCCAATAATATCTAAACCCCATTTGGAAAAGGGCCAAGGAGATGAAATAGCCTGCAGCTCTTGTGCAAGCGCATGGACAAGGTCAGCATGTTTTCGGCACTTGTCGCAATGGCGCACATACTCATGTGCATCCGTTTCCATGGTAGGCCAAAAGTATCCTATCCGAAGGAGCTTTTTAGCAATGACACTACCACTAAAGTGTCCTCCACAAGATCCATCGTGGGCTTCACTCAAGGCTGATTTAGACTCTTCTAAGTTTAAACATCTTAATAGGATACCTTCAAAAGATCTCCTATATAAAGTATTGCCAATTATTACAAATCGACTTGCTCGTCGACGTAATAACCGACATTGGTTTCTATTAGAATTGGCAGGGAAAGTCCCATTTTGGAGAAAATCAAATATGTCCGTATACCAAGGTTCAGGAGTAGTTTCATTGATTAGAAACACATCCAAAGGCTCTAAGCATGACTTATTTGAAGCGGGTTCCTGGAGTCGACGAATAATGATAGTGGCATATTCGTCATCTAACTCCAAGGGCAGGAGAGATGCAGTTGCGGCCATAGCATCAGCTGCACGGTTGCTAGTTCGAGGAATAGCTTCTAAGGTAACTTGATCAAATAGAGACATTAATTGTAAAACATAGGCCTTATATGGGCACAGTTTATCATCTCCGGTCTGATAAACTTCATTAATTTGGTTTATAACCAGTTGAGAATCACCAAAAACTAACAGATGTTTAATTTTTAGCGCCAAGGCAGCTCGTAATCCAAGGATTAGAGCTTCATACTCAACAATATTGTTGGTGCAAGCAAATGTCAATTTGAAGGACAGAGGAATAAGATGTTTTTGTGGGGATATTAAAATAATACCCGCACCAGCCCCACTCATGCATCGGGCTCCATCAAAGTATAAGGACCATTGTTCAATATGGTCCGCCTCTAATTGAAGGCATTCGTCAGGAAACTCAATGATGAGGGGATGGGTAGACTCTAAGGGTGCAGCGACTAATTGATCTGCTATGATTTGACCCTTAACAGACTTCTGTCCTATGAATGTGAGATCAAACTCGCTTAGAGCAAGAACCCACTTGGCTATGCGACCCGATAAATAAGGTCGACTCATGAGATACCTTAAGGGATCGTATTTGGCAATGACATACGTTTTTTGACTAAGCATATAGTGTCATAATTTTTGCATAGCAAACATGACTGCTAGACATAGTTTTTCTAATGTTGTATAGCGGGTTTCATAACTGATGAAGGTTCGGCTAATATAATAATTAGCACGTTCTCTCTTTTCATCATCAAGTTGAGCTAACATAGCTCCTAAGGCAGAATCTGAAGCTAAAATATATAGGAGAAATGGGCGATCAGGTTTAGGTGGTGAAAGCACAGGTGGATTAAGGAGGTATTGTTTGAGAAGTTCAAAAGCTTCTCTACATTCGGTGTCCCAATTAAAAGGGACATCCTTCTTAAGGAGTTTAAGAAAGGGACCAGTTTTGTCCGCCAACTTATCAATGAAGCGACGGATAGCTTGAAGTTTACCTTGTAAACTTCGTAACTCGAGATATATTAGTAGGTGCGGGCATATCAGTGATGGCCGCAATCTTGAGAGGGTCGATTTCAATACCACGTAAAGAAACTAAAACCCCTAATAGTTTACCGGACTTAACTCCGAATATACATTTTGCTGGATTTAATCGAATAAGATATTCTCGTAATCGATTAAAAACTTTTCTCAAATCATCTAAATGATTATCTTCAATAATAGAGCGAGCTATAATATCATCTACATAATCATGTAGGATATCATGCATCATATCATGAAAAATATAGGTCATAGCTCGTTGATAAGTTGCACCTGCGTTCTTTAAGCCAAATGGCATCACTTTCCAGAAAAAGGTACCCCAGGGGGTAATAAAGGCTATTTTAGCCTGATCTTCAGGAGCTATCCTGATCTGATTATAACCGGAGAATCCATCCATTAAGGACATCATCCCACTCCTAGTAGTAAATTCAATGATTTGATCCATGTTTGGAAGAGGAAAGTCATCTTTAGGGCATGCAACATTAATATCTCTAAAATCTGTGCAAACCCTAACTTTGGTAGCTTCTTTCTTGGTGACTGGAACTACATTTGAGATCCATTCAGCATAATCAATAGCTTGTATAAAGATAACATTCAAGAGTTTTTCTAACTCCCCTTTGACTAGCAGAGCCACTTTGGGATGCATTTTTCTAAGTTTTTGTTTAACAGGTTTAGCATCCGGATGGACCACTAGATGATGCATGACTACGAAGGGTCTAGACCTGGCATATCTTCATATGTCCAAGCGAAGACATCTTCATACTCTTTAAGGAATGCAATGTATTGTTCTTGTTTTTCTTGACTTAATTCTGATCCAATATTGATTATGTGAGGATTATCCTCAGTTCCAATATTAATTTTAATGACGTTTTCTACCTCCATGTGTAGATCTCTTTCAAAATTAGGTGGGGCGGGTGAAACACCCAATTCTTGTAATTCTTGTAAGGTTAATTTAGATAATTCATCTTGAGGATTAGTGGCCTCAAGTTGGGCTATAGTTGGTATAGAACCATCAAAATAAAATCCATTGTGTAACATCTCTTCAACAGAGACATCATGGAAGATATCTCCTTCCAACTCTTCATCGGGGTCAGAAATCATTTCGGGGTAAGCTATGGATAGCATGTTGCATGAAAATGACTGATTTTTAAGAGGCAAATCAACATGCCTATCCAAATAATCTTGATAACATATGAGTTGATCATCATCTTCAAAAGGAAAGGGTTGACCCTTACTAGGAAATAGGCCCACACCACAGCGGGCAGGCCACGGTTCTACCTCGAAAGGTTCTTTCATGCCATTTTGGAAAGGTCCCAAGCCTTTCCCTTTATATCCCATTTTAAGCATCATGGGTTTAGCTTTAATATAATCATTGGTAAAATAACACCGAGCGTATCCCTCATGATGAGTTTTGATATTTCGAGGGATTCTTCCCTAGTCATATCCTTTATAAATGAAGGCACAACTCCCGACT
Organism: Wollemia nobilis; assembly: GCA_028583015.1. Taxonomy (NCBI): domain Eukaryota; kingdom Viridiplantae; phylum Streptophyta; class Pinopsida; order Araucariales; family Araucariaceae; genus Wollemia; species Wollemia nobilis. The sequence goes on along the minus strand of JAQPPZ010002974.1, from coordinate 973,292 downwards.
TGGTAAGTACTTCCCATAGGTTGTGGGAGGCCCAAAGTACGAGGAGATGGCGGTAAATTATTCAAAAGAATTGAATCTTGCATGAAAGCATTTGTTTTTTCTGATATTAAGGTTGTGGATAAATCTGGTAAAAGTTCATCATAAAGGGCATAAGATGTAGAAGGCTTATTACCTATATCTTGAGATGTGGAAGGTATGATTGATGTTTCTGTAGGTTTTGAATTTATAGGGATAGAACTTGAAGGATTGGTTGTAGATTTAAGATCTTTTTGAGGTTCTAGAGTGATTTTTTTAGAGGGTTGTTGATCTATATAGGAGGATGAAATTAATGGAGGGGAAATAGGTGAAGCTATGGGTGTGTGTTTCACAGTTTTAGATGAAAAATAAGAACTAGGATGTGTGGATGACAGAGCGAGGGCAAAATTGCACTCCAACGGGTTCTGCCAAAGCACACATATCAAAAGGTCTAGGGTCACCATGGATAGTGACCAACTGATTTTTAAACTCAAATTTAACACATTGGTGTAAGGTTGATGGGACCGCTCGCATGGCATTGATCCAAGGGCGACCCAAAAGTATATTGTACGATGTTGGGCAATGTACAATAAACACGGTTGTTTCTAGGGTTCTAGGACCAACTTGCAATGGGAGGGTAATAACTCCACACGTTTCTTGTGTTTCATCATTAAAAGCTTTGATAATCATATCAGTTTTCTTCATTTCATCACTTCTAAAGCCAAATCGTTGGTAGAAGTCAAAAGTGCAAATGTTTAGAGATGAGCCATTATCAATCAAGACTCGTTTGACAGCTACATCTCCAATTAGAGCAGTAATGTATAAGGGATTATCCTTATGTAAACTGTGTTGTGGGATATCTTTATCCCGAAAGTCAATACAATCAATCTCTCGAGTGATGATAGTATTGGCCATAGCTTCAGGTTGAATGTTTTGAGGTACCATCATTTGGCTTAATGTAAGCATCAACTCATCCCTATGGGTGGGAGAGGATCTTAATAAATCCAAAAGGGAAATTCTGGCCGTAGTATTGGACAATTGCTCATTAATATTGTAAGGGGGTTTAGGTTGAACATTAGGAGCATGATTCCCTTTATTGGGGTTTTTCAAAACGAATGGAGCTGATCCATCATTCTGGTTTGGTTCTTGTTGGGAATTTTGAGCTTGTTGTCGGGTGACGACTCCAATGGTACCTACAATGTTATAATGAAGACGTTGAACTGGTCTCGGTCGAGCATTGATGGCTTGTTCATTAGAAAGGAATATATTAGAAGAAGGTCGAGTAGTAACTCTTCTAGGAAATGGTTCTTCTGGAACCATAGCATCTGTGACGGGTTGAATAGGATCTGATTCATTTTTAGAACTATTCGATTGGTTTGAAGTAATGTCTAGTTCACTTTCACTATCTGATTCTATATCACTAGAATCAGAAGTTTGAAAATTATGTAAGGGCCTGGTCGTAACCAAGGATAAGGTTGTGTCAAATATTTGAGGATCCTGAATAGGTAATTGTCCGCTAATGGTTCCTACATATCGGGTAGGAGGGGGAACATTATGATGTTCGATTTGATTGGCTACCTCTTTACCATGTCTTGGTAAAGGGTGTTGAAATATGTCTAATGTTTGATTAGCATTTTGATTTTGATTTTGGGGAATGGTCTTTTGAGTATTATTAGGAGGGTTTTGTTTAGGTTGGAAGGCTTGCACTTCCATTTCATTATTATCAATCAAATCTTGTATTTTATGTTTCAACCTTTTACAAGCATTGGTAGAATGTCCAGGTCCTCTATGGAAATCACAGTGTAAGTCAGCTCTGTATCCGGGTATAGTTGGATCAGGTTCCCGGATAGTTGGTAATTGGATCAAACCTCTTTCGAGTAATTGAGGTAAAATAGTTGATAAGGGTTGATTTAATCTAGTGAATTCTCGAGGAGGCTTATCAGGAGGTTTCAATATAAATTTTTTTGTTGTCTTCGTTGCATTGATATTAGCAACATTTCTTCTATCAGTGACTCCGTCACCAACAACTTGTTTGTTTTTATATTGATTTCTGGATGTTTTCTCATCATCCTTCTTCCTAAGTTGGCCTCTCCTAATGAGGGCATCTTCTACTCTTCGAGCTAAATCTATAGCTTGATCGAAGGTAGTTAAGGTAGCAGTTGATAGCTCATAAGATATTTGTTCTTGCAAATTATTGATAAAAATGTCCAACATTTCCCTATAAGGTAGCACAAAGTGCAGTTTTCCTATCAATTGCCTCCATCTAGCTAAGAAATCGGCAAAACATTCATCTTTGTCTTGTTTTAAATTGTATAAATCTTTAATAGTTACATGCCTCTCGATGTAGGCACTAAATTGATGGACAAATGATTCACCTTGTTTCTTCGAAGTTTCTCAAAGAATGAGTGGGCAATTGATAGTACCACTCTAATGCCATTCCACCTAAACTTTTCGGGAACATTTTTAATAATAGCAAGTCATCATGTGATATGTCATGACATGCTATCCTAAACATGCGAAGATGCTCTATGGGATCTTCGGTTCCTTTATATATAGGCAAGGATGGGCATGGGAAAATGCTTAGGGTATGGTTGAGCTACAACTATGGGATCCAAAGGTTGACTACATATCTCTCGATAATTATACGAGGGACGGTAGGGATCTATCTGGTCCATACGTGAAGCTAACTGTTTCACCATGGCTTCCAGATTACTAGTTTGCCCACCATATTGGTTTGGTAGGGCATTGACATGGGTTTTATGGGCATATGATGGAGGAACATGAAGATTAGATGCCATGTTACTATTGTGTAAATTATTGGTAGGAAAAGTATTATGAAGGAATTTTGAAGTTGTATTATGTTGTATTCCAGATTGTTGAAAATTGGTATTTGGCTTCGTTTTAGGTTTTTGTTTACTTGAAGCATATTGCTCAATAGTTTGGCGGAATAAAGTAGTGAAGGAAGGTTTCTTTTGTGTGGGAATGATTTTAGGTTGAATAACAGGTTCCTTAGGAGGTTGGATAACCTGTTGTTTTGACATGTTTTGAATCATAGTGACCATGTCCGTATTGGATGGCCCAACCTTATCACTTTCTTGATCAATGAAAGACAAGGGATTAATGCGCACATCATACATATGTTCCAGGGCTGCCTGAGTGTCACTAATTTGCCCTTTATCAATACGAACTGCCACATTAATGGCATCAATGTTATCATTAAGAAATTTCTTGAAATGATCTATGTTGTCAAAAGCAATAGTTCCATCTAGAGCTACTCTAGGGGATGAGGATCCATCCTCTTTAACACTTCCTTCTTGTTCATTATCTTCACCTAGGTCATGTTCTGATTGAGCTAGAGTTTTTCCTTCCGAAGTTGGATCTTCAGGAAGGACATTTGGGTCTCTAGTTGTATCTTGTAACCAATCTTCTTCTTCTCCTAAAGTTTCTTTACCATTCCTAAGTTTAGGCATGGTGCTAAATTTTGATTTCAGCAAATATATATATATATATATATATATATATATATATATATATATATATATATATATATGCAACAAAATTAAGAGGTATATATTTACTATATACCTACTACAATATTTGAAATGAAATGTTTAAGTTTTTGCTATGTTTTTTAGTTTTTTAGTTTTTAATTTTTAGTTTTTCTTTGTTTTTGAAATAATATAATAAAGACAATCAACACAATAAATGCAAGAAATAAGACTGAAAGTAATAATCTAGTTTTCTATAAATAATTTATAAATATCATTAATAGGCTCGAGTTGTTCAGGAGTCATGAAGTGTTCTTCTTCAAATTGAAAGTTTTCTTTTAAAAATTTGATGAAAAGAGCTATAGTGATATTATCTGTCTCAGATGTTGGTTGATAGAAGTAAAGCTCATGGCAATACTCTCGATATAACACAGCTCGAGGAACTCTATTCCATATTTCCCTATCTATAAGAACAACCTCTTGGTCTTCTACACAACCTAGGAACTGGTGTACAATGGCTGCGTTCTCGAGGTATTCCTCGAAGGTGAACAATTCTGAAGATACTAGAGCTCTCCTATAAGCTAACCATCTATGGCAGGCTCTCTGAAGTTCATGATAAAAGACTAGTTGATGAGGATCCAGGATTCTATCTAGGACTAGCCTCTTGATTTGCTTAAGTTGTGTTGACCTAGATGAAATGACACTAAGTCTCCTATCAAGTTCGTTCCACAAGAATTGATTTCTATTTGTTTCAGGCACATTAAGCATAGAGTTGATTTCTATGGCTGCCAATTGGTTTTCTACATTTATAGTAACTGCTAATATTTTCTTAGGAGCTACCATCTAAACATGATATTAAACTTTAAATGATTTAAAATGCATCTATGTTTTAGTTGTTCTATTTTTTTTTTGTTTTTTTTTGTTTTCAAAAGGTTATGATGCATTCACGTCGGGTTCACCAAAATGTATCGCTCCAAATTTTTCGCATCCTTACCTTCAGGCTATAGGATCCGTGCCCGAAAGGAGGATGGGAAAAGGATGTCACGGTACCTCGGACTGAGAGGACTTTGCGAAGGTCCCGCCTCTCAAGGGAGGTGTATTTTGATGATTTTTCGATGGATGGTGGGTTCACCAGGAAACATTTAATGGCAGTTTCCACGCCTAGGTTTGGAATGTGTTTTTATGTGTTCATTTTTAGCCTTAAACATTCAAAATCCTAGGTTTGGCCAAATGAGTCTAAATTAATCTATATGAAAATGCAGATTTAATGAATACAGAGAACAAATTTAAGACAAAAAAATAGAGAAATTAAGGAAGAATAAGAAGAATACCTGATCCGGATGTCTGATGGAGATTCTGATGTTTGAAGCAGTCAGGATCATCTAGAATTCGATAGAATCATCTGAGATCAGACAAGATCGTCTGAGATCTGACGAATTCATCAGAGACCTGCAAACAGAAGAACAGATGCAAAATACAGAGAATACTACTGTGCTAATAGGGGGAAACAACACAAAATGATAGTATGAATACTAAAAAATAATTATGAATAGAAATTCAAACAAATTATGATGTTCTAATGATAAATTATGATCTTATCATGCAAGTTAAGCTATATGGGTGAACTCCAAATGCAAAATAGTAAGCAATAAGGATAAACTAACTAAAATGCAGAATAAAACAATGAAAGGAATAAGAGAAAGTGCAAACTCTGGGCACTGATTGCCCCCAATGCAGATTGCAGTCGAAATCATCTGGAAGTAATGAAATCATCTCGAATTATGATAGGATCATCCGAGATTTGAACGAGATCATCTGCGATGATCTGAGCTTGCTCCGATTGAAGATCAATGAGGTCCCTGCAAGAAAACTTCAAAATAACAAAGGCAAAATAATGTTCTAGGTATTCTAATGCATGCAAAATCAAGTTACAAGGAAATTCAGCCAGGGGTTGGGAAGGGAAGGTCCTAATGATTAAATAGGCTTAGGGGAGTAGTTAGGAGGTTGGAGATCATCCCTATTTGGGAGATCTCCAATGGGGGAGGGTCTCTAACGGCATGCAGACACGCTTCTGCCCGGATTAGAGGCCCGTTGGAACAGAAGCTAATTGTGCACAATCAGTTTTGCGACAAGATCGTCTGGACGTCCTAGCCTAGATGAAATCGTCAGATCTGGGGCGATATCGTCTGATCGGCGATGATATCGTCAAACGGTCAAAACAACCTCTAAAAATGGCATGAAAAAGGGGGAAACGGATTACCCGACGGTTAACGGGCGGTTTGGGAGGTTAAATTTTGAATTTAAATTATTTACTAAGGTGAATGTAATTATTACAATTTTACTGTGCCAATTTTAGGGTGCTACACCAATATTCTTCTTATTTTAATTTTTTAATATTGGCTATATAGGATTGTAATGGCAATTGGTTGAGCTCATGCCACTTGATAAAATGTTAATTTTCAGACATAAGATTTGAACCTTAGTTTAGAGCATGAAACTCCTCACTTCCCGGACCATATGGGCTATGCCAAAATTATTTTCAATAAAGTATTCATGTTTCATTTTTCTTCTTCTTACTAGACTAAATCTAAAGGATAAGTTACAAAGAATTTTCTACTTGTTTTAATTCTTTCATGACTAATATTATAATGAGAATAGTTTTCATGTATAATATGTATTTCAAATGATGTATACAAGATAAGTTATTTATTTTTGCATAATGCATGCATTCATAACCACTCTTGCACTATGCTTCTTCATTGGATTTGTATTTAGTTGCTTTGTGTTCATGACTTGCTCAATCACTCTATTATGAAAAGCTTCAATACTTTATATGTTCTTATTCTTTAGAAGGATAGTGAAGCTCTTATTTTCAATCTAACAAGGCTAAAGGTCATTCATTTCACCTTGGTCACATGTTTGATGTTCAATGTAATTTTATTGCTTACTTTTATGAGGGTAGTCATCTATTTTGAATAAGCAAGATCAATTTAGGACATTGAATTTGTTCATCGTACATATATTTTGTTATAAAAAATAAATAATTGACATGGAGATACTTTACTCTTAATTTTTATTATTTTATTTTGAAATTACTAATGAATATGAACATTTATCCTATACTTTACAAGAGAGAAATAGTTAACAAAGACATAATTCCATATTCAAATCTTTTAATATGATTGAAAAATAAATAAATATTTATGATTTAGGTAATTGATTATATGAAATTAAAATAATCCCACGTATCTATATTATCATGTTACAAGACCATGTTATCATAATATTTTAGTAAATCATATTATTATAGATAATCGTATTATAAAATATTAATTACAATAAACTAAACTCAATTGCATTCATAAAATTACATACTATTTGCTTTTGCTCTCCAATATTTTAAATAATTATATATTTATAAAACTTTAATATACTTACTTCTAGGCTTCTTAAAATGATTTAGATATATCATAGAGTGTCGAGTGTAGGAAATTCATTATAAAGAGGTCAAGGGTTCAAGTCCTCTTAATAGTCAATAATGTTACTTATAGTTTCCTCAACACTCTAAAATACATGGTATTTTGTGAAGTTTTTTTAAACCAAGTAGAATTATGGAATAAGAAAGGGATTCATAAAACATATTCCATGATCAAATAGAGTGAATTTTCTTTCATTCCCAAATGAAAAGGTTTCATGAAGTATATTCATGACCAAATAAATTAAATTTTTTCAATAACCAGATAAAATTATAAAATAAATAATACTTCATGGAATATCTTCCTAAACCGAATAAATTTGTAAAATATAAAAGGTCTCGTTAGGTGGAAATCCTAAAGATGAAAAAATAAAAGATCCATCAAATGTCTTCCATAAAGCATTCTATATCATCCACAAAAGAAAAGTATGATAGCATAGAAAAAAATGTTAATCAGCCATTAGGCTTCCTTCCATCCCTACTTCAACAAATTTTGAAAGTTTAATATATGTAATATAAGGTTATGTGTAAGGGGTTGGCCCAAAAATGTATTTATAAAAGTTTGGTGAATCAATTTTGAAATGAAGGCAAATAGTGTCCAAAAACATGTAGAAGGTTCACTATTATTAGGGGCAATGTTGGAAATTTAAACTTAAAATGGTCAAATTATTATAAAATTGGGGTGAATCGACCCAAAAAAAATTACACCCAAATTTTTTTGGCTAATGGGCCCTGGTCAAGGGTCCCAAATATTAGCCAATTCCAAATTTTGAAAATCCTAATTTTAGCCAATTTGGCGATAAATAGCCACTATGCATAACCCTGATGTAAAATAAATAATTAAAGTGAATAATTTGCATTTATGTTAGGCTTGATTCAATATGTTAGATATACTTTTTTTCTTTATAGCAAAAAACCCCTTGTGGGGCCGCCTTGGTCTGAGATACCACGAACAGGGGGTTCTACATCGTCAAAGTCACCCGGGAGTCACACCCGACCCTGCCTGCACCAACATTATCAACTGGATTTTGGATACCCAATTCAAATTTTTGGTAGGGTGGAGATTTGAACCTAGGGCCTCCCTTGGAGGATTGCCCTCTCCTCTCCAAGTCACCTACAACACCTAGGTATATGTTAGATATAACTATATAGTATAATCATGCAAATATTTTTAAACATTTTGCATAAAGCATTAAATCAAGTTAAATAGTTTAAATTTTAGAAATTCATATCAATCCCACGTATCTATATTATCATGTTAGAAGACCATGTTATCATAATATTTTAGTAAATCATATTATTAGAGATAATCTTATTATAAAATATTAATTACAATAAACTAAACTCAATTGTATTGATCAAATTACATACTATTTGCTTTTGCTCTCCAATATTTTAAATAATTATATATTTATAAAACTTTAATATAATTTTTTTTTAATTTGTGGAAAACATCCCAAAAGGGATGCCACTTTTGGGTAAGACCCAAGGAGGTGGGGGTATCCATTCCACCAAAAATGCCCAGGACTCGGACCTGGCCTACCACCTTTGACATACTCAAGGAGAAAACAAACACACAAAACCAATTTAAAAATAAGTAAATAACAACAAAAATAATAAAATAAAATAAAAAACATGCTCCTTGAGTGTGTCAAAAACAAAAGCACAACCAAACACGCACAATAAGATAAAAGAAACCACAACACAAACCACATATAAAAACACAAGAACCACATAACAAAACACAAACAAGACAAAAACAACAGAACACTACAAAGACATAACCCAAAAAAAACATGAAAAATAAACACAACCAAAACCTAAAAAATTAAAATAAAAATAAAAAATAAAAAACAACCAACAACAGACAATAAACAAAAACAAAAAAAAATAGAAAACACTCACACATAAAAACATGAAATAACACAAACAAAGAGAAACCCAAGAACAAGAATGAAAAAAACACAAGAACAATAACAAAAAACATATAAAAAAAATACAAAACAACAAAAACACAAGAACAAAAAAAAACAACACAAAGAACACAAAAACAAAACAAAACAAAAGAACCCACCCACCTTAAAAAACTAAACAAAAAAAAAAAAAAGAAAAAAAAATTGAACATAACAATGACCTATCTAGACCAGAAGACTATTAAGGCAAGAATCAACAAAGGAAACAAAATAAAGAATAGAATGAGCTAGGGAACTAAAAAAAACTGAATGAACCAAAGAGAAGCAAAAAAAAAAAAAAGCAAGAAGAAACTAGGTACCTTCAGAACTGGAGCCATCCAAAGAAATGATAGAAAGAAGAGCTTCCCTAATTTGAGAAGCCCACCATATAGGAGGGTGGCCATAACAAGTAAGATCACCTTTGTCCAAAGCCCAATTAGCTAAAGCATCAAGCACTCTTGTTTTGATCTCTAACCACATGATTGTAATCAACTTTCAAAAATCCCATCTGGATTAATTGAATCTTCTCAATAATTCTTTTTATTCTCCAATCCACCTTATGATTCTTAGGAGTCTTCAAGAGATTAATCATAAGTTGAGATTCAGACTCAACTAACACCTTTTCCCATCCAACCTTAGTAGCCTCCTGAAGGCCTCTGAGGATACCATACCCCTCAACAAGGTTATTGGAAAGAATACCCAAATTCTCAGCAAAAGTAAAAACCAGGGAGCCATCTAAAAGTCTACCAATTCCTCCCACACTGGATTTTCCAGGGTTCCCTCTAGAGGCTCCATCAGTATTGACTTTTCCAAAATCCTTAGGAGGAGGTTGCCAATTTCTAGTCCTATCCATATTACTAATACTCACATTCCCTTTAAGTTGGTTGCCCTTAGAAGATTTAATCTTCAATATTTGCATCACTTGATCCCATCTTTGGTGGGAGTTTTGGGGGTGATTAAGGAGTTGATGGACTGATTCAACTAAGTTGGCTATGGTCTTTTGCCAAATATAGTGAATATCCTTCCTATCTTGATTAAAAATTTGGTTGTTCCTTTCATTCCAAATATTCCAAAGAAGAATGGTAGAACCCATCCAAACTAACTATCTAATAAAATGATCAACACCCTCTTGATTAGGCCAATCCCTCCAAAGCTATTCAAAAGTAAAAAAATTGGACCACTATAAGCCAAGTAAAGTGGCCATTCTCCTCCATAGCTCAGAGGCTAAAGTACACTCAATAAAAATATGGTTGAGATTTTCTACATTCTCTTCACACATTTCACATCTAAAAGGGCCATGAAAACCATGCTTCATAAGTTGCTCACCAGTAAGCACCCTACGATGCAATAAAATCCAATTAAAGAACCTCACCTTAGGCCAAAGATTTTGAGCCCACAATCGAGAAAATATGTCAGAATAATGGTTGGGATTATTATGGCATAAGGTCAAATAACCTTGAGCAACTGAATACTCACCCTTAGTAGTGTTGTTCCATCCAAAACAATATTTTTCATGGGACCAAGAGAGGGATCTCATATGAAGGATGCCTTGGATATCTTGTCTTTGCCTTTATGGGATTTGAATAGGCCAGTCCTCAATAGGGATCCAATATCTACCAACCTTTGAATTACCAGTATGGTATCGACAGTAATTAGCCACCTTTATCCAATTAGCTCGGTGAAGCTCCTCCATCCAAGGCCTCCAATTGGGAAACTGAGTTATCAAAGGCTTGTGACCATCCCAAGAATCTATCCAAAAATTTACCTGTTGACCATTATGAATGATCCAAAATAATTTTTTCTTTATCAAATCCTCACCAGTCTTAAGAACTGCTAAAATGGGAGAACCTTTGGTAGGAAGTTGATAGCGAACAAGGTCTTCAGGACTTTTGTTCTCAGCATATTTAGCACGGATATTATTGGCCCAAAGAGCATTGGGGTTATGCAACATCCTCCAATATAATTTAGTAGCTAAAGCTTTGTTGTTATTAATAGAAGACCAAAATCCTAACCCCCCTTCACTCTTAGGAAGACATAAAGTATCCCATTTCACCAAGGCCCATTTTCTTTTCTCCTTAGTACCACTCCAAAGGAAACAATGACTGATTTGATCAAATTCTCGAAGAACAACCTTTGGGATATTCAAAATGGAAGAAACATAAATAGGAATAGCTTGAAGGACTGATTTTACCAAGGTGATTCTACCCCCATAAGAAAGCCACTTGTTGGTCCACTTTCCAATTTTCTTCTTGACTTTGTCCAACAACCAATTCCAATCTTTATTTTTTTGCCTTTGAATATTTATGGGAATACCTAAATAAGTGATTGGAAGAGAGGTCTTCTTATATCTTAATTTATCCAAGACCATGGATTCCTATCTAGTAGAGTAGTGAAAGAAAATAACTTTAGATTTGTCTTCATTGATCAACTGACCAGAGCCTTAGAAAAATAGCTAATGATTTGCTTAATATTAGAAGCTTCCTTAACTGTAGCTTTACCTAAAAGAGTAGAGTCATCCACAAATTGAATATGAGAGATAGGTCTAGCTCCATGAGCAATGGTAACTCCATCAAGGGTTTTGTTTTCCCTCTTTTTAGTTATAGTCCTACCCAAGCATTCAAAAATAATGATGAATAAATAAGGGGATAGCGGGTCACCTTGCCTAATACCTCTGGAAGCTGGGAATAATTGAGAAGGCCTGCCATTGATAAGAACTAAGTAGGAAACTAAAGAGATACATCCCATAATCCAATCCATCCAATCCTTAGAGAAACCAAATTACCTCAAAAATTTGATAAGGAAGTACCAATCCACTCTGTCATAAGCTTTGGATAAGTCTAACCGAATGAACATGGAAGGAGAATTTTGCATATCCATGGAATGGATGGATTCCTGAGCAAGAACTATATCATCTACTATTTGACGTCCTTCCACATAACCCCCTTGCTCGGGGAAATAATCTTATGCAAAAGAGGCTTCAACCTTTCTGCCATGATTTTAGTAATGATTTTGAGAAGAACATTACATAAAGCAATAGGTCTAAAAGCTGAGATATGATCAACCTCTTGAGATTTTGGAACAAGAGTAATATAAGTTTTATTGATAACATTCAAAATTTCTTTGGCTTTCCTGGATTCTTCCACCACCTCTAATAAATCAACATGAAGGATATCCTAGAACTCTTGGTAGAACTCAATGGCAAAAACCATCAGGACCTGGGGTTTTCCATTTTTGCATTTTAAAAACTACTTGTTGAAGCTCACTGATAGTAACATGGGAAATCAAAATAGATTTCTCCTCAGAAGTGATAAGAGAAGGGATTACTTGAAGAACATTTTGTTGTGAAGCTGAGTCAAGAGGAGTAGCAGCAAAAAGATTGGAAAAGTAATCAACAAAAATAGAGTTCATGCCATCCCAAGTATAAACAACATATCCAGAATTTGATTTTAAGGAAGAAATAAAGTTGTGAGATATTCGATCTAGAAGATATTTGTGGAAGAAATTTGCATTTCGATCTCCTTATTTGAGCCATTGAATTCTAGATTTTTGCTTCCATAATATTTCTTCTATTTTTTCCCATTCCTCTAACTGAGTTGTGAATTTAATTTCATCTGCACTTCTCTTCTTTGTGAGGCCATCTAAATGGATTTTATTATTCAAATTTTCAAGATGAGCAATAACTTCATGTTTTTTTTATGAACATCCCCAAACTCTTTCCAATTCAAAGTCTTGATTTTGGATTTAATGTATTGCAGTATTTTGGTAAAACAGAACATCTTAGTCCCATGCCTAGGTTTACCTTCCTTCCACCATTGTTGCACATGAGGTCTAAAGGAAATGTCTCTAATCCACATTAATTGAAAATGAAAAGGAGAGAAACTCACATTGGTTTTCCATATTTCCACCATGACTAGCCAATGATCCGAACAAACATTATTAAGAGTCTTAACTTTAGGATTGTGACCATGGATTAAGAAATTTTTAGAGAGCTAAAACCTATCTAATATCTCCATTATACAAGCTAAGCCTTGCCTTCTGTTAGACCAAGTCATAAGGCCATTATCTAGTTGGATATCCACAAGATGGAGGTTTGCAATATATTCGCTCATGAGGTCAGTGCTTTTTTCTAAATTTCTATTTCCCTCCATTTTCTCATCTAGAGAGATGATGGTATTGAAATATACTCCGATCAAGATCTAAGCTTTAGGAAAATGAGAGATAATATGAGTAATATCCTTCCATTGTCTTCTTTTTCCTCCAAATAAGTCAGAGCATAAAAATTAATGCAGAGCATATGGTAGGGTACCTAGGAATAGATATTTGGGGATATATTATTATACCATATTCTTATTCTACTTTGAAGAGCCTACTACTAATATTATATTATATTAAAATATAATATAATATTATAATACAATCAACCTTGGGTTATGTATGGCCCATGCCAACCCTTATACAATATAATAATATATCCCCAAATATCTATTCCTAGGTACCCTACAAGGAAAATCAAGAAGCGGTTATAGAAGAACAATTGAAGAACATGAAACAGAATCCAAGAAGGCGATAGTAGCAACAGAGTCCATGAAAGAAGTAGTAGTAACTAATTCAGTGGAAATAACATTGTAGGATATTTCTCAGCTTGAGGAGCAAGGATACAAGGAAAATCAAGAAGTGGTTGTAGAAGAACAAATTGAAGAACAGGAAATAGAATCCACGAAGGCGATAGCAGCAATAGAGTCCAAGGAATATTTGATAGAAGAGCACAAGGACACACCAAACAAAGATAAAATGAAAGAACAAGGTGTAGAAGAATTTATAACAATGAAGCCAAAGGTTGAAAAGTCAAAGAAGGTAGAACATCAAGTAAAGGTTGCACCATATCGCCATCCACACCACCATGAGCGGAAACAATATTGGAGGCATGGTTCAAAGCAACAACATTATGGTTCTACATGTAATAAACAGGGCACCAACTATGGCAGTGTTTGGCAAAGAAAGCATAGTGATCATGGTTTTCAGCATGGTTCAATAGCATCAAGGAACAAGTGGACCCATCATTCAAGTTATCAAAATACAACAACAAAAGCGTGGAGCCAACGAAGCAGATTTGGATACTCAAGTAACAAAATGGCGTACCGGCATCATCGAGTTTCACTTGGATGGATGGATGATCGAGATTGGTACCAATTGCTAACATTGCTTAGCAAATCATGCTATCAGGTTTCTTCATATGTTTCTAGGACGAAACATTTGTAAGGAGGGTGGCATGGTAGGGTACCTAGGAATAGATATTTGGGGATATATTATTATATTGTATAAGGGTTGGCATGGGCCATACATAACCCAAGGTTGATTGTATTATAATATTATATTATATTTTAATATAATATAATATTAGTAGTAGGCTCTCCAAAGTAGAATAAGAATATGGATATATAAAGAAGAGATATTTGTCATTGTAATCATTCATATCATTGAAGAAGAATCTTATGTAATCGTCGTGCCCACGAAGTGGCCTCTCATCTTGGGAGATCTTGTGGAGTTATTCCTTCCTTAAGGATTATTATTGGTGTGCCCTACCTTAAGGGTATTATCTATCTCTCTCTCATTTGTGGATTGTTATTGTGGATAATGTATTGTGGATGAATGATTTGATATTTCTGCATATTTGTGAATGGTTCATGTTTAATAATAATAAAGTTATGCAACAACATAATCTAGTTGGAACTTCTACTTTGAATAGCTATAGCCCACAAACCCCAACTACCAACCATATGGTGAATAACTACCTTTTTTGGGTCCCAAAGAGAATAAATGCCACCCGAAGGCCCTTGGTAACTAAAGGAAACCACTTTTCCAACTGGCCAAATTTTACTAGCAATTGAGTCCATATCCTCTATTGACATCTTTGTTTTTTGAATGAAAACAAGATGTGGGTGATTTATATGAATCATTCTTCTAATTTCATTGTGTTTTGAAAGACTCCCTTTGAGTCCTATAATATTCCAAGTGATGATCTTCATTAATACCAGGGCTAATAAAGTTGGGAAGGGCATTAATCTTACCTTCCTCTACAAGCTTTTGACCTTCTTTTACCATATGATATTTATTGGTCTTGTGACCTGCTTTTTGATTAGAATCCATCTTCAATTTTTTTTTCCCTATTTCTTGACTTATTCCAATTGAATCTAAGATGGCTTCTAACCTTTAATAATGATCGTACACAACAAAAATTTTACTAGATGGTTCAACGGAGTCTATATTGGGACCTACATTATTTGAAATTTTGACATTTGAAAGATTGTTTTTCTTGTGTAAATTTTCTCCTTTTTGTTCTATTGAAAACCTTTAATTTTTTGGTTTGTCTCTAAGTTCTTCCCTTCATATTTAAATTGTGTTTCTAAGATTTCAGTTTCCATTATTTCCTCTTCTTCACTTGGGACATCATTTGTGGAAAGGATTTCAAAAATATTAGCATATGACTTTGATTGATCCTTCATAACTGGTTTTTTTTTAGTGTTCTTATTCTTAGGTATTTGGAAAACTATTGAGTTTATATCTTCTTTCTTTTGATCAGGAATTTTATTTGGGCAAGCACTGGCCAAATGACCATATTCATGGCAAATTCTACAATGAAAATGAATGTTCTCATAGTCCACTACTTGCTCCCAAGTGTCTTCCCCAAATTGTAATGTGACATTTTTAGTTAGGGGTTTGTTAAAATCCATTAAAACACAAATTCGAGCATAAATAATATGTTCAAAATTTTGAATACAATCATCAGTCATCATAAAAGTTCCTAAAGAGTTTCCAATTGAAGAAAAAATAGTAGGATTCCAAAATTCAATAGGGAGTCCAAAGAGTCTAACCCACATGGGAGCTATAGAAGGCATCTCTTCTTTGGCTTTAAATTTAGTATGTCAGGGCTTCATGAAAAGCCCCGCCCTTCCAAAAAACCAAGGACCCCCTTGAAAATTTTTCTCTCTATCTTCATTATTAGCAAATAAAACAAGAAAATAACCATTTGGATAAATAGAGATTTGTAACTCACCTTTAGTTTTCCAGCTTTTTGCAACCCAAAATTTGAAATTAGATAGACTCGAACGAAAACCCACGAACCGACAAATTAGTCCTCTTTTTTCCAAATCTTCAATACCAGTATGAATGTTACCCATATCAAGCTTAACAATAGGAGTTCCATCAACTTCTTTAAGACATCTTGACTCCATTTTCCTGGGATCAATCTTAGGCATTATTAGAGGTTTATGGGAAGCCCTAATATTGATATTAGCATTGGGCTGAGGCTATCCACCATGAAGGGCATCCCTAAAATTCATTTTTGGGACTAAGTCTTCGAAATTCTTACCCTTGACAGGGGTTTTCACAATAGAATTACTTAGCACCATATTCACTTGAGATATGAGTCATTTTTTTATCAAATGCTTGACACTTTTTTTGTGATCTCTTTAATCCTTGCCCTAGACACCATGGAAAGGTATGGTTTTCACTTTTCTTCTGTGCAGCAAATTGGAAGCCGTTGTCACTCAAATTCACAGTATGATCTATTGAAAGATAAATTTCTAACCCATCTTGGATCCCCTGCAACATTTCCTGCTAAAATATTAAGCATAAACCACAATAATATTTTCCACTAGGGCACGAAGGCCCTAAAAATCAACCTCTAGAGTTGCTTGCACTCAACCCAGATGAAACCCTTGCATAGCCGCTTGACAAATATCTCATTCACACATAGGTATGTACTAGGATCTGTGTTTCTCAAAATGATATGAAAATTTGTGGAGACATTCTAGGGTTTTTCAGGCATCTACCCTCAAAATTTTAGCTCAATCCGAGTCTGGATGACTGAGATATGGCCAAAATTAATTCAGAAGTTTGGGCAGTCCATTGACATCCTCGTTCTGTGTTTGCCTTTTAAAAAATAAGGCGAACTCATCAAAATTTAATATACTTACTTCTAGGCTTCTTAAAATGATTTAGATATATCATAGAGTGTCGAGTGTAAGAAATTATTTATAAAGATGTCAAGGGTTCAAGTCCTCTTAATAGTCAATAATGCTACTTATAGTTTCCTCAACACTCTAAAATACATGGTATTTTGTGAAGTATTTTTAAACCAAGTAGAATTATGGAATAAGAAAGGGATTCATAAAACATCTTCCATGATGAAATAGAGTGAATTTTCTTTCATTCCCAAATGAAAAGGTTTCATGAAGTATCTTCATGACCAAATAAATTAAATTCTTTCAATAACCAAATAAAATTATAAAATAAAAAATACTTCATGGAATATCTTCCTAAATCGAATAAATTTGTAAAATATAAAAAGTCTCGTTAGGTGTAAATCCTAGTGATGAAAAAATAAAATATCCATGAAGTATATTCCATAACTACATTCAATTCCCTAAAGCATTCTAGATCATCCACAAAAGAAAAGTATGGTAGAATAGAAAAAATATTAGTCAGCCATTAGGCTTCCTTCCATCCCTACTTCAATAAATTTTGAAAGTATAATATATGTAAAATAAGGTTATGTGTAAGGGGTTGGCCCCAAAATGTATTTATAAAAATTCGGTGAATCAATTTCGAAATCCAGGCAAATAGTGTCCAAACACATGTAGAAGGTTCAATCCAGGCAAATAGTTTCCAAACACATGTAGAAGGTTCACTATTATTAGGGGCAATGTTGGAAATTTAAACTTAAAATGGTCAAATTATTATAAAATTGGGATGAATCGACCCAAAAAAATTTGCACCCAATTTTTTTTGGCTAATGGGCCTTGGTCAAGGGTCCCAAATATTAGCCAATTCAAAATTTTGAAAATCCTAATTTTACCCAATTTGGCGATAAATAGCCGTTATGCATAACCCTGATGTAAAATAAATAATTAAAGTGAATAATTTGCATTTATGTTAGGATTGATTCAATATGTTAGATATAACTATATAGTATAATCATGCAAATATTTTTGAACATTCTGCATAAAGCATTAAATCAATTTAAATTGTTTAAAATTTAGAAATTCATATCAATCCTAAAAATTACCTCTATCTAATTTAAAAGTAATCATATTTTTTCATAAAACTATTATTCTTAAAAGAAAACCTTTAACTAAACTAAAATACATACCATTCATGCTTTAAACCAATACTAATAAAAATTATTATTATTTTTATAAATATACAATTAAAAAATATATTATAACTTTTATTAAAATTTAATAAACATCATAAAATTTACAAAATAAAAGATTTAAAACAAAATGATTTTATTTGCATGTTATAGTTAGTAAAAAACAAAACTTCACACTTCCTCATCCTATATACAACACTTCACATGCAACAAAAAATTGGATCTAAAGTTATTTCTATGCTAGAACTAAAAAAAACTGAACATAAGTTAGAATTTAATAGAATACCTTAATGGACAAGGGCTCAAGGTATTGGTAAATGCAACCTCAATGAATAGAACTAGTTTGTGGAATCAAGTGGATTTTAGTAGAAGAATTACTTTTAGAATGAAATGAACCTGAGTAATAACTAAACAACCTGAGTAGTGGATTAACTAAACAAAAGATTTTACAAGGTATTTATAAGATTAATACAAGGAAAAAACTCTTTAGTATGATAAAAAAAACCCAACTAGTGAATAGTTTATAGCTAAGGAGGAATACAACGTAATATTTGAAGATAATAATAAAGAGGTCCTTTAGTGGTAGAGCAAGACTTGGAACATGAAAGTGGCTTTGAAAATCATAATTTTTCATGGTTAGCATTGGCTAAGAAGACATTGACATGGGATACTTTATAAAAGAGGTCTTGGCAGGGTTCAAGTCAATGCAATCTATGCAAAAAGGAAGAAGAAATAATGGATCATCTACTGGTTCACTGTGATTTCTTGAGAGAAGTGTGAAAGCATATTCTACCCATGACTAAGGGAAATGGATGGTGGAAAGAATCAAATCTATTGAAGAATATGTAGTAATGGTTCCAAGACAAAGGTTTACAGGAATACAAGTTTATGTTGTTCTAAAGCAAGGGAATTCTACCTATACAAGTTAAATATTAGATCAAATATACTTATGAAGGCATAAAAAAGCTTTCAAAATTAAAGGCTATAAGATAAATTTATAGTTTAACAATGGATACTACAAAGTTTTGGGCTTTTTGTGATGGAGATTGTCAAGCTAATATAGGTAGATGTGGGGTAGAAGGAGTGTTATATCAAGATGAAAATCATAAATACACTTTCAAAGTAGGTCTTGTGAAGGCACCAACAATGTGATAGAGTGAAATGCTTTGATACTTTTGTTAAGAATATCAAATGAAATAGGAAATAACATAACACTAAATTTATAGTGACTCAAAATTGGTGGTGGACTAGGTCTTAGGATTAATGGGGATGCAAAATTTGATATTTAGGCCTTATTATGAGCAAGTGAAATTTCTAGAAGCATCATTTGTAGAGATATCTTATAACCATATTTATAAAAAATTAATTGAGAAAGCAAATAATCTATCAATATTGCCTTGGATATTCCAATTGGTACTTGGATAAATGTAGTGTGTGGGACTATGATTCCACCATAATTTACACCCTTTTTATATTTGTCTCTATGTGATAGAAGATGTGGTTTAGGATACTTTTTATATTATTTTTAGACCTTTTTTACAATTAAGATCATATTTGTAAGATGATTGATGGCCCTATGGCTGAAGTATCAAAATGACACTTTTATAAAATGAATGACACTAAGTTGTTCATATTTTTTTGTGTGTCAAGTCCAATAATTTTTTTAAGAAATTTGAGATCTTGGATCAACTTTTAATTGGATTGTTTAATAATTCCTATATAAAGGTATAAATTACCCCTATTATAAAATTTTTAAAAACTTTGAAATAAAAATAATTAATTTTTTTTCCTAGGAAAAAAAAGAAGTTAACACTTTTAAAAAATTCTGAGCTAAAATTAAAAGAGATAACATAAGTTAGTAATTTCTTTCTCTTAAAATATTTGAATTTAGTTTAATAATGTCCCAAAAAGAAACATCAACATGTTTTTAAAATGAAATAAATTTGTGATAGAACATGCAACCTTCTTCTTTAAGGTAAAAATGGTATCCTACAATATAATTTAATTTAATGTCTTATATTAACTAATATTTAAGCTAAATATGTGGATAGACTTTTAATTTAGAAGGATCTGGGAAAAAGAAAAAAAAAAATTGTTTGCTTTAACAAATTTCTTAGAGCTTTTCTCTATTACACCTCATTATTAAAATAAAAGTAAAATAAATTTAAGCTTATTTTTTAATTGTAAACATAGACATAAAACTTAAGAAATATATGGTCAAATAAAATATGATTCAAGTATATATTTAAAAAATAAACTTTATAAAAATTAAAAGTCATATTACATAATCCGATCTTATTTTTTATCTAAAAACATTTAATCTTTAGTCATATTACATTTAATTTATTAAAAATTATTAAATTATAATTAAATATTTATTTTCAAACTATTAATTATTTTTTATTATAAAATAATTTATCATTTTCAATTAAACTCTTATGTTATGTTGTTATTATAATGTTTTTAATTTTATTGTATTCCAAGAAAAAGAGTTGTTTAACCCCTCAACCCTGTATATAATTAAATTTTATTAGGATTTACTGAGTTTTGGATTATTATTATTGTAAGACATGATGGGCATGGGAATATTAGTTTGTGTTAGTATGTTTTAAAGTATTATATAACTAGATGCATAGCAACCATTATTTAAATAATGAAGGGATAGTTGTCGCTTTCAATTTCCAGCAATGCAGCAACCCAATCCACCCTTTCTATGTCCTTCCCACTCAACCATATTGAAATCCTCTCTGAGGAACCAATATGCCTTAGGAAGATTAAATTGCATCCAATACCATAAACGAACTTGATCACTAGCAGCATTAGGACCATACACTGAACATATTCCAATATCTTGGCCAACCAAAGCAAAATGTTCCTCTGGATCCTCACCTCAATCTAGCAAAATAGAGACCAACCATTGTCTAACAACCAAAATAGCACCCCCAGACCCTTGACGATGAGAAGAGCTTCACCAAGAGCTGTTTAAGCAGCTATACAATTCAAATAAAAGAGCAGAAATAGAAAGAATATTTGTGAGATTTTTTACTTGTGTTAGTAAAGGAAAGAGGCTTGTGCATGTTGATATGGGAGTTACTGGCTCTGACCACACTCCTATTTCTAGATGTGTTCACATTGGTGCGATGCTTGTTTAGAAGAAAAACTTGAGAGTTGATTCGTTGTGTGATCCAAGACCTTTCGAGAAGGGATGGGTCCCTTGGTGGGATGTTGTTGTCAAAAGAATGGTTAATTTTTAAGGGATGGGATAGAATTATGGCTAGAAAAAGGAGAAGATAGATGAAGTCTCTCAGACATAATCTTGAGGAGGACAAGAGTTGGAAGCTTATCCTTTTAATTTGTCCTTACAAGAAAGTTGTTCTAGAGGGAGAAATTGAAGATTATATTGGTAGAGGAGTGCAAGTGAGGAGCAGGCTCCATTGGATAAAGGAAGGAGATGCTTCAACTAAATTCTCTACAGCAGGAATATTGTACTCATACTGAGGATGAGGAAGAGATAAGAGAGATTTTTGGTAATAAATTTAGTAAGATTTTTTAGGCGTATGAGAGCACTGTGGATGTTCAACATGCTAGGGAGTTCATTAAATATTGCATTTCAAAAAATATTTTTATCTTTGAGAGTGATCGCATGGTCATTGATTTTTCCAAGGAGGAATTGTTTGGTGCTTTATCTATAATGAAGAATGGTAAGTCTCCCGGTCTGGATGGTCTTCCAATAGAATTTTATAAGTATATGTGGGATTGCCTAGGGGAAGACTATACTAAAATGGTACAGGAAGTGTTTGAAGGAGTAGGAATTTCTTCTGGGCTGAATTAGGGTGTGATTAAATTAATCCCAAAAGGAAGTAATAAGGAAAAAATTGGTCGTTGGAGACCTATTACTCTTTTGAATGTTTCGTATAAGATAGTTATGAAAGATTTATCTTTGAGGTTGAGAGACATTGCTGCCAGAATTATTAGAGAAGAATAAACTAGGTTTGTGAAAGAGATATTTATCCTAGATATTGTTCTTTCTATCTGGGATATGATGGAATGGACGGAAGAATCTCAGTAGTAGGCTCTCTTCTTAAAAATAGACTTTTATAAAGCATATGATAGGGTTGATTGGACGTTTATTTTTAAAATGTTTGAATGACTTGGGTTTAGCAGATCTGTAGTTCAAAATATCCGTATCTCTTCTCCTCAACTTATCCCAAGGTGGTGGTCAATGGAAGAATGTCAAAAAGTATTCAAATTTTTAGATCAATCAGGTAGGGTTGTCCTTTGTCTCCATTGTTGTTTGTCTTGTCTATGGATGGTTTGGGGTATATTTTGGAAAAAAATAGGTCAAGTGGGCTTATTAGAGGCATCACTCTTGCAAAGGGATATCTTCTAAATAGTCATTTTGTTGATGACTCTTTCCTTACTGTGCATCCAAATAGAGATTTCATTTTCGGTATGCAAGATTACCTTCAAAATTTTGTCTTGATTCTAGGGCAATGGTGAGTGAGGCTAAATCATATTACTAGCTAATAGGAGCTGAGAATATGCCTGGTGGGATTAACATTGGTTGGAGGAAAGTTTATTATGGATAAATTTTTAGGTATTTGGGCATTCCCTTTGGTAGGAGGATTTTTGTCAAATCTATGTGGGATTGGTGCTAAGTTTGAAAAGAAGCTTCAAGCTTGGAAAAATAATATGATTTCTTTTGCTGGGAAGCTAACTTTTGTTAGTAATATTCTCCAAACTTGTCACATGTATTACTCTTCTTGTTGGATCCCAATTTTTTTTTATTTGTGGAAAACATCCCAAAAGGGATGCCACTTTCGGGTAAGACCCAAGGAGGTAGGGGTATCCATTCCGCCAAAAATGCCCAGGACTCGGACCTGGCCTACCACCTTTGACATACTCAAGGAGCAAACAAACACACAAAACCAATTTAAAAATAAGTAAATAACAACAAAAATAATAAAATAAAATAAAAAACATGCTCCTTGAGTGTGTCAAAAACAAAAGCACAACCAAACACGCACAATAAGATAAAAGAAACCACAACACAAACCACATAGAAAAACACAAGAACCACATAACAAAACACAAACAAGACAAAAACAACAGAACACTACAAAGACATAACCCAAAAAAACATGAAAAATAAACACAACCAAAACCTAAAAAATAAAATAAATAAAAATAAAAATAAAAAACAACCAACAACAGACAATAAACAAAAACAAAAAACATAGAAAACACTCACACATAAAAACACGAAATAACACAAACAAAGAGAAACCCAAGAACAAGAACGAAAAAAACACAAGAACAATAACAAAAAACATTAAAAAAAAAACAAAACAACAAAAACACAAGAACAACAAAAAACAACACAAAGAACACAAAAACAAAACAAAACAAAAGAACCCACCCACCTTAAAAAACTAAACAAAAAAAACAAAGAAGAAAAAAGAAAAAAGAAAAAATGAACAAAACAATGACCTATCTAGACCAGAAGACTATTAAGGCAAGAATCAACAGAGGAAACAAAATAAAGAATAGAATGAGCTAGGGAACTAAAAAAAACTGAATGAACCAAAGAGAAGCCAAAAAAAAAAACAAGAAGAAACTAGGTACCTTCGAACCGGAGCCATCCAAAGAAATGATAGAAAGAAGAGCTTCCCTAATTTGAGAAGCCCACCATATAGGAGGGTGGCCATAACAAGTAAGATCACCTTTGTCCAAAGCCCAATTAGCTAAAGCATCAACACTCTTGTTTTGATCTCTCGACCACATGATTGTAATCAACTTTCAAAAATCCCATCTGGATTAACTGAATCTTCTCAATAATTCTTTTTATTCTCCAATCCACCTTATGATTCTTAGAAGGAGTCTTCAAGAGATTAATCATAAGTTGAGAGTCAGACTCAACTAACACCTTTTCCCATCCAACCTTAGTAGCCTCCTGAAGGCCTCTCGAGGATACCATACCCCTCAACAAGGTTATTGGAAAGAATACCCAAATTCTCAAGCAAAAGTAAAAACCAGGGAGCCATCTCGAAAGTCTACCAATTCCTCCCACACTGGCTTTTCCAGGGTTCCCTCTAGAGGCTCCATCAGCATTGACTTTTCCAAAATCCTTAGGAGGAGGTTGCCAATTTCTAGTCCTATCCATCTTACTAATACTCACATTCCCTTTAAGTTGGTTGCCCTTAGAAGGTTTAATATTCAATATTTGCATCACTTGATCCCATATTTGGTGGGAGTTTTGGGGGTGATTAAGGAGTTGATGGACTGATTCAACTAAGTTGGCTATGGTCTTTTGCCAAATATAGTGAATATCCTTCCTATCTTGATTAAAAATTTGGTTGTTCCTTTCATTCCAAATATTCCAAAGAAGAATGGTAGAACCCATCCAAACTAACTACCTAATAAAATGATCAACACCCTCTTGATTAGGCCAATCCCTCCAAAGTTGTTCAAAAGTAAAAAAATTGGACCACTGTAAGCCAAGTAAAGTGGCCATTCTCCTCCATAGCTCAGAGGCTAAAGTACACTCAATAAAAATATGGTTGATATTTTCTACATTCTCTTCACACATTTCACATCTAAAAGGGCCATGAAAACCACGCTTCATAAGTTGCTCACCAAGAAGCACCCTACGATGCAATAAAAGCCAATTAAAGAACCTCACCTTAGGCCAGAGCTTTTGAGCCCACAATTGAGAAAATATGTCGAAAGAATGGTTGGGATTATTATGGCATAAGGTCAAATAACCTTGAGCAACTGAATACTCACCCTTAGTAGTGTTGTTCCATCCAAAACAATCTTTTTCATGGGACCAAGAGAGGGATCTCATATGAAGGATGCCTTGGATATCTTGTCTTTGCCTTTCTAGGATTTGAATAGGCCAGTCCTCAATAGGGATCCAATATCTACCAACCTTTGAATTACCAATATGGTACCGACAGTAATTAGCCACCTTTATCCAATTAGCTCGATGAAGCTCCTCCATCCAAGGCCTCCAATCGGGAAACTGAGTTATCAAAGGCTTGTGACCATCCCAAGAATCTATCCAAAAATTTGCATGTTGACCATTATGAATGATCCAAAATAATTTTTTCTTTATCAAATCCTCACCAGTCTTAAGAACTGCTAAAATGGGAGAACCTTTGGTAGGAAGTTGATAGCGAACAAGGTCTTCAGGACTTTTGTTCTCAGCATATTTAGCACGGAGATTATTGGCCCAAAGAGCATTGGGGTTATGCAACATCCTCCAATATAATTTAGCAGCTAAAGCTTTGTTGTTATTAATTGAAGACCGGAATCCTAACCCCCCTTCACTCTTAGGAAGACATAAAGTATCCCATTTCACCAAGGCCCATTTTCTTTTCTCCTTAGTACCACTCCAAAGGAAACGATGACCGATTTGATCCAATTCTCGAAGAACAACCTTTGGGATATTCAAAATGGAAGAAACATAAATAGGAATAGCTTGAAGGACTGATTTTACCAAGGTGATTCTACCCCCGAAGAAAGCCACTTGTTGGTCCACTTTCCAATTTTCTTCTTGACTTTGTCCAACAACCAATTCCAATCTTTATTTTTCTGCCTTTGAATATTTATGGGAATACCTAAATAAGTGATTGGAAGAGAGGTCTTCTTATATCTTAATTTATCCAAGACCATGGATTCCTGTCTAGCAGAGTAGTGAAAGAAAATAACTTTAGATTTGTCTTCATTGATCAACTGCCCAGTAGCCTTAGAAAAATAGCTAATGATTTGCTTAATATTAGAAGCTTCCTTAACTGTAGCTTTACCTAAAAGAGTAGAGTCATCCACAAATTGAAGATGAGAGATAGGTCTAGCTCCATGAGCAATGGTAACTCCCTCAAGGGTTTTTTTTTCCCTCTTTTTGGTTATAGTCCTACCCAAGCATTCAACAAGAATGATGAATAAATAAGGGGATAGCGGGTCACCTTGCCTAATACCTCTAGAAGCTGGGAAATACTGAGAAGGCCTGCCATTGATAAGAACTAAGTAGGAAACTGAAGAGATACATCCCATAATCCAATCCATCCAATCCTTAGAGAAACCAAATTGCCTCAAAACTTTGATAAGGAAGTGCCAATCCACTCTGTCATAAGCTTTGGATAAGTCTAACCGAATGAACATAGAAGGAGAATTTTGCATATCCATGGAATGGATGGCTTCCTGAGCAAGAACTATCTCATCTACTATTTGACGTCCTTCCACATATCCCCCTGGGGAAATAATCTTATGCAAAAGAGGCTTCAACCTTTCTGCCATGATTTTAGTAATGATTTTGAGAAGAACATTACATAAAGCAATAGGTCTAAAAGCTGAGATATGATCAACCTCTTGAGCTTTTGGAACAAGAGTAATATAAGTTTTATTGATAACCTTCAAAATTTCTTTGGCTTTCCTAGCTTCTTCCACCACCTCTAATAAATCAACATGAAGGATATCCCGGAACTCTTGGTAGAACTCAATAGGAAAACCATCAAGACCTGGGGTTTTCCCTTTTTGCATTTTAAAAACTACTTGTTGAAGCTCATTGATAGTAATAGGAGCAGTCAAAATAGAGTTCTCCTCAGAAGTGATAAGAGAAGGGATTTCTTGAAGAACATTTTGTTGTGAAGCTGAGTCAAGAGGAGTAGCAACAAAAATATTGGAAAAGTAATCAACAACAATAGAGTTCATGCCATCCCAAGTATAAACAACATCTCCAAAATCTGATTTTAAGGAAGAAATAAAGTTGTGAGATCTTCGAGCTAGAAGAGATTTGTGGAAGAAATTTGTGTTTCGATCTCCTTCTTTGAGCCATTGAATTCTAGATTTTTGCTTCCATAAGATTTCTTCTCTTTTTTCCCATTCCTCTAACCGAGTTGTGAGTTTAATTTCATCTGCACTTCTCTTCTCTGTGAGGCCATCTAAATGGATTTTCTTATTCAAATTTTCAATATGAGCAATAACTTCATGTTTTTTTTTATGAACATCCCCAAACTCTTTCCAGTTCCAAGTCTTGATTTTGGATTTAATGTATTGCAATATTTTGGCAAAATAGAACATCTTAGTCCCATGCCTAGGTTTACCTTCCTTCCACCATTGTTGCACACGAGGTCTGAAGGAAATGTCTCTAAGCCACATTAATTGAAAACGAAAAGGAGAGAAACTCACATTGGTTTTCCACATTTCCACCATGACTGGCCAATGATCCGAACCAACATTATTAAGAGTCTTCACTTTAGGAATGTGACCATGGATTAAGAAATTTTCAGAGAGCAAAAACCTATCCAATCTCTCCATTATACAAGCTAAGCCTTGCCTTCTGTTAGACCAAGTCATAAGGCCATTATCTCGGTTGGATATCCACAAGATGGAGGTTTGCAATATATTCGCTCATGAGGTCAGTGCTTTTGTCCAAATTTCTATTTCCCCCCCTTTTCTCATCCAGAGAGAGGATGGTATTGAAATCTCCTCCGATCAAGATCCAAGATTTAGGAAAATGAGAGATAATATGAGTAATATCCTTCCACTGTCTTCTTTTTTCCTCCAAAGAAGTCGAGGCATAAATAGTAGAGCATAATCTGGTTGGAATGTCTACTTTGAATAGCTATAGCCAACAAACCCCAACTGCCAACCATATGGTGAATAACTACCTCTTTTGGGTCCCAAAGACAAGCAATGCCACCCGAAGTCCCTTGGGAACCGAGGGAAACCACTTTTCCAACTGGCCAAATTTTACCGGCAATTAAGTCCATATCCTCCATTGACATCTTTGTTTCTTGAAGGAAAACAAGATGTGGATGATTTATTCGAATCATTCTTCTAATTTCATTTTGTTTTGAAAGACTCCCTTTGAGTCCTCTAATATTCCAAGTGATGATCTTCATTAATACCAGGGCTAAAAAATTTGGGAAGGGCATTAATCTTACCTTCCTCTACAAGCTTTTCACCTTCTTTTACCATATGATATTGATTGGTCTTGCGACCTACTTTTTTATTAGAATCCATCTTCAATTTTTTTTCCCTCGTTTCTTGACTTATTCCAATTGAATCTAAGATGGCTTCTAACCTTGAAGAATGCTCATACATAGCCAAAATTTTACTAGATGGTTCAATGGAGTCTATATTGGGACCTGCATTATTTGAAGTTTTGACATTTGAAATATTGTTTTTCTTGTGTAAATTTTCTCCTTTTTTTCTCGTTGAAAACCTTTGATTTGTTGGTTTGTCTCTTGAGTTCTTCCCTTCATATTTAAATTGTGTTTCTAAGATTTCAGTTTCCATTATTTCCTCTTCCTCACTTGGGACATCATTTGTGGAAAGGATTTCAAACATATTAGCAAATGACTTTGATTGATCCTTCATAACTGGTTTTTTTTTAGTGTTCTTCTTCTTAGGTATTTGGAAACCTGCTGAGTTTATATCTTCTTTCTTTTGATCAGGAATTTTATTTGGGCAAGCACTGGCCAAATGACCATATTCATGGCAAATTCTACAACGAAAAGGAATGTTCTCATAGTCCACTACTTGCTCCCAAGTGTCTTCCCCAAATTGTAATGTGATATTTTTAGGTAGGGGTTTGTCAAAATCCATTAAAACACAAATCCGAGCATAAATAATATGTTCAAAATTTTGAGTACAATCAACAGTCATCATAAAAGTTCCTAAAGAGTTTCCAATTGAAGAAAAAATAGTAGGATTCCAAAATTCAATAGGGAGGCCAAAGAGTCTAACCCACATGGGAGCTATAGAAGGCATCTCTTCTTCGAATTTAAATTTAGTATGCCAGGGCTTCATGAAAAGCCCTACCCTTCCAAAAAACCAAGGACCCCCTTGAAAAGTTTTCTCTCTATCTTCATTATTAGCAAATAAAACAAGAAAATAACCATTTGGATAAATAGAGATTTGTAACTCACCTTTAGTTTTCCAGCTTTTTGCAGCCCAGACTTTGAAAGTAGATAGACTCGAACGAAAACCCACGAACCGACAAATTAGTCCTCTTTTTTCCAAATCTTCAATGCCAATCTGAATGTTACCCATATCAAGCTTAACAATAGGAGTTCCATCAATAGCTTTAAGACATCCTGACTCTATTTTCCTGGGATCAATCTTAGGCATTCTTAGAGGTTTATGGGAAGCCCTAATATTGATATTAGCATTGGGCTGAGGCTGTCCACCATGAAGGGCATCCCTAAAATTCATTTTTGGGACTGAGTCTTCGAAATTCTTACCCTTGACAAGGGTTTTCACAGTAGAATTATTTTGTGGGTGCACCTTAGCACCAGATTCACTTGAGATATGAGCCATTTTTTGATCAACTACTTGAAACTTGTTTCGTGATCTCTTTAATCCTTGCCCTAGACGTCGTGGAAAGGTATGGTTTTCACTTTTCTTTTGTGCAACAAATTGGAAGTCGTTGTCACTCAAGTTCACAGTATGATCTGTTGAAAGACAAATTTCTAACCCATATTGTATCCCCTGCAACATTTCTTGCTAAAATATTGAGCATAAACCACAAAAATATTGGCCACTAGGGCCCGAAGGCCCTAAAAACCAACCTCTGGAGCTGCTTGCACTCAACCCAGATGAAACCCTCGCATAGCCGCTTGCCAAATATATCATTCACACATAGGGATGCGCTAGGATCTGTGTTGCTCCAAATGATATGAAAATTGGTGGAGATGTTCTAGGGTTTTTCAGGCATCTACCCTCAAAATTTTAGCTCAATCCGAGTTCGGATGAGTGAGATATGGCCAAAATGAGTTCGGTAGTTTGGGAAGTCCTACGAAAAATGTCTAATCAATTTCCCCTCCGTGAAGAGCATCTTGAGAGTGCATGTTGCATAGTAAATTAAGCAATACAAAGCTTTAGAGCCATTTGGATCCCCAACTTGACTCAATATAGGAGGTTGGAGACTTGCATTAGGAGTTTATTATGGGATAATATGGACGGTTCCAGGCATGTTCCCCTTATTGCCTAGAAGTATTACATTGTTCCTAAGAAGGAGGGTGGTTTGGGGCTTTTGCACATTCAGATTCAAGGAAAATTTCTTGCTTATAAGTGGATTACCAGATGCCTGGAGGGTAATTTTAGCTGGCAGTAGTTGTTGAGATACCAAATTCAAACTTGTATCAATATTGATGGGATTCGTGGGGCTTTCATATTTGAGGATATTTTTGGGCATCCTAGTAGATTCAAATTTAGAGAAGGCATCTTGATTAAAAGGATTTGGGAGGCCTGGAAAGAGTTTGTTGGAATGGTTAAGTGGGATTTTTTGGATGATAGGAGAGGTTGAACTCTTTCTTCTAAAGCTATTTTTCTTTGGTAGAAAAATGATAAGTATGTTGTGGATATGCCTAATCTACAATGTAAGAGGCTTATCAAGAAAGGTCTCTTTAAATGGGTTGATCTATGGGATGGGAACATGGGGTAGTGAATTCCTTGGTAATAGTTTCTTGTTAATTTAAAATTAAAACCTTATGATAAATTTGTTGTTCAACAAATTCAAGGTCTTCTTCCATATGAGCAACTATATAATCTTTCAGGTGGCCTTCTAGGTCTGATTTGGAAATATTGGAGGTGGAATTATGGGAAGCCTATTTGGTGCTTTACGACTTCTAAAATTTATCAGCTGATGCTTCCTAGTATCCTTCTTGGGGACATATTGAATGGTATTTGGGGTATGAATTGTACATGCAAGAAATGGAAGAAATAGTTGGCTGGAGTTTGGAAATTCAAGGTCTCAATGTAGCTAAAGGTTTTTTTCTTGGTTGGTGATGATGCAAGGTCTACGAATAAAATCCTGGTTAGTCAAATGGATGCGTATTTATGATGCTTGCGCTAGTTGTGGTCAGAGTGAAACTATTAAGCACATATTTTGGGATTGCCCAAGAATAAGGAAGGTTTGGAGAGCAGCGACTTGGATTTATGGCAGTGTTTCTCAGGGCCATATTGGGTGGAAGAAGATTGTTTTTTATGACTCACTTGATTGTGCATCTCATAGGAGGGTGTTTTGGCATGTTATCAGGATCTCTATTATTTTTAGCATTTGGAAGGATAGATGCTGCTTTGTTTTCAAAAATGAGGAGGTCCTTGTTGATGCTACTATTAGTAGAGCATCTAGTTATTTTTCTGGTCAAATTAAGGTTTTTAGGGATTAAATATTGAAATATTGTCATAGCATAGATAAAAGTGCTAGATATGATTGCTTGCTTTTATTTCGTAAGCTGATGTAATGGATATCTATTTTCTACTGATGTATTTTTTATCCATTCTTTAATATGAAGTATTTATTCAACAACTAAAAAATAATAATGAAAGTGTAGTTTTGTTTCACTCTTTCCTTTTAGGGGGTGTATTTAACTATTATTATATCACTAGCCACCAAGCCACTACAATTACTCAAGAGCTGAAGTGAAAAATTGAAGGATGACATCTAAAATAAGTAATCTCTTGCACGATGCTTTGTTTGACAATCATAATTATTAAAAAAAATTAATAATTAAAAATAAATTTATTATTATTAAGTTTTTAATACATTTTAATAATTAAGTATTTTTATTCTATATTGCATCTAAAATTGATTTTAAATTCAAATATTTTTTTCAAAAAAAATTAAAAGTTAAAATGTAAACATACTTTCTTTTTATTGGAATGTGTTAGGAGATACCCAAGAAAGAGGATGAGAAATTGAGGAAGAATATTGTAATGATATCTAAACGATCAATGAAATTTTCAAAAAGTCAGTCATATTGATTATATATATATATATATATATATATATATATATATATATATATATATAAAGTATAAAGTTATATGAAATTTAAAATATTTTCATCCATATTAAATCAAGATTATAATATATTATTATAACATTTTAATAATTGTAATCTCTTCCTTTAAAATTTAAAAATGTAATTAATTAAACTAATATCATTTACTCTATAATTGTAATCACTAAAAGCACTTTACTCCATAGCTTTTTTGGCCACTCTTGTTTTGGAAATTTTTGTTGACAATGAGATTTTGAATTATCTCAAGTAAGAGATAGGTCATATTTACAATGATGGCATAATGATGGCATGATGATGGCAGTTAATGATATCATAAAAAAAGGGTTATCTCTTCAATTTATGCTGGTAAGTATTATATGGGTGTAATCCATATATTTTACATATAACAAGCTTAAATTATATTTTATTTAAGTTATAGCTTTGCATTGCAATTCATTCTAGAGCCAATTTAACAAGTGTCGTACCTTCCTTATTATTCCTATGATACCTAGAGATAGGGATATAGAAGTGTAATATTATATTGTATAAGGGTATTATGGATAGTTAGCATAGACCACATAGAGCCTAATATTAATTATATTATTATATTATATCATAATAATGAGTGGAATGAGGGTTTAGTAGTCTTATCCCCAAAGTAGAATAAGAATATGGGTACATAATGAAAGGATATTATAAGGGTCATTTATATTGAGTAACCTCTTCTAATCTTATTTGCCTATGGAGTGGTCTTCTGTAAGGAGAATTGTTTGTGCCTTAAGGGTATTATTTATCATTGTCTCATTATAGGCATTATTACTATAGATAACTATGTGTGGATGAATGACTTGTTATTTTATTATATGGTGAATAATTTATCTTAATGAGAATAAAGTGTGACAATAGTTATAAATACTTCATGAAAAGATAATACAACCATGAATTGATCAAAGTGATCAATCTATTATAGAACTATCCTTGTCTAGATTTAAAAAACTACATTATTACAATATTTAGTTGTTAAAAATAAAAATATAAACTACATATAAACTATAAAATCAACAAAAAGAGAATATGTAGTTTTTTAAAATCTACAAAGAGAGCATAAAAATTGATCTAAAATTTTTTGTTTGATTTTTCTCCTATAAAAACATCTTAGAGGAATTGATGTCCCTTATAATCTTCCATTAGTCTTTTGTTTTCGTTGTTTTTTAACAATGTCATTTATTTGCTTGGACTATCTTCTAAGTTAAAAAATTAAAACTTAGAGAAATATATTATAATTCTAGAGAACTACACAATTATCTCTTTTGTGATATAGCTCTACGCAATGACGGGCATTTTTCGTAGAACTACCCAAATTGTCAAACTTGTTTTAGCCATAACTCACTCATCCGAACTTGGATTGAGCTAAAAGTTTGAGGGTAGATGTCTGAAAAACCCTAGAACATATCCACCAAGTTTTAGATAATTTGGAGAAACACATATTCTAGCACATCCCTATGTGTGAACACTATTTTTGGCAAGCGACTGTACGAGGGTTTCATTTGGGTTGAGTGCAAGCAGCTCCAGATGTTAGTTTTTAGGGCCTTCGAGACCTAGCGGATAATAGTTTTGTGGTTTATGCTCAATATTTTAGAAGGATATGTTGTAGGGAATTTAATATGGGTTATGAATCTGTCTTTCAATCGATCATGCTATGAACTTGAGTGACAATGGCTTCCAATTTGCTGCACAAAATAAAAGTGAAAACCATACCTTTCCACGATGTCGAGGGAAAGTATTAAAGAGATAACAAAACAAGTTTCAAGTAGTTTATCAAAAAATGGATTAGATATCAAGTGAATCTGATGCTAATTTGCACCCATAAAATAATTCTACTATGAAAACCCCTATCAAGGGTAATAATTTTGAAGACTCAGTCCCAAAAATAAATTTTAGGGATGTGTTTCATGGTGGATAGCCTCAGTCCAATGCTAATATTAATCTTAGGGCTTCCCATAAACCTTTAAGAATACCTAAGATTTTCTTTCAAATTTTGGGCTGCAAAAATATGGAAAACTAAAGGTGAGTTACAAATCTCTATTTATCCAAATGGTTATTTTCTTGTTTTATTTGTTAATAATTAATATAGAGAGAACTTTTCAAGGGGGTCCCTGGTAATTTTTAAGGGTAGGGCTTTTCATGAAGCCCTGGCATACTAAATTTAAAGTCGAAGAAGATATGCCTTCTATAGCTCCCGTGTGGGTTAGACTCTTTGGCCTCCCTATTGAATTTTGGAATCCTACTATTTTTCTTCAATTGGAAACTCTTTAGGAACTTTTATGATGACTGCTAACTATACTCAAAATTTTTAACATATTATTTATGCTCAGATTTTTGTTTTCATGTATTTTGACAAACCCCTACCTAAAAAGACCACATTACAATTTGGGGAAGACACTTAGGAGCAAGTAGTGGACTATGAGAACATTCCTTTTCATTGTAGAATTTGCCATAAATACGGTCATTTGGCTAGTGTTTGCCCACATAAAATTCCTAATAAAAAGAAAGAAGATATAAACTCAACAGGTTTCCAAATGCCTAAGAAGAATAACACTAAAAAAAACTAGTTATGAAGGATCACTAAAATTCATCTGCTAATATGTTTGAAATCCTTTCCACAAATGATATCCCGAGTGAGGAAGACAAAATAATAGAAACAAAAATCTTAGAAACACAATTTAGAGATGAAGGGAAGAACTCAGAGACAAACCAACAAATCAAAGGTTTTCAACAGAAAAAAAAAAGGTAGAAAATTTACACAAGAAAACAATATTTTAAATGTCAAAACTTTAAATAATATAGTTCCCAATATAGAATCTGTTGAACCCTCTAGTAAAATTTTAGTTGTGTACGAGCATTATTCAAGGGTAGAAGCCATATTAGATTCAATTGGAGTAATTCAAGAAACAAGGAAAAAAAATGAAGATGGATTCTAATAAAAAAGTAGGTCGCAAGAGCAATCAATATCATATAGTAAAATAAGGTGAAAAGCTTATAGAGGAAGGTAAGATTAATGCCCTTACCAAATTTTTTAGCCCTGGTATTAATGAAGATCATCACTTGGAATATTAGAGGACTCAAAGGGAGTCTTTCAAAATAAAATTAAATTAGAAGAATAATTTAGATAAATCATCCACATCTTGTTTTCCTTCAAGAAATGAAGATGTCAATGGAAGATATGGACTCAATTGCCAGTAAAATTTGGCCAGCTGAAAAAGTGGCTTCCCTCAGTTCCCAGGGGACTTTTGGTGGTATTGCTTGTCTTTGGGACCCAAAAGAGGTAGTTATTCACCATATGATTGGTAGTTGGGGTCTATTGGCTATAGCTATTCAAAGTAGACATTCCAACCAAATTATTTTCTGCATTAATATTTATGCTCTGACTACTTTTGAGGAAAAAATAAGACAATGGAAGGATATAACTCATATTATCTCTCATTTTCCTGATTCTTGGATCTTGAACGGAGGATATTTCAATATCATCCTCTCTATGGATGAGAAAATTGGAGGAAATAGAAATTTGGACAAAAGCACTAACCTCATGCACGAATATATTGCAAATCTCCATCTTGAGGACATCCAACCAGATAATGGACTTATGAATTGGTCTAATAGAAGGCAAGACTTATATTGTATAATGGAGAGATTGGATAGGTTTTTGCTCTCTAAAAATTTCTTAATCCATGGTCACATTCCTAAAGTGAAGACTCTTAACAATGCTGGTTCGGATCACTAGCTAGTCATGGTGGAAATGTGGAAAACCAATGTGAGTTTCTCTCCTTTTTGTTTTCAATTAATGTGGCTCATAGACATTTCCTTTAGACCTTGTGTGCAAAAATGGTGGAAGGAAGGTAAGCCTAGGAATGGGACTAAGATGATCTATTTTTCCAAAAGACTACAACACATTAAATCCAAAATCAAGACTTGGAATTGGAATGAGTTGTTGGAATTTCCAAAAATAGACATGCAAAGCATTACACAAATTATTAAGAGAAGAGTAGAACTGATTGATTTATTCCAAGGATCAAATCTGTATAAATAGAAAATTTGATCATGGAGTGCCATTGGATTACAACAACTCATCAAACCTTATGAAGACACCACTGAGAGTTCACCTGACACATGGAGGAGTGGAAACTCAAGTGTGTATATCCTAGTAGAAATTAAGAGAATATTCACTTATTCTAAAACCCCCCCTTAAGTGATACTAGGGGTGGTTTGTACAAATAAGTCCCAGTAACAAGGTCTGATGAGGTACTCATGTACAATGATTTTTTTGAAGAGATGGTAAAAACCTATGGGAAAAGCCATTATTCAAAAAATAAACAAGGAAGAGACTTATATTCGAATGGCCAAGATTGTCCTCTTAATACAAAAAGAATTATGAGTCTAGGCAACATGGACTGATGAGGTACTCATTTACATTATAGATATGGTGAAAAAATTCCTTTGGGAAAAACCATTTATCACAAGAAAATATGTAAAATAGAGGCATGTCTTCAGATGGCAAATATTTTCCTCATACAATTATAGAGACCCGATAGCTTGGACATATTAGGTACTCATTTACAATTTATAGATGATGAAAAAACCCCTTAGGGAAAAACCATCTATCACTAAAAATATCCAAGATAGAGGCATGTATTCGGATGGCGAAGATTTTCCTCATAATATACATGTTGTTGGAGAGATGATAAAAAAAACCACAAGGGAAAAAACCATTCTCCAGAAAATATAATGAGAGATGAAAGACCTCTGTGTCAATGTAGTTGTATTACTCCAAGTTTATCTTACAATTGAAGGTAACGCGAAGAAGGAAATGACTTGGTTAAGATGTGTGCAATTTGATTCTCAGTTGGAATGTAGTCCAAGTATATGTCCCCATTCTAAATATGTTGTCGTATGAAGTGCATGTGTATCTCAATGTGCTTGGTGTGCTGATGCTCAACTAGATTATGTGCAATATGAATTATGCTCTTATTGTCACACCAAATAGTTATAGGCTTTTCATGGGAGAAACCAAATTCTCTTAGAATTTGATTGATATTGCAAGAGGTCTGATTTTCAACTAAGGCTTTGAAGAATTTACAATGGGATAGAACATCACTTTTATATTTTAGGAAGTAGACCCAAGTTATTCTAGAAAATTCATCAATAAAGGATAGAGCATACTTTGCTCCTTTGAAATAAGGTTCTGGAAAATACATCAAGTCACTATGGATTAATTATAGAGAGGATGAGGCTTTTAGAGAACTACTTAAGGGAAAGGATCTTGATGTTGCTTTCCAAGAGCACATCCAGGAAAAAATCCATCAATAGAAGAGACTTGGGGTAAACCTGTTACCATATTATGGGTGCTCAATTCCTTTAGGTAGTTGTAACTAACATGGCCAAAACTTTCATGCCTAATTTTGCTTTCAAGATCTCCATGAGCCATAAAACATGAGGTCTCTTCTAGATTTTTGAATCCTTTAAAGTTAAATAGGCGAGTGTTGTGATAAATAACTCCTTTGGCTATGAGAGAATGGGGATCTTGAAAGTCTCTTATCTCAACTCTTGTTGGAGAGAAGAGAATTTGTTTCCCCTTTATAGAAGTACAAATATGATATACAAAGAGGATATTTGTGGCAATGTTTGGAACATAGAGAACATTATTTATAAAGCCACCATCAATGGTTATGTCCCCATTTCCTTTGACTAGGATAAAGGAAGAGTCACTCACTTTTATGCTACATGTAGAACTTGACGAGATAGAAGAGAATGACTCATCTGAAGCAGTCATGTGATGAGTAGCTCCAGAATCTAGGACCCAATAATTAGAGGAAGAATTGGAGGTTTTCCCTTGAACATTTAGGGCTTTCCCTATTTGATTTTTATTGTCTATTTTTTTATCCTTCATAGCTGCCTCTAGTTGTAATATTTTCCAACATTTGATTATAGAATGACCATTCTGTTTGTAGTGAGTACAAGTTATGGGATTCCTTTCCTTATTTTTGAATTTGTATTTAGAAGAGGTGGAGGAAACTAAGGCTTTTGAGGAAGAGGACTCATATCTTGCAATTTTAATTTCTTCCCTAGTTATTCTATCACAAAATTATTCTAAGGAGGGCATTTTAAAGGTTGCACCAAGAGCATATTTTGTAGATAGAAAAGTGATTGCAAAAATTTGAAATGCACCATTTATTTTATAAATAATTAGATAAATACATGTTTCTTCAATATTAGTCTTTCCACTGCCTTTGTATTGAGTTAGGACTTATTTGAATTTGGTGAGGAAGTCTTCAGGAGACAAAGTTGTTAGTTTTGCTCCTAGTTGCATTGATCTTATTTGATCTACTTTTCCAAACAAAGTTTTTAGTTTCTCCCAAATTTCATGAGGATTTTTACAATCTGTAATGTGAAACCACAAACTTTCATGAACATTAGAGCTAATAATACCCATTGTTTCATACATTTTCCCTTTGTGAACAAATATTTCATATTATTTTTCAAACTTAGGTTGCTTTTCTTCTAATAGGTGTGTGAGCCCTTTTTGAGAAATGAGATTTAAAATTTTGGGTTTCCATGTATGATAGTTATGAGGAGTGAGAGGATCAATTGTATTCATTGAATTCATTTTGAATTGAATTTGAATTGAAGTTAACCCAAAGTTCCCCTCTTTAACTTTAATTTATAGAATGTAATGGAAAATAGTTACAGAAACCTGAAGGAAATACCAAGTACCTAGAAATTACCTACCCTCACGATAGGTAGACTATAAGTAATTTTAGGATAGCTGATATTAGTTCGAGGCTAATGAGAATAAATATACCAAAGCTTTTAATAAACACCAAATAACTCAAAAATACCCGCCCTAATGACAGGGAAACTATAAGTATTTGAGGAGATTTGGTGTATAAGATATGTTAAAAATAACAAATAAGCCAGACCTATATATATAGATATATATATATCTTTTTCAAATACCCACCCTCACAAGAGGGAAACTATAAGTATTGATTAGATATGATACTTGGAACATAGGCTATATCTTCCAGACCTATATTGGTAATCTTATTAACCCGCCCTTACTTGAGGGAAACTATAAGTTAAATAAGATGTCCAATTTTGGTGAGTGGTGATAAATTATTTGTCTCTATAACCTTTATAATAGATTAACAAAGTTTAGAAAGAGTTAAATTTTTTTTTTTTTTTTTTGAATAAGAACTCTTGTTAGAAACTTAGTAATCAAGAAGATTGTATTAAATTATATAAATATGTGCTTAATAAGAAATATTATTTTTTGTTAATATGAAATGGATTAAAAAGTAATCAAACTTATAATTTTAAGCAAGATATTAACAAAAATGAATTACTTCTTTTGATGCAAATGAGGGTGATTAATAAAATGATTAATAGAGAGATTTTTAAGCAATATATATCTACTAAATTAAAATCTACAATGAATTTAGAGAGATATGAAGATGGTAGACTCTAAAAAATCATATATAAGAACACCCCCCAAAGTATAAAAATCGAAAGGTGCAAAAAAGACACCCGAAACTCCCCCTGAAAAATATATTTATATTTACTAGCTTACAAATGACTTTTTTCACTATTGGTCCTCGAAAGAGGTGTAGCAAAATAATGAGTCAGAATATAAAATTAATTAAAAACTTTAGAGAATAAAATGAATGGTTTTACCTTCGAAATTGAAGGAAAAAACCAATACAATGACTTTATAGAAAGAATGATATTAAAAATTAACCATAACACTTCAAGAGCACGATCAGAGAAGTCGTTATGGTAGCACATGATCATAGAATACGTTATGTTGGTTCATGAAGAGTAAATCCAAGGAGACGATGCCTTCACTGGTTCCTGACAAAGCCTTTGCTAAGCGGTCGTAGATTCACTTACTCGAATGCAGGTGAAGCGCTCCTAGATAATGCGTCGTTCCACCATTCTCACAAATGAAATCACCCTGTAACCTGACCAATCAATGTAGGCTGGGCATTCACTTTTTGTTGTTTCTGATTTCACAAACGAAGGTCTTCGAAGATGAAGATTTCGTAGGCAAAAGGACCCTATAACCTGTAGAGAAAAAAAATAGAGGCAAACAAGGGAAATAACAACTAAAAGTTTAAATGACTTATATCACATTTATATAACTCTCCTCGGAGCACCTCGATTGAGGGATCGAAACCTGAAAAAAAAATATGAGAGTCGAACAAGGAAGTATGATATATAAAAAAGGATTAGTTCTTTCCTTCAAAATTCGAATGCAAAGGCTTGAGGAAGATGTAAAATTTTCTACACATTTTTTTGTCAGATAAATGGAAGCTCAAGAGAAATAAAAAATAATGCGTTCAAAAAAGGATCGAAGATAACTAAATAGGAGGAAGGAGATTCATTTCCAAATCTTTAACTAAGAATAAATCCACCGATTTTTTATTATTACAAAGTATCCCGGTTTAAGAACATCGCCTATGGAGATCACAAAAATAGCAAATGTAATTCCAGGGAGGAGCAAGATACGTCAGATAAAGACGATAAAGACGTTATATTGCAACTTAAGTGATGTTAATAGCTCAATGAAAAAAAATTAAAAAATTTAAATAGAAGGAAATTGAAACAAATACACAAATTCCTTTTTTTTTTAAACAAAGGAGGACACACAACAATAGAGGCATTGCATCGGATTCATTACAAAAAAAGAGCAAAGGGCTGACCCAAAGCTAAAACCAGAGATAAGCCTTCTAAAAATGTGTGGTACCTAGATGAAGAGGGGACCTTTAAAAAAAACATGGTAATGAATGTGACCTCTCTGTTAATGAAGTGGAAAGCCTGCAAAAACAATTAGAAATGAAACAAAAGAACACTGGAGCCTTTGAATAATAGGATAGCAAAGTCCTCTTGAAGATGTTTCATTTTGCTGGGTTGGGTCTCAGTTCTCTGGTGCCATGGGTGCTCTGTCCAAGGCGTTTCTCCTCTGTTATGTAGGGCGTTTGTCCTTTCTAAAACCTGTAGAAGATTACCTCTGTTCTCTGGAACCACGGGTGCCTCTGTGCAAGGTGTCCCTTCTTTGTATTGCAATCCATCTATCCTTTCAAAAACCTATAGAAGAAAATATAACAAGAGAGGAATTTTTTTTTGCCTAACATGTAAAAAGTCATATTATCAATTGAATATTTAAAAAATTCAATAAATTTAGCATCGCTTGAGGAACAAATCAAATGAGCTTAAACCTGCAAAAAATAGAGACAAGAGAAGTGAGCATAAAAGAAGAAAATCAATGAAAGAAATGCGAAATAGAGAGGCCCCAGACACGTTTAATAGGAACCTAATGATAGTCCGGCATGAGCTGGTTCTTACTAGGGTCGCCGATGAAAAAGAAGACGTTACACTTAGAACAGTACCTTGAAGAAATGTATTAAAGGTAACCGAAAGAGATGTATTTATAATCGCATGTAGGTAAGAAATATATATTAGGAAATCTCAGCTCAAATGTTCATTAAAAAGGAAGATCTATACCAAATGAGTGAGAAGCGAAGAGCACTATCTCAGATTATGCTAGAGATATGGAAGATAGGTGCCACGATGTGCAACTTATGACACCCAAAATGGGTGCCTATAGCACAAAAATTGAGCCTCTCTTTTAAGTCTTCGAGTGCACTTCTAGAGAGACGGAAGAGAGGCGCCACAATGTGCAGCTAAGGCACCCAAAAATGGGTGCCAAGAGCACAAAAATTGAGCCTGTCTTTGAGGTCTTCGAGTGCAGCGAGACTGATCTTTTTGCCTACAAAAAAAACTTACGATAGGAAATATATCCTATTATATCAAGTTATATGCTTGAAAAACAATTTTTTTTTTTAAGGTAAAAGATAAGAAAAAAAATATAATGTATGATTATTTCATAGAAGAGATTTGGACAAAAAGAATATTTTTCTTTTGTTATTTTATTATTTATTTTTAAATAGATCTATGAAAAATAATGGCAATATTTTTGAAAAAAAATTACTCTAGAAGACAATGAATCTTCAATTGAGAAGGAGATAAATATTATCAGAATAACCCACATACATATAACTCCAAAAAATATAGCTGAAAAAAACTATATATAAAATCTTATTGAAGGCTTTAAAAAAAAAAAAGAATCCAAAAAAGATACAAAGAACCAGCTCCTAGAACCTCCAAGAGAGAATGCTAGCAAAATCTATCTTGCTCTAGTACCATGTTGGAATTTTCCAAAATAGATATGCAATGCATTACACAAAATATGAAGAGAAGAGTAGAACTGATTGATTTATTCTAAGGATCAACTTTGTATAAATAACAAATTTGATCATTTCGAGTCGTTGGATTACAACAACTCATCAAACCTGATGAAGACACCACTAAGAGTTCACCTGACACATGGAGGAGTGGAAACTCAAGTGTGTCTATCCTAGTAGAACTTAAGAGAATATTCACTTATTCTAACAAAAGTTTGGGGATGTTCATTAAAAAAATATGAAGTTATTGCTCAACTTGAAAATTTTAATAAGAAAATCCATTTAGATGGCCTCACAAAGAATAGAAGTGTAGATGAAATTAAACTCACAACTCAGTTAGAGGAATGGGAAAAAGAGAAGAACTCTTATGGAAGCAAAAATATAGAATTCAATGGCTCAAAGAAGGAGATCAAAACACAAATTTCTTCCACAAATCTCTTCTAGCTCGAAGATCTCACAACTTTATTTTTCCCTGAAATCAGATTCTAGAGATGTTGTCTATACTTGGGATGGCATGAACTCTATTGTAGTCAATTACTTTTCCAATATTTTTGATACTACTCCTCTTGAATCGGCTTCTCAACAAAATTTTCTTCAATAAATCCCTTCTCTTATCACTTCTAAGGAGAACTCTATTTTGATTGCTCTTGTTACTATCAATGAGCTCAAATAGGTAGTTTTTAAAATGCAAAAAGGGAAAATCCCAGGTCCTTGTGGTTTTCCCATTGAGTTCTACCAAGAGTTTTGGGATATCCTTCATGCTGATTTATTAGAGGTGGTGGAAGAAGCTAGGAAAGCCAAAGAAATTTTGAAGGTTATCAATAAAACTTATATTACTCTTGTTCCAAAATCTCAAGAGGTTGATCATATGTCAGCTTTTAGACCTATTGCTTTATGTAATGTTCTTATCAAAATTATTACTAAGATCATGGCAGAAAGCTTGAAGCCTCTTTTTTATAAGATTATTTTCCCTGAGCAAGGGGGTTATGTGGAAGGGCGTAAAATAGTAGATGATATACTTCTTACTCAAGAAACCATCCACTCCATGGATATGCAAAAATATCCTTCCAAGTTCATTCAGTTAGACTTACCCAAAGCTTATGATAGAGTGGATTGGAACTTCCTTATCAATGTTTTGAGGCAATTTTATTTCTCTAAGGATTGGATGTATTAGATTATGGGATGTATCTCTTCAGTTTCCTACTTAGTTCTTATCAATGGCAGGCCTTCTTAGTCGTTCCCGGCTTCCATAGGTATTAGGCAAGGTGACCCGCTATCCCCTTATTTATTCATCATTCTTGTTGAAAGCTTGGGTAGGACTATAACCAAAAAGAGAGAAAAAAAACCATTTAGAGATTTACCATTGCTAATGGTAATAGACCTATCTCTCATATTTAATTTGTGGATGACTCTACTCTTTTATGTAAAGCTATAGTTAAGGAAGCTTATAATATTAAGCAAATCATTAGCTATTTTTCTAAGGCTACTGGGTTTTTGATCAATGAAGACAAATCTAAAGTTATTTTCTTTCACTAGTCTACTAGATAAGAATACATGGTCTTGGATAAATTTAGATATAAGAAGACCTCCCTTCTGATCACTTATTTAGGTATTCCCATAAATATTCAAAGGCAAAAAAATAAATATTTGAATTGGTTGTTGGACAAAGTCAAGAAGAAAATTAGAAAGTGGACCAACAGGTGGATTTCTTCTGGGGGTAGAATCACCTTGGTAAAATCAATCCTTCAAGCTATTCATTTTTATGTATCTTCCATGTTGAATATCCTAAAGGTTGTTCTTCAAGAACTGGATCAAATCAATCATCGATTCCTTTGGAGAGGTACTAAGGAGAAAATAAAATAGGCCTTGGTGAAATGGGACACTTTATGTCTTCCTGAGAATGAAGGGGGGTTAGGATTCCAGGATTCTATTAATAACAACAAATATTTAGCTGCTAAATTATATTGGAGGATGTTGCATAACCCCAATGCTATTTGGGCCAATAATATTCATGCTAATTATGCTGAGAACAAAAGTCTTGAAGACCTTGTTCACTATCAACTTCCTACCAAAGGTTCTCCCATTTTAGTAGTTCTTAATACTGGTGAAGATTTTATAAAGAAAATTTTATTTTGGATCATTCATAATGGAAAATAGGTAAATTTTTGGATAGATTCATGGGATGGTCACAAGTCTTTGATAACTAAATTTCATGATTGGAGGCCTTGGATGGAGGAGCTTCACCGAGCTAACTAGATAAAGATGGCTAATTACTGTCGATACCATACTAGTAATTCAAAGGTTGGTAGATATTGGATCCCTATTGAGGATTGGCCTATTCAAATCATAGAAAGGTAAATAAAATATATCCAAGGCATCCTTCATCTGAGATCTCTCTTGGTCCCATGAAAAAGATTGTTTTGGTTGGAACAACACTACGAAGGGTGATTATTCAGTTGCTCAAGGTTATTTGACCTTATGCCGTAATAATACCAACCAATATTATGACATCTTTTTTCATTTGTGGGTTCAAAAGCTTTGGCCTAAGGTGAGGTTCTTTACTTATCTTTTATTTTATCATAGGGTGGTTATTGGTGAGCAACTTATAAAGTGTGGTTTTCATGGCCCTTTTAAATGTGAAATGTGTGAAGAGAATGTAGAAAATCTTAGCCATATTTTTATTGAGTGTACTTTAGCCTCTGAGCTATGGAGGAGAATGGCCACTTTACTTGGCTTAAAGTGGTCCAATTTTTTTTACTTTTGAACAACTTTGGAGGGATTGG
The DNA here is from genome assembly GCA_028583015.1 of Wollemia nobilis. NCBI lineage: Eukaryota > Viridiplantae > Streptophyta > Pinopsida > Araucariales > Araucariaceae > Wollemia > Wollemia nobilis. Next base: position 928,334 of record JAQPPZ010002974.1, on the reverse strand, counting down.
CCTAAGAAAGAGGGCGTTGATAATTTTATTATCCAGTTATCTTGGATGGGTTCTACCATTCTTATTTGTAATATCTGGAATGAAAGGAACAACCAAATTTTTAATCAATATAGGAAGGGTATTCACTTTATTTGGAAAAATACCATAGCCAACTTAGTTGAATCAGTCCATCAACTTCTTAATCACCCCCAAAACTCCCACCAAATATGGGATCAAGTAATGCAAATATTGAAGATTAAATCTTCTATGGGCAACCAAATTAAAGGGAATGTGGGTATTTGTAAGATGGATAGAACAAGAAATTGGCAACCTCCTCCTAAGGATTTTGGAAAAGTCAATACTGATGGTGCATCTAGAGGGAACCCTGGAAAATCTAGTGCATGAGGAATTGGTAGACTTTCAGATGGCTCCCTAGTTTTTACTTTTTTTGGGAATTTGGGTATTCTTTCCAATAACCTTGCTAAGGGGTATGGTATCCTCAGAGGCCTTAAAGAGGCTACTTATATTGGATGGGAAAATATTTTAGTTGAGTGTGACTCTCAACTCATGATTAATCTTTTGAAGACTCCTTCTAAGAATCATAACGTTGATTGGATAATAAAAAATAATTATTGAGAAGATTCAATTAATCCAGATGGGATTTTTTAAAGTTGATTACAATCATGTGGTCAGAGATCAAAACAAGAGTGTTGATGTTTTAGCTAATTAGGCTTTGGATTAAGGTGATCTTACTTGTTATGGCCACCCTCCTAGATGGTAGGCTTCACAAATTAGGGAAGCTATTCTTTCTATCATTTCTTTAGATGGATCTAGTTCTGAAGGTACCTAGTTTCTTCTTGTTTTATATTTGCTTCTCTTTGGTTCGCTCAAAAGGGATTTTTGAAAGTTGATTACAATCATGTGGTCAAATATCAAAACAAGAGTGCTGATGCTTTAGCTAATTGGCCTTTGGATTAAGGTGATCTTACTTGTTATGGCCATCCTCCTAGATGGTGGGCTTCACAAATTAGGAAAGCTCTTCTTTCTATCATTTCTTTGGATGGCTCCAGTTCTAAAGGTACCTAGTTTATTCTTCCTTTATTTTTGCTTATTTTAGTTCCCTAGCTCAAAATATTTTTTCTTTTGTTTCCTCTATTTATTCTTGCCTTAAAAGTCTTCTAGTCTAGAAAGGTCATTGTTATGTTCATTCTTTTTTCTTTTTTTCCTTTTATTTTTGTTTAGTTTTTTTAAGGTGTGTTTGTTCTTTTGTTTTGTTTTGTTTTGTTTTTGTGTTCTTTGTGTTGTTTTTTGTTTTTCTTGTGTTTTTTTTATAAATACTTCATGAAAATATATTCCAACCATGAATTTATCAATCTATTAAAGAACTATCCTTGTCTAGCTTTAAAAAACTACATTATTACAATATTTAGTTGTTAAAAATAAAAAAAAAATATACATATAAACTACAAAATCCACAAAAAGAGAATATGTAGTTGCTTAAAATATACAAAGAGAGCATAAACATTGATCTAAAAAAGAATTTTGGCCTTTTCTCCTATACAAACATCTTAGAGGAATTGATGTCCCTTATAATATTCCATTAGTCTTTCGTTTTCGTTGTTGTTTTTTAACAATGTCATTTATTTGCTTGGACTATCTTCTAAGTTAACAAATTACAAACTTAGACAAAAATCTTGTAATTCTAGAGAACTACACCATTATCTCTTTTGTCATATAGCTCTATGCAATACAATATAAGATAATTTGTATTTACAATTATTTATTATTACATGTGCAAACAATTTACAAACATTATCAACTTCTATTAACAAAAACAAAAAAAAATTATTACAAATTAATTAATTAATTATTATTTTTTAACAATAAGACTACAATATAACTATTTTGAATTATAAGTTTTGTATCCATCATATTAGTATACTTAATTCAACATATAAAAATACTACTTTTTAATTCTAATTCAGATCCTTTGTTTATAATATAATATTTTAATATTTTATATTTATTTGAGGATGAGAGTCTAAATCTTAAATGGTGATAATGGCAATAAATTGTAGGCATGTCAGGTGGTGATGCGATTGCGGTTGAGAACTCGGTGGTCATATTCAGGTCACGATCGGGTTCAAGAGGGGTTCTGGTGGCGGTATCAAGTATTGAGTTGCTAGTGGGTGGTGTCGCTAGTGGTCTAGTTTCTAACTCACTAGAGGTAGGGTCTGAGTCATCGGGTAATGCGAGGGTCCCCCTCATCTTGTTTGATGGGGACCCGGTGCTTGAGGTGGTATTCCTGATGGGCTGCCTTCCCCCCTCAATTTTTGAGGCCCTTGGTGTGGGCCTCCATAGTGGGTCATCGATCTCTGAATATTGTGGTGTTCTAGAGAAACCTTCTTTTGCGGTTGTTCCTACTAAGAGAGGCAGGTCCAAAAACTTTGAGGTTTTTTTTATCTTTGCCCTATTTCTGGAAAAATGGCTATTTTTGATGAACTAATGGACTCAACCTTAGGCACCGTACCTTAGAACCTAATCAAAAAACTACCTATAGCAGACTAGATATGGATGTGATTTGGAGGTGGGCTCTGGCAAGGTGAAATCTAGTGGGATCGAAGGAAATAGTTGCTATTTCAAATTTATTTTTCTTGATTAATCTCATTTGTGAGGAGGATGCTAAAATAATCCTGGGTGGGGAACCCTAGTTATTTGGAAGAAGAAAGTTATTTTTGTGGAAATAAGGGCCAGATTTTAACCTAAAAACTCAAAAATTTAACTTAGCTCCCTTGTGGGTTCATCTCCTAGACTTACCCTTCCATATATAGCATGATAATATTATCAAGGGAATAACAATGATGATTTACGATCTAGTTCAGATTGATCATGCTACTCGGTCTAAATACCAAAAGGTCTTTGTCTAGATGTGTATTTTGGTGGATCCAGATGACGACTTACGAGTACAAATTGAACTGACCTCCAAAGTTGGGCCTTGGAACCAATCGATTGTGTATGAAAATAGGTCCCATAAATGAATGGTGTACAAACAAGTTGGTCACAATTTTGAGGTTTATCAGAAAGCCCAAAAGTCAAATGAGGGAAACAAGAAAAGTTGGGTGAAAAAAGCCTCCAAGGATCAAAGCATCAAATATTGCCTAGGCAAAATTGGGATTACAAACCAAGGATATACACTTCCTAAATAAAATGTGATTGAATAAATTCTTGAGGTGGATATCAGTAGCCATAGTAGGGTGGTGGTGAATAGCCAGATTCATATGGATAGGATGATAGAAATAGTGTATGTGGTTGATATTTCGTAATATTTTCTCCAAAACATTTTCCAAGGACTCCTACATAAAGAAGAAACTCTAGTGGAGAAGGGACTGGTCATCCAAGGCACGATAGGGGTAGATCTAGAAGAAAAAGCTACCATAAATGTTGGTAAATCCTCAGGCTTGGGATAGGAGACTCCATCAAAGGCTTCCTGCCCAAAAAATTGAAGTCTGCATAAAGGATCGGTGGATTTTGGGGTGCCCAAGAAGGTGGGAAGACCCCAGATAAGGTGGTTAGGCTTAATGAGGTGAATTAAGATATAGTAGGTGGTTTGCAAGCCAAGTTGACGTTTGAAAAGGATAGAGAATTTAAAGGAAAGAAACTAAATATGGACTCTTTTTTTCGGTCCCCAGAATAAGCTGATGGGTGGAGCCAATACAAACTATGTAGATGAATATTATCTCCTAGAATATCATAGGCCTTAATGGGATAGCTAAACAAATATTCTTGGTTTATTTGAAGAATGACCATCGACCTGATATTATCTTAATCCAAGAAACTAAAATGGATGTGAGTAGTGTGGATTTTTTCAAAAGAAGAGTTTGGAATGAGGTATTATTTGTGTCCAAATCAGCATCTGGTGCATTAAGGGGACTCTTATCCCTATGGGACCCTAAGATCATTGAATATTCATTCCTCCTCACATTAGATAGGGTAATTAATATTATATTCTCTTCCAAATATTCAGGTTTTAAATGGATCCTTCCAAACCTTTATGCTCTAAATATGCCTCAGAATAGGGTGCTTTGTGGAATTCTCTAAGTTCTATAAGAGAAGTGTTCCAGGATGAGGTCTAGGTTCTTGCAGGGGATTTCAATACCCCTTTATATGTCTCATATAAAAAAGGAGGGACTTTTGTGTATAAAAGTATCGAGGATTTTTCATCCTTCGTCAACTCCCAAGAACTGATGGATATGTAGTTGAGAGGATCTAGATATACCTAGAATAACTGTAGATTGGGAAATCAAAACATCCAAATTATACTTGATCATTTTATCATTTCTAGGGATATAATTCCATTGTTCAGGGATGCATCGTTAAATTCTCTTCCTAAGCTTGCTTCGGATTATACCCCTTTGATTTTTGAGAAAGTCCATAACCTTTCTTCCTACCAAATGCCATTTAGGTTCGATACGATGTGTCTGCAACACCCAGAGTCGGAACCCATGATTAAAGAATTGTAGAATACATGTTTCTTGGGTCTCCCTTTGTTTCAAATAGCCTCAAAATTGATATATGTTAAGACTAATTTGAAGGCCTTGGATAAAAATATTTTTTGTAACATCCACCAAAAGAAAAAAAATTTAAATGACTTCTTGGTGGAGAATGAAGGTAGATTGGATTAATCGATAGTGAACAAAGATTTGAAGAAAGGAATAATCTATATAAAATTCATAATGCACTAGTCACTAAAGAGACCCTTTGGCAGTAGAAGTCGAGCTCATTGTGGCTCTAGTATGGGGACCGAAACACAAAAAAATTTCATACAGTGGTCCTGCAACATAAGTTCAAATCAGATTCGAGATATTTGGTGGGCGGAAGGAGAGACCTCTAAATATTTGGATGTGATCAGAGCAAATTTTATGAATTTTTTTAAAGATATCTTGTGTCCCCGATTGCCAAGGACCTAACGACAAAATATCAATTGCTGAATAATATTCCATAGTTGGTCTCTGAAAATACGAATGCCATATTAAATGAGCCTTTTGATGATGATGAAATTAAAAAGGTAGTTTATTCTATGGGAGGATTAAAAGTGCTAATGCCTGACAGATTTCCACCAATTATTTTCCAAAAAATTTGGAACATAGTCGGCCCCAAAATATATGTGGCAATTAGAGAGGTGTAGAGGTCTAGGTTCATTCCAGCTGATGTAAAATCAACTTTCTTGGTTCTGATCCCCAAATATCTCAGGGCAATGGATTTTATGGATTTCAGGCCAATTAGTCTTTGTAACAATATTTTTAAAATTCTTACAAAATCTATGGCTAACAGATTAAAAGTTTTGCTTCCTTCCATTACTGATTCTCCTCAAAGTGGTTTTATTCCTGGGTGGCAAATTCTCGATGGCATTATTGCGGTGTATTAAATAATTCTCTCAACAAGTAAAAGTGAGAGACCCGGTATGCTTCTAATGTTGTATATGAATAAGGAATATGATAGGGTGGCTTGGGAATTTCTAATTAGTAGGATATTCGTTATTGTTAACAGCTCTTTAGTAGGATTTTCGTTATTGTTAATAGCTCTTTAGTAGGATATTTTAGCAACTACAAAGGGTTACGTTAGGGTGACCCGCTCTCCCCATATCTATTTATCTTGGTTGTTGAAGCTCTAGGAAGAGCCATTCGAGCTAATACTGGTATTGAAGGTTTAAAATCAGCCCAGTTGATTGACCCCTTTTCTCATCACCATTATGCAGATGACATTTTACTTTTGTTTTTGACCTCTATTCCTGAAACCAAAATGGTTAAATCCATTCATGAAGACTTTGAGAAGGTGGTGGGGAAGAAAGTCAATTTGAGGAAAAGTGTACTCTCTTTTTTTAATACTCTGGTTGACAAGCAGTAGAGGATTGCAAGAATTTTGGGATTCTCGATTAGTTCCCTCTCGGTACCTTAGCTTGGAATGCCTATGTTCAAAGGTGTTTTGAAGCCTTCTCTATGCAATGTGGTAGTGGAGAAGCTTAAAAATAAGCTCACAGGTTGGAAAGGTGCCTTGCTAAGCTAGGCCGAGAAAATTTAGTTAATTAAGGCATCCCTACGGATTATTCCAGTTTATTTTCTATCTCTTTTCAAAATTCCAAGGAAAGTCCTAGAAAATATGTAGCAAATTCAATGCAAATTTTTGTGGTCAGGGGATGAGACCAAAAAGCAGATTCACCTATTCTCGTGGGACCAAGTTTGTAGCTCTAAAGAGGATGGAGGTATGGGCTTGCAGAGGATGAAAACTCTCAACAAGGCTCTACGTACTAAGAAAGCTTGACAACTAGTTAAAAATGAAGACACCAACTGGGTTAAAATTTTTAAAACAAAATATCTAAGAGATAATAATTTTTTAAATTCAAATGCCTTCCCGATGGGATCCATTTCTTGGGCTAGTATTATTGATAGTCGATCAGATATTTTTAAAGGCATAAGGTGGCTAGTGGGTGATGGCACCTCTATTGATTTTTGGTGGGATACTTGGGTGTCCAATGGTCCGTTGACCCTTCACCAAGAATATACAGCTTTGAAACCCATAACTAATAGAAGTTTTGGCCATAAAATTTGACTTCATTGAATTTTGTAATGGGAGACGTAGGTGGAAGTATTTTAAAATTTAGAACATTCCTTAGGAGGTAAGGGGAACTTTCATGTCATTGTATGATGATATTAAGTGGTTGATTACTCCATGTACATGTCTTAGCGATATATTAATCTAGGTTCCAATAAAATATTGGAACTTTGATCAAATTGGCATATCAGTGTCTGGATAGGGGAGGAGATCCATGGTTTCCTATAAAATAGATCGAGATAAAGGGTCTTACACCCAAAATAAATATTTTCCATTGGTTAGTGAGTCAAGGTAAATGCTTAACGATAGACAATATTCAAAAGCATAGAATGAGTACCCCAAATAGATGTTTTTTGTGTGAACGAGATCTTGAATCACCAAGACATATTTTTGTGAATGCCCCTTCTCCTTTGAATTTTTTAGATATTTCTTCAAAGAGTTGTGGGTTTCTTGGGTGTTCCCAAGTTCCCTCATGGATATGGTTTATCAATGGAGATCTCCATTCCATTCACTTATTTTGAGAACACTGTGGCATTTCAGGCTACATCCTTAATGGTGGAGAATATGAAAAGAAAAAAAAACCTGGGTGTTTTAAGGGAAATGCAGATCAGCCCATTGTGTCATTGCAAGGGGAGTGTGTGATCTTGTAGAAAATATTAAGGCCTTGAATATGAATAGAATGGTTTGTGAGCTAGAGGTTGACTTGGAGCATAGACTGGGCCTATTTATGCCCCCCTATATGTTGATTTTAGGCTGACTTAGGATAGATCTATTATTATTAACACCCCTCAAATGGTTGGTTGAAGCTCAACTTTGATGGGTCATCCAAAGGGAACACAAGATAGGCGAGGGTCAGGGAGCTCTTCAAAAATTCTAGGCGGTAAATTCTACTTGCATATGCTAAATGACTTGGTCATTGAACAAGCCATTTTGTGGAGGATTGGACGTTGTTCTAGGGAGTGTCTTTGGTAGATATGATTAATTCCAAGAAACTGATAATAGATGGAGACTCCCTAAAAATAATTAATATTTTTAAAGGCATCCATACTTTGATGTGGATGGTCTCAAATTTTATTTGGGAGACCCAGCGTAAGATACAAGATCTAGAAGAACTACAAATTAATCATAAGCTTAGAGAAGGTAATAAGCTCGCTCATATTCTTGTAAATCATGGCCTTCAAGTCTAAGACCTCAAGGTGTGGATGGAAAATTTTCTTAAGGATGTGTGTAGAGTGGATGTTAATGGGTGACATTGATAGGTGTACTATTGGACCCTTAATTAGTTCAATGTGGGCCTTAGTGGTTGGTTTTTCAATTGGGTAAGCCAAACATTTTTTATTTTTAAAATTTAAATTGGAGGATGTTCTTTCTTTGGTTCCTAAAATGTGGTATTTTATCATGCAAGATGAACTTATTCCTAAGATCTACAATCATATTTTTTGGACGATGTGGAAGTTCATTGGCTCAGGTTTTAAAAGATACAAGCAGGATCATGGTCGTGTGAAGTTATGTGCCTCGGATAGTGCCCCAATGTATCAGGATGATAGGATTTGTGAGGTGAATGAGTGGTGGTGTCACTCAGAGAAGGTTCAAAATCTAGGTAGATTGAGTGCTTGGAAAATCAGACCATTTGTGGATATTCCCACCCTCATGGCTACTAGAGCCTTCGGATTTTTAGGCTCATGATTTTGGGTTCGTCTACAAAGCCATTTGGAGGGTGGTGCATTTTTCAAAGGTGGTTGCTTCCCAATCTATATTTTTGCTCCAAAAAACCATTTGTTTCAAAGGTGGGAATCCCAAGTGTTGAGGTGGCAGGGTGGTGAATTCACTTTCTCCTATTTTTTAGTTAGCTCTAGCAGTCTCGTGTGGAAGATAAGCCGATATTTTATATTTGTGCACTAGAAGAGATCACATGGGGATATTATTGGTTGTTTAAATAGGTAATATGGATGATATTATGGATAATTTCATATTCACTCCTCTGATCTCTGGGTGGATGTACAAAAAATCATTTATTTTATCTATTCTCTTGAGCGTAGTGGGTGGCATAGTGTCAGGTGTGGTTGGCAGAGTTTCAGGATGGAATGATTAATTGTGGAGCCCCACTCTGACATGATGGATGAGGAGGTTCAAAAATCCTAAAGAGAGGAAATATCCTCCAATGTTTATTGAAGTTCAATGATTCTCATCGTGAAATGGTAAAACATTTGGCTTATTCCTGGTGGGATGGGATAGTTAGAGTGGGACCATTGAAGTTCAAAATTAACATCCCCTCAATTACAGAGGTGACAGGGTTGGTGGTGGACGGGGCGGTCCATAACAAAGAAATATTAATTGGTGAAAGAAGTTTAGGTGTTCTTGGGCAGGAAAAAAGAACTAGTGAAGGTTCAAAATTAGTTTAAGCGCTCCTCACTTAAGGCTCCTTGGGACCGTGTGGCTCTTGTAGTTATGCAATATTTTATATTAGATGACAATCTAGAGGTGTTGAGAAGTTATCATTTCATGATTTTAAACCACCTATGTCACAAGAAAGCTATGAATATTTCCTCTTTTTTGATTTAGTCCCTCTCAAAATTGGTGGTGAAAGTTAAGGCATGGCCTCGGACCTGGTACACCAAGGGCTTCTCAATATTATCTTCGATCATGTTGTTAAGCAACGAGGTTTGGATGGGAAAAGCAATCTTAATGCTCTAGTAAATGTTCTAGTGCCTACGGTTGGTCTCATGACTTCCTCAATTTCTAAAGATTTCGAATCTTCCTTCTCAGATGAGCTGGACATCACCTTGACTGGCTAAATTCTGGTGGATTTCACAGACTCGGATCCTCAGGATATGGGGTGGAAGTGAGGAGGGAATGAGGCCTCCAAAATATTGGTTGTAAAGCGGGTGAACTACGGTAAGAATCCTATATTTATGGATAATTCTACTTTTGAAGAGTTTCCCCCTCTTGGAAAAAAGTCTAAATGAGTTAATGAGGTGGGGGGTGAGGTTTGGTTGATGTACCCTAGATCCGTGTCTAGTGTGTGTAATCCAAAGGGCTTCAATTCCATGATTATTAAGTTGTAGTGCTCCATGATCAATTTCATGTTGGCTTATGTTTCCTATGTTGAGGAGGTGTTGGTCCTTATGGTATGACAAGCTCCGAATGGTCCTAGCGCGAAGTTGGATTCTGATGTTGGGCCAAGCAGCTCCAAGTCCTAAGATGGCTCTTTCACTTGTTTTAAGTTTTGAGGCTTGTGTGCATTTATGTTTGTGTGATGTTTTGGCCTGCATGTCAACTTGTTTAATTTATTTTTATTTGCATCATGTATGCTTGCGTAGGTTGGGGGGTTAGTGTGGCCTTCGGGCTTGGTAGTTTCCCCTATGTAGGATATGGATTCCTGGTTTGGTGTATATAGATTAGGTTGGTATTTCAGGTTGATGTTATCTGCTTCTAGGCAGTTTGTCAAGGGCTTGCAATATGTTATCTCCTATGCGATGACGAGGTTAACTTTGTTTAATATATATAAATTTGGAGATCCTTCCGAAAATCTCCTTCCACCATATCAAAAAATAATATAATATTTTATATTATAATTATTAATAAAAATAATTATTATTAAATTTAAAAAATAAAAAAACTAGGGATAAAAGATTCCTTATCTCAAACCTGAAATGGAGCATTAAGTAAGAAAAACTATGCTATTTTAGACGGGAAGGGATACTTTTTACCACAAGACCAGTACACTGAAAATAATGTAATACATTTAAGCTAAATGTCAGTTCATCTTATTCTGTATATCAAATGATTTACGGGATAACCTTGCAAGCAAAAGACATTGACATGAACGTATTGATTAGTATTAATTAAAGTGAACAGTACGTCAATAGCAAAACATGCATAGCATCCACGCTATGCATGAAAAATAAAGAAAAATATGCTTATACATATTATAACTGATGATACATCACATTTTTTCTAACCCATAAATATGGGTAGCATTCACGCTATGCAGGATAAATAAAGAAAAATATGCTTATACTTATTATAACTGATAATACATCACATTTTTCCTAACCCATAAATAATGTCCCCTAGATAGATTAGAATTGGTTACAACCAACTATTTTTAGTAACTGACAGCAGGATTTAAATTATAGAGACTCTTTCCACCAAACTTATTCAGCTTGGTTATTGTTAATCTTCAAATAGAAGGGGACCACCTGGTCTCTCTGGCATTTACTCAGAAGATTCAGATCAGACTACCCAAGATTGGAACACCGGTGTCTTCTTGATAAATGTCTGACCAGATAAACACTTACAAATCCACAAACCCTATCAAATATGTTATTAGACTATAACATTAATCAATTACAGAGTAAGAAGGCCAGCCCCACAACATATCCAAACTGAATGTTAATAGGGATAAGAAATTCCACAAGTACAAGGCCAAGGACTTAAACCTTCAGACCTGCAACCACATTGAAAATAGGGATGAGAAATTTTACAAGTACAAGGCAAAGGACTTAAACCTTTAGACCTGCAACCACATTGGCAAATTACGCATTGGCAAATTACTATCTTGGGATAAGGTTCTAGATCAGTAAGACGATTATCCATGTGTTCGATCTTCAAGTCGATCTTCATGTCGATCATATGTACTTCTTCAGTGAGATTTTTGTCCATTTCTTCGATCTTCGTTATGAGAATATCTACACGCTTGTCCACTTTTTCGATCATCGAAAAGAGATTGATCTTCACAGGAATAAGGTCATATTTTCTCAACATGGCTGCAACAGCAATGATGATCACAGACGCTGCGAGAGCAATAACAATGATCACAATCACAGTGTGGTCGGATTCCTGTCCAGACTCTGAGGGGAACTGCTGATCATAATAATTGTTATCATTCAGTAGAAGCCTAGGCGGAGGCGGAGGGGGAGGGGGAGGCAAATGTGGAGAAGCAGGGCTCCAAAACGAAGGCGCAGGTGGGGGACATTCTACTACCCCAGGCGGTAGTGGGGAAGTAATCCAAGGAGGAGGAGGGACTTTCAGCTCTTGTGCATTACAATTATCATCCCTTTTAATAACCAATGACGCAATAACAGCTACGACAAACCACCATTGACTCAGCTTCATTGTATCTTTAATTAAGGCTATCCAATTCTCACGTTCTTTTGTTTGTAACAATGCCAGTCAAGCAACTTACAAGCAAAGAAAGCACTAGCCTCTCTCCCTCCCAGGGGTCTCTCAGGTTAAGTCTCATGTAAGGCATAAGCAAATTTATAAAGACTCTGGACTCTCCTCATCTGATTCCTTGTGATAGGTGGCCTGGAATCCTAATTTAATGATAATATTTATTATTCGTTTCCAAGAAATTATGTGGTCACAATTTACGTTTTATAAAAAAATTAAAGATAATATATTGAACTGAATTCTAACTTAACGGGAATATTTCACGTTCGTTTCGAAAAGATTGGTGTTAGTTGACAGTTACAGTTTCCCTTTTATAAAGGAAATTAAAAAACAATATTTTGAGTCAATATCTGTAGTCCCATAAGAAAATGGCCTCTCGAATTCACTCTGTTGCAAAATAACCCTAGAAAATCACTTTCAGCTGAATACAAATGGTTTTTTCTTTTAACTTTATAAAAAGAAAGCTTCGTACTCGAAATACAAACAACTTTCCACCGGAAGGTCTAGCTGGTGGCAGACCAAGGCTCTCCCGAGACCCCACTTTTCTAATCTTTTGAGTATAAGACTATCATTTTCCAGCCTATTGTTGATAACAACTTTTCACCGGAAAGTCGAGCTGGTGGCAGACCAAGGCTCTCCCGAGACCCCACTTTACTAAAGTCGAACTTCAATGAGTATAAGACTATCATTTTCCAGCCTGTTGTTGATAACCATTGGTTTATTAATTTGGTGCTTGATTGCATCTTCATCAATTAGTTTTTATCTCATTAATTTTAATACTTAATAAATTATATTTTTACTTTTTAAAGTATTTTAATTTTCAATGATAAAAATTAGGTATTAAAGTTTTATAAATTTAATTAATAAATAAATAAAATAGTTTTTAAAGTATGTTAGCTCATATTATATAAGATAGATATTTTTTACTTAATAAATAGTTATTCTCAAACATATGTCAGTTATTAAAGTATAGAGTATAACCTTATCTTCCATAAGATTTACACCTTGAGATTTTATTCAAAGTTTCGAAGTCTATGTTATTAGGCTAATTAGGATTCAAAATATCTATACATGCGTTAAAATAATTTGACAAAAAAATTCCAAATATTTTATTAAATCATTTGGTAGACACAACAAGACAATATTTTAAGTTAGTTTTCAAGAATAGTAGCTAAACAAATAGAAACAATAATATCCTAGATCTTCTTGGCCACCTTGCATGACTAGAAAATATATTCTCTAATCCCCAAAACACTATGATTAGCATAATTAGTCCTCAAATTGGTTAAATAAATTTTAGAAGGTAATTCATGATAAAGAGTCTTCTAAAGTATAAGTGAAGTAGTTAACTTGACTTTATACTTCCACATAGTTAGACTAAGATGTCTTCATACATGTTCATAGAACTTATAGTTTAATTTCTTATTAATCCTTGTATCTAACAAGATATAATTAAGAAGGAAGCTATGCCTTACCCAATACAAAAAAATGAATAAATTAAAGGTAAAAATGGTGCATAGGTTGATTTTTAAATCCTCTTAGACTAAGCTATAAATAAATAGCATACATTCTTTTTACTAATTGTCTAGTGGGGAAACTATAAATAAATAGCATATATTCTTTTTACTTATTGTCTAGTGGGGAAACTATAAATAAATAGCATATATTCTTTTTACTTATTGTCTAGTGGGGATTGATCATGTAGGTCAGCGCAACCTTTACACTATTATTGAAAAATATTGAAAAAATATCTCAAAGACTTCTAAGGAAGGGTCTCAAGTGATCAAACACTCTTCTTACACAAATCCATTGAAGTAGGAAATTACAATAGCTCTATTGTCTTAAATACCAACTTCACCTAGTATCCACCATGTTTTTATACATTCCAAAACAACTCATCTTTCCAAAATAAATAAATAAAACAACTAAGGCATATTTTGTATCTCATGTGCCACTTGTTTGAGGTACTTCTATAATTCAAATTGCTAATAAAAATTCAAAATATAGAATTATTGGTAACAAAGGATGCAATTTTTAACTTTTTCACCTCTACAACCAAAGATGTATGATTTGATGATTACCCTTTTAAATAAAAATAAGGTATAGGTGCAGACTACATGAAGATCTAAGTGGCATCTTGTAGGGCGGACATCACAAAAAAATAATACTGTAGCGGCCATAAAAACTGAACAACCTGCTCGAATTAGTCATGGCTACCAATTCCACCATGTAAAAAAAAAAACTTTCTTTCATATTTAAATAATATTCAACCAATATTTGACCTCTATATATAACTCATAAATTATAACTTTTCTTGCTTTACCCTTAAATATTCTTTCCTCTCCAAACTATGTGTTAAGAGAAAACTAAACCTAAATTTTCCTTTCATATTTTCCAAATAAAATTCATAATGACTCATATTGACTCATTGTCTAATATTATTATAATATAATAATAGGATGGTATTGATTTAAATTACATGGCTTCACTAACTAAGGTATGAATAAAAACAAATGTCATGAATCATTTTTCATAACCTAAATACTTTTTTCACGTCTTTCTAATACCTTAGCAAGAACAATGAAATGATGAGAAGATGATAATAGATCACCTTAACCATGAGACGATTCAAAGTATCTACTATGATACTATGAGATTCACTGATCAAAATAAAATATTTTGAAGTTGATATAAAATATGATCCATCCACAACCACCTTAAAATAAATTTATTTAAAAATATCATCCATAGAAATTTAGAAAACCCTTTATATGCATAATTTATATACAAATTTAAAAGCATACTTATTTTTCATACATTGTCTCTTTTGCAACAATTATATCCTAAGAATTTGCTTATCCCATCTATTCCTCTATGATACTAAAATTTATAATATTTTTAATTGTATATTCCATAATTTTTTTAATTCTATTCTAAATCTTGTTATAAAGGCTTGTTGATGAAAATTATCAATAAGTTTTACTTCACCTTTCTTAAAAGCCAATAAAATTAAGGTGACATTAGTTTTATTTACTATAGTCTTATTTTTCCTGCCCTCTTAAAACACATTCAAAATATCAATAATCAACATATCCCAAAAACAATTGAAAGAAAATTTTAGAAAATCCATTACCAAAACCTTGTTAAAGTAATAAGAGAGAATTACCTCCTAAATATTCCCCATTAAAATAGTTTTCATCAATATTTTATTATATTTGTGTGTCATGATTAATAAAATATTTCTAAAATATCATCTTAATCCTTTTATCCTCCCCCAATTTCTAATAGACTATTTATAAAATGATTGAATACTTCTTTCCTTATCCTTTAATATTTTTTCATCCTTATTTATTTTTTATTAAAGTTAAAAAAAAAAAACATAGGTTAATGGTTTCTTTTTCTTGAAATTTTGAAATATGTTTTGACTACGTTCTAAAAAAATGGTATATTTATAAATTGAAATATATTTAAAAAGAAAATCCAATGCAATCCTTTTCTTTAAAGTAAAAATTATATATTTTTAATATAATTTAATTAAATGGTCTTTATTAAGTAAACTCCTAAACGAGTCATTTAATCGGGAAAACAATCTGTTTGCTTTATATTGGGTGTAATTTTTCGTTTTTATCAAGTGGCATGACACCGTTACTTCCATAATTAAAATCAAAGTAAAGTAGTTTGAGTTTAATTTTTTTTAAATTATATATATATATATATATATAAGATTTTATTCAAAAATAAATTTAAAAATTAAAAAAAAATAATAATTAATAAAATAATTTATATGAGGTATTTTATTGGCAAGTTCCCTCTTCGAAGGAGGTCCGGGGTTCAAGCCTGACGATCTGCCTGGAAAACACAAAAACCCCGGCTAGCTTGAGGGGTATACGGGATGGAATAGGCTCCGTGGAATGGAGAGTCCTGGCCTTGGGATACGGGGAACAATTTTTTTTAACAAAGTTTTAATCCATATCAAGTATAGTTCCCTCAATCCTTGGAAGGAGGTCTGGGGTTCAAGTTTGACAAAGAACCCCGAGCCAACCTGAGGGGTATACCCAGATGAGACAGACCTCATGGAACGGAAAGTGCTGACCTCAAGAGATACGGGGAACTGTTTTCCTTAATATAAGGTTTAACAGTTATGGTGCAGCGCAATGGTTTGGGCTTTGGTTCTTCTTCAGGATGTCCAAGGTTCAAAGATGTCAGCCAATGTGTTAGGGGTGTTATGGGGTGGGTGTGCGATGACTTTGTGTTAAATTCCCTATTGATAAGTATAGCTTTCAACTATAAGAAAGATCATAGAATCATAATTAGGAGGAGACTGTTCTGTATAAATTCAAATAATTATTTATTTTTAATTAAACTTATTATCTTTTATTTTGTATGATTTTATGGTACCCAAAGAATCAAAACTGTAACCCTCTACCCTATAACATAAGATTTATTGTAATTTTAGTGTTCTGGACTACAAGACATAACGGGCACGTGAATATCAGTTTCTGGACTATTCGTACGTTCTGAAGTGTTATAAGTAGACGCACCACCACAACCATTGAAGTAATGATAACATAAGTTGTCTGGTTTACCATGCTCTGCTTTACTTGACGTGGACGGTTTTGTTTCACTCTTTTGGATCGTATACTTTAACCATTATTATATTACTGGCCACCACGCCATTAGAATTAGTGAAATACAAGTGAGCTTGACAAGTAGCCACTAGCCACTAGAATTAGTGAAATACAAGTCAGCTTGACAAGGACATCCAAATGTGTTTTGGACTATCATGACACGGCCACGTAAAATTGGTTTTTCTCTCCGCCTTTTGATAATATGTTTTGACGTGTTATATTGTAGACGGAGGACCACATTTATTCAAATAAACGACATGACGGGCACAGGAATATCAAATTTTTCGCTCTGCTTTTCTGTTCGTATGTTCTAAAGACGCGCCACCGCCACAATCACCATGATTGAAATAAAAGTTGAACGGAAGGCCAAGATATTAGATTGATTTAGTTAATTGTTTTAAACTTAATTTCGAGTCTCTTTTTGTCCTTTTTGAAGTGGGACAAGTAATTAATAATAGTTTTCTAGATTCCAACTGTAATATTTTATTAAAGTCGACAAAATTTTCACAGTAAAAATAACATGATAAAGACATTATCCATTCTTATGTATTAAAAAAACCAGAAAAAAATAGTTTTGTTTCACATTTGGGTCGTATATTTCAACTATTATTATATCGCTGGGTACCACGCCACTCTAATTAATGAAATACAACTCAGTTCAACAAGTACAGCTGGTCAATAATATTGAAAATTAATGTCGTTTATATATATATATATTTTTTAAGTTTATGTGGTGGAATCGGTAGTAGCCATGATGATTCGGGTAAGTTTTGTCCTGTTTGTTTATGGTCGTCACAGTATTTTGCAGCCCATCCCTATAATCATCATTTGGCAATCATTTTAAACCTTTTACACCCTGAAAGAATTAGGAAAGGGACAAGCCTTCAGGCCTACAAGACCAGATATTAGTATTTTGAAGTCCATCCCTATAATCACCATGTGGCAATCATTTTAAACCTTTTACACCCTGAAAGAATTAGGAAAGGGACAAGCCTTTAATCCTATGATTGCTTGAAAAGAGCGCTGATATTTGTAAACATTGTTCAATACAAATTTTTATTGTAAATTAAGGATAGTGTCGAGGAACAATCCTAGATTTCAATGTCGTATTGATTAATTTTCTAATATTGTTATAATATAATAATATGATGGTATTGATTTAAATTCCATGGCTTCACTAACTAAGATATGAATAAAAAAAATGTCCTGAATCATTTTTCATAACCTAAATACCTTTAAACAATGCTCAACAAAATTTTGATTGTAAATTAAGGATAGTATTGAGGAACAATCCTAGATTTCAATGTCATATTGATTAATTGTCTAATATTGTTATAATATAATAATATAATGGTATTGATTTAAATTCCATGGCTTCACTAACTAAGTATGAATAAAAAAAATGTCATGGATCATTTTTCATAACCTAAATACCTTTTTCATTCCACGTTAAACTTTAAGAGATGCCTTTTTAGTGCCTTAGCAAGAACAATGAAAAGATGAGAAGCTGATAATAGATCACCTTGACCATGAGATGATTCAAAGTATCTACTATGAGATTCAATGATAAAAATAGAATAATCTAGGGTTGATATAAAATATGATCCATCCACAACAACCTTAATCAAAATCAATTTATTTAAAAATATCATCTAGAAAAATTTAGCAAACCCTTTATATATATGCATAATTTATATACAAATTTATGAGCATACTTAGTTTTTCATGCATTGCCTCTTTTACAACAATTATACCATAAGAATTTTCTTATCATGAGTAAAACCATCTATTCATCTATGATAATAAAATTTATAATATTTTTAATTATATATTTCATAAATTTTTTATTATCTTATAACTCTTGTTATAAAGGCTTGTTGATGAAAATTATTAAAAAGTTTTACTTTACCGTTTTTAGAAGCTAATAAAGTAAAGGTGACATTAATTTTATTTATTATAGTCTTTTTTTTCCTATCCTCTTAAAACACGTCCAAAATATCAATAATCAACATATCCCAAAATAATTGAAAGAAAAAATTAGGAAATTCATTAGCAAAAGTTTGTTAAAGTATTAAGAGAGAATTTCCTCCTAAAGATTCACATTGAAATAATTTTCATCAATATTTTATTATATTTTTGTGTCATGATTGATAAACGATTTTATAAAATATCATCTTAATCCTTTTATCCTCTCCTAATTTTTAATAGACTATTTATGAAATAATTGATTAGTTTTTTTCTTATCCTTTCTTATTTAATAAAATTTTCATCTTCATTTAAATTGTTTTGATTAAAATTTAAAAAAGAAACATAAGTTAATGCTTTCTTTCTCTTGAAATTTTGGAATATGCTTTGACAATGTCCAAAAAAAAAATTGGCTTATGAATCCCATGCAATCCTCTCTTTAAGGTAAAAATTGTATCCTACCATATTCTTTAAGGTAAAATTGTATCCTACTATATAATTTAATTTGAGTATTTATTAAGTAAACTTCTACATAAATCATTTAATCTAGAAGGGTCAAGGAAAAAAATATGTTTGCTTTAATATATTGGGTGTAGTTTTTCCTTTTTGAAAAGGTACCGCATCCCTACTTCCATTCTTAAAATCAAAGTAAAGCAGTATGGGTTTGTTTTTTTTTACATATAAATAGATATATAAAGCTTAAAGAATTTATCTTCAAATAATTTAAGATGTATATTAACAAGTACATTTAAGTTTTTATTAAAAATAAATTTTCCTAAAATATAAATATTTAATAAAATAAAACTAAATATTATACATAACTTAGATATTATATTAAATTTCTACTAAAAATATTTGTTCAATTTTTAATTATAAATTAATTTACTATTTAATATAAAACAATCATTTATTTTTAATAAAACCTTCTATATTATCTAAGAATCAAAACTGTAACCCCTCTACCTCATCTAAATTAAGATTTGCTGTAATTTTAGCGTTCGTTCTGGACTACAAGACATAACGGGCACGAGAATATCATTTTCTTTCCTCCTCTTTTCGTATGTTTTCCAAGTGTTATATGAGTAGACGCACCACCACCACTATTGAAATAAAAGTTGACGGGATAGTTTTGTTTCACTGTTTCCTTTTGGTTCGTATAATTTAATCATCTGACTGGCCACCATCAGCTTGACAAGCACTGGTTGTGGGGACAAATTGAATGAAAACATAAGTAGTCTCGTTTACCATGATTGCTTTACTTGACGTGGACAGTTTTGTTTCACTCTTTTGGTTCGTATAATTTAATCATCTGTCTGGCCACCATCAGCTTGACAAGCACTGGTTGTGGGGACAAATTGAATGAAAACATAAGTAGTCTCGTTTACCATGATTGCTTTACTTGACGTGGACAGTTTTGTTTCACTCTTTTGGTTCGTATAATTTAATCATCTGACTGGCCACCATCAGCTTGACAAGCACTGGTTGTGGGGACAAATTGAATGAAAACATAAGTAGTCTCGTTTACCATGATTGCTTTACTTGACGTGGACAGTTTTGTTTCACTCTTTTGGGTAGTATACTTCAACTATTATTATATGACTGGCGTACGCCAGCACGATTATTGAATTACACGTCAGTTCGACAAATTTTGCTGGCGGTGAAAATTTGAATGAGGTAATAAAAAATAAGTATTCTCCTTCCAAATCTCACAGCACGCGTCGTTTGCTTTCACGCTGCGGAAGGGGTCCATCACTCAGTTGATTATAGTATTGGTTGGAGCTCTGATCCTTTTTCTTGGTCAATTACTTTTATTGTGCTTCTGTTTTTTTTATTATAGACTTCAGATTTAATTAATTCTATTTTTTTAAGTAGGTAGGTATTATAGTTTCTTTGATGAACACTGTTGCCCTTGATAACTTTTGGTCCGTCTATCCTCATGGTTTGAGCTTGTTTAGGCTGGGCTTTTTTAGGCCAAATACTGATCCTCTTCCTTCAGAAGAGGTTTCTTGTGTTTAGTTATGATAACTGTTTGTTCAGCTTTTTAAGAGTTGGTTTTGTATTTGGCCTAAGACCTTGTATTCTGGTTTCTTTAATTATTCTCAAACTTTGATTTTGGTACCCTGAACTGTAATGTCTCCAACTTTTTTTTATAACTGCTTTTTATTTAATAATTGTTAGTTATAATAAAATAAGTAGTATCAAACTTTGATTTTGGTACCCTAAATTGTAATGTCTCCAACATTTTTTATTTAATAATTTTTAATTATAATAAGATAAGTAGTCTTGTGTTTTGGACTATCATAATACTTTTAATAATTGTTAGTTATAATAAAATAAGTAGTCTTGTGTTTTGGACTATCTTAATAAATTTAACAATTGTTAGTTATAATAAAATAAGTAGTCTTGTGTTTTGGACTATCTTAATACTGCCACGTGAATATCGATTATATAGTATGTTATGACGTGTTATATTGTACACGCAGGACGCAGGACCACATTTCTTGAAATAAAAGACATGACGGGCACATGAATATGTCTCTGCTTTTCTGTTCGTATGTTTTAAAGACGTCCCACCACCATCACCATGATTAAAATAAAAGTTGAACAGAAGGACGAATATAGTCAACCCATTTTAGTTGATTGATTGTCAGATGAGTAGTTTTAATTTTAAAATGTTTATGGTAAAAAAAAAAAAATTTATGTGATTTTAATAATAAATTTTCACATTTAAATTATAAATTATAACCACACAAATAATATAATAAAAAAATTATTCATTTTCATGTGTAAAAAAAAAAAAAATTGTTTTACTCAGTTTTAGTTATTCATTTCCATGTGTAAAAAAAAAAAATAGTTTGTTTCACTCTGTCCTTTTGAGTGGTATGCCACCAAGACACTATAATTATTGAAATACAACTCAGCTTGATAAGGACAATTGGTTGTCAAAAAATTTAACGAATGAAATCCAAAAATACAAGTCAGCATAACAAGGACGGCCGTAAAAAATTCAAAAATAGTTCGTTTTACTCTGTTCTTTTGACACTATAATTATTGAAATACAACTCAGCTTGATAAGGAGAACTGGTTGTCAAAATTTTAATGAATGAAATCCAAAAAGACAAGTCAGCTTAAGGACTTTTGGCTCCCAAAAATTCAATGAATGTCACCTAAAAATATAATTTAGTTTGACAAGGACAGTTAATTGTAAAAAATTCAATGAATGACATACATCCAAAATTATTGAGTATTTTTAAAATAAAGTTTTTAACATTTTTTAAATTTAATAAAATGATTTTTTAATTTTAATTTTTTTAATAATTAAAAATAAATATAATATAAAGTAAATATTTAATTTAATAATATTTTTAAAGTAATTAATTTAAATAAATTAATTAGTTATAACTTTTTTGAATGAAAAATATAATGATTATATTATTTAAACAAGAATTATAGTATACCAATTCAAAAAAAAAATGTATGGAGGATTTTAAGAGGCAGCTCACACAACCTTGATTATGGTGATTATGGGAGCAATGTCTACATAGAGGAGATCTTGGGAGGACATGATTCATCGTATATACGACATTAACCTAAGTTTGTAAATGAGCCACCTTCAATGTTACCTTGTTCACATGTACCTAGAACTATAAAAGCACATTAGAACATATTTTAGTTTTAGTAGTTAATGACAAATGGATGTTAAAAGATGCTTTAGAAAAAAATAGGTACATTTCTATCTTTTTAGATATCAAATAAAATCTCCTCTTAAATTATGCCATAGTTGGGTGTATTTGGCTGGCATGTTGGACTAATCACCTAAAATAATCATGTGCTAGAGAAAGGATTGTGTTTGAAAGGCCTAAAGAACTCATGAATCCATGCTTTGGTACAAAACCAAAAGATATGATTCACATTTTTACATCACCTATAGAATGAGCATCATGGATTTATGACACCTAAATGTGTCAGTCTAATGCCAAGGAGGAGAACCTAATAGAGGATTCATCAAGTAAAATGTACAAGCTTGGGTTCTATGATGGTAGAGCAAAACATTTAAAATCTGTTGCCAAATTCTATTGGAAATAGTTTTTGAAAAAAAACTAAACTATGTTAGATACAAAACAACAATTAAGCCTTTCTGTTTAACACTACACTCAAAATAATCTTGGATCCAAAGGAATTTCCTAGTAAAAATAAAAAGTTAAAAAGTGAACATATGTTAGTTACAATGCTTGTTTATTTCTGCAAAATGCAAAGGCAAAGATACGATGGAATGTCCAATCAATTTTAGAGAACTCAACATAATTATGATAGAGAATAAGATGCAATCATTTTTTCAATGTAAAAGATGTATGTTACTATATAATATTATTGTTTGGATTTTAATGGAAATGTGAAGGACTATATTTTTCATGATTAAAACTTGAATCTTCTTGATCAAAACCCAAGATATACTAACTTGGATGTCTTGACAAAGATTTATTTAAATTTTAATTAAAAGGAAAGTTGGGAATATGATGCTAAGAAAAACCCATAGTTGTAGAAATGCTAAGAATGAGAATTTTGTTATGGTCCTTATGATACAAATCTATACTTCAAATGGAAAGGGGAATTTTGTTATGTTCCTTATGATCCAAAACTATACTTCAAATGGAAAAGAGGAAATGATGATGATTATATATGTTGACAACTTGGTCATAAATGGAAGCTCAAAGTAGTTGATTGAAATGACTAAGAGAGATTTGAATTTTTTTTCCTAATGTTATATTTATAGAAGTTGTATTACAAGGTAAAATGAGTTGGACAAGCATCAAGAGAGAAATAAAATCCTCCTCCATGCCAAACTGGCTTAAAAATTACCCATAAAAAATTACCATACATAATATAGATATCCATACACCTCAACACTACCATAGTTGAATTCCAAGTTATCAAATTAATTTGAATTTCATGAACCATCCATTTATATTCATGTTGTGTTACTTTGTGGCCTAACTATGATAGATTCATTAGACTCACTTTTTTCTCTTTCTGTTCTGCTATCTGCATGTATCACCTCCTACATCCCTTAGATTCTTTTGCACCAACTTATCTGATTTTCCATCTGAGATTACACATATTGCCCTTCATCCAGATATTTTCCCCATTTTTTTTAAATAGTCTGGAACCCTATTTCCCTCTTGCTTGATATGTGTTGTAAAAACATCTTGAAAAACCTTGATCTTCTAAACTGTTTCTGCCTTACGTCTCTCTCCAATTCCCAACACATGAAAGGACCTTCTCAAATCCAATATTCCAGCCCATACTTGAGAGTTTGTGTCTATCCACAAATTATGTAACTATAGATTTGCAACTATCACTGATGTTGACAAGATATCATATCCTTCTACTTCATTATTTGTTGCCTCCCCCATGCCTTCTGCTCTCTAGTACACCTATTCTCCTTTCCAATATTGCATGATAATACCAAAACCAACTTTCCTAGTGTTTTTAGAAGAATCACTATATGTGTTTGCCTTCACCCACTCTCTAGAAGGTGGCCTTCACTCTATGTTACTTGAGGGTATCTCACCTGTGTATCCATCCCTAAGTTGTTTCTATGTTACAATTATTCCAAGGCCCCATAGAATAATCCCTTCCTTCATTTTTAAGTATGTTTCCTTTTGTAATTTGATGGATAGTGTTTCAATTACCTTGCTCATAATCCTCTCTCATACTTGCTCCCTTGTTATGTACTTTGATCTAAATATGCATGCATTTCTTTCTAGTCATAATTGCCACCATATGAAGCTAGTTCCTAGTTTCCATGCCATTTTCATTTTTTTAGTCTGAAAGCTGCATTGTTTCCATTTCTCATAAAAGCTTTCCCAAGTCTCAAAAAATTCCCAATGTCATATCATTTGCCTCCACTAATTGATCCATATGTCTTTAGAAAACAACACCCAAAAAAGAGGCGATTCAAGGTCTCCTATGCATTTCCATATAAAACACATTTTTAAGGCCCAAAGAAACCTCTTTTTCTCAAATTATCAAATATCAAGCACTTTCTATAATTAATCAGCCATGATAAAATGTTAATGTTTGGCCAGATTTCCTTTTTCCAAACAAATGTATATGGAAGTGGTGTTGGAGTAATTTCACATCCATAAAATACCTTGTATCCCTCCTTTGCCTTATAAATTCCCAACTTACTTCCTCCTCATCCAATTATATCTCTCTTACAACCATCATGAATTGGATGTATTTTGAGATGTCTCCAAATTTTTTCATTAGTTCCTTTGTCCCCCTCACTGGCAATTCTCGGGGATGTTTCCACTATAGTAAGTCTGGAAAATGTTGATTCCATGATTTCATATAGTAAGAGGATTTCCACCACCCTGCATTTTGGAGCTCTAATTTTCCAACTCTCCATATCAAGAAATGTCTGAATAATTGGTTGAGATTGATTCCATGAATCCTCTAAAAATAGAGCATCCTTTTCATCCCCTAACTACCAATATAGGTATATCTTTATTATCTCCTAGCCTACTAACATTTTCCTCCATATTGTATATCGCTCTCCTTCCACTCTGTATCTTGGAATGTTTTTCTCAGCCACTCCTAGGTAATATTTGGCTTGTAAGAGATTACTCCATAAACCCCTGATAGTTGTAATGCATGTTGTATATTTAGATACAACAATTAACTCAATAGCATCAAAATATTTTTTCTCTTTCAGAGTTAAAATCATAAATGCCTCTAGGAAAACATCATTCCATCGCTTGGATCCATCCATCTGAACTCCCATGTTTGTCATAATATCAACCACAATATTACCTTCCCTATAGAGGTTTCGCACCACAAATGACTCCATGCTTGATAGTATATTCACTGCATCCTGAATAATACTTTCAATGCTTCAGCTAGTAGTTTTCTTGACATTTAAACTATTAATGATATTAATAGAATCCCCTTCCACTATAAGCTTCTTAACATTCATCTTTTTTGCAAGCCTTAATCTTATAATTATAGATCTTGTCCTCTATTATATGGTTTGATGCATGGTCAAATTTCATCGCATAACAAGAGATCACTATCCCTGAGCTAGATCTCAGAACCCCTCCCCCTCCAACATTTCTTGGATTACCTTTAGAGGCTCCATAAAATTTAGTTTTACCCACTCTTGTGGGGGAGGAGTCCGTCTCACCTTTCTCCTTGGCTGGCTAATATGATTTCTTGTAGCTCTCAACACTCCTCATTCCACTACTATTTCTTCTTCCAACTTATTTTCATAGATTTAATTGTCCATATTAACAACCACATTTTTAGTCATGGTATATTTGAAATTCCTAATAATTACCTCTACACTATTAGCTTTATTCTAGAACACTTGTTTATTCCTCTCCCTCCATATCTACCAAATAAAGTGAGGTAAAACAAAGATCCTCATTTTCTTCAATTGGGGGCTATGATAAGGGTTAAACCAACTTTCCCATAAGGCCTCCAAAGACTTTGCTATCACCCATTTAGTTTTAAGCAACTGAAGAAGTGCATGCCAAACCTCCAAATAAAGGGGTAAATATGCAAAAATATGATCAACTATCTCTGCATCCCACAACATAAATAACTTCTATTAGGAATGATCACCCTTCTTCTTCTAGGATTATCCATTGTTAATATCTAATTTGGAAAGTCATCCAAAGAAACAAATACACCTTTGATAGGAGATCTCGAATTCAAACTCTATGTGAGAGGAAATTTTGATTCTCCCTATCCCTTTCAAAATCAAAAGCTAAGTTAATAGTAAATCATTCTTTATGAATAGGACACAAAAATAACTTATCCTCTTCTATATTGAGCTACAGATCATAATGTTGTAAGTAGAGATTGAGAGAGTTAATCCTACTTTACATAATTGCATCAGCTCCTTCCCATTACATCATGTGCCACACTATGCAATTATCTTCCTCCTTGGTGTAGTCATGAACCATATTTCAATATTTTTATTTTAAATAACAAATGATGTACTTCAAATAATACTTAAAAATTAAAGACATATCAATGACCCATGCATCCTCCCAAAAGCGTATCTTATCACCTCTTACCACCTACCATCTCAAACCTTTCCATAAGAGATTTCTTGTTTTGATCAAATCATTCCACAAATATGATCCTAAAGGCGGATTTAAGCTATAAACAAATGGGATTATATTCTCAAGATATTTTATAGAGAGGATATGAGCCCAAAATTGATCATGTTCAATTATTTTTTGCCACCCCACTCTGGCCATTAAATCCCTATTAATCTACTTCACTTTTTTTATGCCTAGATCATCTTCTCTCTTAGGCCTACAAACTTTATCCCATGCAACAAAACTAATCCTCTACATCTCTTTTGCACTAGTCCAAAGAAAGTTCCTCTACATTTGCTCCAATTTGGTCAGCCACTATTGCTAGGATTTTAAATAAAGATGTCATTAAAATGGATAGATTTGGGAGGGTTGCTCTTAATGCTTGTAATTTCTCCACTTGAGTAAGAGAAGAGCCTTTCCATGCTACAATATTTTTATTGAATCTCTAAAGAACTAAATTGTAGTATTCTCCTTTCATTCTACCAATAAAAGGGTCATTATTGAATATACAGTAGGGAATATTTCCACTTTACAACCAAAAATTATAGCAATTTTTTTCTGTCTAAGTTGAGGAGTATTAACAAAGAACAACCTACTTTTCAAGAAATTAATTTTTTAACTTAAAGCTATTTCATAGGTTTTGATAATTTGCATGATACTATCAGCTTCTACAACTAATGACTTTAATAATATTATGGTATCATCGACAAACTCCTAATGAGTAATTATATCTGAAGATGATGTTGGTCAATTTACTTAAATCAATATTGCATCTTTTGTTGCATTTAAGCTACTTGTTAGGGCCTAAACCACTATTGTGAATAGATAAGGTGATATAATATCACCTTATATTAGCCCTCTTTTACCTAGAAAGAAACCTACTGGTTCTCCATTTACTATCATTGAATATAGAGGATAAGTCAATTTTGGGCTTATGCATTATTATCTTGGTTTTAAGGTATGATGGACATAGAATCATGTTTTCATTTCATAAATAATTTATATCAAGGTATTACTCAAGAAATTTGGATAACAAATTGCAAGCCCATGTCTATTCCAAAGGAGATAGAGTTGAAATTATTTTAAAAACAACAATCTCCATAGGTAAAAATAAATCTCTACATTATTTGATTGAAAACCTTGTTTATCTCACCTATAATAGTACAGATATTGACCATATTGTCAACTATCTTTCACAATTCATACAAGAACCAAATGTTTGTAATTAGAATATAACAAAGTGGGTACTTAAGTATATATATGGTATAATTAAGTATGGTCTATAGTACATGAAGTATGAATGATTCCTTTTGATACGATTAAAAAATATAGACTATGTAAGATCCACATCTAAATATGTATACTTTTTAGGATTTGTTCTGATTTCTTGGAAAAGTAAGAAATAATATGTTGTTTTCCAATATATTACAAAAGAAAAATATCTTATTGTATGAGGAGCTATCTATAAGGTGATATGGTTACGTTGCATATTGTTAGGAATGAGTATTCCATTAAAACCAACAATCTTGAAATACAACAATCAAGTAGTTCTAAAACTTATTTGCAATCTAGTTTTTCATGAGGACACGAAAAACATTGAAGTTCATTACCACTTTAGTTGTGAACATGTTCAAGAACATAATATACAACTTCAATTTTATATGTAGACATTTTAGGAAAGTCTTGGATGTGTAACGCTTGAATATTTTGATATTTTCACATATATACTTTGATAGAGCATTAACGTAATAGGGGGGATGTTACGAAAATTTTGTAATTAGTTTTGAAGTTATAAGGATAGTTATAAGTTATTTGTAACTTAAAAACTCTTTTTTCTTGATTCTTGATTGTATATACATAGTTATCACACAATACAAAGTTTATTGTAGTTAATCTACGTTTAAAACTTTACTAAAATTAGAATTATTATTTTTGAATTAGAGTTTTTTCATGTTAGTGAAATTATAGACCTCATATTAAATAGTATCTTATATATATAACTAAAAAATAAAATCATTGGCCACCATGCCACCATACTAGTACAATTGTTGAAATAGATGTTGTGTTGAAAAGGAGAGCTCATGGTAAAAAATTAAATGAATGACACTGAAAATGGGTAGTCTCATCTACAATCCTTTATTTAATGAATGACATAAAAAATAGGAAGTCTTGTATATGATGCTTTAGTTGAAAATGAATAATTTTCAAAACAAAGTTTCTAACATCTTATTTTCATTAATATTATTTAATAATATAATTTTTATTTTTATTTATTTTTTTAAATTAAAAATATTTCATTAATTATTAATTTAATAAAATAAGTTAGTTATATTTTTAAAAATTATATACTGTTAAAAATATAATAAATAATTGAAAAAATTAAACTATGTAACATGATATTTTGCTTCCATGGAAAATCGAGCAACTATTTATTTTTTCTTACTTCCTCATGATATAGGTCCAGATCTAGAAATAATATATAACCAAAAGTGGATCTTCGATCATCAATACATCTTGCATAATATACATCTATATAGATTATTAAGAATAACTTATTACTCTTCCAATATTCTATACCATACTCAATGACACCATGTACATATCTTAATACCTACTTTGTTGTCTTCCAATAATATTCTTTCGGTTCTTGCATGAATCATGATAGGTAACTTACTACAAAGTTGATATATTGCATAATGTATGCTACGTCAATAAGACTTCCAATCAACTATTTATAGAGAGTTGCATTCACAAGATGAGAGGAACCAATTTTGAGAGTTGTAGCCCTAGATCATAGGTGTCATGATGGGCTTACAAACATTGATATAATATTTCTTAAGAAGTGTCTTGATATATTTTATTTGTGAGATAAATATGCAGTGTTGTGTGTACCACACCCCTAATCCTAGATAATAGTGCAATAATCAAGATTGGTGATGTCAAATGAGTTTTTTCAAGTCATTCCTTGCTACAAGAATAATTTTCTCAAAGGCATTTGTGATGACCAAATCATCTACATATATAATTATGATCACAACACCCCCAATTAATCTTTGTGGTACAAATTTGTATCATATAGACTTATCTTAAAACTATGTTTTTCAAACTTTTCATTTACTTGTATATAGTAGGCTCAAGGATCCTATTTGAGACCATAGAGAGATTTAATCAATTTACACACCTTTGTTTCTTGTCCAAGTGTAATAAATCCCTATGGTTAAGTCATGTAGCCTTATTCCTTTAGGTATACATTGAAAAAGGTACTTTTGATACCAATCTGATGAATCCTCCATCTAAACTATACAACTAGAGAAAATATCATTCTTATGGTCATTACTTTGGTTGTAGGTGCAAATATTTCTTCATAGTTGATTCCCTCCTTTTGTGCATACCCCTTGGCTATAAATTGTGTCTTGTATTTATCAATACTACCATCTGACTTATATTTGGTCTTGAATATCCATATGCATCCAATGCCATTCTTCCTTAGTGAAGGATCAACAAGTTGCAAAATATTATTCTTCATTAATGCTTGATATTTAGTGTCTATAGAATCCTTCCAAGATTTAAATTAAAAAGCTTCTTCAAGTATGGATGGTTGAAAAGTTTGTACAACAATACTCAAGGTCATGTTTACCTTATCATGAGCCATGTTGTTTATCCTCAACCTTATGGTAGATGTGTCTTGAACTCCATCTATCCCTAAATCTCTTAATGTACTTGTATACCACTTTGGTATTTTTTTGTGTGATGTGGTGGGGAAAATTGGTCCATATAACCATAATTTATTATTGTCTCTAAAAACTTTCTCATTAGCATCTTCTTCATCTTCATCACTATGAAGTACTAATCAAATAGAATTTAAAGAATATTCCTATGGAGAAGATGAGAGTGACGTATTTTTCTCATAAAAATGAAAGCATGGATAATATACAATTTCTTGATAGCTAGAATCTATAGGCTTTTGATTCATCATTGTAGCCTGTTAGAAGGCATTAATGAGTCTTCTCATCCAATTTTTGTATCTTCTCCTTTGGTATGTGCATATATGTTATACAACTAAAAATATGAAGATGAGATATTGTTAGTTTATGTCTAACCCATGCTCCAAAGAGTGATGTTATCAAGTGCTACAATGGGGGCATGATTGAGCAAGTAAACTATAGTAAGTATTATGTTTTTCCTAAAAGGAGGTTCAAGTATAGAATATTTCAACATGCAATGAACCATTTCCATGATGGTTCGATTTCTATATTAAGTAACATGATTTTAGTGTGGTGTGTAAGCAACTATCAATTATGGACAAATACAATGTTCCTATAAGAAAGAAAAATAATCCTAATTAGTAATATTCTCCTTGATAGAGTAAAGTACACAAAACCAATGACCTATAAATGTATCAACTTGAGACTTTAATTGTTTGAAGTAGAAAAATACTTAATTTTTGTTACGCAAGAAGAATACCCATATTTTTCAAGTATTATCATCAACAAAGAGTTCTATCAAGAGCCATTATAACTTGGAGCCATGGGTCTGCAAAACATTATATGAACATCAAGAAACCCTCTGGATTGAGATTTTGAAGAACCACAAGGATCTTTATGTTTCTTTCTAGATAAGGAATAAGGGTAAATTTTATTAGTTTTTTATAAGGAAGGAAGACTTTGGACCATGTGCTTATTTCTAATTGCAATAAGATGGTCAAAACTTTAATGATCATATCATAAATGCAAAGTGATCCATAAATATTAGAACTAATAATTAATGGCTAATTGTCATGACATACTATATGAAACTCAAAAAAAAATTCTATTTATTTACCATGTGCAATAATCATAGACTTTTTAACCTTATCACAAATGAGACATACCTTGGAGTACTATCATTCATCAAACTCAATCTTGAAATTGTGGTTGAGTAATTGGTTGATAGAGAGTATATTGTTAGTGATTCTTGGAAGTTATCAGACCTCTATTATATTGCATGTGTGACCCAAGTTGTAAATGAACATCACTTATTCCTTTGATATCATAGGATGTGTCATCACCTAGGGAGAATTTTCCTATGGAATTGAAATAGTCTAGACTCTATAACCATCCTTTTCGGTCGATCATATATTAGGTTGCTCTAGAATTAATATACAAAACATCATTATGATGACTTGGTTTATCATTAGCAACACATTCGTGCTCTTCTTCTCCTTGCATGGTTGTATTTGGAAATATTACCATGTTGTTGATGTATCATCCTCCTTTTCCAATTTTAATTTATTTTATCAATTGATGACTTCTTCTATTGTAATTGCTTTTCTTGATAAGAGGATCCATTTGTGAAAGGATTGTGTCAAAATTCCATCAATGTGTGATTCATTTTTAAATAAAGTGTATGTATTTTTTGCATACAAAAAATATTTACTTGATGTTGGAAGTGTTTTTGGGGTCTTATACATATTTTGATTGGTTGCTTCCCATTTTTGTTTGAAATGATATAATAATGGTTATCTTGTGATGTATGAGACACTTATGTTTTTTAAGAGATTCACCACTTTTTTAAATGTTGGCGTTTTCTCAGTGATATTCAGGGTGTCACAAACACATTATACTTTGAGGGAAGAGATCTCAAAATAATGAAAACAAGTGTGTCATCAAATATTATTTCTCAAAAATATTTTAGTGATATATATCATTCTACAACTTGTCTCAAGAATGACTCGAGTTTTGTGCCATGCTTCATTTTTAGACAATGAAGTTGGCATTTAGTAAATAATATTTGGTTCTTATTTTTTGACTTCATTAGAGACACTAAACATGATGATAAACTGATCATTTCAATCTACTTTATTAAAAACAATTATTCATCGTCATCTATGTCAAGATGATTAGAGGACCCATTTACAACTTCTTGCACTTCAAGTTAAGTATTAAGTTAAATTTTCCAAGTAGAATAATTATTTCCTCACAATAAATGGAAATATGGTAATAGAAAATTTGGTGCACTACTAGCCATGTTAAATATTCAAAAAACTATAAAATTCAATTCCATAGGATCAATCTAAAAATTAACTTTCCAATGAGTATATATAATCATATACTAACCAAAAGTAAGTGCCTCAAATAGCTACTACTTCACTTAGTATTGATTTACAAGAAAGTAATGGTTGCTTCTATGGGTAGACTAAGACCTCATAATTATATATTGATTATCATGGATGCCTATCAGTCCCACTAGTAAACCTAAAAATAATGGTGAAATGAGGTCATGGGCACACATGGTTAACTATTGATAGTTTATCATAGCACAAATAATAGACAATCATTGATGGTAAGGTGAATCATACATTTCTCTGTTTTTATCATCCTTAATAATCAAAATATTAGGCTTCATTAACTTTGCATAGCATCAAACACAATCCTACACTTGGAGAATGATAGTCAGGGTAAATAAATGGTCTAGGGGCTAGATTCTGAGGATTGCAAGTAGGAAAAGGAACAAGGAGTAGAATAAATTGGTGATGAAAATTAATAGGGATGAAAACTAGTTTTATACATGCTTAATTATCTATAAAATGAGATAATGTTGTTGTGGGAGGTGGTAGAGTACATCTACTTGGTAGGGCTACAAGAGCTATATGAGGACAAAATTCATAAAATCTAACATCCAAAGAAGGCACTCTAGGAGAATAGCATGCAATCCTTGCAAAAGTATCTTACAACCTATGTACAAAAAATTTAGATGCTTAAAATGGGCTACAATGATAGTGGTAATGTCTACAACATACTCAAAGGAAGGTAATTTGATTGCCACAATGTAAAACAACACCTATTAGAGTTTTGGCTCAGCATCATTTTGTAATTCTTAATTTCTTTTTCTTTTTCTTCAGTTGTGGTGTGATTCTCATGATTAGAGGACCAATGACATTGTGGGCTTTTAGAAACGATCCTTTAACATAGGTAACATCCTTGACCTATAAGGATTTCCAAGGGTAGATATTGATATTCTAGCCATTAAATATAATTAGAATCATCTTGCTATATTTTATAATGATCACAAGGTCATTGATACTTCCTCTAAGGTTTCACCTAGTCCTCCCAAGACTTTGTTAAGATCATTGCTTGTTAGCCTTCATGCTAATGACAGTAGAGGATCTTGAGAACCATTAGTGTTGAATCAAAATTATTCATTGTGATCTAGTGTATTATTGTGTGATTTATTAATGGAGTGTTTTAGATCCCCACTATGTTGAAGCAATATGAAGGCCTAGTGCCCTTCCTTACAAAGGTATTGAGACCCAATGGTTCAAAATAAGAATTGGTATTTTGATACCATTAATGGGAAATGCTTCAATGATATCTTTCCTTGATCATAGGTTATTTAAATATATATGGTATACCCAATATTACATAACAACTTATAATAAAACAAAAACTACCTACAACCACCCATAACTTTAAGTTAGTACAAGAACCCTATATTGAGTGGTTTCCACCACTGAATTTATTATAATATTAACAAACTATGATAATAACAATTTTCTAACAACACCCCTCTCCTCATTGCTTGTCTTAGATTCTATGGGTATTCTATAGTACTATTTTCATACTTATAGATATTAAATCTTATATAATAAAATAAAATTAATATCCAATATGTCAAATGTATGAAACCCTCTTGTAAATGTGTCATGAAATATATTATCTCTTTAGTAAGTAACATTTTGAAATTCAATATTTCAATGTTGATTATAATTTCTAATGTCTCATTGATAGTGGAATAAATATCAAACAAGGGTTTACAAAATCTCATATATAAACTTGATATAGTGATATAATGATAAGTGTTAAAACAATTGTTTGCATACATGCAAGATTTACATCATGACAACCCTTTGGAAATTATTCATATTGTTTCTAGTAAGATTAGAACTTGAGTCTCCATATTGAAAATCCATGTTCTCAATAACTTAAGCTCATGACATTTAATAAGATTAACTAACCTATTTTTTAATTATCAAAGTGTGAGAAGAAGGTGTATTTTTATAGGGGCCCAACCCTTATTTACAATTGGAGTCTCCTAGATAAATATGAAAACATAACTGCATCACGAGACAAATAAAATAAAAAATAGCTAAAATACTACATCTAGAAATTGTAGCATTATTTTATTTAACTTTGTTTATACTACTTGAATTAACGACCTAGACAAGAAAGCTTTGTTTATACTAATTTTAGCTATAAACTTAGCTCCTACCACTATGTCGGGACTGAGGTCTAAAGTGTATGGTAGTAAACTGGTAAACTCCGAAATGAATTCACTAACTGACCCTTCTTGTTTAAGAGATAACAGTCTTACTGTGTATGATGATGTAGCTCCTTCATCAAATATTTCTAAAAAAGAGGTAGTGAATTTTCTCCAATTAATAGTAGCTCCTTTCTCTTGTTTAAGCCATACAAACCATTGGTAGGCCTCAGTGCCTAGTTTTGATGCAATGAAAGGGACTTTGTCAATTTCCTTAATTTGATATAAGTCAAGAATGCCTTCCATTTTTGCTATCCAACCACGAGGATCATGACCTTCAAAAGTGGGCATATCAATTCATGGAAAATTATTATTATTAGGACCTCTCGGTTGGTGATAACCCGTGTCCCTTTCTTGATTTTGGTTATACCGTTGTCTTTGATAGCGATCCCTGTAATTATCCGAATCACCTTGTTGTTGTTCCCAATCATCATTAGGATCGATATTTTCTTCATTCCTTTGGGCATGGGAGTGATTTTGGGGATTAGTATTGGGATTAGGCTAGTTTTGTGCTTTCACAAGGTCTTTTAGGAGGAGACCAATTTCATTCATACCATCTAGTAAGAGTCGAAGAGAATCCCTATCAGAAACTGCTAAGTTACTTGAGTTTCCTTGTGTGATGTTTTCATGAGTTGGGGAAGGATTAGTAGCCATATGATCTACTAGTGGATGATGTGGATTATAACTACCAATTTTAAAAGGAGAAGGAGAATTTTTTGTACCTGGAATTCGATTAGGTCTTCTTGCATTGTTATTGGGCATTTCCGAGCTTGATAATCGACCGTCAGGTCCTTTGGTCCAGCTTCTACTCATGCACTGTTTAAACCTTCCAGATTAGTAATCCTTGAACGTCACTTTGAAAAGTAAATTGGGTGAATTCGGCAACAAAAAATGGATTTCGCTTCGATTGTCGCTCCAACTGCGACGCGGAGTGTGGTGCTCACTAACCCTTGACTTCCGAATTTTAATGAAACTTAACTGGACTTGACTGACAGCGAGGACTGGTGACCGATGACAGAATGGGACGAAACGACCAAATTATTAAGATGCGAGACACAACAAAACAGTACACGGACAGACGTGACAGAACAGGACCGAGCAGATGGACGCGATGGAACAAGAACGAGCGAACGGACACGACAAAATAGGACCAAACGGATAGGACCAAGCGAACTAACGTGACGGGACAGGACCGAGCTGATGGACGCGACGGGATAGGACCGAGCGGACAGAACCAAGCAAACGGATGCGAAGGGACAGGACCGAGCGGACGGACGCGAGACGAAAATGTTGCAAGATACGATCAAACCAAGAGACGCGACAAGACAGCATGGACAACGACACGATGATCGAACGGACAACCCAACTATGACACGTGCCAAAAAACATGCTCCAACGACACACGCATGAGATGGAACTGAGGGTGTGACCGAAGTCACAAACTTGATGGTGCGACTAAACGAATATAAGCACTTGAATCGCTTTTTCACAGCCGATGTGGGATATAAATCCCGAAACAAAAATTAAAAAAAAAAATTTACCTTAGGTGGACGATTTAATTAATCTGAAATCGCGCGATGTGATTGGTCGACAATACTTGGTGTTCTAGGCGCTGGTTTTACGATGATTTCTCTGCGCTGAAGCCTGTGATTCAGACTGTAATGTGGAACTTCATGACTGCAGCTCAGGCGATAAAATGATATGTGACCAGATGGTGTTTTGCGAGGAACCAAACAAAATGGAATGCGAGGAACCAAACAAATCGGAATGCATTTTGCGTGGAATACTCGCGGAAGCTAGTTTGGCTGTGAGGAAGCGGAATGCAACGCAGTTGTGTCAACGAACCGATGCACTGGGAGTGCACCAAAGAATAGATCCGTCGGTGATGCATTAGCAGAGTTCTTAGCAGCGTGCGGTGTTAACCGAACCTAGAATCTGATACCACTTGAAAGGGTTTTCCTTCTACTGTGAACGAAATCAACAATTTAATATGGAATTCTATAACCAGAACAAATAAATAAATCGAATGCGGAAGCGAGGAGTATAAAATATTTAATAACAAATCGTTTGCCACTAGGAGGGCAGATCCCGCCGTTGAGGCAAGTGTAAAAATGCAGAGATAAAATAAAAATATGATATCCTTCAATCAATGAAAACTATTCTAATAAATATGAAGTTTTATACAATTGGATAACCTAGCCGACTGCTAGGTTTGGTCTGTAGCACGTATTTACAATGGACACAAACAAAAAGCACCCAAAATAGGATTAAAATAGTTAGCCCTTCCCCTTGTTCATATAGGCCAAAGAAATGCATCTGCAACATCCTAATATTAACCGAGAACATCCAAACGATATTTTATATAGTCTATAATATTATTCAAACCCTATCTAGATAATTAATCTCAAATTCAATTTCTTGCAACTTTGAAATGGAGCTAAAGTTAGTTGATTTCTCTGTTGATTCCTAGGACTAGTTTTACTATTCATTACTCTTTTCACAATTATCAATAGAATGATATTTCTCCTTATTAATGATATAGTTCAAGTAATCAAGAATATATTCCCTCTAGAAAAATATGAGGACTCTGAATTTCTTTATTTTCTAACCAATCACTTGTCCCATTGTCTTCCCTATAAATATGATTAATTTCCACTCATTAAGAGAGGATGGACTAATATTAGCATCCTAAATAATTTTCTTGATGTTACAACTGGCTACATTCCTATTTTATGGATAGTTTAAAATGTTCATAAAATTACCCTCAACAATGATTTTTTAATATTCAATTCTTTAATTACTTTAATTTCTTTATACAAAGCTTTAGTTATGTAAAGTGATTAGTCTAGATCACATAAGGGTCTCCATAAGCAACAACCACCTATCCCAAGTTGTCCCTTATGATTACACCTCCTCTTGCCCTACCTGTGTTGCCTTTTGTGGCACCACAAAAGAAAATTAATGTTTAAGTCAACCAAATCTAAGGAAACACCAAAAGGTATTTATTATAGCAACAATTTATGAATCTATTTCTTGATTATGAAGTGGTGTAAGATCCCATAAAGAGGCTATCCTAAACTTTTAAACATTTATAAAAGACTCATAAAATTAACTAACACTTATGAAAGACTATTTCTCTTAATTTTATTCTAAGATTTTTATCATAATAATTATTTTGGAAGAAATTGTATAATATATATATTAAAAAAATTATTTATTACATTAAAATTATTGTAAAATGTTTGATGGTAACAAGATGTTTGGCGGTAAAAATTTGAATGAGGTCATCAAAAATAAGTATTCTCCTTCCAAATCTCACCTCATGCATCGTTTTCTTTCACGCTGCGGAGAGGGTGGTTGGAATCCTCTGCATCAATCGGTTGATTATAGTATTGGTTGGAGCCCTGATTCGTTTTCTTGGTCAGTTATTTTTCTTCTTCTGTTTTTTGTTTCATTATAACCTTCAGCTTTAATTAATTCTACTTCTTTTAGTAGTTAAGGTATTATGGTTCTTTTTATGAACACTATTGCTCTTAATAACTTTTGGTCTGTCAATCCTCATGGTTTGCGTTCTTTTGGGCCAAATAATGATCGTCTTCCATCAAAAGAGGTTTCTGTGTTTAATTATGATAATTGTTTGTTTAGCTTTTTAAGAGTTGGTTTTATATTTGGCCTAAGACCTTGTATTCTGGTTTCCTTAATTATTCTCAAAATTTAATTTGGGTACCCTGAACTGTAATGTCCCAACTTATTTTTGTAACTTTTTTATTTAATAATTATTAGTTATAATAAAATAAATAGTCTCAAACTTTGATTTTGGTACCCTGAACTGTAATGTCTCCAATTTTTTATAACTTTTTTATTTAATAATTATTAGTTATAATAAAAAGGTAGTCTTGTGTTTTGGACTAGATACTACCAGGTGAATAACGGTTATATAGTATGTTGTGACGTGTTATATTGTACACGCAGGACACAGAGCCACATTTCTTGAAATAAAATACATGACGGGTACATGAATATGTCTCTTCTTTTCTGTTCGTATGTTTTAAAGACGCCCCACCACCACCATCACCATGATTAAAACAAAAGTTGAACAGAAGGACGAAGATAGTCAACCCATTTTAGTTGATTGTTTGTCAAATGAGTAGTTTTAATTTTAAAAATTTTAGGGGGATTTTTTTAAGTAAAAATTAATAAAATCGTTTGATTCTTGAATCCTTCAAGAAGATTAATAGTCCTGTGTTAATTGATAATGAGCAGGTTTTTATGAGAAGATTCAATTGTGGAATGGTTTGAAACTTTTTAAGATTAAACCAAAGATACTTTAGCCAAAGATGATATTATTAATCGTATAAATAGCAGCTGGTCATTGGATATTTTCACTAATTTTGGGCACAATATCTTGCAGTATATTTGGTCCAGTTTCCTTGAGCCTAAAAAAAACATGTTTTCGTTGGTTATTGCTTCTTCAGAGGTTGCCTATCTCTATGAATCCTAAAGTTCCTATGACATGTTCATTATGCAGGGTGCCAGAAACCATCAGTCATATATTTTTTTATTGCTTCTTTGCAAAAGAAATTTGGTGTTTATTTTCTTTCAGCACTACTGGCTGGGATATAGATGTTAACATGTATAGGCAATATATTTTGTTTGGTTACATTCCTAATCTGCCAAGATGTTATAATTATTTCTGGTTATTGCTATCAACTGAGATAGCAATGGTATATTTGGTTGGCTAGAAATCAGGACATTTTTCAGGATTGTCAGAGGACTCTTACTGGGTCTCTTAGGAGACTCACAATTTTTAAAATTTCCCTTCAGGTGGCCCGATCGATGATATGTTACAAAGATAGGTTCTCTCAGCTATTTGATGCCTTCCAGGAGCAGGTTCATGGTGTTCGTGGCGTTGTGCCTTCTAGTACCACTTGTGGTGATGTTTATTTTAGTTTTGTCCAATTTTATTTACGAATGTTCCAAATTAAATCTAATAAGTTCATGGTGTTCGTGGCATTGTGCCTTCTAGTAACACTTGTGGTGATGTTTATTTCAGTTTTGTCCAATTTTATTTACGAATGTTCCAAATTAAATCTAATAATGTATGTAATTTACAAAGTACGTAATTATTTTATAGTATGTATATGGCTTATATGGCTGTAACTGTTACTTTTTTTTAGTCTTGTAGTTATGCTTTTAGTGCTCTATATGATCAACAATGTTATTAGGATATGTAGTGGTTGTTGTTGTTAGTCCTTAGCTCTGTAAGTGATGGTTCTCTGATAAGACTTGTTCGCCTTTTGGCATTGATTGTAATATTTTCTTATTATTAATATAATGTGCAAGATTTTCAATTTAAAAAACTAGTACAGGTGATTATAATAATAGCTTTCTATTTTCAAACTATAAACTATAACCACAAAAATAATATAATAAAAAAGTTATCCATTTCCATTTATAAAAAAAAATAAAAAATAATTTATTTTACTCTATCCTAGTTATCCATTTCCATGTGTAAAAAAAAAAAAAAATTGTTTCACTTTGTCCTTTTGAGTGGTATGCCTCCAGGATACTATAATTATTGAAATACAACTCAGCTTGATAAGGACAACTGGTTGTAAAAAATTTAATAAATAAAATTTAAAAATATAAGTCAGCTTAACAACGACAATTGGGGAGCTATTCGAAGTGATTCGGAGCAATGTGGTACCCTGGTGATTCGGTTGATGGTGATGATTTGGTGGTGGAGGAGGTCAATGTGGATGATCCTTTCTGGTCAGGTAAGTCTTCCTTCAATGGTGTTTGCCCGTGGTGGGATCTTGGTGTCTTACAGCAAGGGCTTGTTGGTTTCTCCCGGTTAGAGGTTTCTCCCCTTTCGTCTTATGCTCAGGTCATTTCAAGAGTCCCTCTTGATGAAGAGTTCCCCCCTTGTACGGTTGATGGGAGCTCTTTCAAAGTCCTCGTCCCAAATTTTACTATCAATTCTTTGTTGAAGAAGGGGACGTGGGATCTAGTGGGAAAGTTGGTTGGTGGTCGGTTAGAGTTGGACTCTATGAGGCATTGGGCTCTCTCTAAATGGTGACCAAGTGGCTCCCTTGACATTGTGTCGCTTCCTCATAATTTCTTCCTTATTAGGCTTTCGTGTGAGGAG
Source organism: Wollemia nobilis (assembly GCA_028583015.1). NCBI lineage: Eukaryota > Viridiplantae > Streptophyta > Pinopsida > Araucariales > Araucariaceae > Wollemia > Wollemia nobilis. The sequence continues at coordinate 887,424 of JAQPPZ010002974.1, read as the reverse complement.
GATTCGAGGAAAATTTTAGAGGGTGGTCCCTAGTTATTTGGTAAACATGATTTGTTTCTCTGGAGGTGGGGCCATAATTTCAACCAGACGACTCAAAGAGTTAGTGTGGTCTCTATTTGGGTGTGTCTTACTGAATTCTTGACTTATCTGTGGCATGAGAGTGTTTTTCAGGTTGTTGTTGCAACTATTGGAGACTTTGTCTCCTTTGACAAAGTTTATTTGTCCCACTCTCGGTGTTAGTTTTTCAGGATGTGTTTACTGGTGGATATAGAGAAAGAACTTCCAAGTTCAGTGGAACTGGTGTCCCATTTGGGAACTTGGTCTCAATCTATATTTTATGAAAACAAGCCTCAAGCTTGTCAATCTTGTGGTCTGGGAGGTCACCATCAAAGTGTGTGCCATAAAAAAAATGGTGGGTCCCTTCCAATCCTCTTCTAGGTTTTGGCCATGCTCCATAGAATCAGAATGATTGGCAAACCCTGACAAAGAAAAATTGAATTTGGAGAAGAAATACTCCTAATCATTCCTTGGGTTCTAAAGGTAAAAACGTTCTTTCTTCCCAGCCTCCCCATCCTTCTGGGAGTGATCCCATGGTCATTTCCATGAAAGGGGCTTCTCCTCCCCTTCCAAGGACCCAAACTATTCAGAGTAACTTGGAGGTGGTGCTTTCAACAAATCATGTTGAGTATGGCTTGGACATTCCTCTTTTAAATTATTTTCAAGGCTTGGACCTCCTCGGGGTTGAGGACTCTTTGGAGGCCCCTGTGCTGGAGTCATCTCCTTTGAAGGTGGCTTCCCATAAGGTTGTGGGGTTTTATCTAGTTGGGGGTGTTCCCAACCTGACTGATTCCCCTAAATGTGTTATGGAGAAAGGCTCTCCTAGCCCTAAAACAAGAAGCATGTGTAAGAGACCAGTAGACTATGGTGTATCAAAGAAAGTTGGTAGACCTTCGACTAAGTCTGGGAGGAAAAGGGCCACAGATGAGGCTATGGTGAATGGTGGTCAAGCTCACTTGGTTGTGGAAGGTGATAATGGTGATACACAGCTCAAGTTGGATGGGTTCAAATATCCTCAATTGGGGGGAGTTGGTAAAAAGCTCTCCTTTTAATCCCAATGAAGGTTTGCTCTTGGAATATTAGAGGACTTAATAGTGCCTCTAAAAAACATCTTCTTGCTTCTTTGTGCATGGAGAAAGCCCCAAAATTTTTGTGTATTCAGGAATCTAAGTTGGATGCCTCTGCTTGGGAAGATACTTAGAAGGTGGTCTAGAAAGACTCGGGTTTTATGGCTTCTGAAGCCTCTGGTTCTGCTAGTGGTCTTCTCTTTTTTTGGGATTCGGTTAAATTTGAAGGCCATGTTATTTCATCATCTAATAGGGTGATCAATATTATTTTTTGGTGTAAGTTGTCTCACAGGTGTTGGGTAATGTCCAATATTTATGCCTCGAATTCCTATTCTGATAGATGTAGATTCTAGGCACTTTTGTTGGAGATGAGGGCCACTTTTCAAAATGAGTCATGGATGGTAGTTGGTGACTTTAATTCTCCCTTGTTTCCCTCTAAAAAATGAGGTGGTAATGCTATTGATGACAGGAGTCTCTATGACTTTCATGAGTTTGTTAACCAAGCGGTTCTCTGTGACATAGACCTTATAGGTGCTAAATTTACCTGGAGTAACTGGAGAGGGGGCAATAGTCTTATCCTTAGTAGACTTGATAGGATCTTCATTTCCAAATCCTCCTTCGATATTTTTGGAGATGCTTCTTTATCTACCCTTCCTAGAATCGGGTCGGACCACAACCCTTTGTGGCTTGAAATTCTTGAGGGGCTTTCATTTCTTCCTCATCCCTTTTGTTTTGAAGTGATGTGGTGTTGCCACAGGGATTTTGAGTCCTACATCTCTGATTGGTGGCAGGAACCTATTCCAGGTGTAGGAATGTTCAAATTGTTAAACAAGCTGAAGAAACTTAGAGTCCACCTCAAGATTTGGAACAAATTTTCCTTTGGGAATATTTTTCAAGAAAAAGAGCGTTTGAAATCTCTTTCGTCTTCTATTGAATCTCAAATTGAATCCCAAGGTTATTCAAAGGGTCTCCTTGCTGATGAAAAAGCCACTCTTTGTGCCCTTCATAATGTTCAGGCTAAAGAGGAGTTGTTTTGGAAACAAAAATCTAGAGAGCTTTGGCTAAAAGAAGGAGATCGTAATTCCCATTTTTTCCACTCTTCCACCTTGCGGAGGAGAGGTCAAAATAGAATTAGGAAAATTGTCAAATCAGATGGAGTGCGTACTTCAAATGTTTTGGAGATAAGGGAAGAAGTTGTGGATTTCTTTAGCTCTCTTTTATGCTCTTCACCGACTTGGGATAGAAATGTTGAATCTCGTATGTTGGAGGCAATCCCTTGCCTTGTTTTGGATGATATGAATGCTGCTCTTCTTGCTCCATTTTTTGATGATGATATTCTGGAAGCAGTGAAGTCTATGGGCCCTCTTAATGCTCTCGACCCTGATGGATTCCCTCCTATTTTTTTCTAGAAGTTTTGGCACATATGTGGAAGGGATGTTTGTGAAGCAATTCACCATTCACAGAAGTTGTGTGTCTTCCCTAAGGCCTTGAATGCTACTTTTCTAGCTCTTATTCCTAAAAAGGACTTTGTGGCATCATTCAGTGACTTCAGGCCCATAAGCTTATGTAATACTATCTACAAAATATTTTCTAAAGCTATGGCAATTAGACTGAGGCCTATCCTCCCCATTCTCATTGACTCGGTCCAAAGTGGCTTTGTTCTGGGAAGACAAATTTTGGATGGTGCTATTGTTATCCATGAACTTCTTCACTCGGTGTAGAAAAGTGGGAGGGTGGACTTCTTTCTTAAGTTGGACATCAAAAAAGCCTATGATAGAGTGTCATGGCCATTTTTGTTTATGGTCCTAAGAAAGTTTGGCTTTAGCAACTCTTGGGTTAACCTCATGGAGGCTGCAATTTCGTCAGCTTGGTTTTCGGTGCTGATAAATGGTTCCTCGGATGGATTTTTTAACTCATGCAGAGGGATTCATCAGGGTGATCCTATTTCCCCCTTCCTTTTTATTATCATGGCAGAGGCTCTTGGTTGATCTATTAAAATATGTAGTATGGAATTCGGTTTAAGGTCGACCTTGCAAATAAACCCGATCTCTCATCAAAAGTTCATAGATGACACTCTTCTCTCCTGTGTGGCATCAGTATTTCATGCTCGGGATGTTAAAGTGATTCTTGATTGCTATGGGAGGGCAACGGGCTAGGTGATCAATTACCTTAAAAGCAATGTCTTCTTTGTTAACACCCTCGAGATTCGGTAGTAGAGGATTGCTTCAGTTTTGGGATGTTGGATTGTTTCTCTCCCAATTACTTACTTGGGCCTCCCTTTATTTGTGGGTCATTTGAAGGAGTCATTCTGGACTCCTATTTTGGAGCGGGTACAGAGAAAAATTTCCTCTTATAAAGGAGCCCTCCTCTGTCAGGCCAAAAAAGCGGTGTTAGTCCAGAGTATGCTCCAAAGCATTCCTTTATATTTTATGTCTCTCTTCAATATTCCGTCCAGGGTGGCATCTAAATTTGACAGCATTTGTAAGGCCTTTCTTTGGGTAGGCCCGATTTGAAGGGTAAGTTTCATCTTCTCTCGTGGGATCAAGTCTGTAAAAGGAAAAATTATGGAGGCCTAAATTTAAAAAGTGCGGTTGGTATGAATAAGGCTCTGGTGTCCAAGCTGGCCTGGTAGGTTGCTTCTGGCATTGATCACCTTTGGTGCCACATTTTAAAATCTAAATACAATTTTAATCATTTCCTATCGGAACCTCTCTCTTCTAGAGGTTCTACGTTTTGGAACAGTCTGATCAAATCCAAGGATTTTATTAAAAATAATAGTTGTTGGGTGATCAGGAATGGTAGGTCGGTCTCCTTTTGGGATGACCCGTGGCTCAAAAATTGCCCCCTCATGGAGGACCATCATTTCAGGAACATTGTTTTGCTCTCCAAAGAGGTTGGCTTCGTTATGGTGGCAGATTTTTTCATCCTTCATAATAACCGTAGAGAATGGTCCCCATATCCCCCTTTCTCATATCAGCCTAGGATCGTTTGGAGTGGGAATCTATTCTTGCTGAATTGTGAAGGTACATTGTTCACCAGGAGGAGGTGATGGATCGGCTAGTTTGGGATGGAGATAGTGAGGGCTCTTATACTGTTAAATCAGCTTACTCTCTCCTTTGCCATCGGGGAGGTGGTGATTTCCCATGGTCAAAGATCTAGATTAAAAATTTAACTCCAAAAATTAATATCTTCTTTTGGTTGGCAGTGCATAATAAGGTCCTTACGATTGAGAACTTACACAAGTGGGGTTTTAATCTACTCAATCGATACTTTCTTTGTAAATAAGATTTGTAATCTGCTTCCCATTTGTTCCTCAAGTGCAAGGTATTCTAGGAGGTTTTTTATTTCTGTCTTCAGCATATTGGGCTTGCTTGGATGTTACCAAATTCTATCAATGATTTGATTCATCAGTGGACGTCACCTTTCTCCTCGCCCCATATTAAGTATTTTTGGAAGTTTTGGCTTCCCCATATTCTTTGGGGAGTGTGGAAGGAACAAAACATGAGGGCATTTAAAAATAAGGAAGGAGATATCTTTTCATTTAAGCCAAAAAATCTTGTGGAAAGTGGGTGAGAATGTGTCTTATGTAGTAAAGGACTCACTCACTCAATCTAGTACTGCCATATTGGCCTTTGTGGAAGACATAGGTGTTCAATCATCTCACTTTGTCGAATCTCGGGCTGCCTTTATGGGGATTCAGATGCTTAAATATCTTGGCATTCACAGGGCCATTATTGAAGGAGACTCGTTAAATATTATTAATATGCTCAAGGGTGATTGCAATCCAAGATGGCAAATATCCAATTTAATTATAGAATTGAGAGCACATTTAATGTCTTTGGAGGAGCTGATCATCAGGCACAAGTTCAGAGAAGCAAATGTGATGGCTGATTGCCTTGCTAATTTGGGTGTTTCTAGTCAGGGCTTAATGATATGGCACACTAAATTTCCTCTAGATATTATCTACCTTGTTAATGATGAGAATATTTTATGATATTTGGGGTGCGTTTGGGATTCTGATCCAGATACTTTTGCTTAGCGATTTTTGGTAGTTACTCTTCTTTGGGGTGATGGTGGAGGGCCTTTACTTTGCTCGGCTACCTTGTACTTGGGAGCCCTCTTGGCTATACGTTTGCTCTTTGAGAAGACAGGTGACCCCTTTCCCTCTCCCAATTTTTGAAATTCAAATTTTGAATCCCTTCCCAACATCTTATTAGGCCCTCGGGAGATGGACCACCCTGGATTATGTGCAGTCTCTAGAATATTCTAGGTGGGTGCTTGTGTCTGTGGTTCTGGGTCGTAGTGTTTGTTAGATCCTTGGGATGGTGTCCATGTTGTGTAGGCAAAATTATGACTTTTATTGTCTCGATGAAGTTTCTTCCATTTTTGATGCTCTCCTCTTTGCTTTGAGTTGGTGCTTGCGTGGTAGTTTTGTGATCAAGATGTCTTGGTGGAGCCTTACAAGTGTTGGGGCCTTACTGTTCTAGTGGACACCTGGTTCCTTTATGGAGTTCGTTAAGACTTACCCCTCTTGGGGCTTGGGGCTCTTCCCCTTGTCCTCTGTGCTCCCACATGATTATCCTGTCCACTCTCTCTTGATGGTTACGTCACTTCTCCCCATGATGGATTTAGTCTTGTTTATTGTTGTGTTGTTTTTGCTTCCTGGTACAAGGATGGTCAATTTATCTGGATGACTAGGCTCGAGACCTTTTGTTTTTCCTCTTTGGGGCCTCCCAAGCCCTTATTTGGTGCTAGTTTTTTGACCTTGTCCTATGGGTGGTGGTACTAAGAAGGTGGTGGAGTCTCCTAGCTCTCTTGGTGGTGGTTCCAGTTCAACCTCTAGGATGGATTCTGATGGCAGTGAAGATATCTATTCCTTTTCCTTTGGGAAGGGTTCTGAGAAAATTTCCAGGAAGATTCAAGTCTCTTCCAAAGGTGTTTGGGGGAAGGCCTCAGCTGTGGAAGCCCTTACTCCTTCGATGGGTCCCACTATAAAATTTGATTTACCTCCTAAAGTGATCTTTGAAGATCCTATGAATTTGGATCTGAAGGCTTCTCCTCCTGTTGTTGATTGTGGTCATCGTAAATCTAATAAATTACATTGCAAATAGGATGTGTCTATTAATTCCCCCCTTTCCCCTGCCATCTCGTATTCTGATGTTCTTCCTCGTGTGTGCATTCAAGAGAAATTCGTGGAGGAGGTTATGCTCTAAAAGCCTATAGGGAGCTCAAACATTTAGTTTTCGGTGATTTAAAGGTTATTTATGTTAATAAAAAAGACTTGGTTTTCATTGAAATCTATAATGGATATGTCTAAGAATGTTTCACATTTAGCTATTTTTGTTGCTCAGGGTATGGAGAAGCTGGTGTAGAACTATCTCAGTTCTCCCTTCTTTGGTGCCTTGTGCGCTTGTTGTTAGAAGTTTTTTTTGTCTGCCTCATTTCTTTCTGGTGAGGTTTTGTTCTATTTTTTTTTCTTGTGGCATTTTCTGTAGTGGTTGTGGGACCTCAATAAAATCCTCTCCATTTTAATATTACCAAAAAAAACAAGGACAGTTGGCCCTAAAAAATTCAATAAATGTCATCCAAAAATACAACTCAGCTTGACAAGGATAGTTGGTTGTGAAAAATTCAATTGATGACAGACATCCAAAATTAGTGTCGTGTACTACTATTTTTAAAATGAAGTTTTTAACATTTTTTAAATTTAATAAAATAATTTTTTAGTTTTATTTTTTTTAATAATTAAAAATATAATATATTATAAATTAAAGATTTAATTTAATAATATTTTAAAAGTAATTAATTTAAATAAATTAATTACTTATAACTTTTTTTGAATGAAAAGTATAATTATTATATTACTTAAACAAGAAATATACTATATCAATTCAAAAAAAATGTATATAGGACTTTAAGATGGAGCTCACACAAACTTGATTTTGTTGATTATGAGATCAATGTCTACATAGAGGAGAGGTTGGGAGGACGTGATTCATCGTATATACAACATTATCCCAAGTTTTTAAATGATCCACCTTCAATTTTACCTTGTTCACATGTACCTAGAACTATAAAATCACATTAGAACATATTTTAGTTTTAGTAGTCAATGACAAATGGATGTTAAAATATGCTATAGAAAAAAGTAGCTACATTCCTATATTTCTAGATATCACATAAAATATCCTTTGAAATTATGTCATAGTTGGGTGTATTTGGTTGGCATGTTGGGCCAATCACCTAAAAGAATCATGTTATAGGAGAAAGGATTGGGTTTGAAAGACCTAAAGAACTCATGAATCCATATTTTAGGACAAAACCGAAAGAGATGATTCACATATTCACATCATCCATAGAATGATCATGGATTTATAAAAACTAAATGTGTCATTCTAATGCCAAGGAGGAGAACCTAATAGAGGATTCATCAAGCAAAATGTATAGAATTTGGTTTAAGGCTGACCTTGCAGATAAACTCGATCTCTCATCAAAAGTTTGCAGATGACACTCTTCTCTCCTGTGTGGCGTTGGTATTTCATGCTTAGGATATTAAAGTGATTATTGATTACTAAATTAGTGCAACGGGCCAGGTGATCAATTATCATAAAATCAATGTCTTCTTTATTAACACCCTCAAGATTTGGTAGTAGAGGATCGCTTTAGTTTTGGGATGTCAAATTTTTTCTCTCCCAATTACTTACTTGTGCCTCCATTTATTTGTGGGTCATTTGAAGGAGTCATTTTGGACTCCTATTTTGGATCGAGTACAGAGAAAACTTTCCTATTAGAAAGGAGCCCTCCTCAGTCAGGCCAAAAAAGTGATGTTAGTCCAGAGTATGCTCCAAAACATTCCTTTATATTTTATGTCTCTCTTCAATATTCCGTCCAGGGTGGCATCTAAATTTGACAGCATTTGTAAGGCCTTTCTTTGGACATACCTGGAGTTGAAGGGGAATTTTCATCTTCTATTGTAGGATCAAGTATGTAAAAGGAGAAATGATGGAGGCATAAATTTGAAAAGTGCGGTTGGAATGAATAAGGCTTTGGTGTCCAAGCTATCCAGGAAGGTTGCTTTTGGCATTGATCACCTTTCATACCACATTTTAAAAGCTAAATACAATTTTAATCATTTCCTGTCGAAACCTCTCTCTTCTAGAGGTTTTGTGTTTTGGAACAATATCATCAAATCCAGGGATTTTATTAAAAATAATAGTTTTCGGTCTCCTTTTGGGATGACATGTGGCTTAGAATATGCCCCCTCATAGGAACATCATTTCAGGAACATTTGTTCACTCTCTAAATATATTGGCTTCGTTATGATGGCAGATTTTTTCACCCTTCATAATAATCGTAGAGAATGGTTCCTGTCTCCCCCTTTTATCATATTAGCCCAGGATCGTTTAGAGTGGGAATCTATTCTTGCTGAATTGTGAAGGTACATTTTTCACAAGGATGAGGTGATGGACCGGTTGGTTTGGGATGGAGATAGTGAGGACTCTTATACTATTAAATCATCTTACTCTCTCCTTTGCCATCGAGGAGGTGGTGATTTCCCATGGTCAAAGATCTGGATTAAAAATTTAACTCCAAAAATTAATATCTTCTTTTGGTTGGCAGTGCAGAATAAGGTCCTTATGATTGAGAACTTACACAAGCGAGGTTTTAATCTACTCAATCGATGCTTTTTTTGTAAATAATATTGGGAATATGCTTCCCATTTGTTCCTCAAGTGCAAGGTATTCCAGGAGGTTTTTTATTCCTATCTTCAGCATATTGGGCTTGCTTGGACGTTATTGAATTATATCAAACATTTCATTCATAAGTGGATGTAATCTTAATCCTTACCCCATATTAAGTGTTTTTGGAAGTTTTGGCTTCCCCTTATTCTTTGGGGAGTGTGGAAGGAACAAAACATGAGGACATTAAAAATAAGGAAGGAGATATTTTTGCATTTAAGCCAGAAAATCTTGTGGAAAGTAGGTGAGAATGTGTCTTCTACAGTAAAGGACTCACTCCCTTCTATTCCTAGGGATCATCCTAATTTTTTGGTTGAGCATTCTCTCGGTTTTTGCCTAGATTTAAGACCACCTATGGATCCAAACTTATGTACTTTTCTTCGTTGATCCCCGTGGTGGTTCAAAATTAATTTTTATGGGGCATCGAAAGGAAATATGGGACACACTGGCATCAGGGGTGTTATTTGGGATCAGTCTATTACTGCCATATTGGCCTTTATGGAATACATAGGTGTTCAATTGTCTCACTTTGCCAAATCTTGGGTTGCCTTTGTGGGGATTCAGATGCTTGAAGATATTGGCATTCACAAGGCCATTATTGAAGGACAATCATTAAATATTACAAATATGCTCAAGAGCAATTGCAATCCAATATGAAAAATATCTAATTTAATCACAGAATCAAGAGCACATTTAATGTCTTTGGAGGAGCTGATCATCAGGCATGAGTTTAGAGAAGTGAATGCGATGGTTGATTGCCTTGATAATTTGGGTGTTTGTAGTCATGGAATAATGATATGGCACACTAAATTTCCTCTAGATATTATCTAACATATTAATGATGAAAATATTTTATTATATTTGGGGTGCATTTGGGCTTCTGATGCAGATCCTTTTGCTTAGCGATTGTTGGAAATTACTCTTCTTTGGGGTGATGGTGGAGGGCCTCTACTTTGATCGGCTACCTTGTACTTGGGAGCCCTCTTGGCTCTATATTTTCTCTTTGAGAATACAGGGGATCCCTTTCCCTCTCCCAATTTTTGAAATTCAAATTTTGAATTCTTTCCCAACATCTTCTCAGGCCCTTGGGAGATGGACCACCCTAGATTATGTGGTCTCCAGAATATTCTAGGTGGACACTTGTGTCTGTGGTTCTGGGTCATAGTGTTCGTCGGATCCTTGGGATGGTGTCCACGTTGTGTAGGCCAAATTATGAATTTTATTGTCCCAATGTAGTTTATTCCCTTTTCAATAATTTCCTCTTTGCTTTGAGTGGGAGCTTGTGTAGTAGTTTTGTGATCAAGATGTCTTGGTGGAGCCTTACAAGTGTTGGGGTCTTACTATTCTAGCAGACACCTAGTTCATTTCCAGAGTTCGATAAGACTTGTCCCTATTAGGTCTTTGGGCTCTTCCCCTTGTCCTCTATGGTCCGTCATGATTATCCTATCCACTCTCTCTTGCTGGTTCTATCACTTCTCCCCATGATGGGTTTAGTCTTACTGCCCACTGTGTTGTTTATTTCTTCCTGGTACAAGTATTATCAATTTATACGGATGAATAGTCTCGAGACCTTTTGTTTTTCCTCTTTGAGGCCTCCCAAGCCCTTCTTTGGTGCTAGTTTTTTGACCTCATCCCATGGCTGGTGGTTCTAAGAAGGTCGTGGAGTCTCCTAGCTCTCTTGGTGATGGTTCTAGTTCAACCTCTGTGATGGATTCTATGGGAGTGAAGATATTTCTTCCTTTTACTTTGGGAAGGGTTCTGAGAAAATTTTCAAAAAGATTAAAGTATCTTCCAAAGGTGTTTTTGGGAAGGCCTCAGCTATGGAAGCCCTTCCTTCGTCGGGTCCCACTGTAAAATTCAATTTACCTCCTAAATTGATTTTTGAAGATCCTATAAATTTGGATTTGAAGGCTTCTCCTCCTACTGCTGATTGTGGTCATCATACATATAAGCACTTGCATTGCAAAGAGGGCATGTCTATTAATTCCCCCCTTCCACCTGCCCTCTAGGATTCTGACATTCTTCCTTGGGTGTGCATTCGGGATAAATCCATGGAGGAGGTCTATGCTCTAGAGGCCTCTAGGGAGCTCAAACATTATGTTTTTCATGATTTAAAGGTTATTGATGTTAATCAAATAAATATTTGGTGTTCATTGAAATCAGGATATGTCTGAGAATGTTTCACATTTAGCAATTTATGTTTCTTAAGGTATGGAGAAGCTGGTGTAGAACTATCTCAGTTCTCCCTTCTTTGGTGCCTTGTGCACTTGTTGTTAGCAATTTTTTTTGTCTGCCTCATTTCTATCTGGTGAGGTTTTGTTCTATTTTTTGCTCTTGTGGCATTTTTTGTAGTGGTTGTGGGACCCCGATAAAACCCTCTCCATTTTAATATTACCAAAAAAAACAAGGATAGTTGGCCCTGAAAAATTCAATAAATGTCATCCAAAAATACAACTCAACTTAAGAATAGTTGGTTGTGAAAAATTCAATTAATTACATACATCCAAAATTAGTGTCGTGTATGAGTATTTTTAAAATGAAGTTTTTAACATTTTTTAAATTTAATAAAATAATTTTTTAGTTTTAAATTGTTTAGTAATTAAAAATATAATATAATATAAATTAAATATTTAATTTAATAATATTTTAAAAGTAATTAATTTAAATTAATTAATTAGTTATAATTTTTTTTGAATGAAAATTATAATTATTATATTACTTAAACAAGAAATATAGTATACCAATTCAAACAAAAATGTATAGCGGACTTTAAAAGGGAGCTCACACAACCTTGATTATGGTGATTATGGGACAAATGTCTACATAGAGGAGATCTTGGGAGGACATGATTCATCATATATACGACATTAACCTGAGTTTGTAAATGAGCCACCTTCAATGTTACCTTGTTCACATGTACCTAGAACTATAAAAGCACATTAGAACATATTTTAGTTTTAGTAGACAATGAAAAATGGATGTTAAAATATGCTTTAGAAAAAAGTAGCTACATTTCTATCTTTCTAGATATCAAATAAGATATCCTTTGAAAGTATGTCATAGTTGGGTGTATTTGGCTGGCATGTTGGGCCATTCACCTAAAAGAATCATGTTCTAGGAGAAAGGATTGGGTTTGAAAGGCCTAAAGAACTCATGAATCCATGTTTTGGGACATAACAAAAAGATATGATTCACATATTCACATCATCCATAGAATGGGCATCATGGATTTATGACACCTAAATGTGTCAATCTAATGCCAAGTAGGAGAACCTAATAGAGGATTCATCAAGCAAAATGTACAAGCTTGGGTTCTATGATGGTAGATAAAACAATTTAAAATCTATGTTGCCAAATTCTATTGGAAATAGTTTTTGAGAAAAAATTAAACTATGTTAGATACAAAATAACAATTAATCCTTTATGTTTAACACTTGACTCGAAATTAATCTTGGATCCAAAGAAATTTCCTAGTAAAACTAAAAAGTTACAAAGGGAACATATGTTAGTTACAATGCTTTCTTCTTTCTTCAAAATGCCAAGGCAAAGATATTATGGAATGTCCAATCAATTTTAGAGGACTCGACATAATTATGATAGAGAATAATATGCAATCATTTTTTCAATGTAAAATATGTATGTTACTATATAATATTATTGTTTGGATTTTAATGGAAATGTGAAGGACTATATTTTTCATGATTAAAACTTGAATCTTCTTGATCAAAACCCAAGATATACTAACTTGGATGTCTTGAGAAAGATTTATTTAAATTTTAATTAAAAGGAAAGTTGGGAATATGATACTAAGCAAAACCCATAGTTGTGGAAATGCTAAGAATGGGAATTTTGTTATGGTCCTTATGATCCAAATCTATACTTCAAATGGAAAGGGAAATTTTGTTATGTTCCTTATGATCCAAATGTGTACTTCAAATGGAAAGGAGAAAATGATGATGATTATATATGTTGACAACTTGGTCATCAATGGAATCTCAAAGCATTTGATTGAAAGGACCAAGAGAGATTTGAAAAAGTTGTTCTCAATGTTATATTTATAGAAGCTATATTACAAGGTAAAATGAGCTGGAAAAGCATCAAGGGAGAAATAAAATCCTTCTTGAGTCCAAAATGGCTCAAATATTACTCATAAAACATTATCATATCTAATATAGATATCCATACACCTCAACACTACCATAGTTGAATTCCAATTTATCCAATTTGTTTGAATTTCATAAACCATCCATTTATCTCCATTTTGTGTTGCTCTGTGGCCTAACTATTATAGATTCATTAGACTCACTTTATGCTTTTCCTGTTCTGCTATTTGTTGTTTGTATCACCTCCTACATACCTTGGATTCTTTGGCACCAATTTATCTAATTTTCCATTTGAGATTCCACATATTGCCCTTCATCTAGATCCTTTCCCCATTTTTCTAAATAGTCTACCACCCGATTTCGCTCTCGCTTGATATGTGTAGTAAAAACATCTTGAAAAACATGTAATATCTTTTGAACTACTTCCACCTTACTTCTATCTCCAATTCCCAACATATGAAAGGGCCTTATCAGATCCAATATTCCACCCCATACTTGAGAGTGTCTCTATCCACAACTTATGTAACTATACATTTGCAGCTATCATTGATGTTGACAAGATCACCTATCCTTATTAATTATTTGTTGCCTCCACCATACCATCTACTCTCCAGTACACGTATTCTCCTATCCAATTTCTCATGATAATACCAAAATCGACTTTCCTAGTGTTTTTAGTAGAAGAACCAAATGTGTTTGCCTTCACCCACTCTCTAGAAGGTGACCTCCACTCTACATTACTTGAGGGGATCTCACCTGTGTATCTATCCCTAAGTTGTCTCTGTTACAATTATTCCAAGGCTCCATAGAATAATCCCTTCCTCCATTTTTATGTATGTTTCCTCATGTAATTTTATAGATAGTGTTTCTATTACCTTGCTCATAATCCTCTCCCATACTTGCTCCCTTGTTATGTGCTTTGATCTAAGTATGCATGAATTTTGTTCTAGCCATAATTGCCACCATATGAAGTTAGTTCCTAGTTTCCATGCCATTTTTATTATTTTAGTCTTAAAGTTGCACTGTTTCTATTTCTTATAAAAGCTTTCTTGACTCTCAAAAACTTCCCAATATTGTCTCATTTTCCTCCACCAATTTATCCATATATATTTAGAAAAATAACACCCAAAAAAGAGGTTATTCAAGGTCTCCTCTGCATTTCCACACAAAACACATAGTTTAGGCTCAAAGAAACCTCTTTTTATCAAATTATCAAATATCAAGCACTTTATGTGGTTAATTAGCCATGATAAAATGTTAACGTTTGGCCGCATTTATTTTTTTCCAAACAAATATCCATGGAAGTGGTGTTGGGGTAATCTCACATCCAAAAACTACCTTGTATCCCTCCTTTGCCTTATAAATTCCCAACTTACTTCCTCCCCATCCAAGTATATATCTCTTAGAACCATCCTGAATGGGATGTATTTGGAGATGTCTCTAGAATATTTTTATTAGTTCCTCTGTCCCCCTCACTGGTCATTATCGAGGATGTTTGCAATGTAGTAAGTATGGAACTGTAGACACTAAATTTTTTTTAATACTATTAAACACCCACAAAAAATTATCAAATTGACATCATATGGCCCCTTGGGCAGCCCTCAGGAGGCTCACGGTGGTTCTAGCCACTCCGAAAGGGTTTTTTGAGGCTACTAGCCCAATTTTGGGAGGTTTTGGTCTAAAATTAACCACCTTCCCACCCTAGGATGGTGGAATATTTCCACCATACCACCCTAGTATGGTGGTGAGCCATCGTCCCAGGGTGGGACGGTGAGCAGGTTTGACCCAAAAAAAGTCAAATCTAGGACATTTGGCGCCCATAAACTACCATTTAGCACGCCATATAGAGCATGCGGGTTAGAGGGCAATAATTTATTATGACATGATTCATAATGGAAGCCCAAATTGAAGATTCTCTTCGACACCCATTGCATGCCTCCCGATTGACAAATGGCACCTCTTGCCATGCATTCCCTTGCATGCCTTTTTGCTCTTGAGCCCATTTGGGCTATAAAGTGGATACAATTTGCACATAAAATTTACACACATATAAATAGAGGAGTTATAGAATATGCAACGAAATTCTGCTAAGATTTATCCTCGCCTTATTGCACCCTTTTTCCCTCAAAATCTCTCTTTTGCCATGGAGGTTACCGGGTGACTTCAAGAAGGTGATTCAAGAATAACTTTTCCATTTGGGTGAATTTATTCACGAAATTTGATGAAAACACACCTTATATTTTTTAAAAACATCTGCTAGTGATTTTGATGGCAAAAAGTGGTCGGAATTTGTGGGTATCCCTTCCTAGGGTGCCCCCCAAATAGTTGCAGTCACCACCGTCCCCCATAGTACGAGGGTAAATTATTACAAAATTTCATTACTTTTTTTAATTATTATTTTTATATATTATCCCATGATTCTACAGTTCAAATTTCAGGTTATTTGGAGTTAAATTGACAATGTTATAGTATTTTTAAGTTTTTGTAGGCTCGTAGGGCCCATCCGGGCACCCAAGTTTTATGCAGGTGGATATATGACACAATTTGCAAATATAATCATATGGGTTGTCTTGAAATGTCAATTTATACATTATTTCCAAATTTAATGAGTTTTGGATATGTTTAGGTTTAGGATTTGCTTGTCTTCTTCTTCGTAGGTTGTAGGCGGGCAGCGCAAAATAGAGGGGTCTAAAGATGCAATTTATGATATATTTTTGTTTATATCCTCTCCAAAACTCCTATTTGACATATATGCAAATTTTCAAGTCATTTTAACATGTTTTGATATATTTTTAATATATGCGCTATTTTGCCCCTATGGGGATTGCATGTTTTCACCATACACCCTTGCTATTTGAACCCTTTTGCTTCCTTGTGTGCAGGTGCAGGTTCTTTAGAATCATTGGTAAGGAATATCAGACATCATATATTGAATATACAAGCAGTAGTGGCATTGGCTCGTCCACCTCGATTGTGGGTATACAAAGAAACATTGGACGTGCACCTTCATTCCGTGAAAGAATTGTTCTTTGTGAACCTAAAATTGTAACAATTGTATCACCTTTTGAGAACTCAAGGGGACTGTTGTGTAACCTTGGATCTGATCCAACAAATTAATGAGAAGAAACTTGCTTTACTTCATTTCCTTTTGTTTGGTATTCTTTCCTTTTCACATGCATGCTTCCTTTTTGATGCTCATGAGAAATATGGGTTAGATATGTATATTTTTTTACATAATTTGGTGCACAATTTTTCCCTAATTTATTGGTGATCATGGTGGGACCCTTGTCCCTTTTTATTTGAGTGAAAATTTGACCTCTTTCTTGTATTTTTTTTGCCCCTTTTGTATTGCAGGTGCTCCCCACCCCACCTCGGAACGGTGGCAGAGGATTTATATGGCACACCCTGGGATGGTGGCTTCACAATATCACCCTAGGATGGTGGTTATTCTTCTACTCACCCCACCCTAGAGTGGTGGTGAAATAGAGATATTTCTGCCCAAAAATTCAGAATTTGGAGAGCTCAAACTGGACAAAGTAAGTGCCTAAACCCTCTGTTTTTTTGCTACATTTTCAAAGACTGTTAAAAATCAGTTTTATTGCTTCAATTTATTGCATATAAAGTTTAAATGTTGCATTTTTTCTTTTCTTATAACATCACATAGCAAAAGGAAGAAGAAAAACCAAAATAAATTTGAAGTAGCAATGCATCTTTGTGGCTTGATTGCTTGTGGCTTACCCATTGGGTAAGCTAGCATTTAGGGCTTGCATCTATAAGTGACATTTGTAGGTTCCTTTTATCCTAGATTTTTTAAATTAAAACACACCTATTGCATGCATTTAGTGAATGATCATCGAATTCTTCTTTGCTTACTTTCTTTGGTCTTAAAAGGAACCACACACACTTGCACATTTCATTATAATATTGGTAAGGTTGGATTTGATCACCAACCCCCAATTCAGACTGGTGACATTGGATTTCACCTCCTTCCACCAGCTTGCCCATATATATCTTAGAAAAAATAGGGCACTGTCTTAATATGGAATAGGTCACTAATGTTCAAACTGCAACCCACTGTTGGAAACACTGTTTCAGAGTGGAAGAGCTAGGTGAACCCCCCACTGGGATTTAAGTAGTGTACCCTAGACTCTTTTGAGAAATCATGTCTGGCACTAGTTTCCCTAGTGACCACTTTGGTTGAGTTCCCTAATTCTAATTCCACAATAAGAGCAAAGAACAACAACAAATATAAACACATTGAAACCAGTTTAGGACACACATTTAATCAGTAAAAATATAATCATATTGTCTACTTTGTGTGTTTCTTTGTTATTTGGGACAAAACTCTAACCCTAATTTTTCAAAAAATAGGGTTTCAAAAAAAATAACTAAAAATATACTTTTTTATTCTACATCCAACACTTCAAGAATCATGTAAAACAGAGCTATAACAAAAAAGTTATTTTGGTTTTATGATTACTCTATTTTCGAAGCCGAAAATAGAGAAAAACTGCACTAAAATGGTCATATAGTGGGATAGACAACTCCTAAAAGTGCTAAATTTGTTTTTTTTGTCTTAGTTAGCCCCTAGGGAACCTCTCCTAAAAGTTTTGAGTTCTAACTCTTCACGGTTCAAAATTTCCCCAAAAAATCCTAAATGTGGGCCAAATATTTCAAAAATACAAATTTTTGACCCAAAAATCAAATTTTGGAGACCTAGCACATTATGATCAGCTTGTTGCACTGATCGTTTTGATATATAACACTTATAACCTTTTTGGGAAACTCAAAATTTTCTAAAATAGCCGACAGACCCCCGTTTTACCAATTTGGTCAAAAGGTGGTTGAAAATAAGACCTCCAATTTAGTGAGAGATTCAAGCTCCATAGCTAATGAATATCTCCAAATAAGTCTAGAGGACATGCCCATACCTGAATGGCATCCTAGGTCCTATCATAACAACAAAATCATCCCTAGGGGGGCAAACCTTCGAGATACCCCTACTAGGGAAGCACCCATAGGTCCTCTAAGAAAACTCCCTGATTGGGATACCTTGATAGAATTCTATATAGCAAATAATCTACCCACTGAGGTGTCTAATAGATCAATATCAAGGGATCAAACCCCAGCTTACTCTATACATCAATAAGAATATGAACATGAGAGTACACCATGGCCTAGCCTGGATGAGCAAACCACCCCATTTGATCGAGCAAGTCGCCCTCATGCTCCTCATAGAGAGCACTCGACATCCACACATTGTGCTTCTATGCAGCCTGAATATATAGAGCTTACATCCTGTTGTGGCTGCTCCACAATGTACCCCAAAATTGGGGACCCACATTTTTTGCATGTTTTCCAAGAAGACCGAAGTGGCCCATATGCTAAATATCAAAGAAAAAGCAAAACACCGCGAGGAAAAAGTGTCGCGATATTGCGACATGTTGCATTGTCACGGCCAAAAGAGAAAAAGTGTCGTGATATCGTGACATGTTGCATTATCGTGGCCAAAAGGGAAAAAGTGTCGCGATATCGCGACATGTTGCATTGTCGCGGCCAAAAGATAAAAAGTGTCGCGATATCGTGACATGTTGCATTGTCGTGGCCAAAAGAGAAAAAGCAAGAAAGAAAAAGTGTCGCGATATCACATGTTGCATTTTCGTGGCCAAAATAGAAGAGAAAGAAAAATAAAAAAATGTGTCACGATATCACGACATGTTGCATTTTCACGGCCAAAAGAGAAGGAAAAAGTGTCACGATATCGCGACATGTTGCATTTTCGCGATCCAAAGCAAAGAGAAATAGCAAGGAGGAAAAAATGTCGTGATATTGCGACATGTTGCATTTTCACGGTCCAAAGAAAAGAAAAAGTGTCACGATATTGCGACATGTTGCATTTTCGTGACTCAAAAAGGGCAGGCAGGCAGAGAAACAAAAGTGTCGTGATATCGTGACATGTTGCATTTTTGTGACTCAAAAGGGGTAGGCAGGCAGAGAGACAAGAGTGTCGCGATTTCATGACATGTCTAATTTTTGCCAAGGGAACAGAGTAGTGGATAGTGCATCTGATATTAGTGATGAACACCAGGATAGTGTAACTAAATACTACATAGTGACGTGGACCTATAAGGAATAAATCGAAGATTGAATAAGGTAATTTTTCACATAAGGATAAAATTCAATGAATAAGACAAAACGTTACATAAGGAATATTTAATGATTTGAAATAATTTAAGATGGTCGTTACACATGGAAGGAAGCGAACGCATGCCCATGTGGAGAAAAGGAAACGAAGGGCCACAAAATAGAAATGAAAAGCCTTTTTGGAAAACAAAATACATGCATGCACAAGGGAAGGAGAAAACGAACAGTCATGGAAGGTGAAATGAACAACCATTAGAAAATGAAACGAAAAGCTTCCTGAAAGTTTTAAATATGCCAGGCAAGGATGTTTTGAGGGGTTGGAAACTGCTATAAGCAGAGTTGCAGGTTTAAAGGCAAGAAGGCCATTCTGGACCTGTTTGGGTTGTTTTTCTTCCATGGACTAGTTTGGGAAAACCATAAATTTTTGTTATTGTAAAATGACAAATTTTTAATACATAAAATTTCATAAAGTTGCATCTTATGGACAAGAAAGGAGTCATTTTCTGCATGCAATATTAAATGTCTTTTTTTCCTCTTTTCAGATTCTAGGCTTATAAATGGAGTTTATGCAAGTTTTCTTGGTTGCTTCATGTGAATGTTTAAATCTGAAAACCTCATTTAAAACCCTAGGAGCCAGCACTTAGCTTATCCAGATTGTGCTTGTTTTGCAAGTCTAATAGGTTAGGTTGCATGCATGGAAATCTCACATCTTCAGTTTTGTCAGAATAGGATAGCATCAAATTGAACGCATTTTATTTTCATTTTCTGCATTTCATTTTCATTTTCTGCATTTTATTTTCCAGAAATTTTAACTTTTTTTTAATCTTCAGGATTTAAAATAAACATTTAAAAAATTTTAAAATCCAAAAATAATTTCACCATTGCGTAAGGTTATACTTCAGAATCCCATTATACACTTTGAAATTTCATTTTCGAAGTCATTTAGTATTTTTAAAATTCATCGAAGTTACTGTTTTACTGTAGATTTTAAAAAGATCCGAAAATAGAAAATTTCCATTTTAAGGTCAAATTTCATTTTTTCAGTTTTTTTTACACTCATGAGCCTATGATGACATTCCCTTCATGAAAATTCCAATTTCATTGAAGGAGTTATGTTTTATGACATTTTCACAAATTTCCATTTCGAGCCTAAAATTACCTTCTCTTCATAAAAATTCTAATTTTACGAAAGAGGGGTAATTCAAGTATTACATCATGGTCATATGAGGGCGAAATTACATTTTATTTATTTTGGTTCAATTAACAATCACTAAAGTTTCATGGCAAAATAAACCAATATTGCCCCTTGTTTACAGTTACTTGCAATCACTAAGGTGTTCCAAGCATTTAAATTGAATATTTTTATTTGAGATTACTAATACACATATGCAAATGCTAATATAGCGGAGACCTTGGAGAAGTCGTTTTTTTTAACTTCTTTGCAAGAGGGGATTTGGATCCCAAATCCTAAGGAAGAGTATACTTTCACAATTGGGTGAAAATAGCACTCAACATTTTGGCGCTAGAAGGAGGGCCTAAATTGGTTTATTTCAATATGATTTAAATGCTATAGGGATTTAAATTTTGAATATTTCATGCCCTATTGATTATTATATTTAGCCCTATTTTAACAATACAACCCTGTAGTGTTAAAAGGAGGACATGAATTGCTATGCATTGTTCTAACACTTTTGATTGGTCATACAGGAATAATGTGTTTTGATTTGATTTTGAAAAATTTTGGTCTTGACTAACGAGGTTGTCTCCATGCAATTACTTTCATTTGATTTTAATGGATACATTTCTTGGTTGATGCTAACATGATTATTCATACATTACATGTTTGATATTTGCTAGTCATTTCATGCTTATTTGTAAGGAATTATTTTGTCTAATATGTATTTGTTATCGGTATTATGTTCTTCACTTGCATATAATGCGATCTTGTGAATCAGAAAGCCTACAACACTAGGAGTATGCTCTTCACTTGCGCATATGTGATCTGGTGAATCAGAAACTAATTTACATTTTTAGAATATTCTTTTGTCATGGTTCCTTATTTTATTCATGACTAACAAATTGGTTTTGAAATTATTCTTTGAGTTTCATTAATGGCTACAACTGTAGGAACGTGGTATGGGATACATGTTAGTCCTTTGAACATTAGTGGAGATTTTCATGATTTACCCAAGAACGTAGAAAAACGTTTGCCCAAATTTAAACACAATGGTCCAACCATAAGTCGAGGAACATATTCAAGCCTATGTGGATATCCTAGTTAGATGGAATGTCGAACATGAGGATGTGGCATGTAGAATGTTTCCTGGAACCCTAGATGAGGTGGCATATGATTGGTACATCATTTTACCTGCTGGTTGTATTACATCTTGGACTCAATTGAAAGATGGTTTTATCAATCAATTTATGTTTCTCATTGATCCTCTCACGATATATCAACAATTTACTTCTTGCAAAAGAGAACCTAATGAGCCAGTTAGAAGTTTCAACTTGAGGTTTCGAAAGATTTATGCAAGATTAATTTCTCCCTATACTATTGAGGAAAGTGGTGCTCTTCAAATATACTTTCGAGCATTGGATCCATGGTGTGCCATATTTGTTAGGATGAATCCCTTGGTTACTGATCTTGCATCGGCCTACACAGAAGCTATGATTTTAGATCAACAATTGAGGCCACAAGGTTATGGAATGGAGCAATCAACTATGGTAGGACAACTAGGGGCTTGCAACCAAATATCGATGGTAAATCAAGTTTGGGCACAACAAAATTTGATATCAAATGTTTTTCCCTACAATAAAATTTATCCTACCATACCAACTTATGCTCCCAGATGTGCTTATACAATTACTTCCATCCATCCAACTATGCTTAAATTAGAGAATCATGTGGTCACTCATGGAACCATTGCAACAAATTTTCAAGCATTGTCCATGGATATCAATCCAACTAATCCTACTACTTCTACCACTCAAACCAAAGAGTTCGTATCGAAATTAAAAGAGAAAAATAAAGTGGTTAAGAAGGTATGTAGGCATGTTCCACCACAAAAATGAGCACGTCAATGTATGCATCCAAATCATCCTAGGAAGAAAATTCATAATGTCGATCTTAATGATGTTTCATGTTATGCTTCTTCAAGCGATACAAGATATTTTGAGGTGACTCACATTGAAGTAAATACCTATTCGAAAAGTCTTGAAGAGCATGAAGTTTTTGGAGAAGAAATTGTATGGATGGGTAACAAAAAGTTAGAATCAAATGATCACCATATTGTTTTGGAAAAGAAATATCTAGAATCATTACCCAAAAAGGAGGATTTGGATGAACGAACTTATGTGGATATGATTTGGTCAGATGTACTTGCAAAGGATTGGAGCAACTATATGACACAAAATTCAAAAATTGATCCCATTATAGAAGTTCCTAAGCCATCACAAGTGGCTGAAAATGAATTTGAGAGAAAATCAACAAATGAAGTTGAAGACATAATCGAATTTCACCACTTGTTCTCGAAAGACACGTTGGATGATGTTCTCGAAAGTGATGACCAAGAGGATCCACACCTTCCAAATTGTGATAAAATTGAATCATGGGTTACAAATTTGGATTATGATAGCTTTACCAATTTGAATTCAAGAGATAACCCACTTTTGGAAATAACTGGACCATCTAGGGAAGGTGAATATGAATTGGATGAGACGCAAGTGATTGATCATGAAGATGAGTTACTTGACATACACTTTGACCAAAAATATTTGAGGGTTGAAAAGGATAAGCATGTTTTCAATTGGGTGCCCAATTTTGGTATGTTTGATGAACAAGTAATCAATGAATAATATGAAGACCATGAGGTAAAAGATGGAATTGCAAATCCTCACCAAGTTTTGGTAAATGAAAATGTGAAAAAGGTAAAATCTAAACCTTTGTGTCCAAACATCCAAGATTTAGGTGAATATTTGTATAATTCAAATGATATTTATGATGAAATGCCATTGAAGGTGAATGAAGAACAAGAATTAATTTCTAACCACACCTTTGATAACATTACTTTAATGAATGAAAAGGAGCTTGATGCACTTAAATTGCTAAATCAAATTCATCAACAATTAATTCTTGAACCTAGGAGAAAAACTTCTAACAATCCCCATTTAGTAAATATCCTAGATGCTTGTAAATTGTTACACAATTTTGATTGGCCTAAGAACATGGAAAATGAATTAGCTTTGAAATTTTTAGAAATAGGCTTTTGCTTACAAAATTTCATTTTGAATAAAGAAAGCCTAGTTCTAAATCATGAATGGAATTATGAAATTTACACCTTTAAGAATAAACAAGAAAGAATTGAAAATCAACCATTGTCTAATCAATTTGGTAATTTCAATCTCACCTATGAGAATACTAATGGAGCTAAATCTAATTGGTGGGGTGAGAGAGGAAATTTGAAATTGGCTGCATTGTTTGGTCTAGTCTTGTTTTTTTTTTATTCCGTCGACATTTGGCATGTGTATCACATTATATGTCTTTTGGAATGCTCAAATCAGGTTTGGGATTTGGGAAAATGATAATCCAAACTTTGCACCATATTGTATTATCTTGTACATTTGTATATAGATTTTGGTTAGTGTTTTCAGGTTTTGTTTTTGGGATTGCTTTTTGGATTTTGTTTTAAATTTTGTGTGTTGGTCCTTTGGACACTTTTTGGTTTGTCGTAAAAAAAAAAAAAAAAACGAGATGTCAACTTATGTCCTTATGAATGCTGACTAAGACTAAGAGAATATGAAACATCAGAATTGTATTGCAGAAAGCTCCACGAGTATCGCAAACACATTAAAGAATATCGTTTGGAACTTGTGATGCATGAAGTTGTCAGTTTTACAAATTATGGCAAAATAGGTGGTATACTACATCAACAGTTCAAAAAGAGCAATGCATTCATCCATATCTCATGTTACATTTCACATTGCATATACATTTCATCTCAGTTGCATCTACATTGCAAATAAAATCATTGACAAGGTGTCAAATCCTCTTAGGGTTATTACATAACATATATTAAAAGGATCCTAAGGTTGGGAAATGGTGACCAAACTATTTTGAACCAAGCACGTTCTACACATTTTAAAGAGGATCTTGAGCAAAATGGTCAAAACCATACTTGGAAGAAAAGGTGAGGCAAAAGGAGTATTTCATGTCTATCCTATCATGCAACATAATCCTTAAACAATGGTTTTTACCACTCCCATAGAGCTTAAAGCCTAAAATCAGAGTAGTAAGGATTGGGTTAAATCCCCATCGAACTTAGGTTGAGGATCCAATTCCCCAAAGCTCTGATTTGATCTTCATGGAGTAGTAAGGATAGGGTCTAATTCTCATATCGCTTAGGTTGAGAATATGATTCCCCAAAGATTCTATTTTACCTCCATCATGCTTTAAGAAATTAAAAGCATGATTTACACTCAAGAACTTGAAGTTCCAAAGAAAATATTTTTTATCCTACTTTTATTGCATCATTGATATTGGATTCGAAGGATCGTACTACATGTCCCTTGCAAGGATGGGTAGTCATCCCCAAGGTTTAAGTAATCAAAATTAAAGTCAAATACTAGATTATGGGGTTGATCTCCATCGGGGCTATAGATGCCTGACTGGCAGTGGAGTATGCTCATGCGTGGCAACATGTCTTGTCTAAAAGCAAGACCACTGATCGCTCAAATGGACAGAGCTAGCTCTGATAGCTTTCATCCATAACAGGTTAAATCATTTTGTTCAAGATGAGGTAATGAACTCCAGATCAGAGTAGTAAGGATAGGGTTAAATTCCCATCTTGCTTAGGTTTGGAATCCTATTCCCCAAAGCTCTAATTTCACTTACACTTGCACATGGGTTTAAAAGGGTAGGGACACATAACCAACTTTGGGATCTAGTAAATTAATTTAGTATACTCATATTTGGTCCTAAGAGGATTTTATAGTTTTAATATGTTTGTTCATGGTACAAGAAAGTTTGAGCCTTTGCAAATCTTGTTATATCTATAGCATATTTTTCATACGTTAAATCTTGCAGAAATCATTCATAACCTTACATATGCATTCAGGTAAAAATGACAATGGAAAGTTGAATGAGTTTCAAAGGATAGGGAATGAAGCACACTGCACACATCAAGCTGATGCTAAACGATTATGATGCTTCATGTATTTTTGATCTATTTGTATTCTTTGGATATTTGCTGACGCTTGTATTTGAGTTCGTGTATTTTCAGGTTGAGTTCTCACCAAAATGCTTAGGAGCATTTCCCAATAGAGTCACCATTTGTTGTGGCTGCTCCACAACATACCCCAAAATTGGGGACCCACCTTTTTTGCATGTTTTCCAAGAAGATCGAAGTGGCACAGATGCTAAAGATAAAAGAAAAAGAAAAATACCGCAAAGAGGAAAAAGTGTCGCGATATCGCAACATGTTGCATTGTCGCAGCCAAAAGAGAAAAAGTTTCACGATATCATGACATGTTTCATTGTCGCGGCCAAAAGGAAAAAAGTGTCATGATATCGCGACATGTTGCATCATAGCGGCCAAAAGAGAAAAAGTTTCGCGATATCGCAATATGTTGCATTGTCGCGACCAAAAGAGAAAAAGCAAGAAATAAAAAGTGTCACGATATCGTGACATGTTGCATTTTCGTGGCCAAAAGAGAAGAGAAAGAACAATAAAAAAAATTGTCGCGATATCGCGACATGTTGCTTTTTCACGGCCAAAAGAGAAGGAAAAAGTGTCACGATATCGCGACATGTTGCATTTTCATGGTCTAAAGCAAAGATAAAGAGCAAGGAGGAAAAAGTGTCGTGATATCGCGACATGTTGCATTTTTGCGGTCCAAAGAAAATAAAAAGTGTCGTGATATCATGACATGTTGCATTTTCACGGTCCAAAGCAAAGAAAAAGTGTCGCGATATCGCGACATGTTGCATTTTTGTAACTCAAAAAGGGTAGGCAGGTAGAGAAACAAAAGTGTCGCGATATCGCGACATGTTGCATTTTTGTGACTCAAAACGGGCAGGCAGGCAAAAAGACAAGGGTGTCACGATTTCATGACATGTCCGATTTTTGCCAAGGGAACAGAGTAGTGGACAGTGCGTCTGATATTAGTGATGAACACCAGGATAGTGTAACTGAAGACTGAATAGTGATGTGGACCTATAAGGAATAAATTGAAGATTGAATAAGGTAATTTGTCACATAAGGACAAAATTCAATGAATAAGACAAAACATTACATAAGGAATCTTTAATGATTTGAAATCATTTAAGATGGTCGTTACACATGGAAGGAAGCGGACGCATGCCCATGTGGAGAAAAGGAAACAAAGGGCCACAAAATAGAAATGAAAAGCCTTTTTGGAAAACAAAACACATGCATGCACAAGGGAAGGAGAAAACGAACAATCATGGAAGGTGAAACGAACAACCATTAGAAAATGAAACGAAAAGCTTCCTGAAAGTTTTAAATACGCCAGGAAAGGATGTTTTGAGGGGTTGGAAACTGCTGCAAGAAAATTTGCAGGTTTGAAGGTAAGAGGGCCATTCTATACCTTTTTGGGCTATTTTTCTTCTATGGACTAGTTTGGGAAAACCATAAATTTCTGTTATTGTAAAATGACAAATTTTTAATACAAAAAATTTCAGAAAGTTGCATCTTATGGACAAGAAAGAAAGAGTCATTTTCTGCATGCAATATTAAATTTCTATTTTTCCCCTTTTTAGATTTTAGGCTTGTAAATGGAGTTTATGCAAGTTTTCTTGGTTGCTTCATGCGAATGTTTAAATCTAAAAACCTCATTTAAAACCCTAGGAGCTAGCACTTAGCTTATCCGGATTGTGCTTGTTTTGCAAGTCCAATAGGTTAGGTTGCATGCATGGAAACCTCACATCTTCGGTTTTGTCGGAATAGGATAGCATCAAACTGAATGCATTTTATTTTTATTTTTTACATTTCATTTTCATTTTCTGCATTTTATTTTCTAGAAATTTTAACTTTTTTTTTATTTTCAGGCATTAAAATAAACATTTAAAAATTTTCAAAATCCAAAAATAATTTCACCATTGCGTAAGGTTATACTTCAGACTCACAATACACACTTTGAAATTTCATTTTCGGAGTTTTTTAGTATTTTTAAAATTCATCGAAGTTGTTGTTTTACTGCAGATTTTAAAAAGATCCAAAAATAGAAAATTTCCATTTTAATGTCAAATTTTATTTTTTCAGTTTTGTTTTACACTCATGAGCCTATGATGACATTCCCTTCATGAAAATTCTAATTTCATTGAAGGAGTTATGTTTTATGGCATTTTCACAAATTTCCATTTTGAGCCTAAAATTACCCTCTCTTCATAAAAATTCTAATTTTACGAAAGAGGGGTAATTCGAGTATTACATTGTGGTCATATGAGGGCCAAATCACATTTTATTTGCTTTGGTTCAATGAACAATCGCTAAAGTTTCATGGTAAAATAAACCAACATTGCCCCTTGTTTATAGTTACTTGCAATCACTAAGGTGTTCCATGTTTTTAAATTGAATATCTTTATTTGATATTACTAATACACATATGTAAATTCTAATATAGCGGAGACCTTTTGTTTAACTTCTTTGAAAGATGGGATTTGGAGCCCAAATCCTAAGGAAGAGTATACTTTCACAATTGGGTGAAAATACCACTCAACACATCCAAAACTGAATATGAGGCTTTCCTAATAGATGAAGGATAAGGTCCCAACCATCTACCTACTCCTCGTGAAGAGTACTTGGAGCAACCATATGATGGCTCTACATCATCGGACTATATAGAGATAATTCATAAATTAGAGTCTCAAGGTAATGTGATCCTTAGGGAGCATGGAAAATAAGAATTAGACCCTACTAGGGAGGAAATACATGATAAACCCATCCATATTTCAAATATGAGGATACATAAATCCCATGCAACGGAGCAACCAGATCATACTCATCAAGAAATTAGGCCAAATATTAATAGGTAATAACATACGGATCAACTGTAGTTGGCTCAACAACAAGTACATCAACAATGGGTGGACTCACAATGAGCACACCTACAATATTTTTATCAATTAAAGATACAAGAACAACAAAAGATACAATAAGAATAATTACATAATGCAATACCTAAAGTTGTGCTTACACCTAACACCTATAGGATGCAACAATAGGCAAGACACCTAAAACAATCTCAAAATATTCCCCCTCAACCACACCAAAATCGCATTCAACATCAAAGGCCATTATCTAATTATCATCAAAATCCTCATATTCTTCAATGGTACCAAGATCAATATGGGGAGGAATCATATGAAGAGTCCCAATGGGAACATCAAGATCAAATAGATGCCTACCTTGAACCCAGTTATGATGAGGTACCTAATGATCATACTTATCATCCACATCAACATCAAAAGCGACCTCCTTTGTCTAATAAAGGATGAAAACAAGATGATCATATTATGTCATGAGGGCCATACAAAGTGCTAGCTGATCGGTTGAAGGCATTAGAAAAGATAGATCAAATTTTGGGTTATCAAAAACCCACACTAAAGTAGCTTAGTAATCATCCTTTACATCCATCAGTGTCATCACTGACATACCCATCGAATTTACAGATGCCCATGCTTGAATATTTCAAAGATGATGAAGATGCAGAAGAGCACGTGTCAAGCTTCACTATTAAGTGCTCTCATCTTCAAGATTATGATCCTTTGATGTTGAGAATATTCATTAAAACATTATCTGGAGATGCTTTATAATGGTATAATCATCTACCACGTCATTGCATAAACACCTTTGAGCAATTGGCCGATGCATTTTTGGTATATTTTTACTCTAGCGCTATGAAAAGGATAAACTTGACTGACTTGTCTAGCCTTCATCAACTTGATGATGATCCAGTCATGGAGTATGGTAATAGATGGATAAATGTGATGTTAAAACTACCTTTCACCCTACGCACAATAGAATTCATCTGAATGTTTACTAGAAGTTGTTCAAATCAGATTTCACTTCTTTTACACTTACAACGAACCTCAAAACCAATGATTCATAGTGAGAACTCTAAAGGTGTCACACCTTTCTCACCTTAATTGAGTAGCACACACACTGGGGGTGCCTAAGGTATCATGCCTTCCCCATCGCAAAATACTCAAAATTAAAAAACAATTTAAAACACCAAAAATCCAAACAAATCATAAAATATCAAAATCCATAAACATTCAAAATAATCAAAATTTCAAAAATATTGCAAAACATTAAAACACAAAAACATTTGGCATGTACCCTTACATACTTTAATTGCATTGCATTAGGTACTTTTCAGCCATTATACATGCATTAGGATAGGTCCTTTTTAACATCGCATAAATCATAGTAAATGTTGGGGGTATATAAGGTATTGCACTTTCCTCCTAAGAACACAAAGTAAGCAAAGTTACAAAAGGCCCCAAGGGTGTCTACAATCTGCTTGGTCAACCTAAAAATGCTCCTAGACCATCTACGATCATGTAGGTCAACCCTAAAAGACCCAAAGGCATCCATAAGCCCTTTGGTCACAACCAAATACCCCCAGGCAGTCGTAGACACTTTCTAAGTGTTGCTGACCGTCTAGGTCACCCAAAAGGCTCCTAGCGGGTTTCACCGTCTAGGTCAAATAAAAATGCTCCTAGACTATCTACGATCATCTATGTCAACCCTAAAATCCCTAAAGGCATACATAAGACCTTTGGTCATAGCCAAATACCCCTAGGAAGTCGTAGAAACTTTCTAAGTGTCACTGACCCTCTAGGTCACATAAAAAGCTCCTAGCAAGTTTTCACCATCTAGTTCAAGTAAAAGCACTCTTAGTCTATCTACGATCATCTAGGTGAACCCAAAAAGCCCCAAAGGCATCCATAATCTCTTTGGTCACAACCAAATACCCCTAGGCATTCGTAGACACTTTTTAAGTGTCGTTGACCGTCTACGTCACCCAAAAGGCTCCTAGCGGGTTTTCACCATATAGTTCAAGTAAAAATGCTCCTAGACTATATACGATCATCTAGGTCAAACCAAAAATCCCCAAATGCATCCATAAGCCCTTTGGTCATAACCTAAAATATACCTAGGTGATCTAGAACCATCTAGGTCACCCCTAAATGCTCCAAGGGTGCCTATATCCTGCTTGGTCAACCTAAAAGGTCCCTAGGTAGTCTAGAACCATCTAGGTCACCCCTAAGTACTCCAAGGGTGCCCATATCCTGCTTGGTCAACCTAAAATATGCCTAGGTGGTCTATAACCATTTAGGGCACCCCTAAATTCTCCAAGGGTGCCTATATCCCGCTTGGTCAACCTAAAAGGCTCCTAGGCCATCTAGAACTGTCTAGGTCACCCCAAAATTCTCCAAGGGTGCCTATATCCTGCTTGGTCAACCTAAATGCTCCTAGACGATCTAGAACCATCTAGGTCAACCAAAAAGCCCCAAAGGCATCCATAATCCCTTTGGTCCCCCAAAATGCCCCAATGGCCCCAATAAGCCCGTTGGTCACGGGTACACACACACACACACACACACACACACACACACACACACATATATATATATATATATATATATATCAATCAAAAATTCAAAAACATCATCAAAACATCAAAATACAAAAACATTGCATCACATTGCACTTTCATACATATATATCAATAAAAATTTCAAAAAAAAAATAAGAACATTATCAAAATTTCAAAAAATATTGCATCCTCATCAAGTCGCATACCATTGCATAATCACTTACATTAGGCATAATCATCATTTGCACTTTGCATTTTAGAGTGGCTCATACATGTCTAGCACTAAGATTGTACACTAGTCACAATTCACAATCAATGTTGTCAAGGTCACCATTCACCTCATTCCATAGTTACTTATCATTTCCATCTACATTTCATACATTCCCATAGTCGTGTCCATTCCCTTCACCTAGTCATTGGTTTTTAGAATGTCATTAGGGTTTTCGGTTACTTAGCCATATCTAGTTTCTTCTCAGATTTTATAGAAGGCTAGTAAGATTTTTAGGAGGTAGAGTCTTGCTAATATTGTGCCTTGTATACATCAAATTCCAACACATTTCACACTAATAAATCCAAGTTTCATGAAAGGAAGTATGAAACCCACAAAGTGGTCTAGGGTACCTTGAGTGAAAATTTTATCTTGCTCATCCCCCTATGTGAATGGTTCAATAATGCTGAGAATTGACAAAAGAAAAAGCTCTTCCTTACCCAATTCCTAAAAATAAACAGAGGTTTTCACCACTATAAAAAATCCTAAACACCCTTGATCCCTCAAGTCATAAGGATTCATACTACACGTCCTTGATAAGGATGGGTAGTCATCCCCAAGGCCTAAAATATAAATACCATTCCAAAGAAAAATCTAAAACACCCTTGATCCCTAAATTCATAAGGATTCATACTACATGTCCCTGATAAGGATGGGTAGTCATCCCCAAGGCCTAAAAGATCAATACCATTCACAAGAAAAAAAAAATCCCACAAACTCAACTTTGAAATTAAAATTCAAAACCAATATCCTCAAAAAGCAACAATCAAAAGAAATAGTGGTTATCACCACTCCCCAAATCCCTTGCTAGAAGAAAATCAAATACAAAATAAATAGTGATTATCATCACTACATATGAGCAATTATCCCTGTAAAATTGAATAAAAAAACAATGCCTGAGCTTGAATCCCTGAAATTATCAACATTTGAAAAACCATTTAGGTGATCCTCATTATGGGTTTGGTGGATAGCCTATCCATAAATGACAGTATCCTAAATGTATGACAATATGTCTACCACATTAGCTTTGCATGTGTGTAGACCAATGTTTGCATGTGGACGAGCTAGCTTTTGGTCACCTATACTACCTAGTGGTCTAATCCAGCTAAGTACATAACTCTGGATTATGGCTTTCATAAAGTGATCCTCATTACAGGTTTGGTGGATAGCCTACTTGTTAATGGTAATATATTTATGCATCTCGCAGGAATGAATTCACTTGCACACATAGGGATTTTGAGTATCTTGGTCATCCTAACAGATTCATACCTTGTCAAAAAGTCCTGGATGGTTAGTATACAAATTTTTATCAGTTGAATAGATCATTTGAGTCTCATGAAAACCTCATAAACCTCATAGAACATATATTTTATTCAATCCATTTTATCACATGTATGTCAATTTCCATTTGCACAAATCCATTACATAGTCTCATGTCAATATTCCACATGAATTGATGAATTCTATATAGTTTATGGTGCTAACATAGTATGTCATATAGTGTTCATATTCCATAAATACACATCAATAGATCATCCATTTCATTATGCATACACACATTTCATATCATAAAATAACGTCATATTACAACATATGCATCCATAGATCATAACACATAATGAATCTAACGCTCCAAATTATCATAATTGCAAATCAAGAAAACATTTTTGTAACATCCACTGGGGAATTATTGGTATCATACCTCCCCTAATAAGATATAAAAAAGTTAAGCAATCAACCTCAAAAATCCCCAAAGGTATCCATAAACCCTTTGGTCACCCAAACGCTCCAAAGGTATCCATAAACCCTTTGGTCACCCCAATTTCCCCAATGGCATCCACTAAGTCCATTGGTCATAATAACAACATTCTTAATCCAAATCAAAAATGGATAGCTTAATCAAGTTAACCGTGTTCATCTTGCGAATCATTTCCAAAGATAGAAATGCACCCCCTTTGCTTGGGGCAAATAAGCAAAATATCAAAAGCAAATTCAAGGAAACTAGTAATCATATTGCCTATTGCCATCAAGGCTAGGATTTGATTTAAGCTTATCTTCTATTACCATCAAGGCTCATATTTGATTTAAGCTTATCTCCTATTGCCATAAAGGCTAGGATTTGATTTAATTTTATCTCCTAATTGCCATCAAGGCTAGGCTAAAGTGTAGAATTAAGCTCATCTTCCAACTGCCACCAAGGCTAGGATTAGACTTAAGCTTGTTTGCCAATATGCCAAAGAACACCGAAATAAAGTTCCTTAACTTGTTGAAGGCATTAAATCTGATAGGCATACCCTTTCCATGGTTGGGGCATCCAATGTTGATAAGGCATTCTTTTATTAAATCTCATCAAAACTAAAAAATTTAAAAACAATTAAAACACAACAAAAACAACACAAAAAGCTAAAAAAATGGTCCAAAACCCACCAAAATTAAATCAAATATGGGTCAAGTGACTCGTTGCTTTTCTCACTGGTCATTCCCTCATCAACTCATTTCTTGAGGGGGTAGTCATACTCAGTCCAAATCAGCAAGCACACACTCAATTGTACGAATTGCGTTTGTTCAACGAATCTTCGATAAATACAATCATGCTCCTGCTTGGGACAGCAAACAAGCACACAATATCACATCATAATGCTTGACATTACTGGTATCATGAAGTAATGGACATTATCCTTTAATGACAGACAATGTTCAACCATAGGCATGCTCATTTAGCGATTCAAAAACAAGGATTCAAGAGCACACACCCTTTTCATGATTGGGGCATCTAAAGCTGGTTAGGTTATCGAGTAACCTTAATAATTTAACATATTGGTCATAAATTTTTGCTAAGTGTTGCGTTGCACACAACGCATATCAAAAAGAGGCATCTGTAGACACCAAAATGTGGTTAATCCAATTAAGAACCCACAAAAATGATCAAATTGACATCATATGGCCCCTTGGGCAGCCCCTAGGAGGATCACAATGGTTCTAGCCACTCAGGAAGGATTTTTTGAGGCTACTGGCCCAATTTTGGGAGTTTTTGGCCCAAAATTCACCACCATCCCACCCTGGGATGGTGGTAGATTCCCACCATCCCACCCTGGGATGGTGGTGAGCCATCGTCCCAGGGTTTGACGGTGAGCAGGTTTGACCTAGAAAAAATCAAATTTGGGACATTTGGTGCCTAGAAACTGCCATTTAGCATGCCATATGGAGCTTGCAGGTCAAAGGGCACTGATTAATTATGACATACTTCATAATGGAGGCCCAAATTGGATATTCTCTTCCACACCCATTGCATGCCTCATGATTTATAAATGGTGCCTCCTGCCATGCATGCCCTTTTGCACTTGAGCCCCTTTGGGCTATAATGTGGATGCAATTTCCACATAAAATTTACACACACACACACATATATAGAGGAGTTCTAGGATCTGCAATGAAGTGCTGTCGAGATTTTTCCTAGCCTTATTGCACCTTTTTACCCTCGAAATCTCTCTTTTGCCAAGGATGTTACCATGTGACTTTAAGAAGGTAATCCGAGCATAAATTTTCCATTCAGGTGAATTTATTCACCAAATTTTATGAAAACACACCTTATATTGTTTAGGAATATCTGGTAGTAATTTTGGTAGAAAAAAGTGGTCGAAATTGGTGGGTATCCCTTCCCAGGGTCCCCCCTAAATAGTTGTAGTCACCACCGTCCCCCCTGGGATGAGGGAAAATTCTTATGCAATTTCATTACTATTTTTAATTATTAATTTTCTATATTATCCCATTATACTACAGTTCAAATTTTAGTTTATTTGGAGTTAAATTGACAAAGTTATAGCATTTTTAAGTTTTTGCAGGCTCATGGGGCCCATCCAGGCACCCCAATTTGAAAATATAATCATATGGGTTGTCTTTAAATGCCAATTTATGCATTATGTCCAAATTTCATCAGTTTTGGATATGTTTAGGTTCAGGATATGCTTATCTTCTTCTTCGTAGGTTGCAGGCCGGCAACACTCTAAAGATGTGATTTCTGATATTTTTTTTGTGATATCATTTTGAAACCTCCTATTTTACATCTCTACAAATTTTCAAGTCATTTGAACATGTTTTGATATATTTTTAATATATGCACTATTTTTCCCCTATGGGGATTGCATGTTTTCACCATACATCCTTGCTATTTGACCCATTTTTCTTCCTTGTGTGCAAGTGCAGGTTCTTCAGAAGCATTTGGAAGTAATATTAGACATAAGATATTGAATATACAAGCAACAACGACATTGGCTCACCCACCTTGATTGTGGGTATGCGGAGAAACATTGGACGCGCACCTTGATTCCATGAAAGACTTGTTCTTTGAGAACCTAACATTGTAAAAATTGTATCACCTTTTGAGACATCAAGGGTACTATTGTGTAACCTTGGATCTGATCCAAAAAAATAATGAGAATAAACATACTTTACTTCATTTCCTTTTGTTTGGTATTCTTTCCTTTTCACATGCATGCTTGCTTTTTTATGCTCATGAGCGATATGGGTTAGACATGCATATTGTTTTACATAATTTGGTGCACTATTTTTACCTACTTTAGGAACATGTTGATTCCATGATTTCATATAATCAGAGGCTTTCCACCACCCTACATTTTGGAGCTCTACTTTTCCAACTCTCCATCTCTAGGAATGTTTGAATAATTGGTTGAGAATTATTCCATGAATCCTATCAAAATAGAGCATACTTTCCATCCCTTAAATGCAAATATAGGTATGGCTTTATTAACTCTTGGCCTACTAACATTGTCCTCTATATTGTAGATCCCTCTCCTTCCACTCTCTGTCTTGGAATGTTTTTCTTAGCCACTCCTAGGTAATATTAGGTTTGTAAGAGTCTACTCCATAAACCCTCGATAGTTATAATGTATGTTGCATACTTAGATACAACAACTAACTCAGTAGCATCAAAAGAATTTTTCTCTTTCAAAGTTAAAATCATAAAATCCTCTAGGAAAACATCATTCCATACCTTGGATCCATCCATTTGAACTCTCATGTTTGTCATAACTTAAACCACAACATTACCTTCCTCATAGAGGTGTTGCACCATAAATGAATCCATGCTTGAGAGTATATTCACTACATCCTAAATAATACTTTCAATGCTTCAACTAGCAGTTTTCTTGACATTCAAACTATTAATGATATTCATAGAATCCCCTTCCACTATAAGCTTCTTAACATTCATATTTTTTGCAAGCCTTAATATTATAATCATAGCTCTTGTCCTTTGTTATATGGTTTGATGCATGGTCAAATTTCATCGAATAACAAGAGATCACTACCCCTGAGCTAGATCTCAGAACCCCTCCCCATCCAAATTTTCTTGGATTAACTGTAGAGGCTCCATAAAAAATTAGTTTTACTCACTCTTGTGAGGGAGGAGTCCATCACACCTTTCTCCTTGGTTGGCTAATATGATTCCTTGTAGCTCTCAACACTCCTCATTACACTACTATTTCTTCTTCTAACTCATTTTCATAGATTTAGATATCCATATTGACAACCACATTTTTAGTCATGGCATATTTGAAACACCTAATAATGACCTCTTCACTATTAGCTTTATTCTAGAACACTTGTTTATTCCTCTCCCTCCATATATACCAAATAAAGTGGGGTGAAACAAAGATCCAAATTTTATTCAATTGGGGGCTATGATAAGGGTTAAACCAACTTTCTCATAAGACCTCCAAAGACTTTGCTATCACCCATTGAGTTTTTAGCGACTGAAGAAGTGCATGCCAAACCTTCAAAGAAAGCGGTAAATATACAAAAAGATGATCAACTATCTCCTCATCCCACAACATAAATAACTTCTATTAGGAATGATCATCCATATTATTCTAATATTATCCATTGTTAATATCCATTTGGAAAGACATCCAAATAAATATATACACCTCTGATAGGAGATATTTAATTCAAACTCTATGTAAGAGAAAAATTTGATTCTCCCTATACCTTTCGAAAGCAAAAGATGAGTTAACAGTAAATATTTATTTAGTATTAGGACACAAAAATAACTTATCCTCTTATATATTGAGCTACAGACCGTAATGTTGTAAGTAGATATTGAGAGAGTTAAGCCTTCTTTGCATAATTGCATCTCCTTCCCATTACATCGTGTGTCACACTATACAATTATCTTCCTCCTTGGTGTACTCATGAACCATGTTTCCATATTTTTCTTGTTAAGGCCAAATGATGTACTTCCAATAATCCTTAAAATTAAAGACATATCCATGACCCATGCATCCTCCCAAAAGC
Source organism: Wollemia nobilis (assembly GCA_028583015.1). Taxonomy (NCBI): domain Eukaryota; kingdom Viridiplantae; phylum Streptophyta; class Pinopsida; order Araucariales; family Araucariaceae; genus Wollemia; species Wollemia nobilis. The sequence goes on along the minus strand of JAQPPZ010002974.1, from coordinate 850,112 downwards.
GTATCTTATCACCTCTTCCCACCTACTATGTCAAACCTTTCGATAAGAGATTTATTTTTTTGATCAAATCATTCCACAAAGATGATTCTAAAGGTAAATTTAAGCTATTAAAAAAGGGGATTCTATTATCAAGATATTTTATAGAAAGGATATGAGCCCAACATTGATCATGTTCAATAATTTTCTGCCACCCCACTTTGGCCATTAAAGCCCTATTCATATACTTCACTATTTTGATGCCTAGATAATCTTCTCTCTTAAGCCTACAAAATTTTTCCCATGCAACAAAACTAATCCTTTGTTTCTCTTCTTCACTAGTCCAAAGAAAGTTCCTCTGCATTTGCTCCAATTTCTCATCCACTATTGCTAGGATTTTAAATAAATATGTCATTAAAATGGATAGGTTTTGGAGGGTTTCTCTTAATGGTTATAATTTCTCCACTTGAGTAAGAGAAGAGTCTTTCCATCCTACAATATTTTTATTGAATCTCTCAAGCACTAAATTGTAGTATTCTCCTTTCATTCTACCAATAAAATGGTCATTATTGAATATACAATGGAGAAGCTTTCCACTTTGCAACCCAAACTTATAGCAATTTTTTTGTCTAAGTTGAGGAGTGTTAACAAAGAACAACCTACTTTTCAAGAAATTAATTTTTTAACTTAAAGCTATTTCATAGATTTTGAGAAATTGCATGATATTATTAGCTTCCACAACTAATGACTCTAATAATATTATGGTATCATCAACAAACTACCGATGAGTAATTATATCTAAATATGATGTTGGCCAAATTCCTTTAATCAATATTGCATATTTTATTGTAGTTAATCTCATTCTTAGGGCCCAAACTACTATTATGAATAGATAAGGTGAAATAGGATCACCTTGTCTTAGCCCTCTTTTACCTAGAAAGAAACCTACTGGTTCTCTATTTACTATCATTGAATATTGAGGATAAACCAATCTTGGGCTTATGCATTATTATCTTCATTTTAAGGTGTGATACACATAGAATCATGTTTTCATTTCATAAATGATTTATACCAAGGCATTACTCAATAAATTTGGATACCAAATTGCAAGCACATGTCTATTCTAATGGAGATAGAGTTAAAATTATTTTGAAAAGAACAATCTCCATAGGTAAACATAAATCTCTACATTAGTTGATTGGAAACCTTGTTTATCTCACCTATAATAGTAAATATATTGACCATCTTGTCAACTATCTTTCACAATTCATACAATAACCAAAGGTGTGTCATTAGAAAATAAAAAAGTGGGTACTTAAGTATATATATGGTATGATTAAATATGGTCTAGAGCACATGAAGAATGATTGATTCCTCTTGATATGATTAAAAATATAGACTATGTAAGATCCACATCTAGATATGTATACTTTTTAGGATTTATTCTGATTTCTTGGAAAATAAAGAAACAATATGTTGTTTTCCAATCTCTTACAAAGAAAAAATATATTGTTGTATGAGGAGCTATCTACAAGGTTATATGGTTACATTGCATTTTGTTAGGAATGAGTATTCCATTAAAACCAAAAATTTTGAAATACAACAATAAAGTAGTTCTAAAACTTATTTGAAATCTAGTTTTTCATGAGGACACGAAAACTATTGAAGTTCATTACCACTTTAGTTGTGACCATGTTCAAGAACATAATATACAACTTCAATTTTATACTACTATAGATCAATATGTAGACATTTGATGAAAGTCTTGGATGTGTTATGCTTGAATATTTTGAGCTTTTCTTATATGTACTTTGGTAGAGCATTAATGTAATAGGGGGATGTTATGGAAATTTTGTAATTAGTTTTGAAGTTATAAGGATAGTTATAAGTAATTTGTAACCTAAAAACTCTCTGTTCTTGATTCTTGATTGTATATACATAGTTATCACACAATACAAAGTTTATTGTAGTTAATCTAAGTTTAAAACTTTACTAAAATTAGAATTATTATTTTTGAATTAGATTTTTTTCATGTTAGTGAAATTATAGACCTCATATTAAATAGTATCTTAAATATATAACTAAAAAATAAAATCATTGGCCACCATGCCACCATACTAGTATAATTATTGAAATAGATGTTGGGTTGACAATGAGAGCTCATGGTGAAAAATTGAATGAATGACATTGAAAATTGGTAGTCTAAGCTACAATCCTTTATTTAATGAATGCCATAAAAAATAGGAAGTTTTTTCTGTGATGCTTTAGTTGACAATGAATAATTTTCAAAACAAAGTTTCTAACATGTTATTTTTGTTAATATTATTTAATAAGATAATTCTTAGTTTTACTTTATTTTCAATAATTAAAAATAAATATAATGTAAAATAATTTTTTAAATTAAAAATATTTTATTTATTATTAATTTAATTAAATAAATTATTTGTATTTTTAAAAATTATATACTGTTAAAAATCTAATAAATAATTAAAAAAAATTAAACTATTTTAAATACAAAATAAAAGTTATGCATCTCCATTTAACAATACACCCTAAACTAATTTTGAATCCAAAAAAAATATTTTGGTAAGAACTAAAAAGTTTAAAATTGAACATATGTTCCCGACTAGGACAAAATTTGAGATAAATATTGTGTTGTTAAACATGTTCACATGTGAAATGACACTTAACTTCAATGTGTTTAGTGTGTTTATAGAACATTGGATTACAGAAAAGTTCAAAACACCTTGGTTGTCAAAGTACATGGTTTTTGGTTTAGTTTGTAGTATTGCCATGCCTACTAACATATGTGCATAACCCTCCTTTTGTGCATAACCCTCGGCTATAAATTATGAATTCTATTTACCAATACTACCATCTGACTTATATTTGGTCTTGAAGATCCATATGCATCCAATACCATTCTTCCTTAGTGGAGGATCAACAAGTTACCAAATATTGTTCTTCATTAATGCTTGATATTTATTGTCTATAGAATCCAACATGTAGTACTTAGATCAATGCATAACTTAATCAAATTCATTAATGTCTTAAAGCATTAAAGTCCCATACCTTTAACCTCTAAAATAATCCTTTTCTTTTCATTCCCTAAATCAGAGCCCCATAACTTCAATTCAAAGAATAAATCTACATCCTTTTTAATTAACAAATTCCAATAAAATCAATTACTGTTTTTAAGCATTAAAGTCACATACCTTTAACCTTTAAAAAATCATTCATTCATTCCCTAAATAAAAGTTCCATAACTTTAATTCAAATAAGAAATCTACATCCCTTTTAATTCACAAATTCCAATCAAATCAATTATTGTTTTAAGCATTAACGTCACATACCTTTAACCTTTAAACAATAATTCATTCATTCCCTAAATCAAAGCCCCATAACTTTAATTCAAAGAATAAATCTACATCCATCTTAATTTACAAATTTCAATCAAATCAATTATTGTTTTAAAGCATTAAAGTCACATACCTTTAACCTTTAAACAATTATTCATTCATTCCCTAAATCAAAGCCCCATAACTTTAAATCAAAGAATAAATCTACATCCTTTTTAATTAAAATCCCCTAAGATAATCAACATTAATCAAAGGTTCCTTTTTAAATTAAAAACCCTACGATAATCAACATTAATCAAAGGTTCCCTTTTTAATTAAAAACTGCTAAGATAATCAACATCATTTTTTAATTCTTAATTTCTTTTTATTTTTCTTTAGTTGTGGTGTGATTCTCATGATTAGAGAACCAATGAATTTGTGGGATTTTAGAAATTATCCTTTAACATAGGCAACCTCCTTGACCTATATGTATTTCCAAGGGTTGATATTAATATTCTAGCCATTCAATCTGATTAGAACCATCTTGCTATATTTTGTAATCTTCACAAGGTCATCGATACTTCCTCTAAGGTTTCACTTAGTCCTCCCAAGACTTTGTTAATATTATTGATTTTTATACTTGGTGTTAATGAGAGCAGAGGATCTTCAGAACCATTAGTGTTTAATCAAACTTATTCATTGTGATCTAGTGTATTATTGTGTGATTTATTAATGGAGTGTTTTGGATCCCCACTATGTTGAAGCAAGAGGAAGGCCTAGTGCCCTTCCTTAAAAATGTATTGAGACCCAATGGTTCAAAATAATAATTGGGATTTTGATACCATTGATGAAAAACGCTTAAATGAGATATTTTCTTGATGATAGGTTATTTAAATACATATGTTATACCCAATATTACATAACAACTTATAATAGAAAAACAAATAACTACAACCACCCATAAATTTTAGTTAGTAGAAGAACCCTATATTGGGTGGTTACCGCCACTCAATTTATTATAATATTAACAAACTATGATAATAACATTTTTCTAACAACACCCTTCTCCTCAATGCTTGTATCATATTCTATGGGCATTCTATAATACTCTTTTCATACTTCTAGAGATTAAATCTTGTATATTAAAATTAAATTAATATCCAATATGTCAAATGTATGAAACCCTCTTGTAAACGTGTCATGAAATATATTATCTCTTTAGTAAGTAATATTTTGAAATTCAATATTGCAATGTTGATTATAATTTCTAATGTCCCATTGATAGTGGAATAAATATCAAACAAAAGGGTTTACAAAATCACATACATAAAATTGATATAGTGTATAATTATAAGTGTTAAAACAATTGTTTTCATACATGCAAGATTTACACCATGACAACATTTTGGCAATTATTCATATTATTTCTAGTAAGATTAGAACTTGAGTCTCCATATTGAAAATCCATGTTCTCATGATTTGAAGATTAATTAACCTATTTTTTTTATTATCAAAGCATGAAAAGAATGTGTTTTTTTATAGGGCCCCAACCATTATTTACAATGGGAGTCTCCTAGATAAATATGAACACATAACTGCATGCATCATGAGACAAATAAAATAAAAAATAGCTAAAATGCTACATCTAGAAATTGTAGAATTGTTTTATTTAACTTTTTTTATACTACTTGAATTAATGACCTAGACAAGAAAGATATACAAATGTATTTACAATGGACACAAACTAGAAAAGCACCCAAAATAGGGTTAAAATATTTAGCCCTCCCCCTATTTCATCTAGGACAAAGAAATGCATCTGCAACATCCTAATATTAACCAAGAACATCCAAATGATATTTTGTATTGTCTATAATATTATTCAAGTCCTCTCTAGATAATTAATATCAAATTCAATTTCTTGAAACTTTGAAATGGAGCTAAAGTTAGTTGATTTCTCTGTTAATTCCTAGGATTAGTTTTACTATTCATTACTCTTTTCACAATTATCAATAGCATGACATTTCTTCTTATTAATAATATAGTTCAAGTAATCAAGAAGATCTCCCTCTAGAAAAATATGAGGACTCTGAATTCATTTATTTGCTAACCAATCTGTTGTCCCATTGTCTTCCCTATAAATATGATTAATTTCCACTCATTAAAAGAGGTTAGACTAATGTTAGCATCCTAAATAATTTTCTTGATGTTCCAACTGGCTACATTCCTATTTTATAGGTAGTTTAAAATGTTCATAAAATCACCCTCAACAATGATATTTAATATTCAATTCTTTAATTACTTTGATTTTTTTATACAAAGCTTTACTTTATGCAAAGTGATTAGTCTATATCATATAAGTTTTTCCATAGACAACAACCATCTATCCCAAGTTATCCCTTATGATTACACCTCCTGTTGCCCTACCTGTGTTGCCTTTTGTGAAACCATCAAAATTAAGTTTAAGCCAACCAAATCTAAGGAAATACCAAAAAGTATTTTTTCTAGGAACAATTTATTGATCTATTTTTTTTTATTATGAAAAGGTGTAAGATCGCATAAAAAGGCTATCCTAACATCTTAAAGATTTATGAAAGACACATAAAATTAACTAACATTTATGAAAGTCTATTTATCTTAATTTTATTCTAAGATTTTTGTCATAATAATTATTTTGGAAGGAATTATATATAAGTATTCTCCTTCCAAACCTTGCTTTCATGCTATGGAGAGGGTGGTTGGAATCTCCGTTGATTATAGTATTAGTTGAAGCCTTGATTCGTTTTCTTGGTCAGTTATTTTTTCTTCTTCTTCTGTTTTTTTGTTTCATTATAGCCTTCAGCTTTAACCAATTCTACTTCTTCTCGTAGTTAAGGTATTATGGTTCTTTTTATGAACACTATTGCTCTTAATAAATTTTGGTCTTTAGATCCTCATGGTTTGAGCTCTTTTGGGCCAAATAATGAACCTCTTCCTTCAAAAGATGTTTCTTGTGTTTAGTTATGATAATTGTTTGTTCAGTTTTTTAAGAGTTGGTTTTGTGTTTGGCCTAAGACCTTGTATTCTGGTTTCCTTAATTATTCTCAAAATTTAATTTTGGTACCCTGAACTGTAATGTCTCCAACTTCTTTTTATAATTTTTTTATTTAATAATTATTAGTTATAATAAAATAAGTAGTCTCAAACTTTAATTTTGTTACCCTGTAATGTCTCCAACTTTTTAATTTTTTTATTTAATAATTATTAATTATAATAAAATAAGTAGTCTTATGTTTTGGACTATCTTGATACTGCCACTTGAATATCGGTTATATAGTATGTTATGACGTGTTATATTGTACACGCAGGACCACATTTCTTGAAATAAAAAACATGACTGGCACATGAATATGTCTCTGCTTTTCTGTTCGTATGTTTTAAAGACGCCCCACCACCACCATCACCATGATTAAAACAAAAGTTAAACAGAAAGACGAAGATAGTCAATCCATTTTATTTGATTGTTTTGTCAGATGAGTAGTTTTAATTATAAAATTTGTAGGGTTCTCTTTTTCATAAAAATTTATGAAACTGGTACAAGTGATTATAATAATAGTTTTCTATATTCAAACTATAAATTATAGCCACAAAATAATATAATAAAAAATTATACATTTTCATGTATAAAAAAAATAAAAAATAATTTGTTTCACTCTCTACTAATTATCCATTCCATTTCCATGTGTAAAAAAAAATAGTTTGTTTCACTCTGTCCTTTTGAGTGGTATGCCAGAAAGACACTATAATTATTGAAATACAACTCATCTTGATAAGGACAACTGATTGTCAAAAATTTAACAAATAAAATCGAAAAATACAAGTCAGCTTAACAAGGACAGTTGGCCTTGGAAAATTCAATGAATGTCATCCAAAAATACAACCCAGCTAGACAAGGATAGTTGGCTGTGAAAAATTCAATGAATGTCAGACATTTAAAATTAGTTTCATGTACTAATATTTTTAAAATGAAGTTTTTAACATTTTTTAAATTTAATAAAATGATTTTTTAGTTTTAATTTTTTTAATAATTAAAAATATAATATAATATAAATTAAAAATTTAATTTAATATTATTTTAAAAGTAATTAATTTAAATAAATTAATTAGTTATAATTTTTTTGAATGAAAAGTATAATGATTATATTATTTAAACAAGAAATATAGTTTACTAGTTCAAAAAAAAAAAGGTATAGAGGACTTTAAGAGGGAGCTCACATAACCTTGATTATGGTGATTATGGGACCAATGTTTATATAGGGTAGAGGTTGGGAGGACATGATTCATGGTATAAATGAGTATATATGACATTAACCCGAGTTTATAAATGAGCCACATTCAATGTCATCTTGTTCATATGTACCTAGAACTATAAAAGCACATTAGAACATATTTTAGTTTTAGTAGTCAATGACAAATTGTAACGACCCAAAAACACACAAATAGGAAAATACAAAAATCCATTTTTTTTTTTTACTATGGAGAGAGGTACATGAACCCTTCATGGACCCCTACCCAAAATACCAATTGCATAAAGTTTCAATCCCCTAAGTTTTCCTAAAAGCTACTTCTCAAGAAGCACCCTAACACAAGTCCGTCTGTGTAGGCGTATCATGTTTTACTATAAATAAGACCATATATCCCTTCAATCTTGATGATCTATATTTATCACCCTCAGTTCATCGAAGTTATACACGCATCTCCATACTATACACAAATCATTATGTGTAGGTTTACTACGAGTATTGTGAGTTAAGCTATCTATCATGTCTCCATGATGAGCCATCTTAACTCATATGTAGTCTCTCCACAACTTGGTCCTTAATCTCCCTAAGGGGGTCTCAATTCCCTTAGGTCTCCTATGTTTACCCTAAGGGATTCTCAATTCCCTTAGGTCATTTATGTTCACCTTAAGGGGATCTCAATTCCCTTAGGTCACCTCTAAGTTCACCCTAGAACTCTACTCTTCTATTTCTATCATCAAGCAACCAAACAATAATACAACTAAATACTACAACACCAAGGAGTAATCACTAAGCATACATAAAATAAATAAGGATTAACACTAAAATAGAATCAACTACATAGCACAACCAAATACAAAAATAAAGTAAAAGTACCTTATCTAAACCAATAAAAAATTATTGCATTAGAATTTGCATGGTAAATCATTCTTACTTTAAAGAATTTTCATGGTAAATCATTCGTACTTTAAATAATATTACAGTAACTACATTGGGGAAATCTCCCCACAATTCTAGTCTATTTGAGCATAAGTAAAGCAATATAAAATACAATTACCTATACTTTAATTCCAATGAAATCCTTGGTTCTCCTTTCTTCCCATTGATTCTTTTAGGGTAGTAGGGAATCAGGGTACTCATGGTTTAGGATAGACATGCCTTTAAATGCATCTATTCATTTACTTTGCCAAATTGCAACTATACAAAATTTATTTAAGTTTCCAACCATCTAATTCATAATGGATATTATAAAATTTCCTTTACTTTTATCTTCACCTTTCAAGTTTCTTTAAAGAGTCATCCAACATGTAGTACTTAGATCAAGGTCTAAATTAATCAAATCCATTATTGTCTTAAAGAATTAAAGTCCCATACCTTTAACCTCTAAAACAATCCTTTTCTTCTCATTCCCTAAATCAGAGCCCCATAACATCAATTCAAAGAATAAATCTACATCCTTTTTAATTAACAAATTCCAATCAAATAATTTATTGTTTTTAAACATTAAAGTCACATACCTTTAACCTTTAAACAATCATTCATTCATTCCCTAAATAAAAGTCCCATAATTTTAATTCAAATAATAAATCTATATCCTTTTTAACTCACAAATTCCAATCAAATAAATTATTGTTTTAAGCATTAAAGTCACATACCTTTAACCTTTAAACAATAATTCATTCATTCCCTAAATCAAAGCCCCATAACTTTAATTCAAATAATAAATCTACATCCTTTTTAATTTACAAATTTCAATCAAATCAATTATTGTTTTAAAGCATTAAAGTCACATACCTTTAACCTTTAAACAATTATTCATTCATTCTCTAAATCAAAGCCCCATAACTTTAATTCAATCCTTTTTAATTAAAATCCCCTAATATAATCAACATTAATCAAAGGTTCCTTTTTAAATTAAAAACCCTAAGATAATCAACATTATTAAAGGTTGTCTTTTTAATTTAAAACTGCTAAGATAATCAACATCATTTTTTAATTCTTAATTTCTTTTTATTTTTCTTCAGTTGTGGTGTGATTCTCATGATTAGAGGACCAATGAAATTGTGGGATTTTAGAAATTATCCTTTAACATAGGTAACCTCTTTGACCTATAAGGATTTCCAAGGGTAGATATTAATATTCTAGCCATTCAATCTGATTAGAATCATCTTGCTACATTTTGTAATGATCACAAGGTCCTCAATACTTCCTCTAAGGTTTCACCTAGTCCTCCCAAGACTTTGTTAAGATTATTGCTTTTTAGACTTGGTGTTAATGAGAGTAGAGGATCTTGAGAACCATTAGTGTTAAAAACTTATTTATTGTGATCTAGTGTATTATTGTATGATTTATTAATGGAGTGTTTTGGATCCCCACTATGTTGAAGCAAGAGGAATGCCTAGTGCCCTTCCTTACAAACGTATTGAGACCCAATGGTTCAAAATAATAATTGGGATTTTGATACCATTGATGAGAAACGCTTCAATGATATCTTTCCTTGATGATAGGTTATTTAAATACATATGTTATACCCAATATTACATAAAAACTTATAATAGAACAAAAAATACCTACAACCACCCATAACTTTTAGTTAGTACAAGAACCCTATATTGAATTTCCCTGATCAACTGCCTGAGCATCAATGCGAGTTTCAATTTTTTAAATTTCATGAGCTATTTCCAACTATCAAATGGATAGGTCTTGTGAATAGGGTGCCACAATAACGGTGCAAGGCCCCCTATATTGAGTGGTTACCGCCACTCAATTTATTATAATATTAACAAACTATGATAATAACAATTTTCTAACAACACCCTTCTCCTCAAGGCGTGTATCATATTCTATGAGCATTCTATAATACTCTTTTCATACTGCTAGAGATTAAATCTTGTATATTAAAAGAAAATTAATATCCAATATGTCAAATTTATGAAACCCTCTTGTAAACGTGTCATGAAATATATTATCTCTTTAGTAAGTAATATTTTGAAATTCAATATTGCAATGCTGATTATAATTTCTAATGTCTCATTGATAGTGGAATAAATATCAAACAAGGGTTTACAAAATCACTTACATAAACTTGATATATTGTATAATTATAAGTGTTAAAACAAGTGTTTGCATACATGCAATATTTACATCATGACAACATTTTGGCAATTATTCATATTATTTCTAGTAAGATTAGAACTTGAGTCTCCATATTGAAAATCTATGTTCTCAATCACTTAAGCTCGTGACATTTGATAAGATTAATTAACCTATTTTTTTATTATCAAAGGATGAAAAGAATGTGTTTTTTTATAGGACCCCAACCATGATTTACAATTGGAGTCTCCTAGATAAATATGAACACAACTGCATCATGAGACAAATAAAATAAAAAATAGCTAAAATGCTACATCTGAAATTGTAGAATTGTTTTATTTAACTTTTTTTATACTACTTGAATTAATGACTTAGACAAGAAATATATACAAATGTATTTACAATGGACACAAACCAGAAAAGCACCCAAAATAGGGTTAAAATATTTATCCCTCCCCCTCTTTCATCTAGGACAAAGAAATGCATCTGCAACATCCTAATATTAACTGAGAACATCGAAACGATATTTTATATTGTCTATAATATTATTCAAGTCCTCTCTAGATAATTAATCTCAAATTCAATTTCTTGCAACTTTGAAATGGAGCTAAATTTAGTTGATTTCTCTGTTGATTCCTAGGATTAGTTTTACTATTCATTACTCTTTTCACAATTATCAATAGCATGATATTTCTTCTTATTAATAATATAGTTCAAGTAATCAAGAATATCTTCCTTCTAGAAAAATATGAGGACTCTAAATTCCTTTATTTGCTAACCAATCGGTTTTCCCATTGTCTTCCCTATAAATATGATTAATTTCCACTCATTAAGAGAGGATAAACTAATGTTAGCATCCTAAATAATTTTCTTGATGTTCCAACTGGCTACATTCCTATTTTATAGGTAGTTTAAAATGTTCATAAAATCACCCTCAACAATGATTTTTTAATATTTACTTTGATTTATGTATACAAAGCTTTACTTTATGCAAAGTGATTAGTCTAGATCATATAAGTTTTTCCATAGACAACGACCACCTATCCCAGGTTATCCCTTATGATTACACCTCTTGCCCTACCTGTGTTGCCTTTTGTGGTACCATCAAAATCAAGTTTAAGCCAACCAAATCTAAAGAAATACCAAAAAGTATTTTTCTAGGAACAATTTATTGGTCTATTTTTTTTATTATGAAAAGGTGTAAGATCCCATAAAAAGGCTATCCTAACCTCTTAAATATTTATGAAAGTTTATTTATCTTAATTTTATTCTAGGAGTTTTGTCATAATAATTATTTTGGAAGGAATTATATATATATAAATAAATAAAGTATATGTTTTGCCATGAAAATTTGAATGAGGTCATCAAAAATAAGTATTCTCCTTCCAAACCTCACAGCAGGCGTCGTTTGCTTTCATGCTATGCAGAGGGTGGTTGGAATCTCCGTTGATTATAGTATTAGTTGGAGCCCTGATTCGTTTTCTTGGACATTTATTTTTCTTCTTTTATTTTTTTGTTTCATTATAGCCTTCAGCTTTAATAAATTCTACTTCTTCTAGTAGTTAAGGTATTATGGTTCTTTTTATGAACACTATTGTTCTTATTAACTTTTGGTCTATGTGACCCTCAGGTTTGATCTCTTTTGAGCCAAATAATGATCTCCTTCTTTCAAAAAGAGGTTTCTTGTGTTTAGTTATGATAATTGTTTGTTCAGTTTTTTAAGAGTTGGTTTTGTATTTGGTCTAAGAGCTTGTATTCTGGTTTCCTTAATTATTTTCAAAATTTAATTTTGGTACCCTCAACTGTAATGTCTCCAACTTCTTTTTATAACTTTTTTATTTAATAATTATTAGTTATAATAAAATAAGCAATCTCAAACTTTAATTTTGGTACCCTGTAATGTCTCCAACATTTTAATTTTTTTATTTAATAATTATTAATTATAATAAAATAAGTAGTCTTGTGTTTTTGGACTATCTTGATACTGCCACTTGAATATCGGTTATATAGTATGTTATGACGTGTTATATTGTACACGCAGGACCTCATTTCTTGAAATAAAAGACATGACTGGCACATGAATATGTCTCTGCTTTTCTGTTCGTATGTTTTAAGGACGCCCCACCATCATCACCATGATTAAAATAATAGTTAAACAGAAGGACGAAGATAGTCAACCCATTTTAGTTGATTGTTTGTCAGATGAGTAGTTTTAATTTTAAAATTTGTAGGGGTCCTTTTTTCATAAAAATTTATGAAACTGGTACAAGTGATTATAATAATAGCTTTTTATATTTAAATTATAAATTATAGTCACAAAATAATATAATAAAAAAAATTTCCATTTCCATGTGTAAAAAAAATAAAAAATAATTTGTTTCACTCTGTCCTAATTATCCATTTCCATGTGTAAAAAAAAATAGCTTGTTTCACTCTGTCCTTTTGAGTGGTATGCCAGCAAGACACTATAATTATTGAAATACAACTCAGCTTGATAAGGACAACTGGTTGTCAAAAATTTAACGAGTAAAATTCAAAAATAGAAGTCAGCTTAACAAGAACATTTGGCCCTGGAAAATTCAATGAATGTCATCTAAAAATACAACCCAGCTTGAAAAGGATAGTTGGCTGTGAAAAATTCAATTAATGTCAGACATCCAAAATTAGTTTCGTGTACTAGTATTTTTATACACGCATCTATTCATTTACTTTGCCAAATTGCAACTATACAAAATTTAATTAAGTTATAATGGATATTATAAAAGTTCCTTTATTTTTATCTTCACCTCTCAAGTTCCTTTAGAGAGTCATCCAACATGTACTACTTAGATCAAGGTCTAACTTAATCAAATCCATTCATGTCTTAAAGCATTAAAGTCCCATACCTTTAACCTCTAAAACAATACTTTTCTTTTCATTCCCTAAATCAAAGCCCCATAACTTCAATTCAAAGAATAAATCTACATCCTTTTTAATTCACAAATTCCAATCAAATCAATTATTGTTTGTAAAGCATTAAAGTCACATACCTTTAACCTTTAAACAATCATTCATTCATTCCCTAAATCAAAGCCCCATAACTTTAATTCAAAGAATAAATCTACATCCTTTTTAATTCACAAATTCCAATCAAATCAATTACTGTTTTAAAGCATTAAAGTCACATACCTTTAACCTTTAAACAATCATTCATTCATTCCCTAAATCAAAGCCCCATAACTTTAATTCAAAGAATAAATCTACATCCTTTTTAATTCACAAATTCCAATCAAATCAATTATTGTTTTAAAGCATTAAAGTCACATACCTTTAACCTTTAAACAATCATTCATTCATTCCCTAAATCAAAGCCCCATAACTTTAATTCAAAGAATAAATCTACATCCTTTTTAATTAAAATCCCCTAAGATAATCAACATTAATCAAAGGTTCCTTTTTAAATTAAAAACCCTAAGATAATCAACATTAATCAAAGGTTTCCCTTTTAATTAAAAACTGCTAAGATAATCAACCTTAATCAAAGGTTCCCTTTTTAATTAAAAACTCATAAGATAATCAACATTAATCAAAGGTTCCCTTTTTAATTAAAATCCTAAGATAATCAACATTAATCAAATGTTCTCTTTTTAATTAAAAACTCCTAATATAATCAATATTAATCAAAGGTTCTCTTTTTAATTAAAAACCCTAATATAATCAACATTAATCAAAGGTTCTCTTTTTAATTAAAAACCCTAAGATAATCAACATTAATCAAAGGTTCCCTTTTTAATTAAAATCCTAAGATAATCAACATTAATCAAAGTTCTCTTTTTAATTAAAAACTCCTAATATAATCAACATTAATCAAGGTTCCCTTTTTAATTAAAAATCCTAATATAATCAACATTAATCAAAGGTTCTCTTTTTAATTAAAAACCCTAAGATAATCAACATAAATCAAAGGTTCCCTTTTAATTAAAAACTCCTAAGATAATTAACATTAATCAAAGGTTCCTTTTTAATTAAAAACCCTAAGATAATCAACATAAATCAAAGGTTCTCTTTTTAATTAAAAACTCCTAAGATAACTAACATTAATCAAAGGTTTCCTTTTTAATTAAAAACCCCAAGATAATCAACATAAATCAAAGGTTCTCCTTTTAATTAAAAACTCCTAAGATAACATTAATCCAAGGTTTTGGTTTAATTAAAATCCTTCATTATGTTCCATATAAATCCAAGGTTCTAGTTTAATTAAAACCCTCCATTTTATTTTACATAAATCTAAGGTCTCTGTTTAATTAAAGTTACACAACGAACCTTTCTAATACAATATTTATAACCAAATGCTAACGCCCTTCATGGTGAATATTGAACAACCTCTGCAGAGTGATTAAGGGACTGCCAAGCCGAGAGTTCAACAAGGTAACATAGAGTAAAATAGGTGCTAGGCTTTCACCTCTGTCACCACTAACTATCCCCAAAGGGACCGAGCTCACGTAGCATCAGAGTTCCCCACATATGCATATGGTTTTGCTAAGTAGAGTTTTCTAGATGCAACCCTTTCTTAAACCCATGGGGGTGTTCTCCCTATAGGCGATGCTCCCAAGTGCAACACTCCCTCTTGGAACCATGATGGCTTTCCCACTATAGTAGACATTTCTAAATAGGGTGCTCCCTCTCTCTTTGGATGCGGAAGTCTTAGGCACATAGTGCACTCAGATTCCCACAATGCTCTCTAGACACACCCAATGCTCTTGAACTCACAGTGCTCTCAAAGCACTAACAGGGCTTTTAAACTCATGGTATCTTCAACCACTCATAGGCTCTTAGACTCACGATGCTATTAAAAACTTTAACTAGGCTCTTAACAACACTCACAGGCTCTTAGAATTGCAACATCTTCAAGACACTCACAGTGCTCTTTAAAAACACTAATAGGCTCTAAAAATACAGTGTCTTCAAGACACTCATAGGCTCTTTAAAAACACTAACAGGCTCTAAAGAAACACAACGTTTTCAAGACACTCGTAGGCTCTTTAAAAACACTAACAGGCTCTAAAGAAACACAACGTTTCCAAGACACTCATAGTGCTTTTCAAAAACACCAATAGGATCTTAAAGAAACATAGTATTTTCAAGACACTCACAATGCTTTTCACCCAAGCACAATGCCATTTAAACACACATTACAGTGCTCTCAAAACATAGATGCAGGTGGTTTCAATCCTTACCAATGGCTTCTCATGCTACAGGGAGTATAACTAGGCTTCGAACTACGTTTTCACCATACCAATGCATGTAAAATAAAATAGGTTAAAGTCTAAAATACTCCAACCTTAATACTCCTATGGAATGGAATTTGGTGGCATCTCGACTGCCTCTCCCTTGCTTGTTGTTCATTCCTCTCTTTTCCCTGGTCCCTGGTCTACGCTCTGCTCCCTTCCTTCGTCCTCCCATCATCCTCTTTTTCCTTTCGTTCCCCTTTTCCTCTCTAGCACCTTACATGCTTTATTCCTCTAGGTGGCCCATTTGCCATCCTTTCTCAGATATTGAGCCCTTCCTCGAGTCCCCTCTTCTTTCAATGCTTTGTACCTTCCTATGGTGGTAAGGAATCCTTCTTCCTATAATTTCCATATTTGGAAACTTAGTAGCCACCCTAGATTATTTTTGTAGCTTACACTCTACAGGGGAATGGGATATTTATATATTTTATATTATCCTTTTTTTTTTAAGAAGAACAATACCCTTTTAAACAAATATCATTTATGTGATATTTATCACCATTAAAATATACTTCTTTTATTTAAACAATTTCATAATTGCTCTTTCTTTAAAATAAAAGACATCTATTTCTTAAATGGATTTTTTTGTTTATTTCAATTAATTAAGGTCTTTTAATGACTTCTCCATTATCATTAAAATGAACACCTTTAATTAATTTAAAAGAACTCTCATTCACTAAATAAAATGAAGTTTACTAATGAGCTTAATTAAATCAATCATTATTTAATCAAAACTTCATTAATTATTTTAAATGAATCTTCATTTAGCATATAAATTTAATTTGCTTTTCTTCATAAAAATGATGCTCTTTCTTTACTTCAACAAGACAGTTTTGCTTTATGCATCCACATACATTTTGGAGTTGTTTTCCTATAGAAGTTCCAACATTATGCTACTCAAACCATGATGCAGCAGAGAGAAAATAAATTTATAAAACAACAAAGAGGGAATATTTCCATCAACCCAATCACCTATCTTAGCCAGAGATTTTATGATAGCTACTAGGCTATCAACTAAGGCTCAAGGCGATCAGTCATCGATGATTATCCCTTTTGATAATGCATACCTATATGAAGGTATCTATCCATGTTACCTCCGAGTACCTTAATCATCATTTCCCCTGATCTTAGGTACCCTTATTTTTGGTGGATGCTTCTACCTTCTCCACCTATGAGTGTACCTGATCCTGCACACTTGGAAATATGTTAGCGATAACATGCCCTTCTAAATCAACTAAACATCATATAGTTGGTTCAATTGTTCAAACTAGGTATCACCACACCATAGGTTAATACATTGTTTCTTTGTGCCATAAAGTCAGCTAGGGAGGGTCATGACATCCTCCCCCACTAGAATTAAACATCGTCCTCGGTGTTTCCAGTTTTCCTTTATTTTTAACAGAAAGTAAAAGTTATTACATCATAAAGTTTCAAATAGAAAGGGAAAATATTTTTGCATAACCTCC
Organism: Wollemia nobilis; assembly: GCA_028583015.1. Classification (NCBI taxonomy): domain Eukaryota; kingdom Viridiplantae; phylum Streptophyta; class Pinopsida; order Araucariales; family Araucariaceae; genus Wollemia; species Wollemia nobilis. The sequence goes on along the minus strand of JAQPPZ010002974.1, from coordinate 832,695 downwards.
ACTTTCTCCCAAGTGGCATTTTTCTCAGAGAACTGGTCCCACTAGACCTTACACTATTCGAGAGTCCGATTCCGTAGAGACTTGGAATAAAACTCAAGAATATTCATCGGTAGTACTTCAATGGCCTCCGGATTTACCATCTACAAATTAGAAACATCCCACACATGTTCAGGTTTAGCAACATATTTCCTAAGCAAGGATATGTGGAAGGTGTCATGGATTTTGGATAGATTAGGTGGTAATGCAAGTCGGTATGCAATCGGACTGATATTTTCCATGATCTCAAAGGGTCCCATAAAATGTGGATCCAAATTCATGGATTTGATAGCACTCTTCTTTGGATTTACCCTTAAGAACACCTTATCTCCAATAGAATACTCTCTTGGAGTCCTTTTTAGATCTGCATAACTCTTCTACCTATCCGTAGCTTCTTTAAGCCTTTGCCTAATTTCCTTTAGCTGATCTTCCATCACCTTGACCATTTCTGGACCAATCACAACTCGGTCCTCTAGGTTATCCCAAGACAATGGTGTTCTACAATTTCGCCCATACAAGGCATCGAAAGGTGCCATTCCTAGCGAGGAGTGATGTCCATTATTGTAGGCAAACTCTACCAATGGTAGATATTCTTCCCAATGAGACTTGTGATCCATGTAGTACATGCAGAGCATGTCTTCCAAAACTTGGTTTACCCACTCCGTTTGGCCATCTTTTTTAGGGTGGTATGCTGAACTCATATTCAATTTAGTACCAACTACACTATGAAGGGATTTCCAGAATTCAGAAGTGAATTTGGAGTCTCTATCTCGAGATAATTACCTCAGGAAATCCATGCAATCGGAATACCTCTTTGATGAATCTGCTAGCCACCACCTGAGCATCATCCTTGGTATTTCTCGATATGAAATGGGTAACCTTAGTCAATTTTTTGACCACTACAAATATGGCATCATGTTGGTACCGAGTCTTGGGTAAACCCACTATAAAATCCATGGATATAACCTACCATTTTTGCATAGGTATATCATGCAGATATAGTTTTCCTATGGGATGTTGGCGTTCTGCCTTAACTTTCTGATATTTGAGGCATCGAGCAACAAAATCCATGATGTCCTTCTTCATTCCTACCCAAAAGAAGGTTCTCTTCATGTTTTCCCATATTTTGGCTCCTCCCGGATGAGCAGAATAAGGAGATCTATGGGCTTCTTGCATTATCAAGTTCCTTAAATCACCCATATTTGGTATGATGACCCTTCCCTTATAACATAGAAAGTCATATTTCACACTAAATTCCTTATTTCCTTTAGGATCTCTGTTCATCTTAACTCGAATTCCTTGGCAATACTCATCCTGAGATTGCTCCTGTCTTACTCGATCCATTAGGTCCATGTGAATTCTAGTTATGGTTGCTATATATTTTCTCCTACTCAAAGCATCAACTACTTTATTCTCTTTTCCTTTTATGTACTCAATCTCAAAATCATACTCAACGAGAAATTCCACCCATCTTCTTTGTCTCGCATTGAGTATGGGTTGAGTGAATATGTATCATAGACTTTGATGGTCGGTTTTTAATTCAAAGGGTCTTCCCACCAAGTAGTGGCACCAAACCTTTAAAGCATGCACCACTGCAACTAGCTCTAAATCATGCGTAGCATAATTAACTTCATGCTTTTTGAGCTTCCTTGAAGTATATGCCACTACTGAATCCTCTTGTGAGAGTACCCCACCCAACCCATCTATTGATGCATCAGTGCACACTGAAAAGTCCCCCTGGGGATCGGGAACCTTTAGTATTGGTGCCATAGTAAGCTTATGCTTTAGTAGTGCAAAGGCAGCCTCACACTTTTTTGACCACTTGAATTCCTTTCCCTTCTTCTGAAGGTTAGTTATGGGTCCAACAATATTGGAGTAGTCCTTTATATAACGTCTATAGTAGCCCGTTAATCCCATGAAACTTCACACTTCAGTCACATTAGTAGGGGGTGGCCAATTCAGAATAGCCTCTATCTTCTCTGGATCCACAACAATCCCCTTTGTTGATATGATGTGTCCAAGATATCGTACCTCTGGAACATAGAATTCACTCTTAGCTAGATTTCCATAAAGTTGATTCTTCCTTAACAAGTCTAACATGATCCTAAGATGCTTATCGTGCTCTTCTCTATCTCGAGAGTATATAAGGATATCATCTAGGAATACCAAGACAAACTGGTCCAAGTGTCTTCTGAACACACTGTTCATTAAGTTCATGAAAGTAGTCGAGGCATTAGTCAGTCCAAAGGGTAGAACCGTAAACTCATAATGCCCATACCTAGTCTTAAATATCGTCTTGTGAGTGTCTTCCTCATGAATCCTTAACTGGTGATACCCTGACCTCAAATCGATCTTAGTAAACACCTTGGCATATTTTAATTGATCAAATAAATCTTCAATCCTAGGTAAAGGATACCGATTCTTGATTGTAGCTTTATTTAGCATCCTGTAATCAATACACAATCTTAACGAACCATCCTTATTTTTCACGAACAATACCGATGCACCCCACGGTGACACACTTGGTTTTATCAAACCCTTTTCCAACAATCCTTGCAATTGAACCTTCAGTTCTTGCATTTCAATAGGGTTCATCCTATATGGGGATCTATGAATAGGCTCGACTCCCATCATGAGTTCAATTGTGAAGTCAAATTCCTATACCGAAGGTAGCCCAGGTAAGTCCTCTGGAAATACATCCTAAAAATCCTATAATATCAGATGTTGTCTTAGTATTTCTCCTTTCTCATAGTCTTCCACTTCATTAAGTTTTACTACATACACTATTCCTCCTCTCTTTAGGGCCTTTTTCAATTGCATAGAGGACAACATCTATGGTTCAAACGCCCCTTTCTCACTATGAACTCTTAGTCTCCTTTCCCTTCTTCTAAATACTCAATCCATCGGTCTTGAAAATTGACCAAGGCTTTATGAGCCTGTAGCCAATCCATCCCTAGGATCACATCAAAGGCATGTAAGGGAGCTACATATAAACAACCTTCCATAGTCCCACTAGATAGAGTGATTTCTGCCATAGGATAACACTGGTTCATCGAGTAAGTCTACCCTAGAACCGTACTCAACCTTCCACCCTTGAGCCAAATATCCAGGCCTTTTCAACATAGTCCTTGCTAGACTAGATGAAATAAAACTGTCAGTGGCTCCACTATCTATCAAAATGTTTACTTGCTTATTGAAAACCTTACCTTTCACAAGTAATGGGGTGGCTTGTCCCTCTAGCTTCTGCTTCCTGGTTGCGGCATAAATACGATGTTCTGGTTCCTTCCCTTTTGCATTAGTTGTGCTAGTCCCTGCTCGATATGGACACTGATTATAGTAATGAGGTCCCTAAAAATTGTAGCACCCTTCCTTGGGTCCTTGCTATTTTTTAGGTTTCTCATTCCCGCTTTTAACTGCTGGAGTTGGAGCTTGCAACTTCTGTGGTTGAGGTTTCGTGTTATTGGGTTTGTTATCCTTCTTACGAAAGTTCTTCTTGAACTTCTTCTGATTTCCATAAGGTTTCTTCTCAAGATTTTGGGGGTTCTTAGCTTTTCGCTCTTGCTCAACCTCCCACTTTACAAACCCATTACTATTCCTTTTCTTTAGCTCCTACCGAGCTTGCTCGGGTAGAGTGTCATATTTATAATAAAAGTGTGACTCTACTTTCTTTTCTAGGTCATATGCCTTTTGTAATGTTTTAGGTTCCTACATGTCTACATCATGCTTCAACCTAGACTCCAATCCTAGAGTAAACTTATGAACCCGCATTTTCTCATTATAAATAGGTACATATTTAAACAATATTACTAGCTTCTTATAGTACACCTCTACTATGTTGGTTCCTTGTCTTAGACTAGCAAATTCTTCAAACTTCAAGGTATAGAAATGCTCTATTAGGAACCTCTTCTTAAATATGTTTATAAATTCTTCCCATGGGGTGTCAATGGGTTCAATCTTAGTTTCCTCATAGTGGGTCTCCCACCATTCTAGAGTGGCCCCTTCCAGGTTAATCATAGCCCAAAGTGTTTGGGTTCCTGATGAGTAGCCTTTTATCATAAAGTGAACCTCTTCTTCTCTCAGCCAAGCTTTCACTGTGTCCCCATCGCCCTCTCCATAAAACTTGGAGATATTGATGTTTTTCATGTCCCTAGCTATTTCCTTTTCCTCTAAGGCTCTGGCTTGCACTTGTTCTATAGTTAGTCCACTATCTAGACCAATCTCTGAACCTTGAACTTGTAAATTTTGGTTTGTAGCTATTTCCAACAATTGTCTTATCTGATCCTGCATAGCAACGACCGTAGCGGTGAGGTCTTCTACCTCCCTATTGGGGTTTGTTGGTTCCCCATCTTGGTTTTCTTCTTCGACATCACTTTGTCGAGTTTTTCTAGGTGTAGACCTCCCTCTTCTGGTCTTAGGTGGCATCTTAACCTGATTCCATCCAAGAAAGAAGATTAGATTATAGTTTCATTATAAGTTGTATCTCTAATTCAAGCTATAATATATAGTTCTTCTTGCTAGATGCATTAAAAATCTAACTAGGGTAATATCCCAAGCTAGGATGTGTCACTGATACCAAAGCCCATACTAAGGTATCCTAACATCCATGCTCCCTTGGGGTTAATTCCTGTCAGATCCTAGAAAATAGGGTATCCTAGATCATCCCAGCTTTAGCCTTTACCTTAAGCAAGCCTTCATTGGATACATATAATTCCCTTTAGCACACATAGAAGCTCTATACCCTCGTACCTAGAGCTCTGATACCAAATGTAATGACCCAAAAACACACAAATAGAAAAATACAAAAATAGAAAAAGTTTTTTTTTTTTACTATGGAGAGAGGTACATGAACCCTTCATGGACCCCTAACCAAACTACTATTTGCCTAAAGTTTCAATCCCCTAAGTTTTCCTAAAAGCTACATCTCATGAAGTACCCTAACACAAGTCCATCTGTGTAGGCGTATCATGTGTTATTACAAATAAGCCCATCTATCCCATCATTCTTGATGAGCTAGACTTATCACCCTTAGTCCATCGAAGGTATACACACATATCCATACCATACACAAATCATTATGTGTAGGTATGCTATGAGTATTATGAGTTAAGCTATCTATCTCGTCTCCATGATGAGCTATCTTAACTCAGATGTAGTCTCTCCACAACTTAGTCCTTTATCTCCCTAAGGGGGTCTCAATTCCCTTAGGTCTCCTATGTTCACCCTAAGGGGTTCTCAATTCCCTTAGGTCACCTATGTTCACCCTAAGGGGTTCTCAATTCCCTTAGGTCACCTCTACGTTCACCCTAGAACTCTACTCTTCGATTTCTATCATCAAGAAACCAAACAATAATACAACTAGATACTACAACACCAAGGAGTAATCACTAAGCATCCAGAAAATAAAGAAGGATTAACACTAAAAGAGAATCAACTACATAGCACAACCAAATACAGAAATAAAGTAAAAGTACCTTCTCTAAACCAATAAATAGTTATTGCATTAGAATTTGCATGGTAAATCCTTCTTACTTTAAAGAATATTATAGTAACTGCATTGGGGATATCTCCCCATAATTCTAGTCTATTTGAGCATAAGTAAAGCAACATAAAATACAATTACCTATACTTTGCTTCCAATGAACTCCTGGCTTCTCCTTGCTTCCCATTGATTCTTTGAGGGTAGTAGGGGATCAGGGTACTCATGGTTCAGGATAGACATACCTTTAAATGCATCTATTCATTTACTTTTCCAAATTGCAACTATACAAAATTCAATTAAGTTTCCAACCATCTAATGCATAATGGATATTATAAAAGTCCCTTTACTTTTATCTTCACCTCTCAAGTTCCTTTAGAGAGTCATCCAACATGTACTACTTAGATCAAGGTCTAACTTAATCAAATCCATTCATGTCTTAAAGCATTAAAGTCCCATACCTTTAACCTCTAAAACAATCCTTTTCTTTTCATTCCCTAAATCAAAGCCCCATAACTTCAATTCAAATAATAAATCTACATCCTTTTTAATTCACAAATTCCAATCAAATAAATTACTATTTTTAAGCATTAAATTCACATACCTTTAACCTTTAAACAATCATTCATTCATTCCCTAAATCAAAGCCCCATAACTTTAATTCAAAGAATAAATCTACATCCTTTTTAATTCAAAAATTCCACTCAAATCAATTACTATTTTAAACATTAAAGTCACTTACCTTTAAAATTTAAAAAATCATTCATTCATTCCCTAAATCAAAGCCCCATACATTTAATTCAAATAATAAATCTAAATTATTTTTAATTCGATAATTCCAATCAAATCAATTACTGTTTTAAAACATTAAAGTCACATACCTTTAATCTTTAAACAATCATTCATTCATTCCCTAAATCAAAGCCCCATAAATTTAATTCAAAGAATAAATCTACATCCTTTTTAATTAAAATCCCCTAAGATAATCAACATTAATCAAAGGTTTCCTTTTTAATTAAAAACCCTAAGATAATCAACATTAATCAAAGGTTCCCTTTTTAATTAAAAACTCCTAAGATAATCAACATTAATCAAAGGTTCCATTTTTAATTAAAAACCCTAAGATAATCAACATTAATCAAAGGTTCTCTTTTTAATTAAAAACTCCTAAGATAATCAACATTAATCAAAGGTTCCCTTTTTAATTAAAAACTCCTAAGATAATTAACATTAATCAAAGGTTTCCTTTTTAATTAAAAACCCTAATATAATCAACATAAATCAAAGGTTCTCTTTTTAATTAAAAGCTCCTAAGATAACTAACATTAATCAAAGGTTTCCTTTTTAATTAAAAACCCTAAGATAATTAACATTAATCAAAGGTTCCCTTTTAATTAAAAAATCCTAAGATAATTAACATTAATCAAAGGTTCTGGTTTAATTAAAATCCTTCATTATGTTCCATATAAATCCAAGGTTATGGTTTAATTAAAACCCTCCATTGTATTTTACATAAATCTAAGGTCTTGTTGGTCACGAATCTGCCACAGGAAAGGATTTTACGCTAAATGCACCCTAGACCCGGCCAACATTGAAAGGTTGGGAGAAAGAAATGTCTCCCAGACCAATCTCCAGAGAGGGCTGGTTCCCTTACTAAATCTAAGCTTGATGAAGACTAAAGTTGCAGGAAAGGAATTATAAATGTGCAGAAAGAAATGGGAAATATAGCCGTAGGCCGAATTTATCAGATCGAGAAAGAATAGCAGCAGATAACTTCAAGTACAGTAACAACATATAACAGAAGATATCAACGTAATTAACTTACAACCTTGCACAGAAAAACCTCCAAGATCACATTCCAGAACTCACTTCCTCACTAGCAATATTTAAACTCAAATGCAGAATTCAAATTAAGCAGCAGATAAGAAATACGAGCGTAAATTAGGAATGTATAAGATAGAAGGAAAAACCACACAGACAGTTGCTTGCAAAACCAGAGGCCAAATATCTTTCATTCATGCAAAGAACTTGAAAGCTTTCAGCAAAAGTCTCTCTCTCGATCCCTCTTTCTGAGATCTAAATTGATTATTTTAAAAGGTCTTGCTTCTTTACAACATTTTAAAATATGCAACGAACTTCCTCGAGATCTACAAAATGTGCAACAAAAACAAGGAAATGATCCCCTTAAACCAGCCTCGGAGAAACCAGAAATTGAATGAAATAAGGAACCGGTCGTCTTCATTAAATGGTCGTTCTCGAAACATGCTTGAACCGTTAGAAAAATCATGAACAATAGCTTTGAATAATGGAGCGTCTTCAATTCTGGTGGCTTGGACACGTTCTTCTACCTTGCTCGCATTGGAAAGCAGCAAAACATTTAATTCTGGAGTGCTTTTAATCCTTGGAAATCGCAATGCTTCATCGGGCCGTTTGAACTGCTTTCTGGCGCGAAACTGTAACAGGTCGCGAAAACGCGACATGTCACGAAATCGCGACATATCTCTGCTCCGTACACTTTTGTCACTTTGGGACCGCGAAAATCAACCATGTCACGAAATCGTGACGTATTCGGCTCCTTTGTCTCCTTCGCCACCTTAGCTCGCGAAAACGCGACGCATCACGAAATCACGACGTTCCGTACTATTATGCTCTTTCTCCGCTCTGTTTCCATGAAAATGTGACAAGGCACGATTTTGCTACACCTTTCTCTCTTTTGGCTGTGTCTCACTTATACGTCGTGAAAACAAGACAAGTCACGCTTTCGCTACGTTCTTCCATCGGCATCTTTGTTTTATCTCTGGGTCACGAAAACCAAACAAGTCACGAAATCGCTACACTATCTTCTCGCTGCTCAATCTTCTCTTCTATGTCACGAAAATCCAACATGTCACGATTTCACGATAATTTTCATCCGCCTTGTATGGTCCTGCTTCTAACCTATGAAAACATGACACTCTTGCCTCAAGTGGTTCTTTAATCTCCAGCATGTCATGAAATCATGACAGGTTCTATCTCCTTGGACTTTACTGCTTTTGACCATGAAAATTTGTCATGTCATGAAATCGTGACATTCCGTACAATCTGGCTGCCTCTTTGCTTCCTCTTCGTGAAAACGTGACATGTCATGAAATCGCGACAATTTTCTGCACTTGGTCCTTCCGCTCCAATATGTCATGAAATCATGACGTTTCCTTGTTGCTGGACTTCATCTCCACAAATGTCATGAAATCACGATGCCTTTCATGCCTTATGCTTTTTGTTTCAACTTTGTCGTGACCACGCAACACGTCGCGATTTCGCGACGTCTTTCGCCTTTTGTGCCTTGTTCATTATTCTATCGTGATATCGCTACGAGATTCATTGTCATCATCCAATTATGTCATGATTTCGTGACCTTTTCTCTTACTCTGCTCCATGGCCATTGTAAGTCATGAAAACGTGACATGTCACGATTTCGCGACAATTTTGTTGCGCTACCTCCGTTGACCATTTTGACCATGATTTTGGAACACGTCACGAAATCGTGACAACTTTGTTGCTTAGCCCTTTTCTACCTTTTGCCACAAAACTGTGATAGGTCACGATTTCGTGACACCTTTGCTTTTGACTTCTCTCTCCTCAACAGACCCGTGATAACGCGACATGTCGCGATATCACGACGGTTTTGAAACTGTGCTCTCCATGCTGCTTTTTGTCACGATATCGCGATAGTCTTCGGACTTAGCTTTTTTTGCATCAAAACCTGTAAAGGAGTGAGAACTTCAACATCTTATGCATGAATAATCAACAATCAAAATAATGTGGCAAAAATGCCAACATTCTTGGCGGCTCGTGGGGTATACAGTTCTATTGTATGCATGAATCCCAGGCCTGAATCCATTGGGCAACAGAGTCAAGAAAATTGAGAACAGAAAGTTGGCTGATGGGGTACATCTCGATGGACTGCTGCAACAACTCTTGTTGAATTACTGAAAACTCAAGGAAATCTATATTTGGCTTAGCTTACCAGGTGCTGTAAAAGAATCTCCATGAAAGCACCTGGGGTTGCAAAATGGAAATGAATGAAATAAGTGGAGTGAGGACTATGGAATGGAAATAGTAAATGATGGAATGGTGGAGTGGAGGGAGTGATGCGGTAGATACAAGAAAGAGTGCTTCTGTGCTACCAGTCTATGAAAGGGAAATGGAAGTGAATGGAATAATGGAATGGAAGTGGAAGAGATGACAAATGCGGGATGAACTATGGATAAATGCTAAAATGACAATGAAATTAGAAGAAAAGGAAAAGAAGAAATGGGAATATCAGAAAGGGAAAAAGAAACAACAGTAGTGGCTTGATTACTTGCAGAAGAAAAAGGAGTAGGAGAAGAAGGGAATGAAGAGGGGGAAGGAAGAAATAGAGAGGAAGCCACTAACTATTGGGAAGGAAGAAGAAAAAAGAAAGAAATACGTACCTACGGGCTCGCATGCAAAAAGAGCCGAAGTTGACAGAGGAAAACAATACTTTTTTTTTTTTTTTTTTACTATATACAAGGTAATACTGGACTCACACTTCATGGAGTGTAGGCTTTCAGATGAAAGCCATTCACCGAAATAGGAAGTGGGCTGCCATCCAAATCTTCCAGATGAAACGAATTTGTTGCACCAACACTGATAATGCGGAACGGACCCTCCCACAGAGCATCAAACTTCTTGTGCATCCCTGGCTTGGCTTTCTTTTCATTCCATTTCAGGACCAAATCACCCACCTTAAGCGGACGATCAGCGGAATTTTTATGGAACCACTTTGAAATAACCTGTGTATGCTTAGCAAACTCCTCATAGGCCAAAGAACGTTGCTCTTCCAACTGTAACAACTGAGCCAACCGCATATCCATGGAATCTACATCTGCTTCATCATCCTGAAATCCCTGCAACTACTGTAATACTGGCAATTCTAGATGAACAGGCAACCTTGCCTCTTTTCCATATACCAGGGCATATGGTGAAGTCTTGATAGACTTCTTGATTGAAATCCTATCTCGCCCATAAAGCTTGATTCAATAGAAGGTGCCATGATCTCTTGTTATCCCCCAAAGATCTCTTTAAAATCCGTAGCAAATTCTTGTTTGTGGACTCTGCCAAGCCATTTCCCTGAGGGTAATAGTTAGAGGATGTCTTCAGAAAAACACCATACTTATTTGCAAATTCAGCTAGCTCAGCTCCAATAAATGGAGTTCCGTTATCTGTAATAATAGCATCAGGAATGCCAAAACGTGTGATCAGCCCTTCAATGAAAGAAATCACCACCTCTTGATTTGCAACCCTGGTTGGAATAGCTTCAGACCATCTCATAAAATAATCTATAGCGGTCAAGATATACTTGTGTCCAGCTGAAGAATTCGGATCAATAATCCCAATAAAGTCCAATCCCCACTGCTGAAAAGGTGCTTCAACCTGAATTGGATGCAAGGGCAATGATGCATTTCTAACCCTTCCTGTATACCTCTGACATTTGTCACATGCTTGGGCAATCCTGAAAGCATCTGTGAACAAGGTTGGCCAATAGTAACCAGCCCGAATAATTTTTAAAGCCATTGGTCTACCTGCATAGTGTCCTCCTGATATGCCAAAATGAAACTCCTCCAGGAGTCTAGCCTTCTCTGATTCCTTGACACACCTTAAAAGAACGCCATCAATGTTCTTGAAAAACAATCCTTCGGGCAGTAACACATACCTGAGAGCTTGCAGATGAAACCTTCTCCGTTGTGAGGCATTTAACTGTGAAGGGCATCTACCAGTTGTGAAATAGTTAATGAGGTCATCTGCCCAATCTTGTTCTTGAACTAAGAGGTTCATCGATTGTTATCTCTAGCAAGATCATCTGCTTGATAATCAACTATCCCAGATGCTGCAGTCTTTGCTAAATGCTGGCATAAGGCCTTACCCCGCACTAGCTTGGTCGGATGAATCTCAACATCAAATTCTTGAATTTTGGTGACCCAACCAGCGCGTTTATCACCCATCTCACCCTGAATGATGAAATTCCTTACATCGGGATGTATAACATAGACGACTGTCCTACTCTGAGATATGAAGTGCTTGAATTTTTTAAGAGACTTCATGACAACATACACCTATTTTTCAATGAAATTATATTTTGCCTCATGAGGTAAGATAACCTGACTAAGGAAAGCAATGGGCCTTTCATTCCCATCATCTCCTTTCTATGTGAGTACTCCGGCATAGCTTTCATCTTCCCCCACTGCATACAGAATGAAATCTTTTGAATAATCTGGATTAATTAATACAGGAGCCTGCACTATTCTGTCCTTAATTTCTTGGAATGCCTCCTTCCTCTGAGTTGTCCATTTAAATTCTGCATCCTTCTTCAACAACTCAGTCATGGGCTTGACAACCTGGGCAAAATCAGAAATGAACTTCCTGATAAAATTAATCTGCCCAAAGAAAGACTGCAGCTCTTTCTTATTGGCAGGGAGCGATAGTTTCTTCAATGCTTCGACTCGAGATGGATCAATTGCCAAACCATCTTCTGAAATGACATGCCCCAAGAGTTTACCTTCCTTCACTGCAAAAACCGACTTCTTTGGATTAATGGAAATACCAAACTCTCTACATTTTCCAAAGATTTGCCTCAGATGAGAACAGTGATCTTCCCGTTTATGTGAAAAGATAGTCATATCATCAAGATAAATAACAATAATCTTGTTCAAAAGCTCCTCAAATGCAATGTCCATGGCTCTCTGGAATGTGGCCCCAACATTTGATAATCCGAAAGGCATTCACTGATAAGCAAAAGTGCCCCACTTAGTTGTAAATGTTGTCTTGTACTGGTCCTCATCCCTAACCCAAATCTGGTTATATCCAGAGAAACCGTCTAATAATGAAAAATGCTGAGCCCCAGCAACAACATGCAGTATCTGATCAATGCGAGGCAAGGGATAGTGATCTTTCAGAGATGCACGGTTCAGATTTCGAAAATCTACACACAATCGTATGTCTCCATTTTTCTTTCGAACCGAAACCAGATTAGCAACCCAAGTCGAGTGCTTAACCGGGTATATAATCTTGGCTTGCAACATTTTCACAAGTTCGGCCCTCATGAGAGTCTCAATATTTGGATTCACTGGTCGCTGCTTTTGCTTGAAGGGTCTGACTCCTTCTTCCAACTCAATAGTATGCTGAACAATCTGTTTATCATATCCCTTCAGATCCTCATAACTCCAGGCCACAATATCAAAAAATTCTTGACACAGCTTGCCTGATTTCTTGCAGTTCATCAGGAGTAGAATCAGTCCCAATCTTAATGACCTTATTGGGTTCTAATTGCATCTCCATATACTCTTTCTTGTCGATCTCAATCCGATGTTTCTTGGACCGATCATGCTGATCAAACAAACTTTCTAGAGTGATAAGACCCTTCGGAATATGATTATTCCGCAACTGAATCAGACCATCAGTTTCTTCGTGCTCCAAGGTTCTTCCTTTGATGGTGGCAGCTTCTTGAATCAAAAAGTTAACAATTTGCTCATCACTCTCGAAGACTTGCCAGAAAGTATCTTTGTCTGGGACACTAGGCCTGTACACCATCCTTACTGTCTTTGGTTTCTTCACTACCTGCTCAATGGGAGAAAAATTTGCTCCAAGAGATGCTAGAAGATCAGCATGCTTATTCAGCTCTCGTGAAATGGCTTGAATATTCAGAGTTGTGAAAGACTCAAACAGGTCCCAAACTTGGTTGCGGTATGCTTTGAGATAATCTTGCTTGGAAATACACCTGTTTGTTACTTGGTTTACAATCAGCTCAGAATCACCAAAAATCTGCAACTGTTCGATTCCCAACTTTCTTGCCTTTTTCAAGCCTAGGCATAATGCTTCGTACTCGACAGCATTGTTAGTACAATTCCAAGTGAGACGGTATGAATATGTTCTTTGTAAACCAGAGGGAGAAATCAAAACAATACCTGCTCCTGCACCATTTTTGCATCTTGCCCCATCAAAATATAACTTCCATAGTTGATCCGTGATAGAGCTCTGATCATCTTGGTTAGGGAATACCTGCATTGCGCCATCCTCGAGCTTTGTGATAGAATAACAACCGATTTCGGTCTCCAGCATAGCATTGAAATCAAGCATGGAAAACCCGTCTTCCAACTGAAGCTCATCTAAAACCTCATTCATCAAATCCGAACCCTCTAACTCTTCGGTTAGCATGTTGACAGACTGCATGGTCTTTCCTGCTTCATCCAACCTTTCAATATGAAAAGAGGAAGGTTTTTCATTATGAATCCGGAGTCTCTTTCCTTTGAAAGGGATCTCCAAGTGGGAATAATCCAGTGCAAGGTAACCTCCCAACTTTGCAGTAAATTCTCTGGATAAGCACATACTCGAAATACGGTTCTAGATCGACCACAACTATCTCTTGAATGACTGTAATCTGAGGCATAGTGTGTAAAACAATCGGGACATCCTTGATTACACCCACCATTTTCATAGGAGTACCATCTAACTGCAAGACTCCAGGGCTACTTCATGTGTATTCCATACCCATAACTTCACAAACTGCCTTTGGCATGACAGTTGTAGCGGCTCCAGAGTCGATCATGCAGTTATGCACGATCCAACCCTCTATTTGCAGTGATAGATAAAATGGGGGTGGTCTATTTTTACCAGTGATAGAAGTGGTTAAAGCTTGAGCATAAATTGTCTGGGTAGGACCTTTCTCACTATCCTTCATAGATTTTAAAGATTCTTGCAATAAATCTACCTACCCAGGCAATTGCAATGCATCATAAAGACTAACCTTAGCTGGGGTCTTCTTCAGTTCTTCGACAATGTTGTATGCAACCGCAATGCATTCCTTCTTTTCAATGGGGTGATCATATCTGCTCTGATACTTCGAGTGGCTTCTACTCTCAGCCTCTTCATCAATGAAGGGTACTTCAACTTTTCTCTAGCTTGCTCCTCTGCTTCTGATCTTGCCTGTGCAGTTGCAGCCTTTTCTTGTACTCTGTGTGGAACAGGATCTTTCGATAAAATAGGCGCATCTAGCTTTGAAACTGACACAGGAGTTTTCACTTGTTTCTTCAAATCAGCTGGCACTTTTAATGGCTCTAGCTCAGCAGGATCTACTGTAACAGGCTTCTTTCCAGTCCTTGTGAGAACCGAAACTTGCTCTTCCGATGGAACCATTAAGCTATGGCCTGCCTCAGAGATCATATTGACTTGCCCTCCCGAAGAACTAGCAGCCAATGTCTGCACATAATTCAAATGAACCATGCAAGTGTCTTCTCCATGTGGATCATTGCATGTCGAACACCAATATGTTCTTTCAGCAAGGACTACATCTTCATTTGCCAAAATAGTCAAGTTCTTCTCGGGTGCTTTGCTTGTTGAAGCAGCTTGTTCTCTAGTAATCGATGGAGGTTGAAATCTCCTAGGCTAGAAATCTCACTCAGCTTGCTTCCTTTCAATAAGCATGATCTTATTACCCATTGCTCTTATTGCAGAATTGGCAGATTTTACCTCTTGCAAGAGTGTCGTATAAGGATCAGGATTTACAGGTGCAGGAGGTGTTGGTAAGGGCAAAGGTGTTGGTGGTGCCGGTAATGCTGGGAATGAAGTGGAAGCAGGGAATGGCAGAATGTTGGGTGCAGGAAACTAGGGATTTGCTGAAGTAGAGAGCTGAGGAACTGGGATAGGTGCAATTTGAGGTGCATTGGAATTCCATGATGGAACAGGGTACATAGAAGACATAGATTGCAAAAAGAACTAGGATATAAATGCTGTGGAATATCAGGTAAAATGGGCATTGCTACCTTTGGGGGAAGCCTACCGATTGCAATCAAGTCTGCCTCCACCTTTTGTGCTTGCTCAAATAGTTCCGAGAAGGTCATCACATTGGACTACCTGATCGCCAAGCCAATGTCTGTATTGAATGCTCGAAGGTAGTAGAACGTAGCTTGCTCAGGGGTAGGGCGAAGTCCTTCAGGCACTCGCTGCCAGCTTCTGGTGAAACGAACATTGAAATCTACTATTGCCTCCTACGGGTGCCTCTGGATTGCATTAAACTGATGCAACAATGAAAATGGGTCAGCCTGTTCATGAAAATTCTTAACTAACAATTCTCCTAGCTGATCCCATGATGCAATAGTGCCTGGTTGCAGAGATCGATACCAATACAACAATTTTCCTCTCAAGGATAACACTAATAACTTCACCATCACATCTTCATCTGTTATATCATGAATGGCTGCCAGAGAAGCTACATCATGAATATGTTCGTATGCAGTCTTTCCCGTACCATCATAGGTTGGCAAGGCTTTCAAAGCAGCCTGGGGAACTAGATTTTGAGCCTACAAATTCAAGGCTCCTGAGCTGTTCCATGCTGAAAACTGTCTGGGTGGAGGATACTGGGCCATTGGGACTAGTGTATGTAACTGAGAAGATGGAAAACTAGTAACAATACCAGGGATTTGTGTGGATATGGCAGATGATGCAAGTGATGGGGAAACCAACCTAGAGTGTTCACCTCTTTTTGTGCTGTCAAGTTCAAAAAACTCAACAAGATCTTCAACTTTTTTGGACTTTGATCTCGTGATCATGAAGTACAACTTTCACTGCATCCACGTTCAAAGATTTTTGGGTACTGCAGAGTCACCAAATGTTCTAACTATACGGCATGAAGGCGAACATTAAACCCTCAATACTATGGGATCTTTCTGAGATAGAAACAGTCTGTCCCACGGGGGTGCCAAAAATTGTTGGTCACGAATCTGCCACAGGAAAGGATTTTACGCTAAATGCACCCTAGACCCGGCCAACATTGAAAGGCTAGGAGAAAGAAATGTCTCCCAGACCAATCTCCAGAGAGGGCTGGTTCCCTTACTAAATCTAAGCTTGATGAAGACTAGAGTTACTGGAAAGGAATTATAAATGTGCAGAAAGAAATGGGAAATATAGCCATAGGCCGAATTTATCAGATCGGGAAAGATTAGCAGCAGATAACTTCAAGTACAGTAACAACATATAACAAAAGATATCAACGTAATTAACTTACAACCTTGCACAGAAAACCTCCAAGATCACATTCCAGAACTCACTTCCTCACTAGCAATATTTAAACTCAGATGCAGAATTCAAATTAAGCAGCAGATAAGAAATACGAGCGTATATTAGGAATGTATAAGATAGAAGGAAAAATCACACAGACAGTTGCTTGCAAAACTAGAGGCCAAATATCTTTCATTCATGCAAAGAACTTCAAAGCTTTCAGCAAAAGTCTCTCTCTCGATCCCTCTTTCTGAGATCTACATTGATTTATATAGAAGTCTTGCTTCTTTACAACATTAAAAATATGCAACGAACTTCCTCGAGATCTACAAAATGTGCAACAAAAACAAGGAAATGATCCCCTTAAACCAGCCTCGGAGAAACCAAAAATTGAATGAAATAAGGAATCGGTCGTCTTCATTAAATGGTCATTCTTGAAACATGCTTGAACCGTTAGAAAAATCATGAACAACAGCTTTGAATAATGGAGCGTCTTCAATTCTGGTGGCTTGGACACGTTCTTCTACCTTGCTCACATTGGAAAGCAACAAAACATTTAATTCTGGAGTGCTTTTAATCCTTGGAAATCGCAATACTTCATCGGGCCGTTTGAACTGCTTTCTGGCGTGAAACTATAACAGGTCGCAAAAACGTGACATGTCACGAAATCATGACATATCTCTGCTCCGTACACTTTTGTCACTTTGGGACCGCGAAAATCAACCATGTCACGAAATCGCGACGTATTCGGCTCCTTTGTCTCCTTCGCCACCTTAGCTCGCGAAAACGCGACGCGTCACGAAATCGTGACGTTCCGTACTATTATGCTCTTTCTCCGCTCTGTTTTCATGAAAATACGACAAGGCACGATTTTGCTACACCTTTCTCTCTTTTGGCTATGTCTCACTTATACGTCGCGAAAACAAGACAAGTCGCGCTTTCGCTACGTTCTTCCATCGACATCTTTGTTTTATCTCTGGGTCGTGAAAACCAAACAAGTCACAAAATTGCTACACTATCTCTCCTACTGCTCATCTTCTCTTCTATGTCATGAAAATCCGACATGTTGCGATTTCACGACAATTTTCATCCACTTGTATGGTCCTATTCTCAACCTATGAAAACATGACACTCTTGCCTCAAGTGGTTCTTTAATCTCCATCATGTCATGAAATCGTGACAGGTTCTATCTCCTTGGACTTTACTGCTTTTCGATCGCGAAAATTTGTCATGTCATGAAATCGTGACATTTCGTACAATCTGGCTGCCTCTTTGCTTCCTCTTCGTGAAAACGTGACATGTCATGAAATCGCTACAATTTTTTGCACTTGGTCCTTCCGCCCCAATATGTCATGAAATCATGACGTTTCCATGTTGCTGGACTTCATCTTCACAAATGTCATGAAATCGTGACGCCTTTCATGCCTTATGATTTTTGTTTCAACTTTGCCGTGACCACGCAACACGTCGCGATTTCGTGACGTCTTTCACCTTTTGTGCCTTGTTCATTATTCTGTCATGAAATCGCTATGAGATTCATTGTCATCATCCTTTGCTTAGTTATGTCATGATTTCATGACCTTTTCTCTTACTCTGCTCCATGGCCATTGTAAGTCACGAAAACGCGACATGTCACGATTTCGCGACAATTTTACTGCGCTACCTCCATTGACCATTTTGACCATGATTTTGGAACACGTCGCGAAATCGTGACAACTTTGCTGCTTAGCCCTTTTCTGCCTTTGGCACCATGAAACTGTGACAGGTCACGATTTCGCGACACCTTTGCTTTTGACTTCTCTCTCCTCAACAGACCCGCGATAACGCGACATGTCGCGATATCGCGACGGTTTTGAAACTGTGCTCTCCATGCTGCTTTTTGTCGCGATATCGCGACAGTCTTCGGACTTAGCTTTTTTTGCATCAAAACCTGTAAAGGAGTGAGAACTTCAACATCTTATGCATGAATAATAAACAATCAAAATAATGTGGCAAAAATGCCAACAGGTCTCTTTTTAATTAAAGTTACATAGATAATCTTTCTAATAAAATATTTATAACAAAAGGCTAACGTACTTAATGGAAAATATTGAAAAACCTCTATAGAGTGATTAAGGGACTGCCAAGATGAGATTTCAATAAGGTAACACAAAGTAAAATAGGTGCTAGGCTTTCACATCTATCACCAATAACTATCCCCAAAGGGACTGAGCTCACGTAGCATCAGAGTTCCCCACATATGCAGATGGTTTTGCTAAGTAGATTTTTCTAGACACAACCCTTTCTTAAATGCATGAGGGTGTACTCCCTACAGTCGGCACTCCCAAGTTCAACATTCCATCTTGGAACCACGATGGCTTTCCCACTGTAGCAGACATTATTAAATAGGGTGCTCCGTCTCTCTTTGGACGTGAAATTCTTAGGCACATAGTGTGCTCAGATTTCCACAACACTCTCTAAACACACCCAATTCTCTTGAACTCGTAGTGCTCTCAAAGCACTAAAAATGCTTTTAAACTCACAAAGTCTTCAATCACTCACAGGCTCTTAGACTCATGGTGCTATTAAAAACTTTAACTAGGATATCAACAACACTCACAAGATCTTAGACTGACAACATCTTCAAGACACTCACAATGCTCTTTAAAAACACTAACAGGATCTAAAATTACAACATCCTCATGACACTCATAGTGCTTTTAAAAAATACCAACATGCTCTTAAAGAAACACAACATTTCCAAGATACTCTAAGGCTTTTTAAAAACACTAACAAGCTCTTAAGAAGCACAATTTTTCCAAGACACTCACAGTGTTTTAAAAAAACACCAACAGGCTCTTAAAGAAACACCACATTTTCAAGACACTCACAGTGCTTTTCACCCAAGTACAACACTTTTTAAACACACATTACAATGCTCTCAAAATATAGATGCAAGTGGTTTTAATCCTTACCAATGGCTTCTCATGCTACAGGGAGTGTAACCAGGCTTCGAACTATGTTTTTACCATACCAACGCATGTAAAATAAAATATGTTTAATTCAAAAATACTCCAACCTTAATACTCCTACGAAATGGAATTTGGTGGCATCTCGACTGCCTCTCCCTTGCTTGCGGTGGATTCCTCTCTTTTCCCTAGTCCTTGGTCTACGCCCTGCTCCCTTTATTTGTCCTCTCGTCATCCTCTTTTTCCTTTTGTTCCCCCTTCTCTTGTCTAGCACCTTACGTGCTTTCTTCCTCCAGGTGGCCCATTTGTGGTTCTTTCTCGAACCTTGAGCCCTTCCTCGAGCCCCCTGTTCCTTCAATGCTTCCTCCCTTCCTTTGGAGGCAAGGAATACTTCTTCCTATAATTTCCATATTTGGAAACTTATTAGCCACCCTAGATTATTTTTGTAGCTTACACTCTATAGGGGAATGGGATATTTATATATTTTATATTATCCTTTTTTTCTTTAAAAGAAGAACTGTACCCTTTTAAACGAATATCATTTATGTGATATTTATCACCATTAAAATATACTTCTTTTATTTAAACAATTTCATAATCATCAATGTTACCCCTTTATTGATATTTCATAATTAAAATATAATTATTTTATTCATATTTATCCCTTCCTCGAGCATACCTATATGAAGGTATCTATCCATGTTACCTCCGAGTACCTTAATCATCATTTCCCCAGATCTTAGGTACCCTCATTTTTGGTGGGTGCTTCTTCCTTCTCCACCTACAAGTGTACCCGATCTTGCATACTTGGTAATATGTTAGTGATAATATGCTCTTCTAAATCAACTAAACATCATATAGTTGGTTCAATTTTTCGAACTAGGTATCACCACACCATAGGTTAATACATTGTTTCTTTGTGCCATAAAATCAGCTAGGGAAGGTGATGACACAAATGGATGTTAAAACATGCTTTAGAAGAAAGTAGCTACATTTCTATCTTTCTAGATATTAAATAAAATCTCCTCTAAAAGTATGCCAGAGTTGGATGTATTTGGCTGGCATGTTGGGCCAATCACCTAAAAGAATCATGTGCTATGAGAAAGGATTGGGTTTGAAAGACCTAAAGAACTCATGAATCCATGCTTTGGGACAAAACCAAAAGATATGATTCATATTTTCACATCACCCATATAATTAGCATCATGGATTTATGACACCTAAATGTGTCAGTATAATGCCAAGGATGAGAACCTAATAGAGGATTCATCAAGCAAATTGTACAAGCTTGGGTTCTATGATGGTAGACCAAACAATTTAAAATCTATGTTGCCAAATTCTATTAGAAATAGTTTTTGAGAAAAATTAAACAATGTTATATACAAAATAACAATTAAGCCTTTCTATTTAACACTGCACTCAAAATAATCTTGGATCCAAAGAAATTTCCTAGTAAAACTAAAAAGTTAAAAAGTGAACATATGTTAGTTACAATGCTTGCTTATTTATTCAAAATACCAAGGCAAAGATATGATGGAATTTCCAATAAATTTTAGAGCACTTTCCATAATTATGATAGAGAATAAGATGCAATCATTTTTCAATGTAAAATATGTATGGTACTATATAATATTATTGTTTAGATTTTAATCGAAATATGAAGAACTATCTTTTCCATGATTAAAAATTAATATTATTGATCAAAATTCAAGATATACTAACTTGGATGTCTTGACAAAGAATTATTTAAATTTTAATTAAAAGGAAAGTTGGGAATGTGATGCTAAGAAAAACCCATAGTTCTAGAAATGCTAAGAATTGGAATTTTGTCATGGTCCTTATGATCCAAATCTATACTTCAAATGGAAAGGATAATTTTTATGTTCCTTATGATCCAAATCTGTACTTCAAATGGAAAGGAGGAAATGATGGTGATTATATATGTTGACAACTTGGTCATCAATGGAAGATCAAAGCAATTGATTGAAAGGACCAAGAGAGATTTGAAAAAGTTGTTCCCAATGTTATATTTATAGAAGCTATATTACAATATAAAATGAGTTTTACAAGCATCAAGGGAGAAAAAAAATCCTCCTTCAATCCAAACTGACTCAAAAATTACCCATAAAACATTACCATACATAATATAGATATCCATACACCTCAATACTACCATAGTTGAATTCCAATTTATCCAATTTATTTCAATTTCATAAACCATTCATTTATCTTCATGTTGTATTGCCCTATGGCTTAACTATGGTAGATTCATTAGACTCACTTTATGGTCTTCCTATTTTGCTATATGATTGTATCACCTCCTGCATCCCTTGGATTCTTTGGCACCAACTTATCTATTTTTCCATCTGAGATTTCACATATTGCCCTTCATCTAGATATTTTTCCCTTTTTTCTAAATAGTTTGCCACACTATTTCCCTCTCGCTTGATATGTGTAGTAAAAATATATTGAAAAACTTACTAGATCTTCTGAACTATATCCACCTTCCTTCTCTCTACAATTTCTAGTATTTGAAAGGGCCTTATCAGATCCAAGATTCCAGCCCATACTTGAGAGTCTGTCTCTATCCACAAATTATGTAACCATAGATTTTTTGCTATCACTAATGTTGACAAGATCATCTATCCTTCTACTTAATTATTTGTTGCCTCCCCCATGCCTTTCGCTCTCTACTACACATGTTCTCCTTTCCAATTTTGTATGATAATACAAAAACCAGATTTCCTAGTATTTTTATTAGAAGTACCATATGTGTTTGCCTTCAAAAACTCTCTGGAATGTGGCCTTCACTCTATGTTACTTGAGGGGATCTCACCTGTGTATCCATCCCTAAGTTGTTTCTCTATTATAATTATTACAAGGCTCCATAGAATAATCTCTTTCTCCATTATTACAAGGCTCCATAGAATAATCTATTACCTTGCTCATAATACTCTCCCATACTTGCTCCCTTGTTATGTTCTTTGATATAAATATGCGTGCATTTTGTTCTAGCCATAATTGCCACCATATGAAGCTAGTTCCTAGTTTCCATGGCATTTTCATTATTTTAGTCTTAAAATTGCACTGTTTTCATTTCTCATAAAAGGTTTCCTGACTCTCAAAAACTTCCCAATGTTGTATCATTTTCCCCCACCAATTGATCCATATATATTTAGAAAAATAACACCTAAAAAAGTGGTGATTCAAGGTCTCCTCTGACTTTCCACACAAAACACATTTTTGAGGCCCAAAGAAACCTATTTTTCTCAAATTATCAAATGTCAAACACTTTATGTGGTTAATCAACCATGAGAAAATTTTAATGTTTGGCCATATTTCTTTTTTCCAAACAAATATCCATGGAAGTGGTGCTGGGGTAATCTCACATTCACAAACTACCTTGTATCTCTCCTTTGCCTTATAAATTCCCAACTTACTTCCTCCCCATACAAGTATATCTCTCTTAGAACCATCATGAATTATATGTCTTTGGAGATGTATCCAATTTTTTTTATTAGTTCCTCTATCCCCTCACTGGCCATTCTCAGGGATGTTTCCACTGTAGTAAGTCTGGAACATGTTGATTCGATGATTTCATATAGTAAGAGGCTTTCCACCACCATACATTTTGGAGCTCTACTTTTCTAACTCTCTATATCTATGAATGTCTGAATAATTGGTTGATATTGATTCCATGAATCCTCACAAAATAGAGCATCCTTTCCATACCCTAAATACCAATATAGGTATGGCTTTATTAACTCCTGGTTTGCTAACATTATCCTCCATACTATAGATCCTTCTCCTTCCACTCTATGTCTTGGAATGTTTTTGTCAGCAAGTCCTGGGTAATATTTGGCTTGTAAGAGTCTACTCATAAACCCCCGGTAGTTGTAATGCATGTTGCATACTTAGATACAATAATTAACTCAGTAGCATCAAAATAATTTTTCTCTTTCAGATTTAAAATAAAAAAATCCCCTAGGAAAACATCATTTCATACCTTGGATCCATCCATTTGAACTCCCATGTTTGTCATAACATCAACCACAACATTACCTTCCCTATAGATGTGTTGGACCACAAATGACTCCATGCTCAATACTATATTCACTACATCCTGAACAATACTTTTAATGCTTCAGCTAGCAGTTTGATTGACATTTAAACTATTAATGATATTAATAAAATCCCCTTCCTCTATAAGCTTCTTAACATTCATATTTTGTGCAAGCCTTAATCTTATAATCATAGCTCTTATCATTTGTTATATGGTTTTATGCATGGTCAAATTTCATCGCATAACTAGAGATCACTATCCCTGAGCTAGATCTCGAAATCCCTCCCCATCCAAAATTTCTTGGATTACTTTTAGAGGCTCCATCAAAATTTAATATTACCCACTCTTGTGGGGGAGGATTCCATCTCACCTTCCTCCTTGGCTGGCTAATCTAATTCTTTGTAGCTCTCAATGATCCTCATTCCACTACTATTTCTTCTTCCAAATCATTTTCATAGATTTAGTTATCCATATTAACAACCACATTTTTAGTCATGGCATATTTAAAATTTCTAATAATGACCTCTACACTATTAGCTTTATTCTAGAACACTTGTTTATTCCTCTCCCTCCATATCGACCAAATATAATGGGGTAAAATAAAGATCCAAGTTTTCTTCAATTGGAGTCTATGATAAGGTTTAAACCAACTTTCCCATAAGGCCTCCAAAGACTTTGCTATAATCCATTGAGTTTTGCCAAACCTTCAAATAAAGGGGTAAATATAAAAAAATATGATCAGCTATCTCCTCATCCCACAACATAAATAACTTATATTAGGAATGATCATCCCTCTTCTTCTAAGATTGTCCACTTTTAATATCCAACTTGGAAAGCCATACAAATAAATAAATACACCTTTGATAGGAGATCTTGAGTTCAAACTCTATGTGAGAGAAAATATTGATTCTCCCTATCCCTTTCAAAAGCAAAAGTTAAGTAAACAATAAATATTTCTTTAGGATTAGGACATAAAAATAACTTATCCACTTATATATTGAGCTACATATTGTAATGTTGTATGTAGATATTGAGAGAGTTAAGCCTGCTTTGCATGATTGCATCAGCTCCTTCCCATTACATCATGTGCCACACTGCAATTATCTTCCTCCTTGGTGTACTCATGAACCATATTTCCATATTTTTGTTTTAAAGTCCAAATTATGTACTTCTAATAATGCTTAAAAAGTAAATACATATATGTGACCCATGCATCCTCACCTCTTCCCACCTACCATCTCAAAATTTTCCATAAGAGATTTCTTATTTTGATCAAATAATTCCACAAAAATGATCTTAAAGGTGGATTTAAGATATAAACAAAGGGGATTCTATTCTCAAGATATTTTATAGAGAGGATATGAGCCCAACATTGATCATGTTCAATCATTTTCTGCCACTCCACTTTGGTCGTTAAATCCATTTTAATCTACTTCACTTTTTTGATGCCTATATCATATTCTCTCTTGGGCTTGCAAAATTTCTCCCATGCGATAAAACTAATCATATCTTTCTCTTTTGCACTAGTCCAAAGAAAATTCCTTTGCATTTGCTCTAATTTCTCAGCCACTATTGCTAGGATTTTAAATAAATATGTCATTAAAATGGATAGGTTTTGGAGGGTTGCTCTTAATGGTTGTAATTTCTTCACTTGAGTAAGAGAAGAGCCTTTCCATCCTACAAATTTTTCATTGAATCTCTCAAGAACTAAATTGTAGTATTCTCCTTTCATTCTACCAATAAAAGGGTTATTCTTGAATATATAGTGAGCAAGCTTTCCACTTTGCAACCAAATCTTATAGCAATTTTTTTCTGTCTAAGTTGAGGAGTGTTAACAAAGAACAACTTACTTTTCAAGAAAATAATTTTTTAACTTAAAGCCATTTCATAGGATTTAATAATTTGCATGGTATTATCAGCTTCCACAACTAATGACTAATAATATTATGGTATCATCAATGAACTTTGATGAGTAATTATATCAAAATATAATATTGGCCAAATTCCTTTAATCAATTTTGCATATTTTGTTGCAGTTAAGCTCCTTCTTAGGGCCTAAACCACTATTATGAATAGATAAGCTGCTATAGGATCACCTTGTCTTAGCCCTCTTTTACCTAGAAAGAAACCTGTTGGTTCTCCATTTATTATCATTGAATATCAAGGATAAACCAATATTTGGCTTATGCATTATTATCTTGGTTTTAATGTGTGATAAACATAGAATCATGTTTTCATTTCATAAATGATTTATACCTAGGCATTACTCAAGAAATTTGGATACCAAATTGTAAGCCCATGTCTATTCCAATGGAGATAGAGTTGAAATTATTTTGAAAATAACAATATCCATAGGTAAACATAAATCTTTACATTAGTTGATTGAAAACCTTGTTTATATCACCTATAATAGTATAGATATTGACCATCTTGTTAACTATATTTCACAATTCATACAAGAAAAAAAGGTGTGTCATTAGAAAATAACAAAGTGGATACTTAAGTATATATATGGTATGATTAAGTATGGTCTAGAGTACATGAAGAATGATTGATTCCTCTTTATAGGATTAAAAAATCTAGACTATGTAATATCCACATCTAGATATGTATTCTTTTTAGGATTTATTCCGATTTATTGGAAAAGTAAGAAACTATATGTTGTTTTCCAATCTCTTACAAAGGAAAAATATCTTGTTGTATGAGGAGCTATCTACAAGGTGATATGATTAAGTTACATCTTGTTAGGAATGAGTATTCCATTAAAACCAACAATCTTAAAATACAATAATCAAGTAGTTCTAAAACTTATTTGCAATCTATTTTTTCATGAGGACACGAAAAACATTGAATTTCATTACCACTTTAGTTGTGAACATGTTCAAGAACATAATATACAACTTCAATTTTATACCACTATAGATCAATATGTAGATATTTTAGCAAAGTCTTGGATGTGTTACACTTGAATATTTTGAGATTTTATTATATGTAATTTGATAGAGCATTAACGTAATAGTTGGGATGTTATGGAAATTTTGTAATTAGTTTTTAAGTTATAAGGATATTTATAAGTTAGTTATAACCTAAAAACTCTTTTTTCTTGATTCTTGATTGTATATATATAGTTATCACACAATACAAAGTTTATTGTAGTTAATCTACGTTTAAAACTTTACTAAAATTAGAATTATTATTTTTGAACTAGATTTTTTCATGCTAGTGAAATTATAGACCTCATATTAAATAGTATCTTATATATATAACTAAAAAATAAAATCATTGGCCACCATGCCACCATACTAGTACAATTGTTGAAATAGATGTGTTGACAAGGAGAACTTATGGTAAAAAATTTAATGAATGACATTGAAAATGGGTAGTCTCATCTACAATCCTTTACTTAATGAATGCCATAAAATATAAGAAGTGTTATCTGAGATGCTTTAGTTGAAAATGAATAATTTTCAAAACAAATTTTCTAACATCTTCTTTTCGTTAATATTATTTAATAATATAATTATTAGTTTTAATATTTTTTCAATAAAAGAAATATAATGTAAAATAAATTTTTAAATTAAAAATATTTCATTGATTATTAATTTAATTAAAAAAATTAGTTGTATTTTTAAAAATTATATACTGTTAAAAATCTAACAAATAATTAAGAATAAATAAATTATTTTAAATATAAAATAAAAGTTATGCATTTCCATTTAATAATACACCCTAAACTAATCTTGAATCCAAAATATATATTTTTGTAAGAACTAAAAAGTTTAAAAGTGAACATATGTTTTCGAGTAGGGCAAAATTTGAGCTAAATATTGTGTTTTTAAACATGTTCATATGTGAACTGACACTTAACTTCAATTTTTTTGGTGTGTTTATAGAACATTGGATTACGAACAAGTTCAAAACACCTTGGTTGTCAAAGTACATGGTTGTTGGTTTAGTTTGTGGTACTGCCATGCCTACTAACATATTTTTCAAACATATTACCTTATAGAATTTTTTTTCTATGACATTATATTTTGCTTTCATCGAAATTCGAGCAACTATTTATTGTTTCTTACTTCCTCATGATATAGGTCCATATCTAGAAATAATATATAACCAAAAGTGGATCTTTGATCATCAATACATATTGCATAATCTACATATATATAGATGATTAAGAAGAACTTATCACTCTTCCTATATTTTATACCATGCTCAATTACACCATGTACATATCTAAATACCCACTTTGTTGTCTTCCAATAATATTCTTTCAGTTCTTGCATGAATCATGATAGGTAACTTACTACAAATTTGATATATTGCATAATGTATGCTACATAAATGAGAATTCCAATAAACTATTTATAGAGAGTTGCATTCACAAAAGGTGAGGAATCAAATTTTGAGAGTTGTAACCCTAGATCATAGGTGTCATGATGGGCTTACACATATTCATACACTATTTCTTAATAAGTGTCTTGATATATTTTATTTGTGAGACAAATATGCAGTGATGTGTCTACCATGCCCCTCATCCTAGATAATAGTGCAATAATCCAATATTGGTCATATCAAATGATTTTTTTCAAGTCATCCCTTGCTAGAAGAACAATTTTCTCAAAGGTACTTATGATGAACAAATAATCTATATATATAATGATGATCACAACACACCCAATTAATCTTTGTGGTACAAATTTGGATCATATAGACTTATATTAAAACCATGCTTTTCAAAATTTTCATTTACTTTTATATAGTAGGCTCAAGGATCCTATTTGAGACCATAGAGATATTTAATCAATTTACACACATTTGTTTCTTGTCCAAGTGTAATACATCCCTATGGTTAAGTCATGTAGCCTTATTCCTTTAGGTCTCTATTGAAAAAGGCACTTTGATGGCCATTTTATGAATCCTCTATCTAAACTATACAACTAGAGAAAATATTATTCTTATGGTTATTATTTTGGTTGTAGGTGTAAATATTTCTTCATAGTTGATTCCCTCCTTTTGTGCATAATACTTGGCTATAAATTGTACCTTGTATTTATCAATACTACCATCTGACTTATATTTGGTCTTGAATATCCATATGCATCCAATGCCATTCTTCCTTAGTGGAGGATCAACAAGTTGCCAAATATTATTCTTCATTAATTCTTGATCTTTAGTGTCTATATAATCCCTCTAAGACTTAGATTAAAGAGCTTCTTCAAGTATGGATGGTTGAAAATTTTAAACAAAAATACTCAACATCATGTTTACCTTATCATGAGCCATGTTGTTTATCCTCAGCCTTATGGTAGATTTGTCTTGAACTCTATCTATCCCTAAATATCTTAATGTGCTTGTATATCACTTTGGCATTGTTTTTGTGTGATGTGGTGGGGAAAAT
This sequence comes from Wollemia nobilis, assembly GCA_028583015.1. Taxonomy (NCBI): domain Eukaryota; kingdom Viridiplantae; phylum Streptophyta; class Pinopsida; order Araucariales; family Araucariaceae; genus Wollemia; species Wollemia nobilis. Next base: position 803,719 of record JAQPPZ010002974.1, on the reverse strand, counting down.
TGATCCATATCACTATAATTCATTATTGTCTCTGAAAAAATTCTTATTAGCATCTTCTTCATCTTCATCACTATGAAGTACTAATAAAATAGAATTGGAATAATATTCCTATAGAGAATGTGAGAGTGACTTAATTTTCTCATAAAAAATTATAGCATAGCTAATGTACAATTTCATGATAGCTAGAATATATAGGCTTATGATTCATCATTGTATTCTAATAGAATGCATTAATGAGTCTTCTCATCCAATTTTTGTATCTTCTCATTTGGGATGTGCATATATGTTATACAACTAAAAATACGAAGATGAGAGATTTCTAGTTTATGTCTAACCCATGCTTCAAAGAGTGATGTTATTAAGTTCTACAATGGGGGCATGATTGAGCAAGTAAACTATGGTAAGTATTATTTTTTCCCTAAAAGGAGGTTCAAGTATAGAATATTTCAACATGCAATGAACCATTTCCATGATGGTTCTATTTCTAGATTTAGCAACATGATTTTATTGTGGTGTGTAAGAAACTATCAATTATGGACAAATACCATGTTTCTATAAGAAAGAAACAAAATATTAATTAGTAAAATTCCCCTTGATCTGAGTAAAGTACAAAAAACCAATGACCTATAAACATATCAAATTGACACTTAAAATATTTGAAGTAGAAAAATAATTAATTTTTGTTACGCAAGAAGAATACCCATATTTTTCAAGTATTATAATCAACAAAGAGTTGAAAATATCAAGAGCCATTATAACTTGGAGTCATGGGTCTGCAAACAATTATATGAACATCAAGAAACCCTTTGAACTAATATTTTGAAGAACCAAAAGAAGCTTGATGTTACTTTCTAGGTAAGGAATAAGGGTAACTTTGACTAGTTTTTTGTAAGGAAGGAAGACCTTGGACCATGTGCTTATTTCTAAGTGCAATAAGATGGTCAAAAATTTAATGCTCATATCATAAATGTAAAAGTGATGCATTAATATTAGAACTAATAATTAATGGCTAATTGTCATGACATATTGTATGAATCTCAAACATTTTTTCTATTTATTTATCGTGTGCAATAATCATAGACTTGTTAGGCTTATCACAAATGACACATACCTTGGAGTCCTATCATTCATCAAACTCAACCTTTAAATTATGGTTGAGTAATTGGTTGATAGAGAGTAGATTGTTACTGATTTTTGGAAGTTATAAGACCTCTATTATATTGCATGTGTGACCCAAGTTATAAATTTAACATCACTTATTCCTTTTATATCATAGGGTGTATCATCACCTAGGAAGACTTGTCCTATGTAATTGAAATAGTCTAGACTCTATAACCATCCTTTTCAGTCGATCATATATTAGGTTGCTCTAGAATCAAAATTGCAAACATCATTATGATGACTTGGTTTATCATTAGCAACACATTCGTACTCTTCTTCTCCTTGGATGGTTGTCTTTGGAAATATTACCATGTCGTTGATATATCATCTTCATTTTCCAATTTTAATTTATCTTATCAATTGATGACTTCTTCTATTGTAATTTCTTTTCTTGAAAATAGGATCCATTTGTGAAAGGATTGTGTCAACATTCCATAAATGTGTGATCCATTTTTCCATAAAGTGTACGTATTTTTTGCATACAATAATTATTTACTTGATGTTGGAAGTGTTTTTGGGGTCTTATACATATTTTTATTGGTTGCTCCCCCTTTTGATTTGAAAGGATATAATAATGTTTATCTTGTGATGTATGAGACACTTCTATTTTTTAAGAGATTCATAACTTTTTTAAATTTTGGTGTTTTTTCAATGATATTCAGGGTGTCACAAACACATTATACTTTGAGGGAAGAGATCTCAAAATAATTAAAACAAGCGTATCATCAAATATCATTTATCCAAAACCTTATAGTGATATATGGCATTCTACAACTTGTCTCAAGAATGACTCGAGTTTTGTGTCATCCTTGATTTTTAGACAATGAAGTTGGCATTTATGAAATAAGATTTGGTTCTTATTTTTTGACTTCATTAGAGACACTAAACATGATCATAAACTGATAATTTCTATCTACTTTATTAAAAAAAATTGTTCATCATCATCTATGTCAAGATGAGTAGAGGACCCATTTACAACTTCTTGCACTTCAAGTTAAGTATTGAGTTAATTTTTCCATGTAGAATAATTATTCCCTCACAATAGATGGAAATTGAGTAATAGAAACTTTGGCGCACTACTAGCCATGTTAAATCTTCAAAAAACTATAAAATTCAATTGCATAGGATCAATCTAAAAAATAAATTTCCAATGAGTATATATAATATTATACTAACAAAAATTAAGTGCCTCAAATAGCTACTATGTCACCTAGTATAGATTTACAAGAAAATAATGGTTGCTTATAGGGGTATACAAAGACCTCATAATTATATATTGATTATCATGTATGCCTATCAGTCCCACTAGTAAACCTAAAAATAAGGGTGAAGTGGGGCCGTGGACACACATGGTTAACTATTTATAGTTTATCATAGCAGAAATAATAGACAATCTTGATGGTAAGGTGAATCATACATTTCTCTAATTTTATCATCATCAATAATTAAAAAATTAGGCTTCATTAACTTTTTCTAGCATCAAAAATAGTCCTACACTTGGTGCATGATATTCAGGGTAAATAAATGGTCTAGGGCCTAGATTCTGAGGATTGCAAGTAGGAAAAAGAACAAGGAGGAGGGGAAATTGATGATCATAATTAATAGGGATGAAAACTAGTTTTGATACATGCTTAATTATCTAAAAAATAAGATAATGTTGTTGTGGGAGGTGTTAGAGTACATCTACTTGGTAGGGCTACAAGATATATATGAGGATAAAATTCATAAAATCTAACATCCAAAGAAAGCACTCTAGGAGAATAGCATGTAAGCCTTACAAAATTATCTTACAACCTATGTAAAAAATATTGTGTAGACACCAAAACAACACCAATCCGATTATGTGACTGCAAACACTGATCACATTGGCACACACAGCCCCAAGGGCAGCTCCCAGAGGTTAAAAAGTGGTCCTAACCACTCTCATAGCATTTTTGGAAGGTCAGAAATCATTTTGGCACCTTCAGGAACTTTGCTCAATATCCATTCCACCCATGGACGAATTCACCATTAGCTCCAAGGTGGGGCAAATTGCAGGTTTGACGGGAAAAAAGTCAAATCTTGGCAAATGGCAGCTCGAATCCACCACTTAACGCTTCCTTCATTGCATGGGAGTATAGGTGAGCGTTTTCGAGCGTTAGAGGCTGTTACAAGGGCAGTCATGGAGTCCCTATTCAGGGAGGAATCTTCCCTCCCCTGGAAGGGCATGGCTGCCAAGTGGCGCCTCTGCATGCTCATCCCAAGAGACCTCCAGGTCTATAAATTGGTGGGTTTTCTCACCCCAAAATATACAGAGTAGGAGCAATTTGGAGCAACGAAGTGCTACCATTTTATTTCCCCATACATCCTTGTGCGATTTGTGCCTTTCACATCCGTGATCTCTTTTGGAGAAGAGGTCATTGGGTGATCATTGGAAGGTCGAATATTGAGCCCAAAACTCAAAATTTTGCCATAGAATACCACCCCAATTTTTCGACAACACCTTACAAGATATTTTGGACCCATCCCAAGTGGATTGGCACCGAAATCAGGTCCCAACGGTGGGCGGCCTGCCATGCCCCCGTCACTCGCGAGTCTAATCGTCCCTTTTAGGAATGATTAGGAATCTGTGGTAGATTTTTATTTCTATAATTTTTATCTTGCATTTCATCTTATGCTGCTTAGGTAGTTTGCAATTTCGATTTCGTAATGTTTTGAGCAAATCTTATCATGTTCTATCACTTTTTGTCTTTACTAACTTGCAGGTAGCATCATAAAATTCCCACTAATGGAGGCAAAATTGGGAAAATATGACCATCTGGGTCTTCCCAAAATACCCCCAATTAGCTAACCCCAAGTTTGCAGGTCTTTTGGAGCTCTCTAGGCAGGACATTTGGGATAGTACCTTTTCGGCGTTTTGTTGCAGGTAAATTCGTCCCGCCCCGAAGCGAATTCAAATCGGTGAGGAATTTCCTAACTGTTATTTTTGTAGTGCCCTCCTGGTGATGTCCTAATGCCCCTATCAAATTTTTAGAGCATTTGGATTCATTTTAGTTATAGTTTAATTCATTTTTCTCATTCACTTATCGTAGGCTTGGGGATTGCATGTTTTGTTTCATCCGTAGGTGCTACTAACTATTTCTTGTTCCTTTGAACGTAGGATCGGAACATTGGAGGAGTAGCAAGGAATCAAAATTCATAGACACAAGCGGTGGTGACGTTTTGGTCCACCCATATTACATGTGGGCACGCGGAAGAAGGATGGTTATCCATGGATGTGACCAAGAGATGAATTTGACGCTCCTCGCCCCTAAAAAGGGAGGATGTGGATTGTAACCGAAATGTGAAATACATCAATAAAATAGAAGGGCTGTTATTTCATTTGGGCTTCAATTCATGTTTTTCTCCATTTCATGCATTTTTAATTCGTAGGGTTTAGCGTTAAGTTTAGTTCTATTTTTGCATCGTGCTTGGAGCTTTTCCTTTTTTGTTTCCATATCCTCATGCTTTCAGTGGTGATCATGGTGGGACCGAGTGTAGCTGGGGTGATTACCAATGCATGAGGATAAGTCTTCTATGGTAGGTGTCATAAATAGGGTGATTCCCCTTTCGTACCGCCTACGTTCCACGTACCATCTGCTCTCACGTACCTATAGTTTCCCTCACATAAGGGTGGGTATATAGAGAGGTTGGTATATCGGCCTGGAAATGGTATATCAAAGGGGCGACCATTTTTGGGAGCCATAAGAGCCATCATTTTGCATTTAAATGTTCTTTACAAAAACCTTCAAAAAATAAACAAAAAAACAAAAACAAAAATAAAAAACACACTAAACCAGGTCTAGGACACACTTTCAATATTTAAACGAGATAATCACTGCTTGTGTGTGTGTATGATCTTTTTTGTTTAGTGTAGCATAAAAAATCATAAAAAGAGATAAAAATCTACATAGCTTGTAGGAAAGCACCACCATGGTGTACACACGTAGCCAAGCCCAATCAAGGGTGGAAGCTATGAAAAGTGTACAAGGGGGCACAAGTCACCTCCGCTATAGCCCTAAGGACTTAGTCATACCGCCTTGGTGGCCTGACCCGCAAGAGAGTCCGCATCATTCCATGTCAAGATGGAATTATAGGGACACCCCTTTGAGGGACACGCCCGTTCATCATAGCCCCTTTCGGGAAGAGTCCTTACATGTGGCACTCAACATAGATAAAAAGGCTCCCTTAGAAGCTCGATATGAGTGGCCACCACGCGATGAAGCGCTAGAGTGACATAGTTTCCATGAGGAGAGGCCACATGATGATGGCATCCCTCCTTTGCCCCCCATCACTATTAGAACCAATAGACAAAATCCAGAGTGCAAGGCCCTTCAAGCAGGGCGAGCTAACTCTTCCCACCCCTTTCACACATATGAAAGGGAGCCCGAGGAAGATGATTACATTCCTCAAGAGCAATATACAATATGGGGGCCATGCACTTCCACACCAGCTAGATACCATGATCACCCACTGAGGCCAGAGCCTCGGGTAAATGTCGCCAACCTTGATAGAGGGAAGCGACCTATTGAGATCTCGGATCATCGGGACTGGGGTAAGTGCATAGGAGAGGCATCCAGGCCTCCTAGGCTCAGGATGGCAAAAAAAATTGACCTGGAAGTCACCAGACATGCCGCCCGCCAAGCATAGATCACGCGGCTTGAGCAAGACCAACAGCAGCTAGAGCATTTATATCACCTTAGCAAAGAGCACATTCGATGCCAAATAGATGAGCTGCTCCATAACCCAGTGCCTGAGAGGGTCCCAACCCCTCGCACCCAAAGAGCGGAACCATATGAGAGGCATAATCCCTTGGTGCAAGATAGGTCTCCATGACCTTACCAAGTGCTGCCTCTGAGACCTCCTAGACCTGAGCGGGAGGCCACTCCCTAGAACAACGATGGGTACCCTCCACGGGGACCCACCCAGGGTCATAGGTCTCGTCCAGAGACTCCTCAAGAAGCTTACGAGGAATATGAGCAAGAAGAATATCGGGCCGAAATGCCCTACCTAGGCGGAGGAGTTGCCATCCGGCCACCCCTTCAGAGGCCTCAAGTCTCCCACAACCCACAACGGGAGCAAACTAAAGAGGAAGAAATCAAATCCTCAGATGCATATAAAGCACTGCTAGAGCATTTGGAGTCTATGGAGACCAAAACTTCTGGGCCCCAAAATCCCACTTTATGCCAACTCCGTAGTCATCCTGTGCATCCGTCCATGCCAGCACCTCCTTACCCTGAACACTTTAAGCTGCCTCAGTTGGCAACCTTTAGAGGGGAGGAGGATGCTCAAGAGCATGTGACAAGGTTCTTGAGCCAATGCTTCGGCATTCAGGACAATGATGCTTTGTTATTGAGAACATTTATAACCACATTCGTAGGCCCTACCTCGGATTGGTTTACGCACAACATTAACAACTTAGATCAGTTAGTGGATGCGTTCCTCGAATGCTTCGCCTTCAATACCAAGAAGAAGGCGTCACTGAGTGACTTAGCCAGCCTCGGGCAGTATGAGGAGGAGACCATGGCGGCCTATGGGAATCGGTGGAGGACATTGCTTTCAAAGCTGCCCTACCTCCCTCCTATGTCCGACCTCACTCAGATGTTCTCCAAGAGTTGTTTGAGATCGATCTCTATGCTATTGTAGCTGCAGCAATATGCCACCTTAGAAGAAGCTCTGGCGCAAGCTAGGATCATTGAAGAGATCAAAATATAGGATGGCAAGATAGCCAAACCTAAGAAAAAAGAGTGGACTAAAAACACTAAAGTTGGGACCACGCAACAAAAACCCACTGCGGTTAACCAAGTTGCTATCAATGTCCCTAATCCTGCACAAGCAACACAACCTCAAAAGGCTAACTATCAGGCAGTGCCTCCTAACAACTATGATAGAGAAAATCAGAGGCAAGAACAGAGTTAGCAGCGTCGCCCTAGGCGACAATACACACCCTACACAGAGTCCAGGGACTCCTTGTTTGACCGCTTGTTAGCGGCAAATTTGATCAACCTACCAGAGGTTCAGACTATAGATCCCAACATGCCCAAGCCTAAGGGGTATAGAGAGGACTTGTACTACAGGTTCCATAGGTGGCAGGGACATGACCTAAATGCCTATTGGAAATTTAAGGGCTTGGTGCAAGACCTGATTGATAACAAGACCCTAGCGGTGGATAATCCCGTCGCACCAAGCAATCAACAAATGGAGGTCTTCAAAGACCCCTTGCCTGCTCATGCTTCGAAGGAAAAGACCCTACAAGTTAACGAGGTCACACAGAACTGCCCCATGCAGGGATATGTAGGGATGATCAGTATAGTGACTCGAAATAGGAGGTATCCGAGCACGAATGCTCCTGCGGTAGCGACAGGAGAGGTGCCAACAACTTCGCAACCACAATAGCACCTTGCACAACCTCCTCCGCCTAAGCCGATGGCCACACTTCGGACCAAACTAACTCAGAGTTTGAGGACCACCTCGGCTAGGCTCTCCATATACGAGCTTATACAACAATCTATGCCCCATCGAGAAGCTCTAATGGAGATTTTGAAAGCCATCGAGTTGCAGCCCCATGAGACAAATTCTTTCAACAACTTTGTGGGGCATGTAAAATGATGCACTGAGCCAGTCATCACATTTCGGGAAGATGAATTGAGATCAGTGACTGATGACATGGCAGATCCACCCCTGCACGTTATCGCGCGGGTCAACGGGATCCCATACAAGAGGGTGTTGATAGACACTGGCTCGTCCAACAACATCATCACAACTATGGCTCTCAAACATCTGAAGTTGCCCGCATCTCATATCACAACTTCCACCTACACTCTATGAGCATTCAATGACGCAATCTGCTCGACAGTCGGCACAATAGTCCTACCAATCCAAGTGGGACAAAAGACCATACCCACATTGTGCCACATATTGGAGGGTGAGATGGCCTACAACATCTTGTTGGGTCGGCCATGGATCGGGGACATGAAGTGTGTCCCTTCGATAGCTCACCAATGTTTAAAGTATACATTTGAAGGGGAGGTGCATGTAGTCCCGACGGACTTGGAACCCTTCAAGTATTGTAATGCGGTGCAGCTGATGCCGCAATCGACCCTGCCATCAACGCATTTGGATTTCTAGTTAAATCCATCTAAATAGGGTCCGATTTCGTAGGCATCCCCATTAACAAGTTCTTCAAAATCCCAGTCGGGTTCATCTTCATCGTCTGGTCCTCCACCAACGACACCATATTTGGGGGCCAAATAGAAGGACAAAGGGAAGGAACCCCTGGAAGAGGCAAAACCTTTGGAAGAGACATTGCCATCGGTGTCAACTATCTCTACTGAGGAGATGCCTAGCCGAATGGAAGTCGAGGCTCCTAGTCCACCCGACATGGAGTGGACTCAAGGAGAACTTCCATTCCCTCCCCCTCAACCGCCAACGATCACCGTTGAAATGGCCAATACGGGCCTAGGGGAGTATCTGGTGTGGAATATTGTAGCAACACCCGCACTAGAATCCATGCGAGACATGGGGAGACCTCGACTCCCCATTGGCACTATTGTTCCCCTAGGCTACCCGCCGAACCAGACAAACTTTGTGTATGGGGGCCTTGATCATGGCGTTGCACCATGCATGCAAGAGGACGAAGACGAAGAGCCTTTTGCTAAAAATGTCAACTATTTGTCTAACCCAGACTTTGCTCTGAGATACCTTGGCCAATGCAATTGGCATGGATATGGGTTAGGCCGATATGAGCAAGGGATACGTGTTCTTTGCCAACCAAGATACCAAATGCCATATGACAAGTCAGGAGTAGGGTTCAACCACCCCCTGCCCTTGGACATCTTGGTGGAGAACATGCAAGGCCTAGGGATAGGCAACAAGGGGGGATTGGCATCAGATCCATATGCCAACCCTAACACCACATATACATTGAGGGATTATCTCCCATTAACGACAATCAACCTTGTTGGCTCTAGTAATCCCTTCCCTTCGCTCGAGAGAGGAGAAAGCTCGAGAGCTCATTTTCAAGGAGGGTCTAGACAATGTCAAGAAGGGTCCTCGGAGGACGAGTCGGAGTATGAACCAGCGTCGTATGACCCCTTCGAATCAGATAGCGATCACTCACAGGTGATCCCCATGGATGATTATCAAGAAAGCCTCTTGACAATGTTCCCCCTGGATGCTCCCATCGAGCAAGCATCACTCCAAGGAAATCAAGTCCCCCACAGAGAGCGGAACAACCTAGGTGGGGCCAGATCAATTTGCTCGAGCAAGGCGAGCCTTTAATGCCTCAAACAGTTGTCGAGCCAACGAAGGCCTTTGGATCTCCGATAGTGATTATGAAGATGAAACTGAAATGACATATCTTAATCACATGCGATAGATGCAGCATCGACACCCCTTGGAGATTAACGACATATTCGAACAATTAAACATAGTGCCAGGGCATGAGTGGTACGTAGACCCAACGCGGTGGGACCAAGTGTTGGATCCGCTACTTTGGGCATACGAAGCATACCTTCCACCCAGAGACCCTATAGTGACATCCATGTCGAGGGCAGACCCTGTCTTCCTATCCGCACATAGGGCCGATCCATTCGTGCCCATCCCTCTAGAGCCGGATCCCAAGCATAGAGATGCATGAGATGTCGAGCACACCACACCCATGGGTAATGGAGACCAAAACCATTTCATCAACATGATCTCCATTGACTTAACCGCCCCCATCCACAATCTGGCCGATCCAACATAGTCATTATCTCTAGACATAGATGCCATAGACTGGGATCGCGTCAATTCCCCTCCATCCCCATCCGAGTACTGGCCTTTCGGTGAAATGCTCCATTTTACCCCTAGGCCAACTCAGGATATCTGCCATGCTGAAGAGGGACCCGAGGTTCCTAACGATGATCTAAACTCAGCAAATGATATCCACTTGATCCCAACTCCACATCAGTTGGAAGATGGATCCCACATGTCGGTCGAGGAGATGACTGACGTAGACATCGGCTCAGATCCAATGAATCCATAGATCATCAAGTTGGGGGTAAGTTTATCCCCCGAAGAGCAAGCCGACTACATTGCCCTTCTCAAAGAGAAGAAGGAGGTTTTTGCATGGTCATACAAAGACATGTCGGGACTAGACTCCGTAGCTAGTCATGCATAATCTAACGCTTGATCCGACAGTCAAGCCAGTTAAGCAAAAACTATGCAAGATGCACCCAACAGTGGCCTTAATGGTCAAAGATGAATTGCAAAAGTTGTTGGATGCATAGTTTGTCATCTGCATGGATTATCCACCATGGTTGTCCAACATGGTGCCCATCAAGAAGCCCGATGGGAGGATTCGCATATGCACTGATTTTTGAGATCTAAACAAAGCGAGTCCTAAGGATGATTTCCCCTTGCCGAGCATCGACGCCTTGGTAGATGCTACAGTGGGTCACGAAATGCTTTCCCTCATGGATGGTTTCTCGGGATACAATCAAATTTGTATCAGCCCCGAAGACCAGCTAAAAATGGCGTTCACAATGCCTTGGGGGACATTTTGTTATAAGGTCATGCCTTTTGGCCTTAAAAATGCTGGCGCCACCTACCAACGTGCCATGACATACATCTTCCATGATTACATGCACAAGACTTTGGAAGATTACATGGATGATTTGTTGGCCAAATCTCTTTTGCGCCTGGATCATCTCGGTGACTTAAGCAAGATCCTCGATCGCCTCATGGAGCATAGAGTCAGACTGAATCCCAAGAAGTGCATTTTTGGCATCACATCTGGAAAACTCTTGGGTTTCATAGTCTCAAAATGGGGCATCGAGGTGGACCCAAACAAAGTCAAGGCAATCCTTGAAATGCATCCCCCAACTACCATCAAGCAGCTCAGAAGCCTGTAGGGAAAGGTCACGTCGATCAAGCGCTTCATAGCACAGCTATCTGACAAGTGCCGACCAATGAACAAGTTGTTGCACAAGGGGGTAGCATTTCACTGGGATGACGAGTGCCAGTCAGCCTTCGATGACATTAAACAATACTTGGCTTCACCACCAGTATTGGCACCACCTAGACCAGGAGTGTCATTCTACTTATACATCTCAGCTACTGAGGTGGCATTGGGAGCCATGTTAGCCTAGAAGAACGAACTTCATAGGGAACAGGGCTACTTACTATCTTAGCCGCACCCTGGTCAGCTATGAACTTAACTATGCATACGTTGAGAAACTCTGCTTGGCAGTGGTGTTTGCTACCAAAAAGCTATGCCATTACATGTTGAGCAACAAGACGTATGTTGTGTCTAAGGAGAATCCATTGCGATACATGATGAGTCGTACTTATCATAGTAGTCGCACGGTGAAATGGATCATGTTGTTGATGGAATTTGACATAGAGTTTATTGGACAGAAATCCATAAAAGGTCAGGTCATAGCCGATCAACTAGCAGAGGCTCCTCTCGAAGACGACCAACCTCTGACTATAGAACTACCCGATGATGGGGTCTTCCATGTCTCAAAATCACCAGATTCTGACGAGCCTGAGTCATAGGCCGACATAACCCTATTTTTTGATGGTTCTAAATGTGAGCAAGGTGGTGGCACGGGAATAGTATTCTTCACACCGTAGGGCGCTCCTATGCCCCTGTCATTTAAATTAAATTTCCCATGCACCAACAACAATGCAGAGTATGAAGCCTTGCTCATAGGTCTTCAGACAACAATCACCATGAACATTAAATGATTGAATATCTTTGGTGATTCGCTGTTAATTGTCAACCAAGTCAAAGGGGTATTCCAATGCAAATGCCCAGTTCTGTAGGCCTACAAAGCCCTTGTGGACAAATTCCTGGCAAATCTTGAATGGTACGACATCGAGGCACTCCCTCGGTCATCGAATCATTTTGCGGACACTATGGCCTCTTTGGGGTCGCTAATCCCGCAAGACATTTCTGGTGATATGACCACCATTCAAGTCAAAACACTATCGCAATCAGCGATGGAGCGAGCAAGCTCTGATTTAACGCCAGGAATCCACTTGATCCAGATTGAGCCATCCATGGATAGGTTCTCTCGAATCCATGATCATCTGAATCATGCCAACTAGGGGTCCTTGTTCTCCCCTACTCCCCTTAATAGCAATACAATGCTATTCTTGCAAGTTCTCTCCCACTCAGCTTTTGCTAGGGATGAACTTCAAGAGGGACTGGTTGTTCATACCATCGAGGCTTCTGATCAGCAGGATTGGTATTCACCCATAAGGGACTACCTCAAGTTAGGTAACCTCCCACTTGGATTGACGCATGCCGCAAAATGTGCATTCAAGAAGAAAGTGGCAAAGCATGTCTTGTTAGGAGACATTTTGTACCGTCGTAGCTATGAAGGGATCCTCCTTCGGTGCTTGGACCAGCAAGAGTCCACTTGGGTGATCGCCCAAGCGCACGATGGTACATGCGGTGGCCACTTCAGCGGTATGGCCATCGCAAAGCGCATTCTTTGCATGGGCTATTATTGGCCATATTTAGAGCGAGATTGTTGCGCATATGTCAGGAAGTGCATGAAGTGTCAACACCATGCTAATTTGACACACGTACCTTCCCAGGCCTTGCAGCCGATCCAATCGGCTTGGCATTTTTCGTAGTGGGGCCTAGATCTAATCGAAAAGATCTCCCCTGCATCGTCAGGTCATCACACGTTTATCATCACGGCCACAGAGTACTTCACCAAGTGGGTGGAAGCGGTTTCGCTAACCTCTACGACTGGACCCCGCATTGTGGAGTTCATTTTGCATAACATCATATGTCATTTTGGTATTCCATCCAAGATAATCTTGGATAATGGGACGTCATTCAAGAACAAATATGTGCGTGCTTTGACCACAAAGTACAAAATTTAGCATAGTTTTTTGACCCCCTATTATCCACAGGCAAATGGGCAAGCAGAGGCGTCGAACAAAATGCTAGTCGCCATCCTCAAAAAGATAGTCATAGATAATCATAAGGATTGGCACATTCAGATCCCACTTGCCCTGTGGGCCTATCGCACTAGCATTCGGACACCCACTAGGGCAACTCCATTTTCGCTCGTGTATGGCTCCGAGGCTGTCATGCCTCTCGAGTTGGAAATTCCTTCCCTATGCATATCAATGCAAGAGTTCATCGATGATGATACTATGCGGTAGGCCCGATTAGACCAGCTTACGTTGCTTGATGAATGATGCGTTAATGCCCTCGAGCATTTACGTATCTATCAAGAGCGACTTAAGAAAGCATACAACATGAAAGTTCACTTGAGGGACTTTCAGGTCGGTGACTTGGTCTTGAAAGAAAACCAACATAACTCTAGTCTGCCATCCCATTTAAGGGACAAATTCATGGCAAACTGGTTAGGTCCCTATGTAATTGATAGCAAAATAGGACCTAGAACATACCGGCTAGCCTCTCTTGATGGAATCAAGGAACTAGAACCCTTGAACATCAGTCATTTGCGGCCATTCCATGTTTAGAAGAGCCATAGCCCAAAAAAATGCTCCAAGGATTTCCATAATCGCTTGGTCAATCCCAAAATGCTCCAAGGATTTCTGTAATCGCTTGGTCAATCCCCAAAATGCTCCAAGGATTTCGCAATGTAATCCCAAAATGCTCCAAGGATTTTCGTAATCGCTTGGTCAATCCCCAAAATGCTCCAAGGAATTTCTTGTGTCCAAATGCTCAAGGATTTAATGCTTGGTCAATCCCAAAATGCTCCGAGGATTCCCGCAATCGCTTGGTCAAAAACAAGAAAATTCAAAAACAATAAAATCATCAAAAATAACAAAATTTGCATCTCATTTCCATACATGCTCAAAATCGTCACAAAAATAAAGAGCTCTATTTTGCATATCATCTTCATATTCACACAAATCAATCCATCAAAAACACAAAAACATATAGTTGCATTACGCATCGCACCCACACATTGCATATTTGTGGTCATAAAGGTCAAAGCGCCATAGACTGTCATTACTTGGCAAAACCATCATCTTCTACATTTTTCCACTTTATCAATAGCTCATCGCCTATAACCGCCATTCACGTTATTCTCCCACATCATAGTCAGTTGTCTTCTAATGTATCAAGAGTTTTCGTCATTCAGTCGTCATTAGCTTTCTAGCCACATACTGTACCAAGTCAGACAGATTTTACGCAGGTAGAGTTCTACTTGGATCACACCTTGTTACGTAGCATCCCAGCACAAGTTAAAACACATAAAACATTCCCAAGTTGTGTGAACGAAAGATGAAACCTGCAAAGCAATCCAGGTCACCATAAGCGAAATGGTTATCTTGCTCATCCCCCTGTGCGAATGACCCCAAGAATGCTGAGAGTTGGCAAAAGGACAAGCATCCTCCCTACCCAATTCCCCAAGAATCCCAAGTTCTCAAAAGTTGCAAAACATCAACAATTTGCAAACGTCAAAAATCCAAATTTTGACATCACAACCAAAGTGCATACATCAAGAAAAGCACATAAAATAGTGATTCTCATCACTCCATATCCTAATCCCTTGCTCAAAAGAAAAATATAATACAAAAATAAACAGTGATTTTTATCACTACAAAAGAGCAAGTATCCCAATACAATTGAAGAAAAGAAGGGAGTCGAACTTGAATCCCTGGAACTCTCAACATCCAGACGGGTCATGAGGCAAACCTCAGTACCGGTTTGGTTGATAGCCTATCGGTCACTGGTGGTAAACCTCCCGCATGATGATATATCTGTCACATTAACTTGTGTGCAGATCAATGTTTGCATGTGGATGAGCTAGCTTATGGTATCCTACGATAGCACCGCAGATTAATCTGACTAAATACAACAAAGGAGTTAGTGGAGCTAATCAGGTGATCCTCAGTATAGGTTTGGTTGATAGCCTATCTGGCACTGGCGGTATCCTGACCAACACCACATAAATGAACTCAATTGCACACACAGGGATGTGAAATAACTTGGTCAAAGACAAGTCCGATTCATACCTTGGTCAAAAGTCTTGTGAGATAAAGTACAGTCATGGCTAGTTAGTTAAAACATCTGAGTCCCAGAAAACCTTAACTACATTCTCAACCAACTTGCTATCTTTCATCCTTGCATCGCCATCAGAAAATACCAAAAAAAAAACATGTATACATAAAAAGCTATTTACCGCAGCCATCGCCTAGGACAAAAAGCCATAAAGTTCTACACAGTCTATGGTGCGACTACCAAACATCACAAATTCAATTCATCCATTCCATTTGCATATCATATAAATTAGAAACATTTGCACTCATCAACACATATGCATTCATCACTATAACTTAACATGCATACATCCATATTCATCAATCATCATGCATAAAATCAAATCATCACATGCGCATAAACAAAATAAAGTCTGTATATATATATCATCAAAAATGCCCGTAGGCTACAAAGAACCGGTCATGTGACCCCGCAACCAAATCCAAAATCTCAAAACCCCCAAGCCTAAGGCATCGGCCACCATGATCACGTAGGATCGGTGCGACGGGAACTACCCCCCATGGTGTGGGTCCTATGGGACCCCTCAGGGCGGCTGCTGCTAGCCCCCGCATCACGCCTACTACCCCCTCCCTCATCCAGTCGCCTACGATGAGACGATGCTGACTGCTCAGTATCACTACCCCTCGTCCGACGTGACGACCCACCTCCCGAGGGCTCAGGTACCCACCCCCGAGGTGGATGATCTCTCCCTCCAAATCCATCCGGTGCCGACACCACTTCGCCTCCCATCGATGGTACATCATGACTACATCGTCACGCTGTGCCAGCTGCACCCATAGGAGATCCCTCTCCCATGCAGCATCGGTATCCCCCTCCTCAGTGGTGCACAGCCCATGCATTCTCTCCTGCTAACTGAGCCCGCAAGAGATCCCTCTCTTGCAGAGCCTCCCCCAACTCCTCATCTCGCCTCCATAGCAGCTCCTCCAATCATGCATTCTCAGCGCACACCCCTGACTCCGTGTCCTCTGAATCTCCCTGAGGCATGGGCACCTCTGGAATAGCAGCCTGCTCTGGCTCCCACTACTCCGGGACGTCCTGCATCTTCGGCTGATCCGAAGCCCCAAGATCCATGCCCAAGTCATCCACCTCCACCATGTCCGCCTCCTCGAGCGGAGCTCCCCAATCATCTCCTGGCACCTCGGCACCCTCCCCGCCCACTGCTGCTACCTCCGCACCTCCCAGTGGCCCCTCTCCCCGCCATCACCGTAGAGTCCACCACTGATCGTACTCTACAGTAGTCCCGATGTCATCCACATCCGGGACGTCGATCATCGCATCCGAATCCTCACCCAATGGCGTGATGACCGGCCGATCCAGAGTCCTCTCGTCCCCTCGATGCCGATAGACCATGGGCTCACCAGGAAACCCCTGGCGCACCCCAAACTATCGTGTCACCCGGCTGTATGGGAAGAACTCCTGCTCGGTCCCATGCCACCCAATCAGCCATCGCTCCCTACGCACCCATCGGAGCCACTCTCCAGCCTTCGGCCAGGCTGGACAGTCCCGATAGGGTGCCAGAACACCTCCCTCGAAGCAAGCCGAGCAAAGGCATCGACATAGTGCCCTATGACACCTACCCACCACCGACTCTGTCCCTGCTCCTCAGACCACCACCATAGAGCCACGTAACCTATATCCTTATCTGCCATCTCCACCCATGTCATCCATGGTAACCCCCTGGTCTCTCCATCGCTATGTGCTGCCAACCCTAGCTCTACAACAGATAGCTACAACTGATCCCCTTTCACCTCCGATAGCGGACCTCATATAGCTCCCCATAAAGCTATGCCAATAGCGTCTGTCCCCATCTCATGACCAAAGGCTCCTACGTCGAACACTCCACCAGCCGATAGACCACATCCAGCAGGTTCCATGGGAACCTCGCACCTGACGAGTCAGGTAGCAACATGTTGGAAATGAGGCCCATAAGCAATGCGTGCCTCACTCCCAACACCCCCTCTCAAACCACCATCGAACCAGAATCCTGCCCATCTGGAAGTCAATCTCTACCCTCTCCACTGGACCATCCACCCCCAACTCCTCCCCGTGCCCAAAGTAGCGTGTCAGCACTGTCCGCTGATCCCGTGACATCGTCCTGATCGGCAGTCCATCTATTGGAATCCTAAGAATCTGATAGACATCCTCCAAAGTGACTGTCATCTCCCCTGTTGGGAGATGGAAAGTATTAGTCCAGGGATCCCACAAGTTGATCAGGGCCATCAGGTAGGCCCGATCCCCAATCACTGGCTCCAGCCGAGTCACCTGCTTGAGCCCTAGGGCGTCAAGCCACTCCCAGTCAGCCACAGCTAGCGCCTCCCATGCTTCAGCAAAAATAGTCGACACGCGATACCGGCTCTTCACAACCTGCAATAGACAACAAAATAAGCACATTAGAATCATGAAAAATAGTGTACAGATACAAACAACATAAACACAAAACAAAATTTAATTTGTCAACCTAGGGTTTTATACTCTCGAAATTGATAAATTAATACAAATACAAAAAAAAAAAAAAAACTCAGAAATAACAAAATTTAATTTGTCAACCTAGGGTTTTATACTCTCAAATTGATAAATTCGAACAAAAAAACTATAATACAAGAAAATAATAAAGAGGGAGTTCACTTACTGGTCTCGCTTCAGCTCCGCCGCTCGATCCGGTTCGTGCACTCATGGTGGCAGAAAAATTTGGCAGTGCTTCGCTTCGTAGAATTGACCTCCTCCTCCTCAGAGCTCCAAATCGCCAGAAAAAACAAGTGCAAATGAGCCCAAACCCTAGTTTTGGCCTTTAAATAGGCTTTTTGAGCCTGTAATCATTCCTCCCTGGGATGAGCACTCTGGTTAGCACTCGTCCCACCCTAGAATGAATGCTCAATAGGAATTCGTCCCACCCAGGGACGAATACAGAGCAAACATTTCACAAAATAGCAAAAATGCACAAAAATGCACCAAAAAAAGCAATAAACCTGCCCGATGAGAGTGCTTTTGCACTTGACATTCCGGGCATGCAAAATAGATGTCGGGGTCACAAATCCTCACTATCCTACTCCCTAAGAAGGCTACCATAGCCGGACCGCTCCACGGGAGGACGGATCTTCGAGAATTTCATCCCCAAACGGCGTCGCCAAAAGGGTCAAAACCCACCCAAAAATAGCAATAGAGTTGCCGAACGAAGGCGCCTTCGTGCCTGACCTTCTTGGCATCCAAAATAGATGTCGGGGTTATAAATCATCACCATCCTACTCCCTAAGAAGGCCACCATGGCCGGACCGCTCCACGGGAAGACGGATTTTTGACAATTTCAGCTCCAGAAAGGCGTCCCCAAAAGGGTTAACACCCACCAAAAATAGGTCTAAATGTCAAAAAACTGCACACACATTCAAAGATAAATCTCTGAAGGCACCCTTACCTAAGTCATCTTGGGTCAAGCGACTCGTCGCTTTTCTCATGTAGGTCATTCCCTCATCGATTCGTCGCTTGAGGGGGTAGTCACACTTAGTCACCAATCAACAAATACACACCCAATCATGGAAATGGCATGCATTCGAAGAATCATTGGCAAAGACAAATCACGCTCCTGCTTGGGGCAGTAAACAAGCAATAATCACAAGCTGATCAATCACTTGGCATTCATGAATCATGAACTCAAGGTTCCCATAGACAAAAGGTTGCGCCCTTTGCCTATTCATGACTGATCAATGTCCAAGCTCAAGTAACACCTCACCGAAAAAGGTTAACACTTGAACTGAGTTCCTTCGCTCGTCAAAAGCAAGGATTCAAGAATGCATGCCCTTTTCATACTTGGGGCATCAAAAGTTGGTTAGGTTACTAAGAAACCCTAATCATTAGTGCTTTGGTTATCTATTTTTGCTCGGCGTTGTGCCTTGCACAATGCATCCCAAAAAGGGGCATCTGTAGACACCAAAACAACACCAATCCGATTATGTGACTGCAAACACTGATCACATTGGCACACACAGCCCCAAGGGCAGCCCCCAGAGGTTAAACAGTGGTCCTAACCACTCTCACAGTAGTTTTGGAAGGTCAAAAATCATTTTGGCACCTTCAGGCACTTTGCTCAATATCCGTTCCACCCAGGGACGAATTCTAATTGGGATTCGCTCCACCCAGGGACGAATTCACAATTCGCTCCAGGGTGGGGCGAATTGCAGGTTTGATGGGCAAAAAGTCAAATCTTGGCAAATGGCAGCTCGGATCCGCCACTTAACGCTTCCTTCATTGCATGGGAGTATAGGTGAGCATTTTCGAGCATTAGAGGTTGTTACAAGGGTAGTCATGGAGTCCCTATTCAGGGAGGAATCTTCCCTCCCCTGGAAGGGCATGGCTGCCAAGTGGCGCCTCTGCATGCTCATCCCAAGAGACCTCCAGGTCTATAAATTGGTGGGTTTTCTCACCCCAAAATATACAGAGTAAGAGCAATTTGGAGCAACGAAGTGCTGCCATTTTATTTCCCCATACATCCTTGTGCGATTTGTGCCTTTCACATCCGTGATCTCTTTTGGAGAAGAGGTCATTGGGTGATCATTGGAAGGTCGAATATTGAGCCCAAAACCTGACATTTGGCCATAGAATACCACCCCAATTTGCCGACAACACCTTACAAGAGATTTTGGACCCATCCCAAGTGGATTGGCGCCGAAATCAGGTCCCAACGGTGGGCGGCCTGCCCGGGCGCCCCCGCACTGCCGCGAGTCTAATCGTCCCTTTTAGGAACGATTAGGAATCTATGGCAGATTGTTCTTTCTATCATTTTTATCTTGCATTTCATCTTATGCTGCTTAGGTAGTTTGCAATTTCGATTTCGTAATGTTTTGAGCAAATCTTATCATGTTCTATCACTTTTTGTCTTTACTAACTTGCAGGTAGCATCATCAAATTCCTACTAATGGAGGCCAAATTGGGAAAATATGACCATCTGGGTCTTCCCAAAATACCCCCAATTAGCTAACCCCAAGTTTGCAGGTCTTTTGGAGCTCTCTAGGTAGGACATTTGGGACAATACCTTTTCGGCATTTTGTTGCAGGTAAATTCGTCCCGCCCCGGAGCGAATTCAAATCGGTGAGGAATTTCTTGACTGTTCTTTTTGCAGTGCCCTCTTGGTGATGTCCTGATGCCCCTGTCAAATTTTTAGAGCATTTGGATTCATTTTAGTTATAGTTTAATTCATTTTTCTCATTCACTTATCGTAGGCTTGGGGATTGCATGTTTTGTTTCATCCATAGGTGCTACTAACTATTTCTTGTTCCTTTGAACATAGGATCAGAACATCGGAGGAGCAGCAAGGAATCAACATTCATAGACACAAGCGGCGGTGACATTTTGGTCCGCCCATCTTACATGTGGGCACGCGGAAGAAGGATGGTTATCCATGGATGTGACCAAGAGATGAATTTGACGCTCCTCGCCCCTAAAAAGGGAGGATGTGGATTGTAACCGAAATGTGAAATACATCAATAAAAGAGAAGGGTTGTTATTTCATTTGGGCTTCAATTCATGTTTTTCTCCATTTCATGCATTTTTAATTCGTAGGGTTTAGCGTTAAGTTCAGTTCCATTTTTGCATCGTGCTTGGAGCTTTTCCTTTTTTGTTTTCGTATCCTCGTGCTTTCATATTGAGATTCTTAAAATGGGCTACAATGATAGTGGTAATGTCTACAACATACTCAAAGCAAGGTAATTTGATTGCCACAATGGAAAAAAACACCTATTATAGTTTTGGCTCAACATCGTTTTTTAATTCTTAATTTATTTTTCTTTTTCTTCGATTTTGGTGTGATTATCATGATTATAGGACCAATGACATTGTGGGATTTTATAAATTATCCTTTAAAATAGGTAACCTCCTTGACCGATAAGGATTTCCAAGGATAGATATTAATATTCTAGCCATTCAATTTGATTAGAATCATCTTGCTGTATTTTGTAATGATCACAAGGTCATCAATACTTCCTCTAAGGTTTCACCTAGTCCTCCCAAGACTTTGTTAATATTATTGCTTTTTAGACTTGGTGTTAATGAGAGTAGAGGATCTTGAGAACCATTAGTGTTGAATCAAACTTATTTATTGTGATCTAGTGTATTATTGTATGATTTATTAATGGATTTTTTTGGATCCCCACTATGTTGAAGCAAGAGGAAGGACTAGTGCCCTTCCTTACAAATATATTGAGACCCAATGATTCAAATGAAGAAGTGGTATTTTGATACCATTGATGGTAAATACTTCAATGATAATTTTCCTTGATCATAGGTTATTTAAAAATATATGGTATACCCAATATTACATAACAACTTATAATCGAACAAAAACTACCTACAACCACCCATAACTTTTAGTTAGTACAAGAACCCTATATTGAGTGGTTACCACCACTCAATTTATTATAATATTAACAAACTATGATAATAACAATTTTCTAACAACATCCCTCTCCTCATTGCTTGTCTCAGATTCTATGGGTATTCTATAATACTCTTTTCATACGTCTAGAGATTAAATATTGTATATTAAAATAAAATTATTATCCAATATGTCAAATGTATGAAACCCTCTTGTAAACGTGTCATTAAATATATTATCTCTTTAGTAAGTAATATTTTGAAATTCAATATTTGCAATGTTGATTATAATTTCTAATGTCTCATTGATAGTGGAATAAATTTCAAACAAATGTTTACAAAATCTCATACATAAACTTTATATAGTGATATAGTGATAGTAATATTAGAACTTGAGTCTCCATATTAAAAATCCATGTTCTCAATCACTTAATCTTGTGACATTTAATAAGATTAAATAACCTATTTTTTATTATCAAAGGATGAAAATAAAGTGCTATTTTATAGGGTCCCAACCCTTATTTACAATTGGAGTCTCCTAGATAAATATGGACACATAACTACATCATGAGACATATAAAATAAAAAATAGCTAATATTCTACATCTAGAAATTGTAGCATTGTTTTATTTAACTTTGTTTATACTACTTGAATTAATTACCTAGATAAGAAAGCTATACAAATGTATTTACAATGGACATAAACCAAAAAGCACCCAAAATAGGGTTAAAATACTTAGCCCTCCTTGTTAATCTAGGCCAAAGAAATGCATATGCAACATCTTAATCTTAATCGAGAACATCCAAAAGATATTTTATATTGTCTATAATATTATTCAAGTCCTCTCTAGATAATTAATCTCAAATTCAATTTTTTACAACTTTGAAATTGAGCTAAAGTTCGTTGATTTCTCTGTTGATTCCTAGGACTAGTTTGACTATTCATTACTCTTTTCACAATTATCAATAGCATGATATTTCTCCTTATTAATAATATAGTTCAAGTAATAAATAAGATCTTCCCTCTAGACAATCATATGAGGACTCTCAATTCCCTTATTTGCTAACCAATCGGTTGTCCCATTGTCTTCCCTATAAATATGATTAATTTCCACTCATTAAGAGAGGATAGACTAATCTTAGCATCCTAAATAATTTTCTTGATGTTCCAACTGGTTACATTCCTATGTAGTTTAAAATATTCATTAAATAACCCTCAACAATGATTTTTTAATATTCAATTCTTTAATTACTTTGATTTTTGTATACAAAGCTTTAGTTTCTGCAAAGTGATTAGTCTAGATCACATAAGGTTCTCCATAGGCAACAACCACCTATCCCAAGTTTTTCATTATGATTCAACCTTGTCTTGCCCTACCTATGTTGTCTTTTGCGGCACCATAAAAATTAAGTTTAGGACAACCAAATCTAGGGAAACACCAAAAGGTATTTTTTCTAGCAATAATTTATGGATCTATTTTTTGATTATGAAGAGGCGTAAGATCCCATAAAGAAGCTATCCTAGCCTCTTAAACATTTATGAAAGAGGCATAAAATTAACTAACATTTATAAGTCTATTTCTCTTAATTTTATTCTAATATTTTTGTCATAATAATCATTTTGGAAGGAATTTAATGATATATATATATATATATTAAAAAATATTTGTTTCATTAAAATTATTGTAAAATGTTTGATGGTAACAAGATGTTCAATTATACTAATTTATAACAAATTATTACCAAAGTTTCATTCATATTTTTATCTAATAAAAGTAACTAATAAATTTTTTAAAAAATGTTCACAAATTCTTGTAAAGTGCATGTTATGAAAATAAATACAATTATATTAGAATAAAAATCTTTAAATTACTTGTAATTTATATAAATATATAAAAAAAAATCTAGTAATATTATATATATATATATATATATCGTTTTAAATTTGGAAGAATATGAGCGCATAACAAAGGAGAATTAATTATATATGAACATAACTTCCTACCTAGGTGCCATTTCCAACTAAGGCAAATATAAACATAAGTGGATTTAATCCCTGAGAGCAAAGCAACACCGCAAGGGTGAATTAGTTAGGACCCATCAGTTAGAAAACAATTTTAATTTTGATAACAGACGATTCCACATTTAATGGGTGGCAACTACGATAATAATAGTAGATAATTACCTCAATAGTTCCTCGTTGAAAATCTAGATCAAAATTTAGCATTCATAACATAGTTAGCTTGTGTATACAGACTTAAAGTATTAATTATTTATATGAAAAGGCCTCTAATGTATAGAAGGCAAATCTGTACAATAATATGGGTCTACTGGTAAGAGGTGAAGAGATTATCAGAAATGTCACTGTGCGTAACTTAAAATCAAAACTTACATTTAGCCGAATTGTGGAAGCCGTCCACCCATATAGATAGCATCAATAAGCCATCCCAGACAGGCTAGACGATTCATTTTTCATCATTGAACTCCCAAATACACCCCCATTCGCTTGCTAAATTTTCACAGCACAAAACATACAAATTTTAAAAACAATTTAGTATAATCTTTAAGCCATCAACTTGATTTACAGTTAACTGCAAAACTTTTCACCCTGTTCTTATAATATCATATCTTTCTTGAGCTTTCTTAGAGTAATACTCAGGAGCAATGTTTTGTATGTATGAAAATTCAGACAATTCATCCCACTGACAAAGAATAATGTTGAAGCCACCTGCAGAGATAGGGAAAGCAGCAAAATCAATTCATTGTATTATTTTGTATAGACAAGTACCTGGAATATTCTGTCAAATGTATGTTGACATATAAAGAACTTACAGAGCACATTATGGTCTTCGATTTCTTAGGACTTGGAGATAAAGAGCAGTGGTTCGTCGGCAAGTGATGACTGGTTTAAAATGTAGCTTGGACCGCTTCTAGCAGACCCATGAGAGTGTAACACATATGAACTTGGAGTAGGAGTGTTACTGCTTGGTCAAGATCTAACAGACCTAAGAAACAAAATGCTATAATTTAATGCTGGATATTGTGTAAAACCACACTCAAGGGTTCAGAGTTTTAACACGTATTAAACTGAAACAAAGTTTATTATAAAAATATATTATTAAAAAACAATAATTTGTAAAAGAATAGTATCACAATGAATCATTAGGAAAATAAGACTGCAGAAACATTAGGAGTAAATGTAATTACCTGTAATACATGTGACTCTCACTGTTGGGGCTTTTCCTCGGTGAAGCAGTAGGTGCAGGTAAACTTCGTACTATTTTTTAATTACACGATTTGTTGGAATCTGCTCTAGATTTCGTGGATGTTTCATAAGAAATGTTTATGTTTTGTTGCACATTCACGGGCTGTCTTGGTTTTATCATTTTGGTCAAAGTTTGACATTTGCTGTTGAATCTGACATTTAACCAATTAAAAGCAAAACACATTACAATTATCGTCTAAAACTGATTCTATTTATATCATGTCACTAGTGACAGGAGACAAAGGTACCTACTCACAAGAAAGCCAAAACAGTCCCAGGTACCTACTCACAAGAAAGCCGAAACAGTCGCAAGCTCTCCCAATTAATACATTAAACATAGATTTCCCTTAAATGGAAACTTCATTATCACCATCTCCGCCTTATTCATACAAAGATGATTCCAGTAACAATATTCTAGAAGCTTTAATCTTCATCCTATTACAATGTTAATTTTTTTTTTTTTTAGTAAAACCTTAGTCTTCATCCTATTCCAATGTTAAAAATTTTAAGTAGAAACCTTATACTTTCATTAAAAAAACTTATTTAAATTAATTAAAAACAGTAAATATCCCATCAATAATAATAGCAACTTAGATGCAGTTTATAAGACATACTAACACACTGAAATGTATATCATTATGAGCCATATTTATACAAGATGCCAACACATTAACTAAAAGCTTGCCCCCCAAAATCCGCTGCTTCTAAAGTCAAACCCTGTGATAATGTCCCTTAAAGTTTAAACCACCTTTTTTCACTAATGCTAATTGTTATTCACAGACAGGAGATTAGAACTCAGAATAAATACTTGCCTTGAAAATAAGTTGTTTCATAAGACTAAAAAAACAAAAATTATACACAGCTGGAAGACAAGAAAGACTTGTGGTTCCAGCCAGCAGCCAACAAAATTGAACAAGTCCCTGGGAAACATCATTCAAAGCAGAACATATTGTAAATATTTATGATTTCGCCGAAAGGGGTTAAAAAACTCCTAAACAACTATGATCATATAAAAGCTTATTCTTGAAATGTAAAGAAGAAATAGACGTCTTCAAAGCTTGATTGAGAGGAAATTTACCCCACAACCCATGTCATGAGAAAGCCAAGGGAGACTCCCTCTGTGGATCCATTCCTGAAGTTGGTGACAATCTGAGGCACTTCTGCAACCGCCCAGCTGAACAGACTGATAAGCCTAAACCCCACAGAAACATAATCTCTAACTCCACATACACAATCCCCCAAAAACGTCTCCGCCAACTATACACATTGCCTTCACGAAGCACATTAGAATGCCATCATTCAGACCTTGTATCTCTTCCCTTCATACAAAACAAAGTCAAAAGGCCTGTGATTAAATGTGTAGTATAAGTATATAAGGACTTCCCTGCAGCTTGGAAAGCCTGTCTTCTGTCAGAGAAATGAGGTAATCCATGTCAAAATCTAGCAGACCGCTCGCTTCCAAAATGTACAAGAGCAACAACAGCCAACACTGGTGGAATATCACACATCGATATTAGTACCCTCTGTCTGCCTTGCGTATCCATACACAAATATTCGCGTCTAGTGACAACACATGGACAAAACAATCAGTTGAAAACAGAGGATGCTACGTTAGGTCATCTTTTCAATTAAGTGAGCAGTATGATGAAAGCATAAGATGTACCGACTCGATACTGCTGTTAGGTCATCTTTTCATAAGAATGTAGACGTCCTTAGGCCATTATAAGAATAAGCAAGGAATAGGCCGCATATAATAATTTTAAGAGGTAACGCAGTTTCAACGTGCCAAGGAAAGTTAGGAAAGTTGAGTTCCTTTTTCACATTTATACAATTTTAAGTTAGGATTTCCAGGCTATTGGCTGAAATGATGCAGAGGAAATAATTTTTTGTAAATCTTGGATGTTGTCTGCCAAATGGACAACATTTGGAAGGATATGGGATGGCTTTCCCTAAGAGTGCTTTAACAAGCACTAATCATCGAGACGGTGCGGCCTAAAAGTGTAAAGAGTGGTACACGGATGGAATATCTAGGCGAAATGTGTGGCAAAGAGAGGGTAGCAGCATTCAAGAGGGAAGCCTTAATAAAAACTTGGAAAAATATGTGATTAATCATCCCAATAAAAAACAGGCTGCCTTAACGATTGAGTTAAATAGACGCCCGGCCACCATTATTGAAATAAAAGTTGACGGGGATAGTTTTGTTTCACTCATATATTTTTTTAAATTATACATGGTTAAAAAGCTAATAGATAATTTATTGTAAAAATAAAATTATAATAAATAAAAAATAATAGTTATGCATTTTAATTTAACACTACATTCTAAATTAATTTTAAGATTTAATTAAGAACTAAAAGTTAAAAAACAACATGTTTTTTAGTAGGGTAAAATTTGAGTTGAATACTGTGTTGTTAAGTATGTTTGCATATAAGATGATAATGGACTTCAATGTGCTTGGTGTGTTTATATAACACTATATTATGAGCAAGTTCAAAACACTTTGGTTGTCAAAGTACATGGTTGTTGGTTTTGTTTGTACTACTCCCATACTTACTAACATATGTCTCAAACATATTACCTCACAGATATATTCTCTTGCAACACAATATTTTGCTTCCATGGAAGATTGACCAACTATTTGTTGTTTCTTACTTCCTTGTGATATATGTGTAGATATAAAAAGAATATATAACCAAAAGTGGATCTTCGATCATCAATATATCCTACATAATTTGCATCTATGTAGTCGATAGAAGATAATTAATCACTCTTCTTATATTCTATACCATACTCAATGATCTCACTCTTCTTATATTCTATACCATTCTCAATGACACCATGTGCATACCTTAATACCCGCTTTGTTGCATTCCAATAAGATGCTTTCAATTCTTGCATAAATCATGAGAGGTAACTTACTACAAAGTTGATATCTTGCATAGTGTATGTTAAGTAAATGAGACTTATAATATACTATTGATAGTTACGTTCACAAGAGGAGAGGAGTCAAATTGTGAGAGTTGTAGCCCTAGTTCCATAAGAGTCATCATGGGACTATAATCACTCACGCAAATATTTTGGAATATTTTATTTGTGAGATAAATATATAGTGATTTGTCTTCCACACCTCTAATCCTATACAATAGTATAATAATTCAAGATTGGTCATGTTAAATAAGTTTTCAAGTCATTCCTTGCTACAAGAATCATTTTTTCAAAAGCACCTATGATGACCAAATAATCTACATATATAATGATGATCACAACATCCCCCTTTACTCATTGCGGTACAAATTTGAATCATTTGAAATTCTCTTAAAAACATGTTTTTCAAAATGTTCATTTACTTTTATATAGTAGGCTTAAGGATTCTATTTGAGACAATAAAGAAATTTAATAATTTTATACACATTTGTTTCATGTCCAAGTGTAATAAATCTCTCTAGTTGAGTCATGTAGACTTATTTATTTAGATCTCTATTGAAGAAGGAAAATTTGATGTCCATCTAATGAATCCTCCATCCAAACTATGCAACTAGAGCAAAGATCATTTTGATGATCTTTAATTTGGTTGTAGGTGTAAATATTTCTTTATAATCGATGCCCTCCTTTTGTGTATAGCCCTTGCCTATAAGATGTGCCTTATATTTATCAATACTACCATTTGAATTATATTTGGTCTTGAAGATGTAGGAAATCGAACAAGTATTTTATTCAATTGTGAAGCATATATACAAAGAACTGACCAATATTAGCCAGTAACAGAAGATATTAATAGCCAGTAACAAAATGGAATAAAATATCTCCTGCTCCTAATGATTTGTACTAACTTTAGAACAAGCTAAAATTAATATTCGGCATGTTGGCTTCTAGAATACAAAATAGACGTGCACTTTCTAAATAAAATAAAATAAATGAAATAACAATCTATACTCTAACATACCCATTTTATTACATTAAATTAAATAATAACCTATAGTCTAACATCCCCCCTTATTACATTATCTGATGTACATAGAGAGTTACAAAACAACTCAAATTTGACAAGTGCAAGTACCTTGGTCAAAATATCGACAACCTATTCATTTGTGGGAATGTACTAGAGTTGAATATTGTGCTTTGAAACTTCATCTCGAATAAAGTGATATTGAGTGTCAATATACATTGTTCATTCATAAAATACTAGATTCCAGACTAGTTTTAGAACACCTTGGTTATCACAATTCAAGTGTATTAGAAGATTCTTTGGAAGATCCATACTTTAAAGAATGTGATATAACCATATTGCTTCACACACTGCTCCTCGTGCTACGCAATATTATACCTTTTTAGATGAAAGTGCAACAACTTACTACTTCTTGTTGTGCCAAAAAAATAGGTCCATATCCAAGATGAAATATGTATCTTAACATTGATTTTTTGTCATCTATAGATCCAACATAATTTGAGTCCATGTATCCTTGCAAGAAGAAATTATTATTATTATTGTACTCCAAGCCATATTCTGTTGTACCATGGATATAGTGTAAAACTTGCTTTACTAGCTTCCAATGACTGACTTTAGGTTTCTGCATTATCCTCCAAAGATAACTCATAGTAAATTTGATATTTGACCTAGTATTGGTTAAATATATGAGACTCCAAATCAACTATGGATAGAGAGTTCCATATACCTAAGGATATTTGTCATATAAAGATAGTTGTAACCTTGTTTCCATTGGAGTTACCTTGGGCTTACAATCTATCATTTGATATTTTTCAATTATTTCCTTGATATACTTCATTTTTGTGATCCTAATGTGGTTATTTTTTTGCATAACTTCCAAGCCAAGATAATAATGTAGAAGTCCCAAATCTATCATTTTAAATGACTTCTTCAAGTCACCCTTCATTGCTTCTATCATTTTTTCTAAGCTACCAGTGATGATCAGATCGTCAACATAGAGCACAAGTATCACTATTTCAAAACCAACTTTCTTGAAATAGAGATTGGCATATGAGGGACTTCTCTTGAAACCATGTTGTAGGAGGTGATTATCAATCTTAATATACCAAGATTTTAGAGCTTGTTTCAACCCATTCAAGGACTTTATCAATTTATTAACCTTTTGCTCTTGTGCTTCAATAATATATCCTTTAGGTTTCTTCATGTACACATCTTCTTTGAGATCATCATTCAAGAAGGTATTATTTACATATATATCTAATGAAGCTTCCATTTGAATCGAATTACCATTACACAAAGTACACAAATAATTTTCATTTTTATAGTTGGTGCGAATATCTATTCATAATTTATACCTTCTTTTTTAGCATAGTCCTTTGACAAGGCATTAATTATGCTTGCTAATAGCTCCATCTACCTTATAATTGACTTTGTATATCTATTTTCAGCTAATGGATTTCTTTCCAACTGGAATATCAACTAGCTCCCATATTTTATTCTTCATAAGAGACATATACAAGATCAACTACTTTCCATTGAGGTAAACTAAGAGCTTCTTGCACTGAAGCAGGTTCATGTTCCAACATTGAAGTCATCAAACCTTTATCTTCCTCTTCGCTTCTATCTTCTTCATCATCTTCTATATCTTTGGATTCTTCTCTTTATTGATGATATATACTTTGAGTACATGGCAGATTTGAATTGAGATCAATAGGTACATTCAATTTTACATCTCTTATTGTGCTAGTATATCATTTTAGAATTTTCTTCTATTTTGGGAGAGTCCTTAATTTAGGTTCTTCAAATTCTAGGTGTACAATAGGAGATGTATCTTTGCTAGATTCTAGTGTATCCAACTTGGGAGCTTCATAGAATACCACATATCAACTTATATGATTTTTTTGGTTATAGGATAAATTAGTTGATACTCCTTGGATTCTTCATCATAACCAATAAAAATACATTGTAGAGTGTTTTCATATAGCTTACTCCTTTTCTTATTTGGATTGTGTGTGAAGGCTTTGCATCCAAATATCCTTAGATGAGAAATTAATGGATTTATTCAACTCTAAACTTCTTCTAGTATGACTCCTTGAAGAGATTTTATTGGTGCTCAATTCAAGAGATACATAGATATGGTGATAGCTTCTACCCAATATTGTTGCCCAAGATGTGCACCTGTGAGAATACATTTAACCATCTCCATGATGAAATGATTCCTCCTTTCAAAAAATCTATTTTACTAAGTATTATAGGTTGTAGTAATTTTTATTTTGATCCCATATTTTGTGAGAAACCTTGATAATTTATTGAAGGTGAATTACCCCCATCAATATGAGTGGAGGGTCTTAATAGAATATCATGATTCCTTCTCAACATATTTTTGAAACTGCTGAAAATACAAGAAAGCATCTGACTTTAGTTGTAGGAATAAAACCCACATATTTTAGGAGCAATCATCAATAAACAACTAAAATTACTTTCCACCACAACTGTTTGGCATGGGTTCACACAGATTGGTGTCAATTAACTCCAACAATGCTTTGGCTTGTGAAGAGCTCAATTCAAATGAAACTCGGTGTTGCTTCCCTACTAATAAATCCAAGCATACAATAAAAGTATGTGAGAGGTTGGAAAGACCTAACACCATTGCATGCTTACTAATATGAATCAAATAGCCTAAGCTAAAATGACCATACCATTTGTTCCATAATAAGGTAGCTTCTTTTGAGTTCGTAGCCATGGCAACATGAGGGGTATAAAGAAAATCTAAAATAAGCAACCCATGTTTGTAGGAAGTTGTTGCAATATTTTTATCCTTTGTAGTAATGAAGCAATGATTTCATCCATTAGCAACCTTTAAGTCGACCACCATACTTTTTTTGGTAAATATTAGCACATAAAGGGACTTCTCAATTTTGCATTGTCCATCTAGAAGTGTCACTAAAATATCTCCTTATCCTTGTAATTGATAGGTCTTATAATCAATAATAGTCACATGTTTACCTTTGGTCTCAAATGTGTCAAACCACCTTTTATCAATAGTCATGTATTTTTTGGCACCAAAATCAATATACCAAACATTATCCTTTTGTTTGGGATTAGTTTGAGTCATCAGCATCTTACGTGCTCTATCAGAATCTAAATATGATTCTTTAACAACAATACTTTCTCTTACCTATTTATTTGTCATGGTTTATATTGTACCTTCTTATATTGTGGCTGCTTATTTTTATCACCTTTATTGAGAAAATATTTGTTGGTGTCATGATTTTCCATCTCACAAATATGGTAGTACCTATATGTATTGAGATATATTTTGTGAAGAAGTGATGTTTGAAACCTTAGAGAAAGATCCATTCTAAAAGTAACCTTATTTCTCCGCTCTATATTTCTTAGAAAAGAGTGCGGTGTTGGACATTTGATCTCTTTGGTTGTTATTTGCTTTTTGTTGTAGAAAATTAGCTGTCTCTTCAAAATGAAACCATTCTATTAGGCCCTTGGATAGAAGTGACTAACATTTTAAAATAATCTGGTAATGCTCTTAGAATAATTAAATTTAAGAACATACCTTCTACTTTATCACCCATTGTATGCAACTTGACTCTTATATCAACAACTCTGCAAAGAAATACCTCTACACTTTCTCCATTCTTTATGCTAAGAGTGTGAAGTTGGGATTGAATATTAAGAATATGGTTTGATTTTTTCCTTCATATATTGTTTTTAATGTATCCCATGCATCTTTTACATTCTCATTTTTATATATGTGTGGTTGAACTTCATTATATGTGGCAAGAACTATGAGCATTAGTGATTTTACATTTGCATCATCATAAATATCTTATCTAGTATCATCAATATAGGTCTTGTGACTTTTCCAGTCACTATGTCCCATAATTTTTCCACCTGTAGGATGGCTTGCATTTTTGTATTCCATGGAGTAAAATTTAAACCTCTAAGTAGTTGTGACTATGAAAATACACTTTTGCAATGGCCATTGTGAGGGTTCCTTATAACCCCAAATGGTTCCCCTTTCTTTATACCTCAAGTTCGATAGATATGATCTATTAGATATACTTGATTTTCTTATAATATTCATCAATACATGGAATAAGCTCATCCCCTCAATATATGTGGTTGTATGTGAGGAAGACTCAAAGGTATGTGATATAGATCGATCCATGATATATAATCAGTAATAAAAAATATTTACTCTATCTTTGATACCTAATTTAAAATAATTTCACATACACAGGGAAACAAGAACCTTAAATACCTAGAAGAGTTTAATTTTAAAATTTATGCCAAGCGATAGTAGTGAATAGGGTAATTTTACTTTTAACCTGGGGGGTTCTTTGGCTCATCCAATCGTGCCAACTAGCATGGTCAACAAAATACTAACTCAATAGTCAAAATCTAGTACAGTCCACAACAGATTCATATGTTGTTAACTGGCATGAGTTTCTCACACCTAGCAGAAGCCCCATGTGAGGGTGGCTTGTCCACTAGAATGTGATAAAGATCTTATCTACACTTTTGCATTAATAAATAATGCAAAGCGCTCTCCCATAATGCATGTAGTACAAGATGCTATGAAGAAAAATAAAACTAATGTAATTTTTCCTTCATGTTATGCCTAAACTGGTAATGCATCAATAATTTTTGCAATATGAATGGAAGGGAGTCTGTGCAACCTAATTGGATGAGTTAAAAATAATAGGAAAGTTGTTTTAATTTTCTTTTCTTGTTGTTCACCTATCCCTACTATGTGGGGCTTCTAGTTGGTTACAACACACAATTTGCCTATGAGTAGGCAAATCAAGCTTAGAAAAAAATTGTTTGGGTCTCTATGTGGTCAGTCAAGCTAACTGTAGACTACTTTGCTAGGTGTGTAATATTTTTTTATTATTTTATTTTTGGTACTCTACAAATTTGAATTGGGAATATTTGGCTAAGCATGGGTGTCATGGATCACTTGTAACATGGCTTGAAATCAGGACTTCACTTGACTACTACTACAGAATGATCCAACTCTACTATAATTATGGAGTATATATATATCATCGCACTATATCTATGTTTAAGGCGATGGTTGATCTAGGGCCCGATTGAGGTGGCCTGGTAGTTGCACCTCTTTGCTACTACAATTGGGTACTGTGGCTACATCATAGTAGATAAAGAGGTCTTGATGCTATCGAGGAAATAGAGGCTCTATCCTCTTTAATTTTTTTATTCAGGGCAACACATAAGGGAACATGACCAACTACTAAACAAAAATAATTTTATAGACCTTCAATAACGATCTCTCTACAAATAAATAATATACCTCTTATTCCTAGCTATAGTCTCATCAATATGAGCTCACGGTCAGCTATTGGTCGAGGCAATTTCTCTATAGAGAGACAGAAGAAAAATTATGATATCAATGTAGGAAATGGAACAAGTATTATTTTCAACTATGAAGCATATGTATAAACAATTGGTCGATATTAGCTAGTAAAAGAAGTTATAAATAGCTAGTAATAGAAAAGAATAAAATATATCACCCCTAATGATCTCTACTAGCTTAGTAATAGGCTAAAAAATAATATTCAACACATTGGCTTCTAAAATACAAAATAGATGTGTACTTGCTAAATTAAATCAAATAAATGAAATAGCAACCTATCGTCTAATAGGAGATCCATATGCATCCATTGGAATTCTTCCCCAATGGAAGATAAACATGTTTCCACGTATTTTTCTTCATTAATTATTGATATTTAGTGCCCATAGAATCCTTCCAATAATTAGACTAAAGAGATTTTTGAACTATAATGGTCCAAAATTTTGTACAACAATACTTTAGAAAACTATGTTTACCTTATCATGAACCATATTACATATTCTTGGTTCTATGGTAGATGTGTTTGAAAACCCATCTATATCTAAATATCTTAATATGCTAGTATACCATTTTGGTATTTTTTGTGTGTGATGTGGAGTAGATTGGTACATACCACCATCATTCATTGTTGTCTCTAAAAAGTTTCTTATTAGCACCTTCTTCATCTTTATCATTATGCAGTACTATTGGAACAGAATTTGATGAATATTCCTATGGAGAATATGGGAGTGACTCATTTTATTATGAAAAATGACATCATGGCTAATATACAAATTTATAGTAGCCAAAATCTATAGGCTTTTGATTTGTCACTACAACCTAATAAAATGCATTGACAAGTCTTCTCACACAATTTTTATATCTTCTCCTTTGGGATGTGCACATATGTTATACAACTAAAAAAAGATGATATATTGATGGTTTATATCCAACCCATGTTTCTTCAGGCATGATGTTATCAAGTGTTATAGTAAGGACATGATTGAGAAAGTAAAATGTAGTAAGTATTGCTTTTACCCCAAAAAGAGGTGCAAGTTGAGAATATTTTAATAAGTAATGAACCATTTCCATGACGGTTCAATTCCTTTGTTCAACAACACCATTTTATTGTGGTGTGTAAGCAAGTTTTAATTATCAAAATATACCATGTTTCTTACACAAAGATTTTTTTTTTTTTGGTAAACTTCCCCTTGATCTAAGTAGAATACATGGATCCAATGACCTATGAATGTCTCAAATTGAACTTTAAACTATTTGAAGTATAAAAATATTTAATTTTTGTTATGCAAGATGACTACCATATTTTGCAAGTATAATCATCAACAAATAATTAAAAGTATCGATAGCCATTATAGCTTGGAGCCATGGGTTTGTAGAGATGAGTATGAACAAAATCAAGAGCTCCTTCAGCTTGAGATTCAAAAGAACCAAATAGATATTGATGTTGTTTTCCAACTAAGGAATAAGGGCAAATTTGACTAGATTTTTGTAAGGAAGGAAGACATTGGTCCATGTGCTTATTTTAAAGTGCAATAAGATATATAAAACATAAATGACCATATCATCAATGCCAAAGTGATGAATAAATATTAGATTTAACAATTAATTATTTATTTTCATGCGATGTTGTAAAAAGCTCACACATTTTTCTATTCCTTTACCATTTGCAACAATAATATCCTTTATAGCCCTTGGAATCCTATCATTAATCAAAATTAGCCTTCAAAATATGGTTGAATAATTAGTTGATAGAGAGCAGATTGTTAGTGAGTCTTATAATCTCTAAGGATTCTATTAAATTTCATGTGTGTGACCGAAGTCGTAAATTAATACCATTTATGCCTTTGATATCATAGGATCATCACCTACGAAGATCTCTCTTATATAATTAAAATAGTCTAGAGTCTACAACCATCCTTTTGATTGATCATATATTGGGTTGCTCTAGAATCAACATACCAAACATCATTATGATGATATGGTTGATCCTTTGGATGTTTAAATAAAATTCTTAATGTATTAACTTCCTATGTCATTGATTCTAATCCATCCATCACCACCACTTCCATGGATTTTAGGATACACAATATCCTATATTCCTTAGGATATCATTCATATTTGATGTCTCTTAAAGGACTATTATGGGGCAATGTGAGTTGCACTATATCTCAATAGTTGAGAACTCTTTACATTTCTAACTGAAATGTACCATTAAGTGTTAAAATTTCTAATCCGCATGTCAATGACCATCATTTTATTATCACAATTACTAGTATGGATTTTATGTAAAATTCTAATTCCATAGTATCTCATCCTTTATATTCTAATATTTTCACTTCAATGACCTTGGAGTTAAGTCATATTATGCCAACCTCATTATTATATGCCCAAGTACAGTAATTTTTTTTAACGTTATTTATCAATTTCCTTCTTTCTCCCAAAATATGTATTTTGTGCAACTAAATTCAAATTATTCTAAACTTTAAATTCTATCCTCTCAACTAGAGCTACTAAAATAGTAAATACCCATAATCCAACGGACCTGCTCTATTCATAAGTACTCTTGTGATGACTTGTGCAACAAAAAATAGAATTTATTTTAGCTAGTCATCCTTTCCCTCCCACTTTAATACTTCTAAATTTCAAATATAAAAAGAGAAGAAATATTCTCTCAACCATCTCAGGTTATTGAAAAATGCTTGTAGCAATATTAATGAAATATTGCTACTTAATATATTTGCTAAGAGCCTTAGTAGATTTGCCTTGGAGTGGTACTAGCAAATAACAAGGTATTCCATTAAGAGCTTTAGGAATCTTGTTTAGATTTTTTTTCAAAAATTTATTTATCTACGCTAAATATTAAGTTATGATTAGTGACCTATACCAACTCAATTAATCCAAATATGAATACTTTGCTAATTTCTTAGCAATATAACAAGCCCTAATGTAGAGACTCTAACATATCCCTCCACCAAGATCTTTTAGGTATATTTATAGGTAATATGAATCTTCTAAATGTCCATAAACTATAATTTAGTTAAAATAGAGATCATGATCACTTGATGTGGTCATCTAATCATGTACAAGATGTTTAATTGAGTTTTAAAGTTCTTTTTATATGAGTGTTTAAATTTTCATCACCAATAGGAAAGGTTGTTAGATGTAAAAATAAAATTATTTCAATGTGTAAATCTATTCTTATGTGAATATACCAAAAACATCTTACTTCAAAACATATCCCATGCAAAGAAAAATTTGTGCTAAGATGAGATAACATTCATTCTTCTAAATTTTAAGGACATTGAGAAAGTTCACAAAATATTATTGTGAAGAGTCATTGCTAAGATAGTTTTTAAAAATTTTATTGTCACATATTTTTTACATGAGTTATTTTTTTCTAGTTTGAAAGTTCTAGAAACTATTTTTTGAGATGTTGATATCCTATGTTTGAAGTAGATAATCTTTGAAGCTAAATATATTTATAGGAGTCAAATAAACTAGAGGTGTAATCATGAAATAAGAGGTATTGAATGTAAAAAATGTATTAGAAATTGCATTAATGTGTGATAAAGTTTTTATAGGATTTTTAAGTTAGAATTGTTTTCCATAATTAGAGAAGTAACATTTTCTTCGCATAACTTAATTCAAAAATTTCTAAAAATGGAACGGAAATGTGTTGTTGGATTGAATAAGACTAACATAAAATATTGGTTTATGTTGTTCCAAACCTAAATAGTCCTTAGTGATTTTTATCATTTTTAACATAATTCAATTATGAAAATTTACATGTATGACATCTAATTGAAGTATGCATATAGTTTAAATGTTTGAAAAAAAAAGAGCACCCTTCACTTGGCAAAAAAATGTTAAATTGTATTCAAAAGAAAATAAAATTGATTTTCATTATTTAAAATTCATTGTGGGTAAACATTTTAGTGCCTCAGATACAATTAATATTCATTTTTATATAAAGTTAAATTATGAATGGTATTGCCCACATATTTATTTTGAAGATGTAAGAAATTTGTTTTAATTTAAATTAATTGAAGCTAACATTGATGCCACATCATTTTTTATAGTTTGAAAGGAGTTAAATTTTTCCAAATATATGGGCATTTATATTCTTTAGAAACATCTCTTTGATCTTGATCTAACAAGTTGAAAATTTTTTGTTTTTCTAAAAATTGAAAATAGTTATTAATGACCTAAAGATGTTGCCAATTTGTAGTTATTGAAGGGTGACAACTATTCCACATGGAAAATAAAGTTGAAAATTTACCTTAAGATGAAGTATTTATGGGAGTGGTATCAAATTCCATATAAATATATAATAAAACCCATATGAATATTAAAATATGATAAAGCAAACTTGAAAGCCCATTCTATCACAATATTGAACATATATAATGAGGTTGTATTATAATATTATGATGTAATAACAACCAAATATGTATCCAAAAACTAAATTAGATTCTATACCTATAGAATAAATTAAACTATCTAAAGAGAAAGAGCAGTGGAACATTAGATATTTTTTATAGAAAATTACAAATTTGAGAGCCTCACTTCAAATGGTAGGTGAAATTTTTAGTGATAATGTGTTAATTTCTGCTATATTATTAGAAATACCACTATGTTGAATGTTCTTGTGATAATTTAAATTTTACTAATCAAATTCTAATATTTGAGACTCTTGTGAAGTTGCTTCAATAGTAGGAAGCACTTTGAGAAACTAAAACTAGATATAAATATGCTCTAGTCATGCATCAAAAAGGAAAGAAACCTATTTAGTAAAATAAATCTTATGGACCCCTAATCAGCACTAAAATACTTGAAATAAAAGGGCATAACCATCATAAACAACATGGATAGTTACACTTTTCACATTCTAATGTTATATATTATTCTTTTGGAAAATTGGTACATACAACACTTTCCCACAAGGTTCTTCTAGCAAGAACTAGAAAAATGCATCAAAAGTCACATGATTGTATCCTCAATGATAGATCCAAAATACACCTCAATGTAAACATGCCAATATAGCAAAAATATCAGCTTTGGAGAAGGATAAGACTATGTGTATTCTACATAAGATCCAAATGTAATCACAAACTCTAATCTAATTTGATGTGTCAATTGAAGGGATTCTAAACATAATACCAACTATAAGGAATTTTTTGGGTTCCTTGACCATTATTCTTATCATGTTAAAGTTACACTTTGCAATGATTCAACATAAAACCGTTGCTAGTGTTGGTGATACCTTTTAACATCTTGGTTTGTAGACCTATCAACTTAATAATATTATCTATAAGTATGACATCACAAATAAATTATTGTCTATGAATAAACCACATGATCATAATTTAAAATTTGAATTTGATAAAATAGGTGACAATAAATACTCTCTTTCAAGATATGTCTAGAAGTTGTGTAGTTGTTGCTTATACTAGATGCATTAGTTGTATATTTTAACTTGCACTTTTATTGTGAGACCACCAAGCTTTGGTAGTAAAGGAGGCTGATACTACAATGATATGGCATTTTTAACACCATATTTTTATTACTTGAATTTCCTTATTGATAAATATGAAGACTCATTATATTTGTACAAGTTACTTGGCACAAAAATTCATCACTGGATGATTGGCCCCTCCACCTAGTGCATAATAACCTATGTGGCCCCATGAATTTAAGTTTCAATAACTATCAATATAGTTTTTTGTTGATGATCATAAATTATTAATGTGGATGTTTTTCTTGAATATAAAGGATGAAATCTTCCAGTTTATTAATAATGATTTTTGTGGAAAAGGATATTGATCATTACATCCAAATCCTCGGTTTTGATTGATGGGAGCATACTAGTAATAAGTATTCTACTTTCCTAAATGATAATGGAATCTAATAATAATTGAAAACTACCTATACACCTCAAATAAATGGTATTTGAAAGCACAAGATTCCGGAATATTTGAAAGGAAAAACTATTTGCGATGCATTCAAAATCAAACAAACGCCTAAGTCCTAAAATGTGAAAAGCATGAAATGAAAGAAGCGAATCGAACGGAGACAAAAGAAATTAGAGAAAGCACAGCCCTTTTATTTAACTCTCTTAATCTCGGTTACAAAGACGCCTCCTCCCTTTTCAGGGGCTAGGAGCGTTAAATGAATTTGAGTTACAATCGTGACTTAGTCTTCCTCCTTCCGCGTGCCCACATTTGAAATGGACGGGCCAAAGTGTTTCCGTCGCTTGCATGGATGAATCCTTGATTCTTGTTGCTCTTCCTA
The DNA here is from genome assembly GCA_028583015.1 of Wollemia nobilis. Classification (NCBI taxonomy): domain Eukaryota; kingdom Viridiplantae; phylum Streptophyta; class Pinopsida; order Araucariales; family Araucariaceae; genus Wollemia; species Wollemia nobilis. The sequence continues at coordinate 763,245 of JAQPPZ010002974.1, read as the reverse complement.
CGTTCAAAGACACAACAAGTCATTAGTAGCACCTGTGACAAAAGATAAAGCATTTAATCCTAAAACCAATGAAGGATGCATGCATAAGATTAGCTAAACCGATGAATAAAATGATTCCAAATGACCTGCACATTTGACAGAGACCAAAAAACATTACCAGAGGGCCACTGCCATCGAAACAGTCAGCCAATTCGCATTCAACTGCAATTCATCCTTGGGCAGGACGAATTCTGCTATAATTCGTCCCCGGGTAGGATGAATTCGCCTGTGACAAAGTGCCGAGGTAAATCCATCCAAATGTCGCATCTCGGGATCTCCAAAACACCTGCAAACATGGGGGTTAGCTAATTGGGGGCATTTTGGGATGACCCAGATGGTCGGTTTTCCCCAATTTGGCCTCCATCACCAGGAATTTGACGTCGCTACCTGCAAGTTAGTGGGACAACAAAAGCGACAAAAACATGATGAAATCTGATCAAAACATTATGAAATCAAATCTATAAACTATCTAGACAGCATAAAATAGAATGGAAGATGAACAAATGACAAACAAACAAATTAAAATGAAACTAAGAACGTGCGGGGCACCCGAGCGGGCTGCCCACTATTGGAACTTGATTTCGGCACCAATCCACTTGGGATGGGCCCAAAATCTCTTGGAATGGGTTGTCGGCAAATTGGTGGATCAAATGTGGTCAAATGTCGGGTTTTGGAACCGAATCCACACTTCCAATAGCCACCCAATAACCTCTCTTGCGAAAGATATCAAGGATGTGGAAGAAGTGAATAAAAAGGGTAAAAGGCGGTGTTCAATTTTGGTAGCACTTCATTGCTTGAAAATGCCTCCAACTTGTCTCTTTTTGGGTGAGAAATTTCACCATTTTATAGACCCAGGGGGTCTCTTTGGAGGGGCATGCAAGGGTGCCATGTGGCGGCCATGCCTTCCCAAGAGGGAGGAGACTCCTCCCTGACTTGGGCTTCCATGACTGCACTTGTGATAGTCCTCTAATGGCCCATCTACCCACCTACACGCACATGCAATGCAGGATTCATTAATTGACTGTCCTCGGCTACCACTTGGCATAATTTTTCTTTTTGCCTGTTGAACCTGGAATTCGTCCTACCCAGGGACAGATTCAAAATTTGTCCCTGGGTGAGACGGATCCCAATTTGAATTCGTCCCAGGGTGGGATGAATACTAAGCAAAGTGTCTAAAGGTGCCAAATTGATTTTTGACCTTCCAAAATTGCTGTAAAAGTGGTTAGGACCACTATTTAACCTCTAAGGGCTGCCCTGGGGGCTGTGTGTGTCAATGCGATCAGTGTTTGTAGTCACATAATCGGATTGGTGTTGTTTTGGTGTCTAAAGATGCCCCTTTTTGGGATGCAATGTGCATGGTGCAGCGTCGAGCAAAAATAGATAACCAAAGCACTAATGATTAGGGTTTCTTGGTAACCTAACCAAATTTTGATGCCCCAAGCATGGAAAGGGCATGCATTCTTGAATCCTTGCTTCTGACGAGCTAAGGAATTTGATTTCAAGTATTAACCTATTTTGGTGAGGTGTGACTTGAGCTTGGACATTGATCAGTCATGAATAGGCAAAGGGCGCAACCTTTTGTCCATGGGGGAACCTTGTGTTCATGCTTTGGGAATGCCAAGTGTTTGATCAATTTGTGATTATTGCTTGTTTGTTGCCCCAAGCAGGAGTGTGATTGTCTTTTTCAATGATTCTTTGAATGCATGTCATTGCCTTGATTGGGTGTGTGCTTGTTGATTGATGACTAAGTGTGACTACCCCCTCAAGTGACGAATCGATGAGGGAATGACCTTCATGAGAAAAGCGACGAGTCGCTTGACCCAAGATGACTTGTGCAAGGGTGCCTTCAGATGTTTTCCATTTAAATCTTAAGTAGTTTCCCAACATTTTGACCTATTTTTGGTGGGTGGTAACCCTTTTGGTGATGCCATAATGGGGTGAAATTGTTGAAAACCCGTCTTCCCATGGAGCGGTCCGGCTATGGTAGCCTTCTTGGGGAAGTAGGAGAGTGACAATTTGAGCCATGACATCGATTTTCTATGCCAAGAGGTTAAGTGCAAGAGCACTTGTATCCGGAAATGCTTATTGCTGTTTGTTTGTGTTGCATTTGTTTTGTTGTTTTTATTGTTTTTGGTGATCTTGTTGTTTTTGAGTGGGCTTTGACCCATTTTGGGATGCCATTTAGGATAAAATTGGCAAAAATCCGATCCAAATCCGATCCAAATATAATCATACTATTCAAGAGGTAGTGTAAAGCATTCTAAGCAATGCCAAGGTTGATCCAAATTTTTGGGTAGGAGCAATTTATACTACAATTTATTTGTTAAAGTATGCACCCATAATTATATTGAATGGTGTCACACCTGATAAAGTAGGGATGACCACTAAACACTATTTTAGATATTAAACTATCTAGATGCACAATATTCATCCACATATCAAAGAAGAAGCAGATGAAGTTGGATGAACATCTAAGAAATGCATTTTTATTGAATATCATGATTAGTTAAATGTATATTAGCTCATGTATCTTAACACCAAGAAGTTTTATATATGCAAGACATCATGTTTGATAAGAATAATGAGTGTAACTTTTCTTCTAAGCCATGCACTTTAGATGAAACACCTATTTTGTTGTTTAATGATGATGATACCTCTAGAAGAGATGATGAATATACCTCTAAATAAAGGATTATGATGTATATGATCATATTGGAGTTGAATAATAAGGACCATGGAACCCATTTTATTTGAGTTCCACTCATAATTCTAGGTGGTATCCAAGTCTAATTCATGATGCAAACTTCGATGTTATCCTAGATACTTTAATTCTAGGGCCAAGAAATCATGGTATAGTTCACAATGAGTTGAACCTATACCTTATAAGCACACTTATATAAAACTATAAACCATCAATGGTTTAGAAATATTTTATGTAAAATAGTTGAAAATTTTCATGGATATAAAATATCAAGCATTGATGAGAATAAGACATGACAACTTATTGATATTCCACATAGAAAGAAAATCGTTAGTTGTTAGTGGGTATTTAATATCAAATGTAATATTTATGGTATTTACAAGTACAAGGTAAGGCTTACAGATAAGGGCTATGCATAGAAGGAATGAATTGACTATGACAATACCTTCACACCAACAAAAATTTAAAAACCATTTATAGAATATCTATAATGATAAAATAATTTTTATGTAAGTTGCATCAAATGGATGTAAATATTACATTCCTTAATTATGACCTTAATTATGACCTTAATTAAGAAGTGTAAATAATATAGTCATATGGATTTATATTACCTAATCAATAAAGGAAGGTATGTATGCTAATGAAATCTCTATAGGGATTGAAGTAGGATCCCAAAAAATGGTCTTTGAAGATCAATGAGCATATTGTATAACATGGATAATTTTGTAATCCTTATGATCCAAATTGAAACTTTAAATAATAAGGAAGAAAGGTTCCAATCATAATTATATATGTTGACAACTTGGTTATCAATCCAAGTTAAAAGCAAATGATTGGAAGAACCAAAAGAGATTTGAAAAACTTATTCAACATGACCAATATTAGGTTTGTGTATTAATATTTTCATTTGAAGGTGTTACAAACATATAATCATGTTTTAATTTCATATATGAAGTATACCAAGATATTATTCAAGAAGTTTGGATGGAATATTACAACTTCATGCATATTCCAATGGAGATAGGGTTGCAACTATTTAAAATGAACATATCTATAGGTAACCATAAATCTCTATCTTAGTTGATTGAAAATATTATTTATCTCACATATACTAGTCTAGATATTGGCTATATTGTTATCTATCTTCCATAATTCATGTAATAAGCAATGGTGTGTCATTAAAAGACAACAAAGTGGGTACTAAAGTATATCCATGGTATGAATATGGTCTAGAGTACAAGAAGAAATATCAATTTCTCTTGATAGAATTCATATATACACACTATTCAAGATTTATATCTAGATATGTATTATTTCTAGGATCTATTTTGATTTCTTGGAAATGTAAAAAGCAATATGTTGTTGCTTGATCTCTTACAAGGGCAAAATATCATGTTGAATGAGAATACATTTGCAAGGTGACATGGTTACATTACGTCTTGTTAGGAATGGGTATACCATAGAAGTAAAATTAATAATATTTAAATATAAAATTAGTTCTATAGGTTATTTATAATCTAATTTTTCATGATCCCATAAAGCACATTGAAGTTCATTAACATTTCAACTACAAACATGTTCAACAACATAATATACAATTTCAATTTTATACTATTATATATCAATGTGTAAACATGTTAACAAAGTCTCTTGTATGTGTTAATATTGAATATTTTGAGTTTTTATTGTATGTACTTTGATAGAGCATTAATGTAATAGGGGGGATGCTATGAAAATATTGTAATTAGTTTCAAAGTTATAAGGGTAGTTTTGAGTTAGTTGCAACTTGAGACCTCTTTGTTCTTGAATCTTGATTTATATACATATTTATAACATTAGTGTATATTTTATCATAGCTAATATATATTCATACATTATTGATATTAGAATTATTGTCTTTTGAATTAGATCTTTTCTATGTTAGTGAAATTATAGAGCTCATATTATATAGTATCTTATATATATAATTCAAAAATAAAAGTAATGGATTAAATCGGTTAATTGTTTACTATTACTAAATACATAAAATTCTTATTTATATTGATAGATATTAAATAAAATAAAATAAAAGATATGTGATATTTTTAAAATATAATATTAGAAATTAAATGAATTACAAAGAGATAAATTTTAGTGTTGAAATTATCTTAATGATAAAATATAGATTTTGAATAACATCATATTATTTTATGATGTATTTTAAAGGTTTTTCTTAAATAATATATGATTATGTTAAAACCTATTAGCATAGAAATAGGTATATTGAATTTATTTTATTCTCTTCTAAAATGCACATCCAAATCATATTAAAATAATTCAAACAATGTTATTTGATTAGAAATGAATACAATGACTTGATATTAGTATTACATGCCTTAAGTTATAGCATAATTATTTATTTAATGATATCATTTATCATGTACTTACAAGCATAATCACCCTTTTACTTTTTACAAATTTTGAAGTGGATGTGATAAAGAAATTAGATAGCAAAAGCTTCATAAAAATTCTCAAAAACTAGCCAATTATAAACATGGACCAATCTACTTGCAAAAAATAATTGATTGGCTCCAAGTAGCAATTCACTTACTACATAGGACTTATTAGGTCAAGGGAGTGATTCACTTAGAAAAAAGTGTTGATCCACTTGTAAATACAAGTGATTCACATGTAAGAAGTAATTAATTCACTTGCTAAACTAGAGCAAACAACTCAAATAGTCATAAAGGTAAATTGAAGGTATGGATCCCAAGGTAAATCTTTCAAAAGCTTTTTATGCCTATTAGAGGTATAATGAGAGGCATGTAACATTTGGTGGTGCCTTATTTTGTTAAAAATACTCCCAAATATTTACTCTGACTAAGAGTAAATATCTCTCACCTTAGGTATCTCAGAGGTAAAAATTTACTATAAATATAGGTCTATGAACCTCATTGTATTTATCTTTTGGCCATGATAATTCAAAGCTACACATTTGAAATCCATATTATGTTTTAACCTCATGAGATTGTAAGAAATTGGCAAGACCTTAGGAATTTCATCACTACAATTGTCCTATTGGTTTGTTAAGTATGTGATAGTTGTGGCATAGCCCTTATAGCCCATCATGTTATTTTTTTATCAATTTTATAATCTAATGAATGGATAATTTTTTATGTTATGTTATTTATCATGTGTTGATTGATCACAAACATTCCTCACTATGGTTTAAAATTGTATTTTCTTGACTCACTCATACTCTTAAGCTTAATGTATTTTTATTTTTATACTTTATGTTTTTGTGTATTTTACTTTTAATTCAATTTTATATAGGCTAGAGTAGGAGTATTCCATAAGAACAATACCAATCTAACCTAAATCTAAAGACTGGGATAAACCATCCGAAAACCCTTCCAACTTTATTAAAACTCAAATTTGGGTGAAAGTATTAATTTGAAGTTAGGACAATTCCTTAGTTAAATGTATTATTTGGCATGCCTAATGCGACTAACCATTGTTTCTATAAAATTAGAATTAATGCCTTGATTTTTACACTAAAATTTCATCCATAACTAATGAAACAATTAGCTTAAAATTAAAAAAAATACTAGGTATAGTTTCATGAAGTGATTCACTCTCAAATTTAGCATATGATAATTTTTATCATAATATATCAAGATTAAATTCACAATATATTCTCACACAAACACATAAAATTGTAATCAAACATAATTACTATATTTCATAGATCACAAACTTAGTATTCTAGTACCAATTAAGTATTGAAATTTCTATTACATAACTCTCATATGCTCCCCCTACATATAGCCTTTACAAATACTCTTGATATTTCAACATCAAAAAAAATTTAATCTTCTCGTATATCCAAGAAACATGAATCTTCATATTTCACATAAGAGAAATATATTTTATAGACTCCTAATAATTAAAAACCTCTAATGATTATTAAATGATAAACTATAAATGACTCATATTTATAGGACTCTTTTTACACCACATATTTGTAAACCATTTACAAATATTTACAAGTACAAAATAATGTAATAAAATCTAAAACCTTGTCATATTACATTATTTGGTATAAGGTCCATAGTCTTAATTTGCTTTCATATTCTTGATCATTTCTAGTCCTTCTTAATGGTGAACAACCTTGATCTTTTTTGGATATTTTTCTTTGTTCCTATTGAAGTAGTACTTATCTTTATCGTAATAGTAATAATAGTTGCTGCCTATAACTATTATACTATTGATTAATTTATAACAATAATACAACTCATACCTTGTATTATTATTGTCCCTATTACAATATTTTTTTTTATTGATAGAGGGGTTTTGAAAGGACCCAAAACCTTTTACAGAGATAAACATTTGTGAACCCAACTGGGATCAACACTGAACACTAGAAAAAATAAAAAAGCATATAGGAAAACCCAACCAAACCATTCAAAAAGTCAAAAAGGGAAACCTAGCAGTTCCCAATAAACCCATAAAACCCAAAAAATAATAGGAGAAACTGTCAAAACAAGAAAACTATGAACATGAACCATGCAAATTAGAACATGAAACTATAATTGTTACTTGAGATTACATTGACCTGCATCTCAAAAATATCATGAGGAATTAAATACCACATGAGAAGTGATTACTCTAAGGCTAGAGGCAAGGGAGTCTCATTTGGAGTCCAATAGGCTTCCTTAGACCACCATACTTGCTAAAGTAAATAAATTTCATCACCATGGTTTACCTCCATGAGTCCCACTAGGAAGTTAGACCACCAAATACGAAGGGATTCTTCTAGATTACTTTGTTTGCAAGTAAATTTGCTACTTTATTTCCTTCTCAATACACATGATGAATAATGATGTTTGAGTATCTTCCCAATAAGCTTTTGCATTCATTAATTATATTGTGAACACTCCACTATGGGACTTTATTTCCTTTGAGCCAATGATAGCAAGCATGGAATCACCTTCAACAATGATGTGGTAACAATAAAATTCCTACATTATTATCAGACCTTGGTAAATGGTGTTAGAATAACTGAATATTCTCTTAAGTTCAACTAGGAGAGACACACTTGAGTTTCCACTCCTCCATGTGTTAGGAGAACTCTCAATGGTGTCTTCATCAGGTTTGATGATATGATGTAATTCAACGACTCTCAATGATCAACTTTGTTATTTATACAAATTTTATCCTTAAAATAAATCAATCATTTCCACTCTTTTCTTCATATTTTGTGTAATGCTTTGCATATCTATTATTGTGAAATTCTAACATGGTACCATAGCAGGATAGATTTTGCTAGCATTCTCTCTTGAAGGTTCTAGGATCTAGTTCATTTGCTTTGGATAATTTTTTTTGGCTAACTTACTTGAAAGTAATACAGTAGTCACTTTTTATCCATAGTTTATTTCTTTTCTTTCAACAAAATCTTTATTGTTGAAAATATATATGTTGCAATATTTAAAAAAAAAAACTTTGTTGAATTTGTGTTTGAGGGTATTTTTTGAAATATTAAAAGCACTTCCTTTACTTTCGACACCAGGTTTACCCTGTGTGCATGGCGCTATTCTAGCCCATATTCAAAAGGAAAGAGCTTTTTAAATTTAAAAAAAAATCCCTCTCTTCGAATTCAATATAGAGCCCTCTCCTTTCCTAAATAGGCATTGCATTCTTGTTGGAAATTCGAGGCTCCGTAGTTTCCTTTTGGCCCCTTTGATTGGGAATCTCATTTTTTTCCACTTTAATTTTTGCATGGATATCGTCAATTTTTCTAACCAATCTCATTTAAGGTCGATTTTTCTAACCAATCTCATTTAAGGTAAAATTAGTGAGTGGTGGTTTTATTGTGTGAAATATTTTTTTTGATCTTCTATGGGACAACGAGTCTCCTCTACACACGTTAAAGCTTGGTGCTCGCGACGTTCCTCTCTGGCAGCTACATGGATCAACTCATCATTAACTAGCTGGTCCTTGATGTCATTCCTATTTGGCAGCTACATGGATCAACTCCTCATTATCTAGTTGGATCTTGGTGCCATTCCTCAACGTATCTCCGTTTTCGATGTTTGATGTCCCTATATCAAGATCAAAATATTTACGAAGATCTTTTTTCGTCCTCAAATCTCCCAGTGTTCACTCAATGTCTATCCTTATATTCTCCTCTCCCTACAGAGTATTGCAATACTAAGTATTGCTATTTTGAAGTTTCTAGATTCGATATCAAAGCTTGCTCATGTGATGCACCTTGCCGGAGCCATAACTTGTGAACCATACACCCGTTGGACTTGAAATTTAACAAGTGGTTTTGTGTGTGTTTTCTACATCAGGCGAATATTTTATTGACCTGAATCTCCAAAAAAAGTATTTTCGAGACCTAACTCCTCCATCTAGTGTTCCAAAATTAGATTTTAGAATAGGTTCCTAGGTTTTTTAGGTTTTTTTGGCTGTTAGAAGTTTATTATATTTTGTTATACCTTAATTTGAAACATAATATTTTTAAAGTAAGGTTTTTTATTGTAAGAGGGATGTGTGCACCGAATTTGGGTGCAATCTGACTCATTTCTATTTTTAGAAGTTTTTAGAAAGAACTATTTTTAGCAATTTTAGAAAAAAAACATTTTTAGGGTTTCTTGGGTTTTCGGTTGCTATATTATGGATTGTATTTTTTTTAGAAGCGGTGTGCATTCAGGAATGAGAAGAATATCAATTTGCAGTTTTATTCCATTATTGCATTTGTGTTATGTGATTGGAGTCAATTTTGTTGGTCTCTTGTAGCTGAGTTTACACCATCATGTTAAAATATAGCAATTTTTTATTTTATGTGTTTGCACGGATAGCTAGATCATCTAATTTTTTTTTATATTAATGTATTCTGCAGGGATTTTTGGATCGTCTTGGTGATAGCTTGTTCTAATTGTAGATATTTTACATAGTCTTCTGCAGGGATAACTCGATAGTTAGAGATCACGGCTCGTAGGTGCTCTTCACTCTGACCTCACCCGTCCTCTGCTCTCAAAGAATCCCCTTTTTGGGATAAGAGAATCTTCATATTCAACACATAGGTATCTAATTATTAATTTAATTTATTATACATCTTCTCTGGTTTGATTCCTAAATGCGTAGATAGAAATCTATAAATAGAGAACGTCGCAACATCCTCGATGTCTTAGGAGGCCTCTTCTCTGCAGCGTCGTCACCCATAGAGGTCAAGAGCACCGCATCTTCAAAGTGGAATGTTCCAGCTTTTTTCAAAATATATTATTTTGATTGCAGGGAATTTAAGAAGGTGTCTCCTTGTTTCTGACCACCTATATTTCTCTGAGGTCGAATGATTGTATAAATTCTTTTAAATCCTCCTAGATATATATTTTATTTAGGTTAATAGGTTTCTTTCGATCCTTCGTGTTTCAAAGAAACTCCTTTGACTCCTTTTCTCAGGGCCTTTATTTTTTCTCAAAAGGTCCTCTTGATCGTGAGTCAATCTTGTAACCATTCTAATAAAAGTTTTTCATTGGGGGGTTGCGTGCAATTTATTGCACATTTGTGTTTCATAACTTTAAGGGGGGTTGCATATTCTTTTTGTCTATCTTCATCTATGCTCTTTACTTGCTTTTAAGTAAATCAGTCTATAAGGTTCTATTTTATAATTGTTGATGTATCGTAGGTAAATTCATCTTTTTTCGTAATGCATGCACTCATAATCACTCTTGCACTCAACTACGTCATTGAAAGTGTATTTAGTTGCTTCATGTTCATAACTTGCTTATTCATTGTAATATGAAAAGCTTCAATACTTTAATGTTCCTATTCCTTAGAAGGATAGTGAAGCTCTTATTTTCAATCTAACAACTCTAATGATCATTCATTTCATGTTGGTCACTTGTTTGTAATTAAATATAATTTCAATGCCAAGGTTACTTTAAGGAGAGCAATCTTTTATTTTGAATATGCAATCACTTAAATACATACACTCATCCTACATATGTTTTGCTATTAAAAAACCTCAATAATTAACATGGAGAAGAAGATCATTTACTTTTATTTTATTTTTAATTATTTTATTTTGGAATTTCAAATTAAGATGCACATTGATCCTAGAATTTACAAGATAGCTATAGTTAACAAAAACATAATTCTATATTCAAGTACCCTTAATATGATTGAAAATTTATTATATATTTATGATTTTGCTAATTAATTATATAAAATTAAAATAGATCTCATGTATCTATATTATCATGTTACATGATAATGTTATCATAATATTTCATTAAACCAACCATATTGTAATAGAAAATATTATCATAAAAGCATCAATTTAAATAAATTAGACTCAATTACATTCATACAATTACATACTATTAACTCTTATTCTACAAAATACTTTAAATAATTATATATTTATAAACTTTAATATATTTACTATTAGGCTTCTTAAAGTGATTTAGATGTCTTGGTAGAGTTGTGAGTGTGGTACATTTGTTGTAAAGAGGTTAATGGTTCAGGTCTTCTAGATAGTCGATCATGTTCCCTATAGTTTCCTCAACATTGTACAAATGTGTGGTATTTTATAAAGTTTTTTCTAAAACCAAATGTAATTATGAAATAAGAGAGGGTTTTACAAAATATCTTCTACTATCAAATAAAACTAGAAAATTAAAAAAAGCTTTTACTTGATAGCTAATAGTAATTTAAAATAAAAATAAAAAATAATTATTAAATTTTTTCCCTATCCAAATGAAAGGCTTAGTGAAATGTTTTTGTAACCAAATAAAATTCTGAAATATATATATATATACTTTTTATAACTAAATAAAAAAATTAATAAAACATCTATAATAACCAAATAAAATTATAAAATACAAAATACTTTGTATGTGTCTTCCATTACCAAATATATTTATGAAATACAAAAGGTTTGATGAAATATCTTCTATGACTAAAAAAATTATAAAATCTTAAAGCGAAAAAAAAATAAAAAAACCATGAAATGTCTTTTCAAAAGTAAATAAAATTTCCCAAAACATTTCGGACCATGAATAAAAGAAAAGTACGTTACTATAGGTTTCTAAAACTAAATAAAATTCTTTAAAACATTTCACCCATCCATAAATAAAAATATGATATCATAACATCATAAAATTTGACATCTCAACTATAAATCACTTAAATACATGAGTCTTCATCAGCCATGATTCGGGCAAAGAGCCCTTGGGAGGGTCACGAATAAGCCAACCTTGACTTACCATCGGTCATTCAACCATGGAGAAACGAGGGTAAGGATGGTGTAGGTGCTGTGTATAAAATAAAGGGTCGCTCTCGCCGGCACTTGACCTTAAAAGGCGACACCGCCCGTGGATTCGTGACAACACTCTGAAGCGTCTGCCTAACTACGGCCTTTTCTTTAGGTAGAGGAAGGGTCTCTAAGAGCCGGGGTTGGGGACACCCTTTTAAAATATAGAGGCGATGCACTTATCTATCCGGTCTGCATCTAATTAAATTTGGCGCCCTTCTAAAATAAAGAGGCGATCCACCTATCTATCCCGTCTGCATCTAATTAAATTTGGCGTCCTTTTAAAATAGACAGTCGATCCACCCATCTACCTCGTATGCATCTAATTAAATTTGGGGCCCTTTTAGAGAGGCGATCCGCCTATCTACCCCGTCGGCATCTAGTTAAATTTGGCGTCATTTTAAAAGAGACAGGCGATCTACGTATCTACTCCGTCTGCATCTAATTAAATTTGGTTCACTTTTAAAATAAACAGGTGATCCACCTATCTACCCCGTCTGCATCCAATTAAATTTGACGCGCTTTTAAAATAGACAGGCGATCCACCTGTCTACCCCGTCTGCATCTAATTAAATTTGGCACCCTTCTAAAAAATAGAGGCGATCCACCTATCTAACCCGTCTGCATGTAACTAAATTTGGCGCCCTTTTTTAAATAGAGAGGCGATCCACCTATCTACCCAGTCTGCATCTAATTAGATTTTATTAAGATTTACCGTAATTTTCGTGTTTTGGACTATTATTGTAAGTCGTGACGGGCACATGAACATCTGTTTTTCTGTTGGTATGTAGAAGCACCACCACACCATTATTCAAATAAAAGTTGTCGTGGATAGTCTTGTTTCACTCTTTCCTTTGGCTCTTATATTTCAAATATAATTATATGACTGGCCATCACGACAATTATTGAAATACAACTCAGCTTGAGAAGGACAGCTGTGGTACAACTATTGAGATACAAGGTCAGTTTGACCAGGACAGTTACCGGTGAAAATTGAATGACTTCGAAAATAAGGAGGGTCGTCTACTTTGCTATTAATTTTTAAAATAAAGTTTACAACGTTTTTTTTATTTTTATTTTTGGTGAAGACAGCATGGGTTTTGATTTTGATTTTTTTAAGGAGGTTTAAAGTTCAAACCACAACACTTTTGTGTAGAGGTGTGCGTTCTGTATGTTAAAAGAATAATAATGATAGTTAAGTCTTCCCATTTAATATTACATCCAAAATTAATTTTGGATTTAAAAGAATTAAGAACTAAAAAGTTATAATGTGAACATATGTTAGTGCATTCTTTTTATTGGAATATATTCTCACAATGCTTGTTTTTTTTCTTCGAGATGCCAAGGTAAAGAGAAGATAGGATGATCAATCAATTGTAAAGCACTCAATCTAATTACGATAGAGAATAAGATATTACATTTTCATTGTAAAAGAGGCATGTCATTATATAAAATTATTGTTTGCATTTTTTTTTATATTTTTTTACTAAAATTTAAATCTTCTTAATAAAAATCCCAACATAAAAAATAAGACTTGAACAAGAAATCTAAAGAGGTAGTCTTTTAATTTAATTGAGAGCGATAAATAAATGTTTTTATTTATGTAAACATACTTTGTATGACTTTTGCCTTCGTACAAAGATGTATAAGTGGCACACCACCTCCATTATTAAAATATTGAAATATAATTTTACCTATTAAGGGTGGTTGTAATTTGAAATGATGGTTGTGGCATAACCCTTCTAGTTCATATTGTCATTCGCTTATCAATTTCATAATTAAATGAAAGGGTGGACATTGATGTTATTTGATTTCTCATTTGTTGATTGATCGCACACTTTTCTTGCTATGGTTTAAACCCATATCTCCTTGAATCACTCACACCCTTAAACTTTCATTCATTTTTATTTCTACAAATTTTATTTCATACATTTTTACTTTTTACACTTTCACTTTCATGCAAGTTAATGTACGTTAGCATAGGAGTATTCCATGAGGATAGTGATGGAGCCGACCTAAATCCGCAAGCCATTAGCAATCCCTTCCAACTTTTTTGAAACTCATTTGGGACACATATTTATTCGAAGCTAAGAGAATTATCCCTTGAATAATTATGCAAATTATTCACTAAATTTAAAAATACACTTTAAGAAATATATTAATTAAATTATTCACACTTATTTCCTACCTTATGTTACTTTGTGGTGCATTACCAAAATTTTCTTGAGAAAGACAATGAGACTATGTTAAATATTTTGAATATCATAAAAATTTATTAAAATTATTAGTTTGATATATTTTCATGTTACATAGAATATCCTTTCCAAATATTGTAAACAAAGTAATTATTCTATTAAAGAGATTTTGTCAATTTTAGTTTTAACAATTTTGCTATCCTTACATATGAAGATCATCTTAATAGAATGAATGGTTCATTTGTGAAGCTTTTCAACTGAAGAAGTTCATGGGTATTCAAATAATGTTAAAAAATTTATTCAACCACAATTTGAAGCATTTCATTTTGTTTTAGTTAACATATTATTTTTAATTATAATATTTTTTAGAAAACATCCATATTCAAGGTTCTATAACCTCAAATTATTGATAAAAAATATGTGTTGTTACTCTTATATTATTGTGAGACTCAATTATGAGGATCATGCTTTATTTTAATCTTTTTTATAAATACATAAAATTAGGGATAACTACTCATCACTTATTTTAATTATTTATTTATGTCTAATGTCTATATTTTTACCTTTGTCTTGATTTCTCAAATTAATTGATATTCTACAAATGGAAGAACATTTTGTTTTATGCAGATAAAACCAAGATATTGATGTATTACTCTATAAAATTCAATATCATTATAACAACATAAATCATCACTTGAATTTGTGCTCAACATTTTTTAATAATTTCTTCATCAACACATTCATTTTTAAGGTCCAAATATATCAATTGAACATCTCAAATCCAAAAATAGAATATAAAATAGTGATTATAGTTATCACATATTATCCTTTACCATACTAATAAAGAAGATTCTAGAAGCTCCACCAATTAGTAGTTGATATAGAAACAACTTCCTATGTTTTCTTACCAAGATGTATAAGAGTCAATAAAATTCTTAAGATAAGAAAATAGATGTCAATATATTTTTTGAACATGGTTTAACAATCATATTCTTTCAAAATTTTATCTATAATTATAATTATTGAGTTCAAAAATATGCTTTATAAAATATCTTAATGTGGTTGCTCTAGTATACTCAATGATGTTATTTTAGAATATGTTACAAAGTTTTTTTAACCAAAAAAATGATCTAATTTGTAGAAAAATAAAATTAGTACTTTAATAATAAGCATAGAAATTATTTGTGATTGATGTAAGCTATAGAAATAAAAATATTAGATGAATTAGAGGATAGTTTATTGTATCTAATTCTATTAAATTTTTCTCTAAGAGTACCATTCCATTTATAAAAGTTTCATAGAGTTGATATGGATGAACTATGCATAAATAGGAATACCATGAATCAAGAAACATGATATAACATTATATAGTTATACTTAATAATTAAACCCATATGAAAGTGTGTCTTGATTCCTTTCATTGTTTATATGAAGAAAGAGGAACTTAATAACGAACAACTTTGAGTAACTTATTGAATAATTATACACAATATTTATGCATTGATATGCCCTACTATAATTAAATAATATTGTACATATTAAACCTTGTGTAGTTGAGTTTTTGATAGAAAAGATGTAACAATATAAGCATGATATGATATAGGCTTTTTTCAAGTAATGTTATTTTCAACTAAGTTGCTATAATGTTTTTTATGATTTAGGCCCTCGATAAGGCCATGTTTTGTTAAGAAAAATTATTTTAAAAACTATATACCTTGTACATACCTTCATACTTTAAGTTGTATTATACAATTCACAAGCATTCTCTATGCCCAATGAATGCCTTCATTTTTTTATTTTTTATTTTATTTTTATTTTATTTTTTGTGAGGGGATATTTCATTTAATTACGAGATACCCTTTTTTCTTATAAGAAGGATATTTTGAGTCAACCATGGATTTGGTTGATAGGATTATTCAAGAAATTTAAGATTTCTTATTCTTTATGGGGTTCAATGATGAAATTTGAATTTGTGCACTATGCATTTAAGAATTCAAAGCTATATCTTATGATATATAATGAAAGGGCCTTTACCCTTGATTTTGATGGGTATTTCCACAATTTTATCTCCCCTATGCCATGAAATAGGTTTCTCCATGGATTTTTCATAGTTTATCTATGGTGTTTTTCTAGAAATTGGATAAGGTGGCAATATCAAATAATTCTTGATTATTATTATTATGCAGAGCCCATTACATCAATCAACTGAACATAGGAAATAGCCACTAATTTATATGAAGAGGGAAGGGAGGAAGTCGACGGAGAGGAAAATAAGGGAGGTTGGAGGAATAAGGGGAAAGAAGGTGGAGTGATAAGGAGGAAGAGAGAATAAAGGAGAGAATGGAGGGATAAGGAGGAGGGATAAGGAACGGAGAAAATTTTTAAAAAATATCATGCCAACTATCTTAGCTGACCACTTAGCTGACTAACTTAGCCAAGTGTTCACACTTGCTACATTCTCCCCCTTAAAGTTGAGAGGACTGACAAGACAGTCTCTCAGCTTTACAAATTGAGCTTTAGTCAGTGCCTTGGTGAAGATGTCCGCAACATTCTCCAAAGTGTGGCAATAGTGAAGCTCAACAGTTTTAGTGTCCACCATATCTTTGATGAAGTGGTACTTCATATCAAAATGCTTTGATCTACTATGGTGGACAGGATTGTATGCCAACTGAATGGCACTAATATTGTCACATAATATCCTTGTTGGACCACTTTGCTACTCTCCAATTTCTTCTAATACCTTTCGTAGCCATAGAGCTTGAGTACTAGCATGAGTGACCGCTATATACTCAGCTTCTGTTGAAGATAGGGCTACTACTGTATGCTTCTTGGAACTCCAAGTTATTAGTCTCGATCCTAGACTAAAACAGTTCCCTAAGGTTGATTTTTTGTCATCAATATTGCTACCCCAATCACTATCACTGAAGCCTACAAGCTTGATAGTGTTACATTTATGGTAATGGATTCCAAAATCCCATGTACCCTTTACATATCTGAGAATTCTCTTAGCTTCCTGCAAATGCAACTCAGAAGGGTTTGACATAAATCAAGAGAGAAGAGAAACAACATATTGAATATTAGGTCTGGTGTTGGTGAGAAACATCAAACTCCCAACCATGCTTCTAAAAGTGGTCACATCAACTTTTGATTCTCCATCATCTTTGCTTAATTGGATCCCATGTCCAACTAGAGTTGTAACTGGTTTGCAATGCTCCATAGCAAACTTCTTAAGCATGTCCCGAGCATACTTATGTTGACAGATGAAGATCCCTGTATCTGAATTATGAACCTCCATTCCAAGGAAGTAGTGCATTAAGCCAAGATCCTTCATCTCAAACTGCTCCATCATGGAGTGTTTGAACTCCATATTCAATTTTTCATTACTACCCATGTATATGAGATCATCCACATACAAGCAAACTATGAGGATGTCATTTCCTTGTTGTAGGTAGTAAAGGGTGGGTTCATTTCTACTTCTGGTGAACCCAAATTCTTTGAAGTACACATCAATGCATGAGTACCAAGCTCGTGGTGCCTGCTTGAGGCCATAAAGTGCCTTCTTCAGTTTATAAACAAGATGTTCCTTGTTTTTTTCTTCAAATCCCTGTGGTTGCTCAACATACACTTCTTCTGTCAAGTAACCATTTAGAAATGCATTTTTCACATCCATGTGTTGGACTTTCCATCCCTTATTTGCAGCTAAGGCAAGAATTGTTCTAATAGTCTCCTGTCTGGCTACAGGAGCAAAAGTCTCTTCATAATCAACTCCATATTTTTGAGTGAATCCCTTTGCAACTAGTCTCACCTTGTGACTTTCAATGCTACCATCAGCATTAAACTTGGTCTTGTAGACCCACTTACATCCAACACATTTCTTGCCTTTAGGAAGCTTGACCAGCTCCCAAGTGTCATTGTTTTTTATAGAGGTTATCTCCTCCTTCATGGCATCTTGCAAAAATTTTTTAGTACATGCCTTCTCATAACTAGAAGGTTCAAGCTATACACTAGTTAACAAAGCATAGTTAACTTGATCTCCCCTAGGTTCTTTCTGGGAGACATCATCACCATACAGGTGCATACTTTCTAATCTGTGTAAAATAGAATCCATTTCACTAGCTTGACTCCTAGTGTATCTTCTAGAAAAAAATTATCCAACATTTGAGATGATGGATGATACTATAGAGTTATCTTACCTCTGGATGGAGAATCAATGTCCATTGGTGAGGAACGTACGAATCATTGTGGAGAAGGACTTGGTGAAGAAGAGGAATCAAAAGATGAACCTAGATCGGGAGGAGACTGCTTTCCTTTCTATTGTGTCTGTTGTTGCACCTGCTCAGAAACTACATCAGTGCATTCAACATCATTGAATATTTTAGGCTTACCCCATTCGCCCCCTTCATCAAAAATTACATCCTTGGAAATCACAAACTTTCTAGTCTGGGGATTATAGAGTCTATAAGATTTTGTATTCTCACAGTATCCTACAAAGATACATGCCTGAATCTTTGGATCGAGATTCTTCCTAAGCTCATCAAGAATGTGAGAATAGGCCAACGAGCCAAACACTCTGAAATGCTTAACATTTGGCTTTTTACCATACCATGCTTGGTAAGGTGTTTGTCCTTCCAAACTTGAAGTGGGACTTCTATTCAAGATATATACGCTGGTCCTGGATACATCTGCACAATATGAGTTAGTCAAATGCTTCATCTGAAGCATAGACCTTGCCATCTCCACAATGGTGTGATTCTTCCTCTCTGTGACACCATTCTGCTGTGGAGTGTAGGTAGCAGTGAACTGCCTCTTAATGCCATGTTGCTTACAAAAATTCACAAAGTCATTAGAGGAGTATTCTCCTCCCCTATCTGATCGAAGACATTTTACAAAATATCTACTGTCACTTTCAACTCTTGTTTTGAAATCGATAAAACATTCATATGCTTCATCCTTATGTTTCAAAAAATATATCCAACACATTCTAGTATAATCATCAATAAAGAGTAGAAAGTAAGATTTGTTACCCAGAATTTGTGTCTGCATCGAACCACAGATGTCGGTATGCACTAGCTGGAGTGGATAGCTTGCCCGCCATGCTTGTCCATAAGAAAACTTTGATCTGGCATGCTTCCCAAGAGCACACCCTTCACAGACTTCTTTACTATCCTAAACTTTAGGAAGTCTAGTGACCATGGCTTGGGAAGTTAGCATTTTCAAACTAGCAGAATTCAAATGGCCATATCTCAAGTGCCATAGAACACTTGGATTGGAAATAACAACACTTGCTAACTTATCTCCCCTTTGTTGGCCAAACTTTAAAGGAAACAATTTATTCTTTGACATTGGCACTTGAGTAATGATTCTATTATTGTTATTTTTATCAAAAATAGTGCATTTACCCTCATCAAAAAGCAACTTGTAGTTCTTTTCTAACATTTGTCCAACACTTAAAAGATTATTTTGGAGATGGGGTGTATAATAGATATCACTTACTTGTTTGACTCCTTCTTTAGTTGGAACTGCCATAGCTCCAATGCCTTCAACTGCCAATGATTTATCATCTCCCAATTTGATGCTGGATTTGTAGGAGGAATTTAGAGTAGCAAAGAGCTCTTCTTGAAAACACGAGATTCTAAAAGTTGAAAATAAACACTAAAGCTATGCAATGCAAAACGAAATGTAATGCTTTAATCCTAGAAATTTGAAACACATGGAATAGGGAAAAGAGACGAATTGAGACGAAATGGAAGAAGTATAGAAAGCACAACCCTTTTCATTTATACTCTCTCAATATCGGTTACAAAGGCATCTCCCACATTTTCAGGGGCTAGGAGCGTTAGCATGTTTTGGTTGCAAATAGTGACTAGTGATCCTCCTTTCGCATGCCCACATGTAAAATGGGCGGGCCAAAGTGTTGCGGCCGCTGGTGTGAATTAATCTTTGATCCTTGTTGCTCCTCTTGCATTCAAAGAAACAACAAAATTGTTAGTAGCACCTACGAATAAGACAAAGAATGCGATCCTCAAACCTATAATAAACGGATGAGAAAATGAATTAAACTGTAACTAAAACTTATCCAAATGACATGAAAACTTGGCAAATACATAGAAACATCACCAAGAAGGCATTACAAAAGGAACAGTCAAGAAATTCCTTGCCGATTTGAATTCACTTTTGGGTGGGATGGATTCGACTATAATTTGTTCCAGGGTAGGACAAATTCACCTACAACAAAGCACCGAAGTGATACTGCCCCAAATGTTGCATCTAGGGAGCTCCAAAATACCTACAAACTTGGGGTTTTCTAATTGGAGGCATTTTGGGAAGACCCATATGGTCAGATTTCCCAAATTTGGCCTCCATCAATGGGAATTTGACGCTGCTACCTGCAAGTTAGTGAGGACAACAAAAGCGATAAAACATGATAAGATTTGATCAAAGCATTATGAAATCGGAATTACAAGCTATTTAAGTAGCATAATATGGAATGCAAAATAAACAAATGATAAAAAGAACAATCTGCCATGAATTCCCAATCATTCTTAAAAAAAGAAGATTAGGCTCACAGCAGTGTGGGGTGCTCGGGCGGGCCGCCCACCGTTGGAACCTGATTTCAATACCAATCCACTTGGGATGGGCCCAAAATCTCTTGTAATGTGTTGTTGGCAAATTGGTAGATCGATGTGGTCAAGTTTCAGGTTTTGGATCTAGATTCACACTTCCAATAACCACCCAATGACCTCCCTTGCGAAAGAGATCAAGGATGTGGAAGAGGTGAATCAAAGGTAAAGCACGGTATTAATTTGGTAGCACTTCATTGCTTGAAAATGCTTCCAACCTGTCCTTTTGGGGTGAGGAAGCTCACCAATTTATAGACCCAAGGGGTCTCTTTGGATGGGCATGCAGGGACGCCACTTGGTGGCCATGCCTTCCCAAGAGGGAGGAGATTCCTCCCTCACTTGGGCTTCCATGACTGCCCTTATGACAGTCCTCTAATGTTCAATCTGCTCACCTACACGTGCATGCAAGGCAGGGAGCATTAATTGATTGTCCTTGGCTACCATTTGGTGCAATTTCTCTTTTTTCCCGTTGAACCTGGAATTTGCCCTACCCCGGAGAAAATTCAGAATTCATCCCTGGGTGGGGTAAATCCCATTTTGAATTCATCCTAGGGTGGGACGGATACTGAGCAAAGTGCCTGAATGTGCCAAATTGATTTTTGACCTTCCAAAATTGCTGTAAAAGTGGTTAGGACCACTGTTTAACCTCTAAGGGCTGCCCTGGGGGCTGTGTGTGTCAAAGCGATCAGTGTTTGCAGTCACATAATCAGATTGGTGCTATTTTGGTGTCTACAGATGCCCATTTTTGGAAAGCACTACGGGTGACACAGTGCTAAGCAAAAATAGATAACCAAAGCACTAATGATTAGGATTTCTTGGTAACCTAACCAACTTTTGATGCCCCAAGCATGGAAATGGCATGCATTCTTGAATCCTTGCTTTTGACGAGCGAAGGCACTCAATTCAAGTGTTAACCTTTTTCGATGAGGTGTTACTTGACCTTGGACATTGATCAGTCATGAATAGGCAAAGGGCGCAACCTTTTGTCTATGAGAACCTTGAATTCATGATTCACGAAATGCCAAGTGATTTGATTAGATTGTGATTATTGCTTGTTTACTACCCCAAGCAGGAGTGTAATTGTCTTTGTCAATTATTCTTTGAATGCATGTCGTTTTCCTTAATTGCGTGTGTGTTTGCTTATTGGTGACTAAGTGTGACTACCCCCACAAGCAACGAATCGATGAGGGAATGACCTTCATGAGAAAATCAATGAGTCGCTTGAACCAAGATGACTTGTGCAAGGTGCCCTTAGATGGTTTAGTGTTAAGTGTGTGCAGTTTTCTGACATTTAGACCTATTTTTGATGGGTGGTAACCCTTTTTGTGACGCTTTTTGGAGCTAAAATTGGCAAAAATCCATCCTCCCGTGGAGTGGTCCAGCTAAAGTAGCCTTCTTAGGGAGTAGGATAGTGACAATTTGTAACCCCAACGTCTGTTTTGCATGCTTGGGATGTCAAGTGCAACAACACTCTCATCGGGCAAGTTTATTAGTTGTTTTAGTGCATTTTTGTTCAATTTTTGTTGTTTTTTGAAATTTTTGCCCTGAATTCGTCCCAGGGTGGGACAAATTCCAGCTTAGTATTCGTCCCAGGGTGGGACGAGTGCTAACCAGAGCGCTCATCCCAGGGTGGATGAATATAAGTGCAAAAGGCCTATTTAAAGGCAAAAACTAGGGTTTGGGCTCATTTGCATCTAAATTTTCTTGCGATTTGGAGCTCTGGGGAGGAGGAGGTAATTCTACAAAGCAAAGCGCTCAAATTTCTCCTGACATCATGAGTACATAAACTGGATCAAGCGGCGGAGCCGAAGCAAGCCAATAAGTGCTCCCTAGTGTTATTGCTTTTGTTATACGTTTTAAAAACTGCAAGTTTTTGTTTAATTTTCTCTGTGATGATGTTTTCCAAAATTTAAAACTGAAACCCTGAAACTGAGCTAAACATAACCAAGACTGAGTTTACAACTAAATGACAAACGTAGTTAAAACCTAAGTAAAGAATTGTTATTGTGCTTATAACTAAAACCCTAGGATAAATGGAACGTAAAACCCTAGTTCTTAGGTTGAGCTGGTTAGTTTTAAAACGTAGGTTACAACCCTAGGTTTAAACTGTTATTTTAATTTTATTTTGTTTGTGTAGACTTTTTAGACTTAGAATACCGAAATCCTACGACTGACAATAGGACTGACAAAATATTTGTATTTTTGTTAATTAATCAGTTTAGAGTTTAAAAACCCTAGGGCTGACAAATTAATTTTTCTGAGTTTTTGTTTTGTTTTTGAATTTATCAGTTAGGATTAGAAACCCTAGGACTGACGAATGAATTTGTGTGAATTTTTTTGTTTTGTTTTTAAATTTATCAGTTAGGATTAGAAACCCTAGGACTGACAAATGAATTTGGTTGAATTTTTTTTTGTTTTGTTTTGTTTTTAAATTTATCAGTTAGGATTAGAAACCCTAGGACTGACAAATTAAAATTTTGAATTTTTGGAATTTTTGTTTTGGCTGTACATTGGTAGGCAATGTTGTATATTCATGTTATTTGTATAGTTTTTTTTCATGATTTTAATGTTTTTGAATTGTTTTCTTTTGTAGGTTGTTAAGAGCTGACACCATGTACCTATTGCTTTTGCTGAAGCACGGGGGGTGCTAACTGTGGCTGACTGGGAGTGGCTTGATGCCCTTGGGCTCAAGCAGGTGGCTTGACTAGAGCCTATGGTCAGGGATCGGGCTTATATGATGGCCTTGATCAATCTGTGGGATCCTTGGACCAACACCTTCCATATCCCAATAGGGGAGATGACAATGACCTTGGAGGATGTCTATCAACTTCTACGAATTTTGATAGATGGACTGCCAATCAGGACGTTGTCGCATGATCAGCAGATAGTTGTACTGATGCGATGCTTTGGGCATGGGGAGGATCTGGGTGTGGAGGATCTAGTGGAGAGGGCAGAAGGCGACTACCATATTGGTAGGATTTTGGTCCGATGGTGACTAGAGAGGGGGGTGTTGGGAGTGAGGCATGCATTCCTTATGGTCCTCATTTCCAACATGTTGTTGCCTGACTCGTCAAGCGCAAGGTTCCCATGGAACCTATTGGATTTGGTCTGGCGGTTAGTAGAGTGCTCGATGGAGGCACCGCTATTCATGAGGTGGGGACAGACAATGTTGGCACAGCTCTATGGGGATCTGTACGAGGTTCTTTTCTGGCAGCAGAAGGGGATTAGCTACAGATATCTATTGCATAGTTGGGCTTGGCAGCACATAATAGTGGAGAGGCCAGCCAGGTTACTATGGATGACTCGAGCAGAGATGGAGGATAGGGAGATAGGCTATGTAGTTCTGTGGCAGAGGTTTGGGGAGCAGGGACAGAGTCAACAGTGGGCAGGTGTCGTAGGGAACTATACTGATGCCCTCACTCGGCTTACTCCAGGGGAGGTGTTCTAGCACCCTTATCAGGACTGTCCAGCCTAGCCGAAGGTTGGAGAGTGGCTTTGATGGGTATGCAGGGAGCAGTGGCTGATTGGCCTGCACGGGATCGAGCATGAGTTCTTCTCTTACAGCCGGGTGACATGATAGTTTGGGGTGCACTAGGGGTTGCTTGGTGAGCCTGTGGTCTATCGACACCAAGGGGATGAGAGAACTCTGGACTGACTCGTCATCGTGTCGCCAGGCGAGGATTTAGACATGGTGATTAACATCCTAGACGTAGATGACATCGGGACTACCACAAAGTACGACCAATGGTGGGTACTATAGCAATGGTGGGGAGAGGGGCCACTGGGATGCATTGAGGCAGCAGTGGTGGGTAGGTAGGGTGCCGAGGCACTAGGAGATGATTGGGGAGCTCCCCGAGAGGATGTAGACATGGTGGAGGTGGAGGATGAGGATGTGGATCTGGGGGTTCCAGATCAGTTGGAGATGTACTACATCACGGAGCAGTGGGACCCAAAGCAGGTTGTTGTTCTAGAGATGCCCATGCCTTAGATAGATGCAGAGGACATAGAGTTAAGGTTATGCACTGAGAATGCATGGCTAGAGGGGCTGTTGCAGAGACACAATGAGGAGTTGTAGGATGCGCTACATGAGGGGGATCTCTTGCGCATGCAGTTGGCAAAGCGAGAGAATGCATTTGCTACTTACCACTGGCAGGATAGGGGTACTGATGTGGCATGGGAGAGGGATCTCCTACGGACGTAGCTGGTGGAGAGGGATAGGGTTTTGGCATAGCGCAATGATGCAAAGCTTATTACTGTCGATGGGAGATAGAGTGGTTGCAACAGGAGATAGATTGGTCTCATCATCGGATGGATATGGAGGGAGAGATTATCCATCTCGATGGGTGGTTACCTGAGCCCTTGGGAGGTGGATTGTTGCATCGAATGAGGGGCAGTGATACTGAACAGTCAGCATCATCTCATCATAGGCAACTGGATGAGGGAGGGGGTAGCAGGCGTGATGCGGGGGCTAGCAGTAGCCGCCCTGAGGGGTCCCATAGGACCCACACCATGGGGGTAGTTCCCATTACACCGATCCTGTGTGATCATGGTGGCCAATGCTTTAGGCTTGGGGATTTTTGAGCTTTTGGATTGTGTTGGGTCAGATGACTGGTTATTGTAGCCTGCGGGCATTTTTGATGATATATACAGATGACTTTATTTTGTTGATGATTTGATTTTATGTATGATGAGTGATGAGTATGGATGTATGCATGTTAATTTATTTTGATGGATGCATATGTTATGATGAATGCAAATGTTTTTTATTTATATGTGATATGCAAAATGTAATGGATGAATTGAATTTGTGTTGTTTGGTTAGGGCACCATAGACTATTTAGGACTTTAAGACTTTTTGTCCTAGAGGATTGTTGTGGTAAGTATACATGTGGTTTTTTTGTATTTTCTAATGGTAATGTGAGGATGAAAAGTAGCACAGTTGGTTTAGAAATGTAGCTAAGGTTTTCTGAAATGCAGACGGTTTTAACTCACTAGCCACGATTGTACTTTATCTTACAAGACTTTTGAACAAGGTATGAATCGGACTTGTCTTTGACCAAGCTATTTCACATCCCTGTGTGTGCAATTGAGTTCATTTATGTGGTATTTTTTAGGATACCGCCAGTGCTAGATAGGCTGTCAACCAAACCTGTACTGAGGATCACCTAATTATCTCCACTAACTCCTTTGTTGTATTTAGTCGAATTAATCTGTGGTGCTATCTAGGGTACCATAAGCTAGCTCATCCACATGCAAACATTGATCTGTACATGAGTTAATGTGACAGATATATCATCATGCGGGAGGTTTATCCCAGTGATCGATAGGCTATCCACCAAACCGATACTGAGGTTTGCCTCATGACCTATCGAAATGCTGAGATTTCTAGGGTTTCAAGTTCGACTCCCTTCTTTTCTTCAATTGTATTGGGATACTTGCTCTTTTGTAGTGATAAAAATCACTATTTATTTATATATTTTTTTTTTTGAGCAAGGGATTGGAATTTTGAGTGATAAGAATCACTATTGGATGTGCGTTTTGATGTATGCACTCTGGTGGTGATGTCAAATTTTTGGAGTTTTGACTTTTTGCAAGATTTTGATGTTTGCAACTTTTTGAGAACTGGGGATTCTTGGGGAATTGGGTAGGGAAGATGCTTGTCCTTTTGCCAACTCTCAGCATTCTTGGGGTCATTCGTACAGGGGGATGAGCAAGATAACCATTTCACTTATGGTGACCTAGAGTTTTGTGCAGGTTTCATCTTTCATTCACACAACTTGGGAATTTTATGTGTTTTAATTTGTGTTGGGATGCTACATAACAAGGTGTGATCCAAGTGGAAATCTACCTTCGTAAAATCTGTCTGACTTGGTACAGTATGTGGCTAGAAAGCTACATGACGACTGAAAGATGAAAACTCTTGATACATTAGAAGACCACTGACTCTGGTGTGGTAAAAAAAGCAGTGAATGGAGTTTGTATTGTTTTTTTTTTGGACTGCTTATAAAATGGAGAAATGTGGAACAAGATGGACTAGCGGAGTAATTACAATCTATGGTGCCTTTGACCTGTACGACTAGAAATATGCAATGTATGGGTGTAATGCTTAATGCAGCTACATATTTTTGTATTTTTGATGGATTTATTTTTGTGAATATGAATATGAGATGCGAGAAGAGATTTTTATTGATGAATTTGAGCATGCATGGAAATGAGATGCAAATTTTTGTTGTTTTTGATGATTTTACTGTTTTTGAATTTTCTTATTTTTGACCAAGCGATTGTAGGAATCCTTGGAGTATTTTGGGATTGACCAAGTGATTGTGGGAATCCTTGGAACATTTTGGGATTGACCAGGTGATTGTAGGAATCCTTGGAGCATTTTGCGATTGACCAAGTGATTGTAGGAATCCTTGGAGCATTTTGGGATTGACCAAGAGATTGTAGGAATCCTTGGAGCATTTTGGGATTGACCAAGAGATTATAGGAATCCTTGGAGCATTTTGGGATTGACCAAGTGATTATAGGAATCCTTGGAGCATTTTGGGATTGACCAAGCGATTATAGGAATCCTTGGAGCATTTTGGGCTTGACCAAACGATTGTAGGAATCCTTGGAGCATTTTGAGATTGACCAAGCGATTATAGGAATCCTTGGAGAATTTTGCGATTGACCAAGCGATTATAGGAATCCTTGGAGCATTTTGGGCTTGACCAAATGATTGTAGGAATCCTTGGAGCATTTTGGGCTTGACCAAGTGATTATAGGAATTCTTGGAGCATTTTGGGCGTGACCAAATGATTGTAGGAATCCTTGGAGCGTTTTGGGATTGACCAAGTGATTGTAGGAATCCTTGGAACATTTTGGGCTTGACCAAGCGATTGTAGGAATCCTTGGAACATTTTGGGCTTGACCAAGCGATTGTAGGAATCCTTGGAGCATTTTGGGCTTGACCAAGCAATTGTAGGAATCCTTGGAGCATTTTGGGATTGACCAAGGGATTGTAGGAATCCTTGGAGCATTTTGGGATTGACCAAGCGATTGTAGGAATCCTTGGAGCGTTTTGGGATTGACCAAGCGATTGTAGGAATCCATGGAGCATTTTGGGAGTGACCAAGCGATTGTAGGAATCCTTGGAGCATTTATGGATTGACCAAGCGATTATAGGAATCCTTGGAGCATTTTGGGATTGACCAAGCGATTATAGGAATCGTTGGAGCATTTTGGGCTTGACAAAATGATTTTAAGAATCCTTGGAGCATTTTGGGATTGACCAAGCGATTGTAGGAATCCTTGGAGCATTTTGGGATTGACCAAGTGATTATAGGAATCCTTGGAGCATTTTGGGCTTGACCAAAAGATTGTAGGAATCCTTGGAGCATTTTGGGATTGACCAAGCAATTATAGGAATCCTTGGAGCATTTTGGGCTTGACCAAACGATTGTAGAAATCCTTGAAGCATTTTGAAATGAAATTTGACTAAAGGGGTTAGGTTCCTTTGGAGCATTTTGAAATAAAATTTGACCAAAGGGGTTAAGTTCCTTTGGGGCTTGTATGATTGATTTGACCAAAGGGGTATCCCCTTTGGAGCGTTTTGAAATGAAATTTGACCAAAGGGGTTAGGTTCCTTTGGGACCTTCTTTTTTTTTTTTATTTGACCAAAGGGGTGTCCCCTTTGGAGCGTTTTGAATTGAATTGACCAAAGGAGTATCCCCCTTGGAGCATTTTGATTGATTTGACCAAAGGGGTGTCCCCCCTTGGAGCATTTTGATTGATTTGACCAAAGGGGTGTCCCCCCTTGGAGCATTTTGATTGATTTGACCAAAGGGGTGTCCCCTTTGGAGCCTTTTGATTTAAATTGACCAAAGGGGTTTTGTTCCTTTGGAGCCTTTTGATTTGATTTGATTTTTATTGTTTTGCATTTTGAATTTTGATATGAATATGAAAGGTGGTTCAGGTGAAATGAGGAGGTGAATGTGAAGTTATGTGTGTGAAAATATGGTGGAAATATAAATGAATAGCACACAAATCAAATAAACAAACAATGTTTTCTAATTTTTTTTCAAGTTTTGTTTTCGATGTTTGATTTTTTTGATTGTTTTTTTATTTTTGATTTTTTTTTATTTTTGTTTTGAATTTCAGTGAGTTTTGATGTTGTTGGAATTTTGAAGAAGTTTTTTTTTTGGATAAGAATAAAGGATCTCGATTAAGATGGTTATTAGGAACACTAGAGCCAAGCATGATTTCTCAAAAGAGTCTAGGGTACACCGCTTAAATCCCACTGGGGGGTTCGCCTAGCTCTTCCACTCTGATTCAACAATCGTTCCAACAATGGGAGATAGCTTGTACACAAGTGACCTATACCAACTTAAGGACTTCCCTATTCTGTTTAAGGCATCTAGGGGCCAAGCCGATGGAAGGAGATGAATTCCAACATCACCGGTCTGAATTGGAGGTTGGTGATTAAATCCAACCTACCAATGTTATTATGAAATGTGCAAGTGTGTGAAGGTTTTGTTTTCTATTGTTTTTGAAACAAAATGCTAAAATAAATCCTAAAATGCAATCTATGATGTGTTTTAACTTTCAATGCACACAAATTCAATGTAACACAAAGAGCATACAATTTGAAAATTTTTGACATGTTTTCTTTTTTTGGTTTTGTTGTATTTTGTGCATTTTGATTTTTTTTTTCAATGCCTATAATGCAAATGGTTATGTAGAATGCAAAATGGAAGTTAAAAACAAATATTATGTGTAAGATAAAAATACAATGTAATGATGATGCACAATTTTTTTTTTGTTGATTTTTTTTTTGTCTTTATTATATATATATATATATATATATATATATATATATATATATATATATATATATATATATATATATATATATATATATATATATTTATTTAATTGTAGTTAATCGCTGCACTATGCAGCAGTTAACTGCACAATTAACTGTACAGTTAACAGTTAACTAACTATGCAGTAAACAGTTAATTGTGCAGTTAATTGCATGTGCAATTAATTGCATAGTTAATTGTTATCTACATAGTTAATTGTGCAGTTAATTGCATGTGCAATTAACTACACAGTTAACTGTTATCTGCACAGTTAATTGTGTTGTTAGTAGTTAATTATTGTGTAGTTAACTGTGCACTATGCAGCAGTTACTATGCAGTTAACTGCATAGTTACACTTTAAAATTGTTTTATTTTTTTAATTTATTTATTTATTAAAAAAAGAAAAAAACATTTAACTCTTTTTTTTTAAAAGAAAAAAAAAAGTAAAAGAGAATTTGTGTGTTTTTTTTTAAATTGCACAATAAAATTAAAACATATACAAGTTTTAAAAACACAATACAATATATATTTTTTTAAACATAAATAATTAAAGAGAATTTTTTTTTCTAGAAACTAAAGAACACTTACCAAGATTTATCGCTTTTGAAGAGGCTTCCAGTACGAAATCCAGACCTTGTATTTTTTTTTTTTTAAATAAAGGGGTAAAAATTTATTGATAAAAAGTTTGGATTACAAAGTACAGTTGAGCCCCCACCCAGGGCTCAAATAAGCAACAAGACAGGCTAAATCACCAGAAAAGGTCAACTCCCAAAGATAACCAAAAAAAACAAACCACATTAAGTCTGAACATCCTTATGGATCAACTCCCGTAGGTGTTGAGAATCCCTAGATGGGATACTCTCCTAGTTATCAATACTCTGAGTATCCAATAGCTCAGAAGCCCTTTTGGCCAGGTAATCAGCAACCCCATTCCATTCCCTTGGAATGTGCACAAAGGATATAAATTCGAACTCTTCACTCATTCTGAGAATCTGAATGGTCACAGAGGCCAACTGCCAATTAACATCCTCCACTCTTTTGCTGTTTAAAAGATTAACCAAAATTTGAGAGTCATAATCATAAAGAATCCTATGCCAGCCAAGAGAAAACCCCCTTTGCAAGGCCTCAAGTATCGCCAGAGCTTCCATAAGATTGTTGGAGTGAACACCTTTATAAATGGAAAAGAAAAAACTGACCACGCCAACAGAATCTCTCCCAACACCACCAATTCTAGCATGTCCAGGATTGCCCCTGGACGACCCATCAGTATTAATTTTTAAAACTCCTCTAGGGGGCAGTCTCCATCTACCCTCTCTCCTAACCTTCTTGCTAAGCTAAGGAATCCTACTAGGGCTAGAAGAATTCACACCAACCCCAAAAAAACCAAGGGCCTATCGTACCTTCTCCTCCTTAGAGTCCAAATGAGGGTCCACATCACATTTACTATGGATAGTTTCTTGAACCATACACAGGATCCTTTTCCAGATCTGTTGAACAACCAAATGACTTCCCTCAAAAATGTGTTGATTTCATTCGAGCCAAATTTTCCAGATGATGCAAGAAGGGCCCAAATTCCAATCCACTTGGAGGAAGGGGGCCTTGGCTGGAGGTCTGCCCAGACTACTCCAAAACTCCACTAGGGAGAGCACATGAAAACAAGGATGGTTCCAGGAACTCCACCAATAGTGCCAAATGTCTCTGGCAAGGGAGCATTGGAAAAATAAATGAGAAGAGTCATCCTCATTCTTACCACAAAGGACACATAAAGAGGGACCCTGAAATCCCCTCTTCCTCATGTTATCCCAAGTGATGCATTTATTACGAGCTACCAGCCAGAGAAAAAAATTACATTTCGGCCAAGCAAATCTATTCCACACCTTTTTCCACCATGTGATAGGGAGACTCTCAAAATTTTGCTTATCAAGAACTTGATAACCATAGGCTACAAAGTAGGTTCCCTTGGGATTAGGGTTCCAAGCCAAAATGTCTTTATCCCTCAATGAAGAACAGTACCTCCCTGCAAGAATAAGAGCAAGCACCTCTCTATCCTCGGCCAATCCCCCTTGGGGCCATTCCTGCGGATCTTTCCATTTGTACATCTCCATATTTCCAAAATACTAGATTTTTTTAAAGTCCTCCACATGAGACCAGCTCGCTTCCAAGAAACAAATGCTTAGGGAATGTAACCTGGGATATTGAGTCAAGATAGGAGGGTGGCCATCCCAAGAATCCTCCCAAAAAAGAACATCTGATCCCTGATTGCAAATCCATAACAAACCCTGCTTAATTAGATTAGCTCCTCTTTTCAGAGTGTCCCATATAACAGAACCTTTCCCAACCAAACTGGCTCTAGGGATATCTGCCTCAGAAATACCTCTCAAGTATTTATAAGATAATATTTTAGCCCAAATATGATCTTGAGAGGTACACCATCTCCAATAAAGTTTCGCAGCCAAAGCCTGCCCAGAAAGAGTTGCCTATCGCAACCCAAGGCCTCCCTCTTGAACTGGCCTACAAATGGAATCCCATCTAACCAAACTCCATTTAGATTGATAAAGTTTTCCAGACAACAAAAATTGTCTTGATAGAGCATCCATGTCCTTGATGAAACAAGAAGGAGTTTTTTGCACAAAAAATATGTAAATGGGTAAAGCTTGAATAACAGATTTTAAAAGCAATACTCTACCTGTAGAGGATAGCCATCTGACAGTCCAATGATTTACTTTCCTTCTAAAATTATCAAGTATAGACTGCTAAGAAGATCTAGGCAGAGGATGAGATGAAATCGGGATCCCAAGATAAATGAAGGGGGGAGTCCCAACCTGGAATCTTAGAATGCCAGCAATCCTAGCTTGAATAAGAGGGGGGTATTGAAGAAGAAAATAAAGGACTTGTCCTCATTAATCACCCGTCCAAAAGCACCAAGATATATGTCAAGAGACTGTCTAATGTTTCCAGCTTCCTTGATAGTGGCAACTCCCAACAAAGCAGTATCATCAACAAATTGAAGGTGGGAAAGAGGTGGCAAACTTTTATCCCACTTCCACCCCTGAATGAGACCATGCCTGACCTGAGACTTGAGTAATCTGCCCAACCCTTCTGCCATAATGATAAACAAATAAGGAGATAGAGGATCTCCTTGCCTAAATCCCCTTGAGGCCTCAAACAGCTCCGTAGTCTCGTTATTAACAAGAACAGAGAATGAGGAAGAAGAAATACAGCTCATCACCCATCTAATCCATTCCTCCTCAAAGCCAAAAGTAGCAAGAACTTTTTGAAGAAAGGACCATCTAACTCTGTCATAGGCTTTTGCCATGTCCAACTTAATGAACATAGTTTTCTTCTTAGAAGTTTCCATTGAGTGAATAGCTTATGTAGCAATAACAACCCCATCCATGATTTTTCGGCCAGAAACAAACCCACCTTGCTCTTCAAAGATGATTTTGCTCAACCATATCTTCAACCTCTTAGCAATAATTTTTGTGATGATCTTATATACAACATTACAGAGAGCAATAGGCCTGAACATATCCAAGGAATTCACTCCCTCTTTCTTGGGAATAAGCACCACAAAGGTAGCATTTAGGGCCCTTAGCATCTGTTTGTTCTTTTGGGACTCACGGACCACTTCCAAAAGGTCAAATTTGATTAACTCCCAAAACTCTTGATAAAACTCAATCGGGAATCCATCCGGACCCGGGGCTTTCCCATTTTTCATCTTGAATACAACACTTTTTAGCTCCTCAAGGGAAATTGGATCCATCAAGTGCTCATTCATCTCTCTAGAAACAATTGAGGGAATATAGTTTAGAATAATTTTTTCTTCCTCATCATCTGAGAGGGCATCCTCCTTGAAGAGAGAGGAAAAATACCTCTTAGTCTCTTCTAAAATATCCCTGAAAGAAGAAAGCAGGGCACCCTGAGAATTAACAAGAGAGGTAAGCAGGTTACCATTACGACGAGCCTTAACAGAGTTATAAAATAAGGTTGTGTTCCTATCCCCTTCCTGAAGCCAATCTACTCGAGCTTTTTCTTCCCTCAGTTCCCATTTAGCAAGGTCTTTTACAGCTTCAGATTCCTCAACAAGAATCTCCTCTGTGAGTCCCTGATCTCTAATCTTCCTTGAGGATTCTTCCACCCTTCTAAGAGCTGCCAGCTTAGCCAAGGAAAGGTTCCCCAAATTTAGTCTATTCCATCTCTTCAATTTATGCTTAACAAATTGAAGCCACTTCATAAAGGAGTACATAGCAGTGCCATGAGGAGGTTTGCCATTAGTCCACCAGCCTCGCATGGAATCATGAAGCTTAGGATCTCGCAGCCACATAAGTTGAAACTTAAATGAGGGATTATTTTTTAGCCCTAACTCCAGAGCAGAGAGTTTGATAGGCCAATGATCAGATCCTCTACCCTCCAGAATAACAGAACTAGTGCTTCTATTATTGACAATCCAAAAACTAGAGATCAGAAACCTATCCAGTCTCTCTGAAATGGAATATTCCCCACATCTTCTATTATGCCAGGTAAATATCCCATTATCCAGCTTGATTTCAACCAAGTTCAAGGCCCGGATATGAGCATTGAATATAGAAGAAAAATGCTCAAGACGATCAATCCCACCATGTTTTTCCTCCAAACAAGTGATAGAATTGAAGTCACCAGCCCAAATCCATGGGTACAGGGGCGCCAAACTTCTCACAAAGCCAATTTGCTCCCATAAATTCACTTTACCATTATAATCAATAGGAGCATACACATTTGTAAGTAGGATGGTCTCACCAGATTCATTATCATGCCCGATCATCGAAATAGACCACCTGCTGGAAATCCAGGTAAGAGGAGAGATCTTAACTAGATCCCATAAACAAGCAAGGCCACCAGCATATCCACATGCACCAATACACTGACATTGCCCCTTTCTCCACAACATGGGAGCAATATTGAACAAACTATCAATAGCTAATTTAGTCTTCTGAATAAAAACCACATCCGGAGAATGAACACGAATCAAATCACGAACAACTTTTTGTCTGGGGATGTTGTTCAACCCCCTTACATTCCATGAAAGTACAATAATTTTTGGGGGTTATAAAAATGGGAGTCCAATGTTCTCACAAAACTTGACTCTACCAAAGTCTCCCCCATTAACTTAATTTTATCCTGGTCTTTCTTTCGACCCACCTTCATATTCTTATCTGAAGCATTTTTTTTAATTATTTTATGCTGTAATCCCAACATCGTAGGAGTTTTACAGTCCATGGATGACTACATCAATGCCTGGGTAGGAGATGGCATGTCTAAATCTGTGCCATTTTCTAAGATAACTTCACTTGCTCCTTATGAAGTTGCATTATTTATTGGCAAACCATGCAATCACACAAAGAGATACAAAGTTAGTATTCTAAAAATAAAATAAAATAAGATGGAAAAGGGGTAAGAAGACCGTGATCGCCAATTTGTATACATAAAAACACAACACCATTGCAATAAAAATGACACAATTTATTAAATTCAATAAAATCCCTTTTGATACACTTTCACCCATTTAGGGTGCATTTTACAAAGAGATGTGCCAAAGGGGAATCCCTTTTACAGATCAAAGATGGTGTCTTCGTCTCTTCATGCTACAACAATGTGAGAGGTGGGTTTGTCGTGACCACCGTGATGAGCTTTGAGCTTGTTGAATCTAGAACCTGTAATCTGCACACATGTAAATAAACAAGGGTTTAGTAGCACCTGTCACAATGAATATGATAAATGTAAATGTAAAATGACTAATGTAAATGAATATGAATAGAAGAAAACAAACAATGAGTATGGCTTCCACAGCACAATCCGGGTAGCATAACATTAGCATTTCCTTCTTCCTTTTCTTGGACATGTGATGGTTCCTTTATAGGCCTTTGAGGGTTTTGGAGGGAAGGATAGGTGGCAATCCAGAACTGCCAAGTGGCAAGGATTGGATAGCCACCTATCCTAGATAGTTGTAGTGAGTCACTAGAAGTGTCTCACTTAACTGGGGAGATGTGGCAAGTGGATAGGTGCAAGTGGAGTGATGTGTGGAGTGAGGTGTGAGATGTGGCAGGTGGGTAAGTGCAAGTGGAGTGAAATGTGGAGTGAGATGTGAGATGTGGCAAGTGTGTAGGTGCAAGTGGAGTGAAATGTGGAGGGTTGCCCCATGTGAAGGGAAAAAGGGAACAATGGTGTATGAGAGGTGGCAAAGGAGTGATGGTGATGTGGCCAAGACACATGTCAAGTTATGAGAGAGGGTATCCTAGGAGGATATTTTCCAGATTTAATAAAATCTAGAGAATATAATTATATGCAGGATTTTATGCCTAAGTCAAAACTTAGGCACATAATGTTATGTAGAACTGAAATGTTCAATGTGGATGAATAATGTGCAATAATTATATGCCTAAGTTTATATTTAGGCATATATTATTATGCAAAATTGTGATGTGTAATTCCAATGAATAAAGTGCAAGGATTATATGCCTAATTTTAGACCTAGACATATATTATTATGCATAATTGTGATGTGTAATGCAAGT
This sequence comes from Wollemia nobilis, assembly GCA_028583015.1. Lineage (NCBI taxonomy): Eukaryota > Viridiplantae > Streptophyta > Pinopsida > Araucariales > Araucariaceae > Wollemia > Wollemia nobilis. The sequence continues at coordinate 726,992 of JAQPPZ010002974.1, read as the reverse complement.
GCCTAGATTTTAGTGTCTACACTTCTTTGCCACTCATATGGTTTGAACACCCAGTGTCCAAGATCCATGTATCATTCATGTTCTGATCTACCTGACCATATGATAGAAAGAGATTTTTGGCCTCTTCCTCTTCTCCAAAGTTTCCAAACTGACTGCTCTAGCTACTACTAGCTCCTTGTGAAGTCTTAGTCCAACAGTCACGAGCATAATGGCCAAGTTTGCCACAATTGTAGCAAGATTGTTTTGACTTATCTCCTCCTTTACCTCTTCTTGATTGTTTCCCTCTATTTTGCTGTCCTCCTCTATTCTATTTTTCACTATTGTTTGATAATTCTCATCTGTTCTGATTGCCTCCTTGGTTAAGAGTTCCACCTATCTGATTATTTCTGACTCTTCCTCTATAATTTCCTTTGCCATGACCTCTACCTCTGCCTTCTTGAGAAGCAAAGGATTTATCATCTCCTCCATGACTTGTGGAAGGATTTGGCTGTAATATCTCCTCATGTGAGAGAAGTGAGCCAATGAGGGTTTCAAAAGACAGAGAAGTTAGGTCTTTAGATTCTTCTATAATGATGGCTACTGAATTCCATTTAGGAAGAAGTGTCCTCAAGACTTTCTTCACTATAACTTTAGGCTTTACATATTCTCCTAAAGTTACCATATTATCTACTACGGATTTCACACGCACATAGTAATCACCAACCTTTTCATTTTCTTGCATTTTAAGAGTTTCAAACTCTCTTTTCAAGGTTTGGAGTTTAACTTGTTTGACTTGGTCACTACCCCTATAACTTTATTTTAAAGCATTCCAAGCAGATTCAACAGTTATAAAAGAAGCTATTCTAGGGAAAATACTTTTATCAAGGGCGACATGAATGTGATAAAGGGCAAAAGAATTATTCTTCTGAGCTTCCTTTTTAGCCCTTTTATCAGCACCACTCAAAACTGCCCACTCAGAGATCGAAGGTTCAGTATATCCCTCTTCAATCACATCCCAAAGACCTTTGCCAATCAACAAAGTTTTCATTTTAATTGAAAAATACTCGTAATCACCACCATTGAACTCAGGGATTGGTAAACTAGTATTGGAAGCTATTTTAGAAAGAAAATTTTATTTCAAATTCAAACAAGTTGTACAAAGAAGTACAAAATAGATCACTGATTTAAATCAAATCTAGCTTTCTTAAAATGCTCACTGATTTTGCGTTCTTCTTGAGGATTTCCCAAAACTAGAAAGGTAAAATTGTCTGCTTTGTCATCATTGATTATAATGACTTCTTTTTCTACTACTGCTGGCTCAAGACGCCTTTTGAGAACAACTCGTTCTTCAATTGCAAGTTTCACCTCCACTAGTTCTTTTTCCTCTGCTTCTGCTTCTGCTTCTGTTGGTTTTGAATCAGGAGAGTGAGGTGTATAGCTCTCACTCATTTCAACTTCAGGATCTGCAGGGGTATAACTGTCACTTGATTGTCCTTCAGGTACTATTTCAACCGTCTCGGATTCAACTACTCTTTGCTCGAAGATATTATCTTCAAAATCTGCCACGTATCCAAAATCTGGTTTTCTCTGATGTCCTATCACTTGGTTTTCCAACTGACAAAACATTGTATAAAGTCCACTCTACTGGAATTTCCTGTCAAAGGAATCAGAAGTCTCTCTTCTCAACAGAGAGAGCAATGCATAATAGCATCCAGATGACCAAATCATCTACCCAAAATTACATCGCATGCACTGGGTTACAATAATGATGCCAAAAAAACTTTTTCACCCTTTTAATTTTTTAAACAATTTTCCAAAATTTGTTTTAATAAAGCCCTTAAATTTTTTAACAATTTTCTATATATATTTTAAATTATTTTTTAAATAAAAGTTTATTTAAAAAAACATAATAAAAAATATAAATAAAAATTATTAAATATTTTTAAAAACTTTAAAAAAACTAAATAATGAAAAATTAAATAAAAAAACCTTATTTTTTCTTGCGAAATCCCCGATGGGATTCAATCTAAGGATCTCTGCTTCCTACCCGCAAGGTCTAGCCACTGCACCACACGGCTCCGGTGAGAAGAATGTTGACTTCCACCTATTTAAACCATTCAGATGTCGACATTTACAAAAAAAATAAAAAAAATTGTATTTTTTTACCCCGATGGGATTCGACCCCGGGACCTCTATGCCGCAACCGAAAAACTAAACCAACCACGCTATGCACTTCGACAGATAATGAAAGGAACAACCAGTTCCTTATTCCATCGATGGGCAGCAAGTTTTTTTTTTTAAATGGATTAATCCCACATGCAGTGGGAGGAAGATTATGAAGTTTTCTTATATGCGCGCGATCGCATTCGTCAGCTCACCACCTTTGCTCGCCACGTCAGCTCCTAGTTCATCTAGTCAGTGCTTTGTCAGCGTTTGCCATGTCAGCTTCAGGTTCCTGCCATGTTAGTGCCCATTCATCACTCTGTCAGTGCCTGCCATGTTAGCATGCCACGTCAGCATCCTCCTCAAATCACCACGTCAGTTGTCCGCTCTACCCTGTCAGTGATTGCTCCACCACATGTTACCTCAAAAATCATGTAGTCTACGTTAGCTCTCAGCTCTTCCTAAAAATTTGTTCCCAGCTCTACACTCTGCCACCTCCTCAATCCACTCACCCAGCTCCTCGAACATGGTGTGCCCTCGAGATTCATGCCCAGCATGCTCGCCAGCTGGATCACCATGCGATCATAGGATTTGTGCCCAGCACGCTTGCCCGACCAGGCTTTGATACCAAATCTAGAAATCGGATAAGGTGGCAATATCAAATAATGCTTGATTATTATTATTATGCAGAGCCCATTACATCAATTAACCGAACATAGGAAATAGCCACTAATTTATATGAAGAGGGAAGGGAGGAAGTCGACGAAGAGGAAAAGAAGGGAGGTTGGAGGAATAAGGGGAAAGAAGGTGGAGTGATAAGGAGGAAGAGGGAATAAAGGAGAGAATGGAGGGATAAGGAACGGAGAGAATTTTTAAAAAATATCATGCTGACTATCTTAGCCGACCTCTTAGTTGACCACTTAGCTGACTAACTTTGCCAAGTGTTCACACTTGCTATAATTTTTAGGGGGTTTGTTTACAATGAGAAAATTGAAAATATCTTTAATGAAAATTTAATTTAGATGATTGGATAGAAATCCCCCTCTACACACACACACACACATGTGTGTGTGTGTGTGTGTGTGTGTGTGTGTGTCATTTTTACTCTACATATAGTCATTTTCCTCTTTCAATAACTCAAAATTATGAGGAATGATAGTTTGATCCTCAACATCTCACTTGATTCATGATATTAGGGTAACTAGTTTGCACAACCCAAGGTTCTATTGGTCTAATGAGATTTTTTGGAAGAAGAATTGAATTTATTTAATTTAGTTCTCTCAGGTCAAGAACAATATTCTTTAAAAATTATAAATCTCTCCTTTAATAAATTATTATGTGTTCCTCAAAACGTATCAATTAGTCAAGTCCAATCATTTGATTTCTTTTGAAAAGGAAAAAATTCAATATTAAATAGTTTATTATAGAATATGAAGTGTTCCAATAGGATAAGTATGAAATAGTCAATACTCATAGACTATGACTTTCCTTTCCTCTTCCTAATTGCTAGTGGAAACACATCTCTATTGTATTAATTTAGGATCTTCCTAAATTAGAGGGTAAAACAATGTTTTTTTTGTGGTTGTAGATCGCCTCTCTAAGTATGCTGACATTTGTGTTATACAACAAATATTTATCACTAGAAAAGTGGCTATGGAATTCCTCAACTCTATATTTTATTTACATGGTATGCCCAAGTCTATCATGTGTGATTGTGACCTTATTTCTATAAGAATTATTTAGAAATATTTTTTCAACCTTAATGATTCCTAGCTTAGCATGGGATCTTCCTACCTTCCTAAAACTGATGGATAAACAAAAATTATTAACAAATGTTTGGCCATATCTTTGATATGGTTTGACCAAGACAGGTAATATTAGTGGGTTAAATGGATATCTTTAACAAAGTAGAGGTACAACACATTTTGATCATCTTTCCACCAACATGTACCTATTTTAGGCTTTGTATCATCAAAATCCTCAACTTTTATAGATTATATTCTAAGGTCCTCTCATGTTGCTTAGTTTGATACATTATTATAACAATGATAGTTTGTTCTCCATCTCCTTAAGGATTATATTTATCATGATCAAAATCATATGAAGTAGTAATAGGATTTATAGTACTTATAAAGTCTCTTTGAAGTTGGTGATATGGTCTTTTTAAGGATATATCCATACAAATAAGCTTAACTCAAAACTAAGAGCATATAAAAGCTTACACTCATATTTTATGGTCCATGCAAGGTAGTTCATAAGATTACAGATGTGGTATGCAAGTTGTAGCTCCTACCTAGATCCAATATCCACCCTATTTTATAGTTGGATGAAGAAGTTCATGTTGAAAAAAAAAACCAAAAGTTATGCTAATAGTTGTGGGTGTATAATGTTTGATGTTTCCAAGTGTAGGAGCTACTAATATGGTGATAAAATAATTTGTATAAATACATGAAATGGGAGAAAGTGGTCATTCTTTAAAAAAACTTAAACTTTAAGGGCAAAGCTTTTTGAGAGGGAAAGTCATGTAACAAGTTCAACGTAACCATATTGGCTATCCCTAATCGTTGGCTCAAGCCCTTTAGGTTATGTTGAATAAAATCCTAAGCATTAAGTTTAGGGATTGTTACTTTGATAATCTATAAATAGGAAGAGATTGAATTAGCAATTCATTATTCTAACTTATGTTACCTTTATTGTGTATAGGAGACTTCACATTTTATAAGTGGCTAAGAAAATTTACCCTCTCTTATTGATCTAATTTGTTTTTCTAAGATTTAGATATAGATCTATGATATTTTAATATATTTGCTAATCTAAATTATATGAAATAATTTCTATTAAATTCTATTGAATATTTTAGATATTGTTGTTTTTTTGAAATTGTTTCATTAAACATAACCTAGAAATTTGAGCTAAATTTACCATTATTCTATACACTAGTTTTAATTTTTTAATCTTCTTGGTAAATATTTTGCAACTAAAAACTTTAGGGCTTAAGTTGAAATTATAAAAATAAAAATAGTTTTCGTTTATTTTTTTTTTAAATTAGATTTATGTAATGTATATTTATATAGTATACCTAATTTTAAATTTAATAATTAAATACACTTTATATATGTTTGAGTATAATTTATATGAACTAAATATTTTGATATTTATTACATATTTAAAAAAAATTATATATAGCTTTGAATTAAAACATTTTGAAGTATATAAAATACATATAATTTTAAACTCTATAATTTAAAAATTACTAAAAGCACGAGGATACTGAAACAAAATAGAGAATCCAAGATGCGATGCGAAATGAAACAAAAGATAACGCTAAATCCTATGAATTGAAAGTGCATGAAAGGAGAGAAGCATAAACGAATCGAAACCAAATAGGAAGACAATGTGGAAGACAACATTTGTTATTGATATGTTTCAGAACTCGGTTACAATCTGCCTCCTCCCTTTTTAGGGGCTAGGAGCGTTAAATATGTTCTTGTCACATCAACAGATGGTATTCCTTCTTCCGCATGCCCACATGTAAAATGGACAGACCAAAACATCGTCTTCACTTGCGTTTATGAGTATTGACTCCTTGATTCTCCTCTAAGGTCAAGATCCTACATTCAAGGAAATAGGAAATAGTCAGTAGCACCTGTAGACAAAATAAAACATGTAATCCCCAAGCCTACGATTAGTGAATGCAAAAAATGAATAAAACGGTAACTGAAATAGATCCAAATGAATTGAAAACTTGACAGGGGCATGAGGAGATTACCAGGAGGGCACTGTAATTGGAATAGTTGGAAAATTAGCCACAGATTCGTATTCGCTTTGAGGCGGGACGAATAGACCTGCAACAAAGTGTCAAAAAACATAGTCCCAAATGTCTAGTCCAGAAGCTTCCAAATCACCTGCAAAGTTGGGGTTAGATAATTGGGGGTATTTTGGGAAGACCCAGAAGGTCAGATTTTCCCAATTTGGCCTATATCACTAGGAATTTGATAATGCTACCTGTAAGTTAGTAAATGTGGGAAATGATAAAACATGATCAAAAATGCTCAAAACGATGTGAAATTTGAATGACAATCTATCTAAGCAGTATAGAATCAGATGCAAAAATAACAAAAAGGAAATCTACCACATATTTCTATTCATTTCGAGGTGGGGCGTTTAGAACTACGATAATTTGGGGGGCGCTCGGGGGCAGGACGCCCGCTGTTTGGGACTCTATTTCGACACCAATACACTTGGGATGGGTCCAAAACCTCTTATGGGGTGTTTTCAAAACATTTGGTAGAATATTGTAACCAAATTTTTGGGTTTGGGTCTAGATTGTGCTTCCAATAATCACCCAATAACCTCCCTCCAAAAGAGAGATCAAGGATGTAAAAGCACAATCGATGTGTGAGGATATAATTTGGCAGCACTTCATTGCTCCAAAGGCTCCTCTCTGTCTCCTATTTTTTGGTGAGAGGACTCACCAATTTATAGACCTAGTGCTTCTTTTTTTGAATGCGCATGCAAGGATGCCACTTGAGTTGCTTGTCCTATTTTGAGAGAAAATATTATTCCCTAATTTAGAGTCTCCTTGCATGAGGCCTCTAAAATAAAGACATGCATGACTGAAGTCTCTCTCCTTGATTTTAAGTCGTTCCTCGCAATTGCATGTCCTAAATTTGTAGTTAACTAGCGGACCTATCAAGGTTTGACTTTTTGCCAGTCAAACCTGCTATTCGCCTCCCCTGGGGTGAATGCTGCTAATCATACCTAGGTGGGACGAATACCAGTTTGTAATCGTCCCAGAGTGGGACGAGTAGGAGCAAAGTGCCAAAAGGTGCCAAATTGACCCTTGACATTCTAAACTGCTATTGGGAGTGGTTAGGACCACTGTTTAACCTTTGGGGGCTGCCCTAGGGGCTATGTGTGTCAATGTGATCGATGCTTGTTGTCACATAATCAGATTGGTGTTGTTTTTGTGTCTACAGATGCCCCTTTTTGGGAAGCGTTGTGCAAGGCACAGTGCTGAGTAAAAATAGATAACCAAAGCACTAATGATTAGGGTTTCTCAGTAACCTAACCAATTCTTGATGCCCCAAGTATGGAAAGGGCATGCATTCTTGAATCCTTGCTTTTGACGAGCTAAGGAACTTAATTCAAGTGTTAACCTTTTTCGATGAGGTGTTACTTGAGCTTGGACATTGATTAATCATGAATAGGCAAAGGGCGCAACCTTTTGTCTATGGGAACCTTGAGTTCATGATTCACGAATGCCAAGTGTTTGATTAGCTTGTGATTATTACTTGTTTACTACCCTAAGCAGGGGTGTGATTGTCTTTATCAATGATCCTTTGAATGCGTGTTATTTCCTTTATTGGGTATATTTTTGTTGATTGGTGACTAAGTGTGACTACCCCCTCAAGCGATGAATCGATGAGGGAATGACCGACATGAGAAAAGCGACGAGTCGCTTGACCCAAGATGACTTATGTAAGGGTGCCTTCAGTTGTTTATCGTTGAATGCTTACGCAGTTTTTGAACATTTTGACCTATTTTTGGTGGGTTTTAACCCTTTTTGTGATGCATTTTAGAGGTGAAATTATCAAAAATTCATCCTCCCGTGGAGTGGTCCGGCTATGGTAGCCTTCTTAGGGAGTAGGATAGTGACAATTTGTGACCCCAATGTCTATTTTGCATGCCATGAATCACGGGCACAAGGAACCTTTGATTGGCAAGTTTTTTGCTATTTTTGGTGGGTTTTGACCCTTTTTGTGAAACCATTTGGGGATGAAATTCTCAAAAATTTGGCCTCCCATGGAGTGATACAGCTATGGTAGCCTTCTTAGGGAGTAGTATAGTGAATATTTTTTACCCCGACGTTTGTTTTGCATTCCTGAAATGTCAAGTGCAAAAGCACTCTTATTGGACAATTTTATTGCTTGTTTTGGTGCAGTTTTGTGTAATTTTTTGTTGTTTTTTGAAATTTTTGCTCTGTAATCATCCTTGGGTGGGACGAATTATGAATGCGATGTTTCTAATGATATGATGTATGCATATGGAATGAATGAAATGATTTGTTTGTAACTTTTCGATGGCACCATAGACTGTATAAGATTGACTGGGTTGCTATACTTATGGGATGGCTTTGTGGAATGACTTTGCATTTGATAACTTTGTTTTTGTATTTTTTGTATTTTTTGTATTATTTGATGGTGCTATAAGTAATGAAATGTACCAACTATTTATTTATTTTTAAATGTAGTTAAGCTTTTCTGAGATTCAGATATTTTAACTAACTAGCCAAGACTGTACATTTATCTCGCAAGACTTTTGAACAAGGTATAAATCCGACTTAAGTTTAACTAAGTTATTTCACATCCCTGTGTGTGCAATTGAGTTCATTTATGTGGTATTTTTTAGGATACTTCCAGTGCTAGATAGGCTTTCAACCAAACTTGTACTAAGGATCACCTAATTAGCTCCACTAACTCTGTTGTTGTATTTAGTAAGATTAATCCACAGGACAATCTAAGGTACCATAAGCTAGCTCATCCACATGCAAACATTGGTCTGCTCACACTTAAAGCTAATGTGATAGACATATCGTCATGCGTTTAGGATAATGCCATTGTCAGGTAGGTTGTCCACCAAACTCATAATTAGGATCACCTGGATGGTTTTCGAATGCTGAGAATTCTAGGAATTCAAGTTCAGGATTTGTATTTGCTCAATGTGTTCGGATATGTGCTCGTATACATAGTGATGAAAATCACTATTTATTTTTCTCTTTTGTTTTTCTTTTTTAGTAAGGATTTTGAATAGTGGTGATAACCACTGTTATTTGATTTTAGATTTTGAGCTTGGTAAGGTTGAGCTTGTAGGTTTTTGGCTTATGAATGACCTTGATCCTCTTGGCCTTGGGGATGACTACCCATCCTATTTAGGGATGTGTAGTACGAATCCTTATGACTTTGGGAACCAAAGGGGATTAGGGATATTATGAAGTAATGGCATTGATATTTTAGACCTTGGGGATGACTACCCATCCTGTTTAGGGATGTGTAGTACAAATCCTTATGACTTTGGAGACCAAAGGTGATTGTGATGATGGCTTGTTGGGATTTTTCTTTGGAATGGCATTGATCCTTTTAGGCCTTGGGGATGACTACCCATCCTATTCAGGGACGTGTAGTATGAATCCTTATGACTTTGGGAACCAATGGTGATTGGAATTTTTTCTAGTGATGAAAACCACTATTTAGGAGGGGGAATGGATAGGGAAGATCTTGTCATTTTGTCAATTCTCAACACTCTTGAACCATTCGTACAGGGGGATGAGCAGGCTAATCTTTCACCTATGGTACCCTAGACTACTTTGTAGTTTATTTTTGCATTCACATGACTTAAGAATGATTTTATGTGTTTTAAATTGTGTAGGGATGTTACATAATGAGGCATGATCCAAGTAAAACTTTCCCTTGTAAAATTCGTTTAACTTTGTACAGTTTTTGGCTAGAAATTTAAAGACAGTTGAATGATGAAAACCCTATATACATTAGGAGACAACTAACTATGCTAAAAATGGGAATGGTGTTATTCTGGATGTATGTTTTTATAAAATGGATGGAATGTGGAAAATGATGGAATTGCCGAGCAATTATAGTCTATGGTGCTTGTGACATGTATGACCAACAAATATGCAATGTGTGGATGTGATGCCTAATGCAACTTATATTTTTGTATTTTGATTTTTACGAGTATGCATGGAATGGAGATGCAATTTTTTTATTTATTTTTGATGATTTTATTGTTTTTGTTTGTTTTTGAATATTTGTTTTGACCAAGCGGTTATGGTAACCCTTGGAGCTTTTGGTGTGACCAAAGGGTTTATGGATACATTTGGAGCATTTTTGGGGTTGACCAAGCGATTGTGGGAATCCTTGGAGCTTTTGGTTTGACCAAAGGGTTTATAGATACCTTTGGGGCATTTTGGGTTTGACCAAGCGATTGCGAGAATCCTTAGAGCTTGATAAGACCATGCAAAAACCTGCTTCTTCTCCTTGAGAAGTGCAATGTAGTCGACTTGCTCTTTGGGGGATAAAGTTACTCCCAACTTGATGATTTGCAAATTTACTAGATCTAAGCCGATGTCTACGTCAGTCGTCTCCTTGACCGACATGTGGTACCCGTCCTCCAACTGATGTGGAGTTGGGATCAAGTGGATATTGTTTACTAAATTTAGATCATCATTCGGAACATTGGGTTCCTCTTTAGCATGGAAGACATCCTGAGTCTATCCTGGGGTGAAATGGAACATCCCACTACAAGGCCAGTACTCTGATGGGGATGGTGGTGTGTCAGCGTGATCCTAGTCTATAGCATTGAGGTCTAGATGCAATGGCCATGTTGGATCGGCTGGATTATGGATGGGGGTGGTTAAATCAATGGAGATCATGTTGATGAAATTATTTTGGTCTCCATTACCACGGGTGTGGTTACTCGGACATACTAGGTGATCTTTGTGCTCTAAATCTGGCTTTGTGGGTACTGACACAAATGGATCGGCCCTGTGTGCGGATAAGAGGACAGGATTTGCCCTAGAAACTGATGGCTCTATAGGGTCTCTAGGTGGAAGGTGCTCTCTGTATACCTGGAGTTGCGGGTGCAGTAAGTGGTCCAACTACGCCGGGTTGAGGTGCCACCTATGTCTCGGCCCGATGTGTAACTGTTCAAACATGTCATCTATGTCCAAGGGATATTGCTACTATCACATATGATTAAGATAAGCCATCTCAGTTTCATCTTCATAATCACTATTAGAGATCCAAAGGCCTTCTTTGGCTTTAACAGCTATTTGCGACATATGAGGCTCGTCCTGCTCGAGCAAATTAATGTGGTCCCATCGAGGTTGTTTCACTCTCTATGGGGGGACCTGATTCTCTTGAGGTGGCATATGTTCAATTGGAGCATCCAAAGGGAACATTGTCAGGAAGCTCTCATGATCATCATCCATGGGAGTCACCTGTGAATGATTGCTATCAAACTCGAAAGGATCCCAAGGCGCTATCTCGTATTCTGACTCGTCTTCTAAAGACCCTTCTTGGTATTTTCCATATCCCTCTTGTAGGTGAGTCCTCGAACTTTCTCCTTTTTTGATCGAAGGGAAAGGGTTGTTACATTCAACAAGGTTGGTTGTTAGCAATGGGAGATAATCTCCCAATGTATATGTTGTGTTAGGGTTGGCATATGGATCTAATGCCAACCCATCCTTGTTGCCTATCCCTAGGTCTTGCATGATCTCTACCAAGATGTCAAGGGGCAGGGGGTGGTTGAACCCTACTCCTGACTTGTCATACGACATTTGATATCTCGGTTGACATAGAACACACACTCCTTGTTCATATATGCCCAACCCATATCCATGCCAATTACATTGGCCAAGATATCTCAAAGCAAAATCTGGGTTGGAAAAATAGTTGACATCCTCAGCAAAGGGCTCCTCATCTTCGTATTCTTGCATGTAAGGTTCAATACCATTATCCAGGCCCCCATAAAAAAATTTTTTCTGATTGGGTGGGTAGCCTAGAGGAACCACAGAGCCGATGGGGAGGCGAGGTCTCCCCATGTCTTGCATGGACTCAAGTGCGGATGTTGCTACAATGTTCCACACTAGATACTCCCCCAGGCTTGTGTTGGCCATATCAATGGTGATCGTTGGTGGTTGAGGGGGATCGAATGGGAGTTCTTCCGGAGTCCACTCCATGTAGGGTGAACTAGGTGTCTCGACTTCCATTTGGCTAGGCATAACTTCGGTAGATATGGTTGAGACTAGGGGTGGTTCCTCTTCCAGGGGTTTCTTTCCCTTGTCCTTTGTTGTGGCCACCATAGGTGGCATCATTGTTGAAGGAACAAATGAGGAAGATGGACCCGACTGGGGATTTAATGGACTTTTCAATGGGGACGCCTACGAAATCGAACCCTGTTTAGATGGATTCAGCTAAAAATCCAAATGTGTTGATGGCAAGGTTGACTGTGACATTTGTTGCACCGTATTGTAGTACTTGAAGGGCTCTAAGTCTGCTGGGACTACATGCACCTATCCTTCAAATGTATACTTTAGGAACTAATGAGCTATTGAAGGGACACACTTCATGTCCCTGATCCAAGGCCGAACCAACAAGATATTATAGGACATTTCACCTTCCAAGATGTGGCACAATGTATGAATAGTATTTTGTCCCACTTGGATGGGTAGGACAATTGTGCCAACCATCGAGCATATTGCATCATTGAATGCTTGAAGGGTATAGGTGGAGGCCATGATGTGAGATACCGGCAACTTTAGATGTTTCAATGTTGTTGTTGTAATGATATTACTAGATGAGCCAATGTCCACCAACACCCTCTTATATGGAATCTCGTTGACCTGTGCAATGATGTGCAGGGGTGGATCTGCCACATCACCAGTTGCTGATTTCAATTCATCTTCTCTAAAGGTGATGACCAATTTTATACATTATTTTACATGTCCCAAAAAATTGTTGAAAGAATTTGCTTCATGGGGCTACAGCTCGATGGATTTTAATATCTCCATTAGAGCCTCCCGATGGGGCACTGATTGTTGAATGAGCTTGTATATGGAGAGCCTAGTCGACGTGGTCCTTAGAATTTGGGTAAGTCTAGTCCAAATCGTGGCCACTAGTCTAGGCGAGGGAGGTTACGTAGGGTGCTATTGAGGTTGTGACATCGATGGAACTTCTCCGGTGGCCGCCGTGGGGGCAGCTCCTGGGTACCTCCTGTTCCTAGTCACTATGCTTATCATCCCTACATACCCCTGCATGGGGAAATTTTGTTGCACCTCATTGACTTGAAGGGGTTTTTCCTGCGCATCATGGGTAGGTAAGGGGTCTCTAAAGACTCCCATCTATTGGTTTTTTGGCACTACGGGGTTTTCCACCGCCAACGTCTTGTTATTGATTAGGTCTTGCACCAAGCCTTTAAACTTCCAACATGCATTAAGGTCATGTCCCTTCCATCTATGGAACCTACAGTACAAGTCCTCCCTGTACCCCTTAGGCTTTGGTGCATCAGGGTATATGGTTTGAATCTCTAGCAGGTTGATCAAGTTTGTCACTGACAAGCGGTCAAACAGGGAGTCCCTGGACTCTATGTAAGGTGTGAATTGTTGCCTAGGGTGATGCTGCTAATTTTGTTCTTGCATCTAGTTTTCTCTATCATAAATATTAGGAGGCACCACCTGATAGTTAGCCTTTTGATTTTGTGTTGCTTGTGGAAGCTTAGGGACGTTTATAGCAACCTGATTGACCGTAGCGGGTTTCTGTTGCATGGTCCCTATTTTGGTGTTCTTAGACAATTCTTTCTTCTTTGGCTTGACAATCTCGCCATCCTGTATCTTGATCTCCTCAATGATTCTAGCTTGCACCAAAGCTTCCTCTAAAGTGGCATATTGCTACAGCTGCAATAGCATGAAGATCGATCTCAAACAGCTCTTTGAGAACATTTGGGTCAGGTCTGACATGGGAGGGAGGTAGGGAAACTTTGAAAACAACATCCTCCACTAGTTCCCATATGCCACCATAGTTTTTTCCTCATACTATCTGAGGCTAGCTAGGTCACTTAGTGATGCCCTTTTCTTGGTGTTGAAGGCGAAGTGTTCAAGGAACACATCCACTAGCTGATCTAAGGTACTAATGCTATGTTTTGGCAACTGAGTGAACCAATCTGAGGTAGGGCCTACGAATGTGGTTGTAAATGTTCTTAGCAACAAAGCATCATTGTCCTAAATTCCAAAGTACTAGCTCAGGAATCTAGTCGCATGCTCTTGGGCATCCTCCTCCCCTCTAAAGAGTGCCAACTGGGGCAGTTTAAAGTGTTCACAGTATGGAGGTGCCAGCACTGACGAATGCACAAGATGACTATAAAGTTGGCATAAAGTGGGCTTTTGGGGCCCAGAAGTCTTGGTCTCCATAGACTCTAAGTGCTCTAACAGCGCTTTATATGCATCGAAGGATTTAATTTCTTCCTCCTTAGTTTGCTCTCGTTGTGGGTTGTGAGGAACTTGAGGCCTATGGAGGGGTGGCTAGATAGCACCCCCTCTGCCTTGGTAGGGCATTTCATCCTGCTCTTATTCTTGTTCATACTCCTCATAGGCTTCTTGAGGAATGCCTGGATGAGACCTATAAACATGGGTGGGTGCCCACAGAGGGTGCCCATCATTGTTTCTGGGAGTGGACTCCCACTCAGTTCTAGGAGGTCTCGGAGGTAGCACTTGGTAAGGTCACGGGGACCTGTCTCACACCAAGGGGTTGCACCTCTCATACACTTCTACTTTATGCACGCGATGGGTTGGGACCCTCTTAGGCACATTGTTATGAAGCAATTCGACTATCTGACACTGAATGCGCTATTTTCTAAGGTGGTACAGATGCTCTAACTATTGTTGATCTTGCATGAGCTACGTGATTTGCACTTGGTAGGCGGTATGTGTGGCAAATTCCAAGTCAATTTGTTTCGTTGTCTCATGTTTAGGAAGCCTAGATGCCTCTCCTACATGTCTATCTCGGTCGTGGTGATCCAAGACCCCTATGGGTTGCTTTCCTCTATCGAGGTTAGTGGCATTCACCTAAGGCTCTGGCCTCAATGGGTGATCCTGATACATAGAAGGTGTGAAGGTGCATCACTCCTGTGCTGTGTACTGCTCTTGAGGAATGTAGTGGTCTTCCTCGTACTGCCCTTCGTATGCATGAAAGGTGCAGGAAAAATTGTATTTCCCTATCTACAGAGCCTTACGCTATGGATTTGGTCTAGTGTTTCTAACAGTAATAAGGGGTAGAGGAGGGATGACGAAATCATGTGGCCCCTCCTTATGGACCCTATGTTGCTCTAGCACTTCATCACTAGGCCACTCATAACGAGCTTCTAAGGGAGGCCTCCTGTCTATGTTGAGTGCCACGTGTAGGTTCTCCTCTTGAAAGAATCTATGCTGAGTGGGGGTGACCCTCAAAGAGATGCCTCTATAGTCTTGTTCTGTGATGGCATGATGTGGACTATCTTGTGTGTTAGGTCACCAAGGCGGGATGACCAAGTCCTTAGGACTATATCGGAGGTGACTTGTCCCCCTTTGTGCACTCTTTGCAGCTCCTGCCCGTGATTGGGCTTGGCTACGGGTGTACACCATGGTGATTTTTACCTAAAGATGTGTATATTTTTATCTTCTTTTAAGATTTCTTATGCTTACACTAAAAGGAATGGAAACACACAATCAAAGCAATGGTTATCTTTTTTATAGATTAAAAGTGTGCCCTAAACCTGGTTTAGTGTGTTTTGATTTTGTTTTGAAAGTTTTTGTAAAGAACGTTTAAATGCAATATGATGGCTCTTTTGACTCGTAAAAATCGTTTCCCCTTTGATATACCATTGTCAAGCCGATATACCAAACTCTCTATATACCCGCCCTTACGTGAGGGAAACTATTGGTACGTGAGAGCAGATGGTACGTGGAACGTAGTTGGTACGGAAGGGGAATCACTCTATTTATGACACCTACCATAGAAGACTTATCCTCATGCACTAGGAATCACCCTAACTATACTTGGTCAGCTTTCATCAGGATTTATGTCTAGCAACAATCACGATCGGGGTTATGTATGCAGTATCTCAAGCCAAGGTGGTGATGAAATCCATCATTGGTCTTGCTCAAGGGTTGGGGTTTTACGACCAACTCCTTTGTTATTTTAAATTACCATGTGGTGTGTGGGGTTATTTTTAAGTTGCATAAATGAAGTAAACAAGCATTCAAACTCTCTTATGGAAGAAAATAACCAGAGAAAATAAAGCAAAAATTGACAGAAGGTATTTAGGACCCCTACCTCCTCATTGCCCAAATCAGATGTCTCTGAATTTCTGCCCTAAAACTGCATAGAGAGATATTCGTCCTGGATGAAATTAATAATAGAAATGTATTTTTCATAGGGTGGGGTGACTGCCCATTTGTCCCTAGGTAAGATGAATTCCAGCTCTATACTTTTCATAGACTGAAACGAACAGCAGTCCAACATTTGAAAACTTAGTACCTGTAAGAAAAAACAAGCAACTTCTGATCAAAAAGTTAATATTAAAATCAAGGGATAGAGGTCCCACTGTGATCACCACTGAAATAATGAGGATATGGAAACAAAATGGAGAAGCCAAGATGCTATGCGAAATGAAACAAAAGATAACACTAAATCCTATGAATTGAAAGTGCTTGAAAGGAGAGAAGCATAAGCAAATCAAAACCAAATAGGAAGCCAATGTGGAAGACATCCCTTTTTATTGATATGTTTTAGAACTCAGTTACAATCCGCCTCCTCCATTTTTAGGGGCTAGGAGCGTTAAATATGTTCTTGTCACATCAACAGATGGTATTCCTTCTTCCGCATGCCCACATGTAAAATGGGTAAACCAAAACGTCACCGCCACTTGTGTTGATGAGTATTGAGTTCTTGCTGCTCCTCTAAGTTCAAGATACTACATTCAAGGAAATAGGAAATAGTCAGTAGCACCTGTAGATAAAATAAAACATGCAATCCCCAAGCCTACAATTACTGAATGCAAAAAATGAATAAAACGATAATTAAAATAGATACAAATGAACTAAAAACTTAATAGGGGCATGAGGACATTACTAGGAGGGCACTATAATTGGAACAGTCAGAAAATTAGCCACATATTCGTATTCGCTCTAGGGCAGGACGAATAGACCTGCAACAAAGTGTCAAAAAGCATAGTACCAATTGTCTAGTCTAGAAGCTTCCAAATCACCTGCAAAGTTGGGGTTAGCTAATTGGGGGTATTTTGGGAAGACCCAGAAGGTCAGATTTTCCCAATTTAGCAATTATCACTAGTAATTTGATAATGCTACCTGCAAGTTAGTAAAGGCGAAAAATGATAAAAACATGATAAAAAATGCTCAAAACGATGTGAAATTTGAATGAAAATATATCTAAGAAGTATAGAATTAGATGCAAAAATAACATAAAGGAAATATTCCATAGATTTCTATTCAGTCCGGGGTGGGGCGTTTAGAACTCGGACAGTTTAGGGGGCACCCGGGGGTAGGATACCCACCGTTTGGGACTCTGTTTTGACACCAATCCACTTGGGATGGGTCCAAAACCTCTTATGGGGTGTTTTTAGCAAATTTGGTAGAATATTGTAGCCAAATGTTCGTGTTTGGGTCTAGATTACGGTTCCAATAATCACCCAATAACCTCCCTCCAAAAGAGAGATCAAGGATGTAAAAGCACAATCGATGGGTGAGGATATAATTTGGCAGCACTTCATTGCTCCAAAGGCTCCTCTCTATCTTCTTTTTTGGGTGAGAAGACTCACCAATTTATAGACCTAGGGTCTCTTTGTTTGAATGCGCATGCGAGGGTGCCACTTGAGTTGCTTGTCCTATTTTGAGAGAAAAGATTATTCCCTGATTTAGAGTCTCCTTGCATGAGGCATCTAAAATAAAGATATGCATGACTAAAGTCTCTCTCCTTGATTTGAAGTCGTTCCTTGTAATTGCATGTCCTGAAGTTGCAGTTAACTAGCAAACCTATCGAGGTTTGACTTTTTGCCAGCCAAACCTGCTATTCGCCTCACCCTGGGGCAAATGCTGCTAATCGTCCCTGGGTGGGATGAATACCAGTTTGTAATCATCCCAGGGTGGGACGAGTAGGGAGAAAAGTGCCAAAAGGTGCCAAATTGACCCTTGACCTTCCAAACTGCTATTGGGAGTGGTTAGGACCACTGTTTAACCTTTGGGGGCTGCCCTAGGGGCTGTGTGTGTCAATGTGATCGGTGCTTGTTGTCACATAATCAGATTGGTGCTTTTTTGGTGTCTACACTTACAATTTTATGTTTAAATTTTTCATACTATGCTATAATTTTTTTTTTCTAAGTAACGATGTATTTACAGCGGGCTTTTGTTAAAGGATCCCAAAACCTTAGTTACATAGATAGTCGAGGTTGCAGTTGTGATTAAAAACTGGGGCTGCGCCCTTCGACAACAAACCAGGGCCCAAGGCCCTATTGCCTACAAAAATACAAACCAATTTTGAAATGAGTACATCAAAATTTGGCCTGTGGCCAACAAAATATGACAAAATTGTAAGATGGCACACGCTAAAACTACAAAAAACTTCTCGTCGCCACTTTAGGAAGGTCGGTATCCTAGCCTGGTCTGGATGGGGCCCAACCTGATAGATCAGCTCCTTTCCCTATCAAGGCCATCGCCCAGCTTGCACTGGAGTTTGGCCAGGGCACTGGCCGCTGGGGAAGCCTCTTTGGCAAAAGCAGTTAGGGAGCCAATAGTAATGTCAAGGAGAGCTCTACTCGCTAGGTTTTGCATCTTGATTCTAGAGTTATAACTAACTTTGGTGGCCTCTGAGGCCTCCACCTTGGCATTATTGGAGCTACCTACAGCCCTGCTGATTCCTAGGGCCAAGCCTCTATGGATTGAGCTAGTGCCAAGGGTTGGGCCCCGCATGGGCCCTGGATCAGAGTTCTACATTTTTGGGTGGGCTTGCACCATTTCATGGAAGGGGAGGCTTCAAGGGATGGGGTCTCATTGGATTTGGAAGCTACAGGGGAAGCCCTGGTGGAGTTAACCACTTTAGGGGGGACAGAGGTCAAGGGAGGAATGTAGTGAAGCTACGACTGGTTGGCTAGGGTATGCCTATACAAGATGGCCATGAGCCCTTGGTGGGAGGTCCTAGAATGGTTCTTGTGAGCTCAGTCGATGGTGAGGCCCAAGGAGTAGAGGAGAAACTAGGGGGTGCTTACCAACGTGGCTCCATGGAGGTAGTTATAGAAGCTGAGATAGAAACTATAAAGTCGTTGGTCTAGATCATCGTAGGTGATGTATTACATCACTAGGATGATGGCTTCATCGAAGGGGACCAGGAGGTCAGTGCGGAAGAGATTAGCTTTGTTCCACTGCTACTTGAGATAGCTCCTCATCCCAATTGTGCTTATGCCATCGGATGAATCTACCTTTCTTATCATGATGCAGACCTATCACCTCCATCAAAAATTCTTTGGTCACTTTGAAGTGGAGCCCCTTCACTTTGACTTCTCCATCATTCCAGGTGTCAAAAAAATCTTGAGTAATATATTTGTCGGCCCCTATGAATTTACTAAAGAAAGGGGTGAATTTCTTGGCATTGGAGAATAACCTGGATGACTCGCTTAGGTTAAGAGTAGAGGGCTCAAGGAAGAAGGTATTGGAATCCATGAGAAACAAACTGATAGAACAGGGACAGGGAAAATAGGGGTGGCCTAACCAGCTACGCGGGGATGGGGGGAAGGGGAAGTAGACAATAATGCGGGAGAGCTCTACGCATGATAGGTTTAAAAACTTGTAGGGGGGTGCAGAGGAGGGGAAGGGTCACTGACATCGTGAAGGAGTGCTTGGGTCAGGGAGCGACACGAGCTAGAAGGAGCTGAGGTGACATGGCTGTCGGATGCCATGTGGGCCAAGGGAGGGGGACCAATGCCTGCGCTCCATATGACATGATCTAAACGGGGGGCTAGCTTGGAGAAACCTCATGAGATAGAGTCATGGATGAACTGACTCAACATGGGAATTTGATGGCACAACATCCAAGGTAGGAAGGTCAGAATGGGACACCGTGCACTCCAACTTGGACTTGCCAAAAATACCAGTCGGGCTTCATGAAAGTCTAACATGGTCATTGAAACTTGCCACCACAAGTGTGAGCTTGAACGGATTGGCTAGCACACTAGCAAAGGGGGCTCTAGGGCCAATCGTCATGGCGAATCAAGAAGGAGAGCCCACTGACCATTGGGGGCCATGACAACGCAACTTTGGGGCCCCGTCTCGGGGCAGAATAAGTGTCTGGGCCCTCATTAGAGCTAGGATTGTCTTGCAAAACTATTTGGACCAAAGCTTCAGGGAAGTTCATGGTCTAGGTGGTGCAGTATTTTGCTGAGGTGGCCTGGTTGGCCATGAAATCATCTACCCTATTGCCTTCCCTATATGCATGCCGAAAGGTGTGGTCAAGGAGTCCTTGGAGGATGGTGAGAGCTTCCCTAATGGAATTGTGAATGCGCCAAGAGTTGATTCTCAGGCTATGAGCAACTTTGATAATGAGTTGGGAATCACCCTCGATGATGACTTTTGAGGATGACTCCTTGAGGGTGTGTAGACACCAAAACAGCACCAATCCGATTATGTGACTGCAAACACTGATCGCTTTGACACACACAGCCCCCAGGGCAGCCCTCAGAGGTTAAACAGTGGTCCTAACCACTTTTACAACAATTTTGGAAGGTCAAAAATCAATTTGGCACATTCAGGCACTTTGCTCAGTATCCATCCCACCCTGGGATGAATTCAAAATGGGATTCGCCCCACCCAGGGATGAATTCTGAATTCGCTCCTGGGTAGGGCGAATTCCAGGTTCAACGGGCAAAAAGAGAAATTGCACCAAATGGCAGCCAAGGACAGTCAATTAATGCTCCCTGCCTTGCATGCGCGTGTAGGTGAGCAAATTGAACGTTAGAGGACTATCACAAGGGCAGTCATGGAAGCCCAAGTCAGGGAGGAATCTCCTCCCTCTTGGGAAGGCATGGCCGCCAAGTGGCGCCCCTGCATGCCCATCCAAAGAGACCCCTTGGGTCTATAAAATGGTGAGCTTCCTCACCCCAAAAGAGGAGAGGTTGGAAGCATTTTTAAGCAATGAAGTGCTGCCAAATTGATACCACGCTTTACCTTTGATTCACCTCTTCCACATCCTTGATCTCTTTCGCAAGGGAGGTCATTGGGTGGTTATTGGAAGTGTGAATCCGGATCCAAAACCCGACACTTGACCACATCGATCTACCAATTCACCGACAACACATTACAAGAGATTTTGGGCCCATCCCAAGTGGATTGGTGCCGAAATCAGGTTCCAACGGTGGGCGGCCCGCCCGGGCGCCCCGCACTGCTGCGAGCCTAATCTTCTTTTTTTAAGAACGATTGGGAATTCATGGCAGATTGTTCTTTTTGTCATTTGTTTATTTTGCATTCCATATTATGCTGCTTAAATAGCTTGTAATTCCGATTTCATAATGCTTTGATCAAATCTTATCATGTTTTATCGCTTTTGTTGTCCTCACTAACTTGCAGGTAGCAGCATCAAATTCCCATTGATGGAGGCCAAATTGGGGAAATTTGACCATCTGGGTCTTCCCAAAATGCCTCCAATTAGCTAACCCCAAGTTTGTAGGTCTTTTGGAGCTCCCTAGATGCGACATTTGGGGCAGTATCACTTCGGCGCTTTGTCGCAGGTGAATTCGTCCTACCCCAAAACGAATTACAGTCGAATCCGTCCCGCCAGGAGCGAATTCAAATCGGTGAGGAATTTCTTGACTGTTCCTTTTGCAATACCTTCTTGGTGATGTTCCTTTGTCTTTGCCAAATTTTCATGTCTATTTTGATAAGTTTTAGTTATCCTTTTATTCAGTTTCATGCATGCATCCTTCATTGTAGGTTTGAGAGATCAAATGCTTTGTCTTATTCGTAGGTGCTACTAATGATTTTGTTGTTTCTTTGAATGCAGGAGGAGCAGCAAGGATCAAAGATTCATTCACACCAGCGGTGGCAACACTTTGGCCCGCCCATTTTACATGTGGGCACGCGGAAGGAGGATCACTAGTCACTATTGTAACCAAAACATGTTAACGCTCCTAGCCCCTAAAAATGTGGGAGACGTCTTTGTAACCGATATTGAGAGAGTATAAATAAAAAGGGTTGTGCTTTCTATACTTCTTTCATTTCATCTCAATTCGTCTCTTTTCCCTATTTCATGCATTTCAAATTTCTAGGATTAAAGCGTTACATTTCGTTTTGCATTGCATAGCTTTAGTGTTTCTTTTCAACTTTCGAAATCTCATGCTTTCAGTGGCGATCATGGTGGGACCCTGTCCCCTAATTTTTGAGATCAAGAAACTGATCAAAATTTGTGTTTTCTTGCTTACAGGTGCCATTTTTTGAACTCTGACTGTTGTTCGTTCCAGCCTGTGGCGAATACAGTACTGGAATTCGTCTGACCCTGGGACGAATTCGAATTCATCTCAGCCTGGGATGAATTCTATTCTGGTATTCATCTCACCCAGAGACGAATTTTTGTCTGCAGTGCGAGTTTCGAGATAGCCGATTTGGGCAGAAAAGAGGTAACAGTTTTTAACAGTTCCTATCATTTTCTTGTTTCTGTTTTCTATTTTCTGTCCATTCTTGCTTGCTTAGGTAAAGATGTTGTTGCTTGTTTCAATTTTCTTAAAATAAACCCCACACACATCACGTGGCACTTTTAAACCAAGGAGTTGGTCGTAAAACCCCAGCCCTTGATCAAGACCAACGGTGGATTTCATCACCACCTTGGCTTGAATATTTGCATCCATTACCCCGATCGTGACTGTTGCTAGACGTAAATCCTAATGAAAGTTGACCGAGTGTAGTTGGGGTGATTCCCAACACGCGAGGATAAGTCTTCTATGGTAGGTGTCATAAACAGAGCGATCCCCCTTCCGTACCGCCTATGTTCCACGTACCATCTGCTCTCACGTACCTATAGTTTCCCTCACGTAAGGGCGGGTATATAGAGAGGTTGGTATATCGGTCTGGCAATGGTATATCGAAGGGGCGACCAATTTTGGGAGCCATAAGAGCCTTCATTTTGCATTTAAACGTTCTTTACAAAAACCTCAAAAACAACAACAAAACACACTAAACCAGTTTTAGGACACACTTTCAACCTTTAAACGAGATAATCACCGTTTGTGTATGTGTGTGTTCTTTTCTGTTTAAGTGTAGCATAAAAAAATCATAAAAGAGATAAAAATCTGCTTAGCTTGTAGAAGAGCACCACCATGGTGTACACCCATAGCCAAGCCCAATCAAGGGCGGAAGCTACAGAAAGTGTACAAGGAGCGGGCACAAGTCACCTCCGCTTTAGCCCTAAGGACTTGGCCATACCGCCTTGGCGGTCTGACCCACAAGAGAGTCCACATCATTCCATGTCAAGGTGGAATTATAGGGACACCCCTCCGGGGGACACGCCCATTCATCACAGCCCCTTTCGGGAAGAATCTTTACATGTGGCACTCAACGTAGATAGAAAAGCTCCCTTAGAAGCTAGATATGAGTGGCCACCATGCGATGAAGTGCTAGAGAGGCATAGTGTCCATGAGGAGAGGCCACATGACTATGGCATCCCTCCTTTGCCTCCCATCACTGTTAGAACCAATAGACAAACCCCAGAGCGTAGGGCTCTCCAAACAGGGCAAGCTAACTCCGCCCACCCCTTTCACACCTACGAAAGGGAGTACGAGGAAGACCATCACATTCCTCGAGAGCAATATATAGCATGGGAGCCTTGCGCTTCCGCACCTGCTAGATACCATGGTTACCCACTAAGGCCAGAGCCTCGGGTAAATGCCACCAACCTCGACAGAGGGAAGCAACCCATTGAGATCTCGGATCATCACGACCGAGGCAAATGCATAGGAGAGGCATTCAGGCCTCCTAGGCCCAAGATGGTAGACCAAATTGACCTGGCAGTCACCAGACATGCCACCCACCAAGCCCAGATCACGCGGCTTGAGCAAGATCAGCAGCAGCTAGAGCGTCTATACCGCCTTAACAAGGAGCGCATTCAGCGCCAAACAGATGAGCTGCTTTATAACCTACCTGAGAGGGTTCCAACCCCTCGCACCCAAAGAGTGGAACCATATGAGAGGCATAATCCCTTGGTGCGGGATAGGTCTCCGTGACCTCATCAAGTTTTGCCTCCGAGACCCCATAGACCTGAGAGGGAGGCCACTCCCCGAAACAATGATGGGTACCCTCCACGGGGACCCACTCAGGGTCATAGGTCTCGCCCAGAGACTCCTCAAGAAGTTTACGAGGAGTATGAACAAGAAGTAGAGCGGGCCAAAATGCCCTACCAAGGCGGAGGGGTTGCTATCCGGCCACCCCCCATAGGCCTCAAGTCTCCCACAACCCACAATGGGAGCAAACTAAAGAGGAAGAGATTAAATCTTTCGATGCATACAAAGCGCTGTTAGAGCATTTGGAGTCTATGGAAACCAAAGCTTCTGGGCCCCAAAAGCCCATGTTATGCCAACTCCGCAGTCACCCTGTGCATCCATCAGTGCCTGCACCTCCTTACCCCGAACACTTCAAGCTGCCTCAGTTGGCAGTCTTTAAGGGTGAAGAGGATGCCCAAGAGCATGTGACAAGATTCCTGAGCCAATGCTTTGGCATTCAGGATAATGATGCACTTGTTGCTAAGGACATTTATAACCACATTCATGGGCCCTGCCTCGGATTGGTTCACCCAGTTGCCGAAGCACAACATCAATAACTTGGATCAGTTAGTGGATGCGTTCCTTGAACGCTTCACCTTCAACACCAAGAAGAAGGCATCACTGAGTGACCTAGCTAGCCTCAGGCAATATGAGGAGGAGACCATGGCGGCCTACGAGAATCGATGGAGGACTCTGCTTTCCAAGCTACCCTACCTTCCCCCTATGTCCGACCTTACACAAATGTTCTCATGAAGTTGTTTGAGATCGATCTCTGTGCTATTGTAGCTGCAACAATATGCCACCTTAGAAGAAGCTCTGGTGCAAGCCAAAATTATCGAAGAGATCAAAATATAGGATGGCAAAATTGCCAAACCTAAGAAGAAAGAGTGGAACAAGAACACAAAGATAGGGACTACGCAACAAAAACCCACTGTGGTTAATCAAGTTGCTATAAATGTCCCTAAGCCTACACAAGAAATACAGCCTCAAAAGGCTAATTATCAGGCAGTGCCTCCTAACAATTATGAAAGAGAAAATAAAAAACAGGAGCAAAATCAGCAGTGTCACCCTAAGCGATAGTACACCCCTTATACGGAGTCTAGGGACTCCCTATTTGACCGCTTGTCAACGGTGAACTTGATCACCCTTCCAGAGATTCAAACCATAGATCCTAATGCTCCCAAGCCTAAGGGATACAGAGAGGACTTGTATTGTAGGTTCCACAGGCGAAGGGGACATGACCTGAACGCATGTTGGAAGTTCAAAGGATTGATACAAGACCTGATTGACAATAAGACATTGGCAGTGGACAACCCCATAGCACCAAACAACTAGCAGATGGGGGTTTTCAAGGACCCCTTGCCTACCCATGAGGCACAGGCAAAACCCCTTCAGGTCAATGAGGTGCAACAAAATTGCCCCATGCAAGGGTATGTGGGAATGATAAGCATAGTGACTAGGAACAAGAAATACCCATGAGTTGCCCCCGAGGCAGCCACAAGAGAGGTTCCATCGACGTCACAACCTCAACAACACCTTGTGCAATTACCTCCACCTAGACCCACGGCCATGATACGGACCAAACTCACGTAGAGTTTGTGGACCACGTCGGCTAGGCTCTCCATATATGAGCTTATACAACAATCAGCGCCCCATCGGGAGGCTCTCATGGAGATTTTGAAAGCCATCGAGTTGCAGCCCCATGAAGCGAATTCCTTCAATAACTTCGTGGGACATGTAAAATGATGCATGGAGCCAGTCATTACCTTTCGAGAAGATGAAGTTAAATCGATGTCTGATGACATGGCAGATCCACCCCTACACGTTATCGCGTGGGTCAACGGGATCCCGTATAAGAGGGTGTTGATAGACACTGGCTCATCCAGTAACATCATTACTACAGTAGCATTGAAACATCTGAAGTTGCCAGCCTCTCACATCACGGCTTCCACTTACACACTGCGAGCATTCAATGATGCGATATGCTCGATAGTTGGCACAATTGTTCTACCCATTCAGGTAGGACAAAAGATGATACCTACATTGTGCCATATTTTGGAAGGCGAGATGGCATACAACATATTGCTAGGGCGGCCATGGATCAGGGACATGAAGTGTGTCCCTTCGATAGCTCACCAGTGTTTGAAGTATGCATTTGAATGGGAAGTACATGTAGTCTCGACGGACTTAGAACCCTTCAAATATTGCAATGCGGTGCAGTTGATGCCGCAATCGACCCTCCCATCGACGCACTTGGATTTTTAGTTAAATCCATCTAGACAGGGTCCGATGCCGCAAGCACCACTGGTGACTAATCCATCAAAACCCTAGCCAGGTGCATCTTCATCGTCAGCTCCTTCACTACCAATGCCACCTATCATGGCTAAATAGAAGGACAAAGGGAAGCAAATCCTGGAAGAGGCTCAACCCCTGGAAGAGGCACTGCCAACAATATCAACCATCTCAATCGAAGAGATGCCTAGCACAATGGAAGTTGAGGCTCCTAGTCCACCCAACATGGAATGGACTCAGGAAGAGCTTCCGTTCCCTCCCTCTCAATCGCCAACAATTACTATTGAAATGGCCAGTACGGGCCTGGGGGAGTATCTAGTGCGGAATGTCATAGCAACGACCGTGCTAGAGTCAGTGCAAGACATGGGGAGACCTCGCCTCCCCATCGGGACAATTGTTCCTTTAGGCTACCCATCGAACCAGACCAATTTTGTGTATGGGGGCCTTGACCATGGTGCTGAGCCATGCATGCAAAAGGACGAGGATGAAGAGCCTTTTGCAGAAGATGTCAACTATCTGTCTAACCCGGACTTCGCTCTGAGATATCTTGGCCAATGCAATTGGCATGGATACGGGCTAGGCAGGTATGAGCAAGGAGTGCGTGTCCTTTGCCAACCAAGATACCAAATGCCTTATGACAAGTCGGGAGTAGGGTTCAACCACCCCCTGCCCTTGGACATCTTGGTGGAAAACATGCAAGGCCTAGGAATAGGCAACAAGGGTGGATTGGCATCAGATCCTTATGCCAACCCAAACACAACATATACATTGGGAGATTACCTCCCATGGTCAACAACCACCCTTGTTAACATCAATAACCCTTCTCCTTTGCTAGAGAGAGGCGAAAGTTTGGGAACTCACTTTCAAGGAAGGTATAAGCAGTGTCCAGAAGGATCTTCGGAGGATGAATCAGAATATGAACCAGTGTCATATGATCCCTTCGAATCCGATAGTGATCACTCACAAGGGATTCCCATGAATAACTATCAAGAGATCTTTTTGACTCTATTCCCTCTAGAGGCTCCAATCGAGCCAGTGCCACGTCAAGAGAATCAGGTCCCCCCATGGAGCGTGGAACAACCACAATGGGACCAGATTAATTTGCTTGAACAAGATGAGCCTCATATGTCGCAAGCAATTGTCGGAGCCAATGAAGGCTTTTGGATCTCCGACAGTGATTCGAAAGATGAAACTGAGATGGCCTATCTCAACCACATGCGACAAATGCAACAACGATACCCCTTGGAGATTAATGACATATTTGCATAGATGGGCATAGTGCCAGGGCACGAGTGGTACGTAGACCCAACAGGGTGGGATCAAGTGTTGGATCCGTTGCTCCAGGTACATGAAGAGCACCTTCCACTCCGAGACCCTAGGGTGATATCAGTGTCGAGGGTAGACCCTGTCCTCCTATTAGCACATAGGGCCGATCCATTCATGCCAGTACCTATAGAACCAGATCCAGAACATAGAGAACATCCAGAATGTTTGAGTCATCACACCCATGGTAATGGAGACCAAAATCATTTCATCCACATGATCTCCATTGACTTGACCGCACCCATCCACAATCCGGCCGATCCAGCATGGTCCTTGCATCTAGACATAGATGCCATTGACTGGGATCACGTCAATTCACCTCCATCCCCATCAGAGTATTGGCATTTCGGTAAAATGCTTCATTTTACCCCAGGGACAACTCAGGATATCTTTCATGTTGAAGAGGAACCCGAGGTTCCCAACGCAGATTTAAACTCAGCTAATGATATCCATTTGATCCCAACTCCACATCAGTTGGAGGATGGATCCCACATGTCGATCGAGGAGACGACTGACGTAGACATCGGCTTGGATCCAATGAATCCATAGATTATCAAGTTGGGGGTAAGCTTATCCCCGAAGAGCAAGCCGACTACATTACCCTTCTCAAAGAGAAGAAGGAGGTTTTTGCATGGTCATACAAGAGACATGCCGGGGCTAGATCCATAGCTAGTCATGCATAATCTAACGCTTGATCCGACAATCAAGCCAGTTAAGCAAAAACTACGTAAGATGCACCCAACAGTGGCCTTGATGGTCAAAGATGAATTGCAAAAGTTGTTGGATGCACAGTTTGTCATCTGCATGGATTATCCGCCATGGTTGTCCAACATGGTGCCCATCAAAAATCCCGATGGGAGGATTCGCATATGCACTAATTTTTGAGATCTAAACAAAGCGAGTCCTAAGGATGATTTCCCCTTGCCAAGCATCGACGCGTTGGTAGACGCTACAGCAGGTCACGAAATGCTATCCCTCATGGATGGTTTCTCGGGATACAATCAGATTCGTATCAATCTCGAGGACCAACTAAAAATGGCGTTCACAACGCCTTGGGGGACATTTTGTTATAAGGTCATGCCCTTTGGCCTTAAAAATGCTGGTGCCACCTACCAACGTGCCATGACGTACATCTTCCATGATTACATGCATAAAACTTTGGAAGATTACATGGATGATTTGTTGGCCAAGTCTCTTTTGCGCCCAGATCATCTCGATGACTTAAGCAAGATCCTCGATCGCCTCATGGAGCATAAAGTCAGATTGAATCCCAAGAAGTGCGTATTTGGCATCACATCTAGAAAACTCTTGGGTTTCATAGTCTCAAAGCGAGGCATCGAGGTGGACCCAAACAAAGTCAAGGCAATCCTTGAAATGGTTCCCCCAACTACCATTAAGCAGCTCAAAAGTCTACAGGGAAAGGTCGCATCAATTAAGCGCTTCATAGCGCAGCTATCTGACAAGTGCCGACCCATGAACAAATTATTGCACAAGGGGGTAGCATTTCACTGGGATGACGAGTGCCAGTCAGCCTTTGATGACATCAAATGATACTTGGCTTCGCCTCCAGTATTGGCACCACCTAGACCAGGAGTGCCATTCTACTTATACATCTCAGCTACTGAGGTGGCACTGGGCGCCATGCTAGCCCAGAAGAATGAACTTCACAAAGAATAGGCTACTTACTATCTTAGCCGCACCCTGGTCAGTTATGAACTTAACTATGCATACGTCGAGAAACTCTGCTTGGCAGTGGTGTTTGCTACCAAAAAGCTATGCCACTACATGCTGAGCAACACTACGTATGTTGTGTCTAAGGAGAATCCATTGTGATACATGATGAGTCATACTTATCATAGTAGTCGCACGATGAAATGGATCATGTTGTTGACAGAATTTGACATAGAGTTTATTGGATAGAAATCCATCAAAGGATAGGTCATAGCCGATCAACTAGCAGAGGCTCCTCTCGAAGATGATCAGCCTCTAGTCATAGAACTACCCGATGATGGGGTCTTCCATGTCTCAGAATCGCTAGATTCTGATGAGCCTGAGTCACAGGCTGACATAACCCTATTTTTTGATGGTTCTAAATGTGAGCAAGGTGGTGGCATGGGAATAGTATTCTTCACACCGTAGGGTGCTCCAATGCCCCTATCATTTAAATTAAATTTCCCATGCACCAACAATAATGCAGAGTATGAAGCCTTGCTCATAGGTCTTCAGACAACAATCACCATGAACATCAAATGACTGAACATCTTTGGTGATTCGTTGTTAATTGTCAATCAAGTCAAAGGGGTATTCCAATGCAAATGCCCAGTTCTACAGGCTTATAAAGCCCTTGTGGACAAATTCTTGGCAAAACTTGAGTGGTACGACATCGAGGCACTCCCTCGATCATCGAATCATTTTGCAGACACAATGGCCTCCTTGGGGTCACTAATCCCGCAAGACCTTTCTGGTGATATGACAACCATTCAAGTCAAAACCCTATCGCAATCCATGATGGAGCATGCAAGCTCTGACTTGATGCCAGGAATCCACATGATCCAGATTGAACCATCCTCGGATAAGTTCTCTCGAATCCATGATCATCTGAAACATGCCAACTAGGGGTCCTTGTTCTCCCCTACTCCCATTAATAGCAACACAATGCTATTCTTACAAGTTCTCTCCCACTCAACATTTGCTAGGGATGAACTTCAAGAGGGATTGGTTGTTCATACCATCGAGGCTTCCGATCAATAGGACTAGTATTTACCCATTAGAGACTACCTCAAGTTAGGTAATCTCCCGCTTGGATTGACGCATGCCACAAAATGAGCATTCAAGCAGAAAGCGGCTAAGTATGTCTTGATAGGAGACATTTTGTACCATCGTAGCTATGAAGGAATCCTCCTTCATTGCTTGGACCAGCAAGAGTCCACTTGGGCAATCGCCCAAGCGCACGATGGTACATGTGGTGGCCACTTCAGTGGTATGGCCATCGCAAAGCGCATTCTTCGCATGGGCTATTATTGGCCATCTTTAGAGCGAGATTGTTGCGCATATGTCAAGAAGTGCGTGAAGTGTCAACATCATGCCAATTTGATGCACGTACCTTCCCATGCCTTGCAGACAGTCCAGTCCGCTTGGCCATTTTTATAGTGGGGCTTCGATCTAATTGGAAAGATCTCCCCTACGTCGTCAAGCCATCACACGTTTATCATAATGGCCACAGAGTATTTCACCAAATGGGTGGAAGCAGTTCCGCTTACCTCTACGATAGGACCCCGCATTGTGGAGTTCATTTTGCATAACATCATATGTCATTTTGGTATTCCATCCAAAATAGTCTCGGATAATGGGACGTCATTCAAGAACAAAGACGTGCATGCTTTGACCACAAAGTACAAAATTCAGCATAGTTTTTTGACACCCTATTATCCACAGGCAAATGGGCAAGCAAAGGCGTCAAACAAAATGCTAGTTGCCATCCTTAAAAATATGGTTGTAGATAGTCATAAGGATTGGCACATCCAAATCCCACTTGCCCTATGGGCTTATCGCACTAGCATTCGGATGCCCACTAGGGCAACTCCATTTTTGCTCGTGTATGGCTCCGTCGGGGTAAGCCTCTTGCCTCCGAGTTTGAAATTCCTTCCCTACGCATATCAATGCAAGAGTTCATCGATGATGATGCTACGCGGTAGGCCCGGTTAGACCAGCTTACGTTGCTTGATGAATGACGCGTTAATGCTCTCGAGCATTTACGTATCTATCAAGAGCGACTTAAGAAAGCTTACAACATGAAAGTTCACCTGAGGGACTTTCGGGTTGGTGATTTGGTCTTGAAGGAAAACCAATAGAACTCTAGTTTGTCGTCCCACCTAAGGGACAAGTTCACGGCAAATTGGTTAGGTCCATATGTAATTGATAGCAAAATAGGACCCAGGACGTACCGGCTAGCCTCTCTTGATGGAATCAAGGAAACAGAACCCTTGAACATCAGTCATTTGTGACCATTCCATATCTAAGAGAGCCATATCCCAAAATGCTCCAAGGATTCCTATAATCGCTTGGTCAATCCCAAAATGCTCCAAGGATTCCTATAATGCGCTTGGTCAATCCCAAAATGCTCCAAGGATTCCTATAATCGCTTGGTCAATCCCAAAATGCTCCAAGGATTCCTATAATCCTTGGTCAATCCCAAAATGCTAAGATTCTAACAGTTGGTCAATCCCAAAATGCTCCAAGGATTCCTATAATCGCTTGGTCAATCCCAAAATGCTCCAAGGATTCCTATAATCGCTTGGTCAATCCCAAAATGCTCCAAGGATTCCTATAATCGCTTGGTCAATCCCAAAATGCTCCAAGGATTCCTATAATCGCTTGGTCAATCCCAAAATGCTCCAAGGATTCCCACAATCGCTTGGTCAAAAATAAGAAAATTCAAAAATAGTAAAATCATCAAAAACAACAAAAATTCGCATCTCATTTCCAGGCATGCTCAAATTCATCAATAAAAAGCTCTTCTCGCATCTCATCTTCATATTCACAAAAATCAATCCATCAAAAATACAAAAATATGTAGTTGCATTAAGCATCACACCCATACATTGCATATTTGTGGTCGTACAGGTCAAAGGCACCATAGACTGTAATTACTCTGCTAGTCCATCTTGTTCCACATTTTTCCATTTTATAAGTAGTCCATCAAAAATAAAAATGCCATTCACTGCTTTTTACCACACTAGAGTCAGTGGTCTTCTAATGTATCAAGAGTTTTCATCTTTCAGTCATCATTTTGCTTTCTAGCCACGTACTGTACCAAGTCAGACAGATTTTACGAAGGTAGAGTTCTACTTGGATCACACCTTGTTACGTAGCATCCCAACACAAATTAAAACACATAAAAATTCCCAAGTTGTGTGAACGAAAGATGAAACCTACACAGTAATCCAGGTCACCATAAGCGAAATGGTTATCTTGCTCATCCCCCTGTGCGAATGACCCCAAGAATGCTGAGAGTTGGCAAAAGGACAAGCATCTTCCCTACCCAATTCCCCAAGAATCCCAAGTTCTCAAAAAGTTGCAAACATCAAAATTTTGCAAAAAGTCAAAACTCCAAAAATTTGACATCACCACCAGAGTGCATACATCAAAAGGCACATACAATAGTGATTCTTATCACTCGAAATTCCAAATCCCTTGCTCAAAAGAAAAATATATAAAAATAAATGGTGATTTTTATCACTACAAACGAGCAAGTATCCCAATACAATTGAAGAAAAGAAGGGAGTCGAACTTGAATCCCTGGAACTCTCAACATTCCAACAGGTCATGAGGCAAACCTTAGTATTGGTTTGGTGGATAGCCTATCGGTCACTGGCGGTAAACCTCCCGCATGACGATATATCTGTCACATTAACTCGTGTATAGATCAATGTTTGCATGTGGATGAGCTAGCTTATGGTATCCTAGATAGCACCGTAGATTAATCTGACTAAATACAACAAAGGAGTTAGTGGAGCTAATTAGGTGATCCTCAGTACAGGTTTGGTTGACAGCCTATCTGGCACTGGCGGTATCCTGACAAATACCACATAAATGAACTCAATTGCACACACAGGGATGTGAAATAGCTTGGTCAAAGACAAGTCCGATTCATACCTTGTTCAAAAGTCTTGTAAGATAAAGTACAGTCGTGGCTAGTGAGTTAAAACCGTCTGAGTCTCAGAAAACCTTAGCTACATTTCTAAACCAACTGCGCTACTTTTCATCCTCACATTACCATCAAAAAATACAAAAAAAACCACATGTATACATGCAAAGTCATTTACCACAACAATCGCCTAAAAACAAAATCACAAAGTCCTAAACAGTCTATGGTGCCCTAACCAAACAACACAAATTCATTTCATCCATTACATTTTGCATATCACATATACATCAAAAACATTTGCATTCATCATAACATATGCATCCATCGAAATAAATTAACATGCATACATCCATACTCATCACTCATCATGCATAAAATCAAATCATCACTCGCATAAACAAAAAAAAGTCATCTGTATATATATATCATAACAAAAATGCTCGCAGGCTACAATGAACCGGTCCTCGGACCTCGCTACCAAAAATCCAAAAGCTCAAAAACCCCCAAGCCTAGGGCATCGGCCACCATGATCACGCAGGATCGGTGCGATGGGAACTACCCCCGTGGTGTGGGTCCTATGGGACCCCTCAGGGCGGCTATTGCTAGCCCCCACATCATGCCTACTACCCCCTCCCTCATCTAGTCGCCTACGATGAGATGATGTTGACTGCTCAGTATCACTGCCCCTCATCCGATGTGACGATCCACCTCCAGAAGGCTCAGGTATTCACCCACCAAGGTGGATAATCTCTCCCTCCATCTCCAGCCGATGCCACCACCAATCTGATTCCCATCGATCCCACTCTGCCTCCCATCGATGGTAGTAAGATACTGCATCATCATGCTGTGCTAGCTGCACCCGTAGGAGATCCCTCTCCCGTGCAGCATCAGTATCCCCCTCCTACCGGTGAGACGCCGCCCATGCGCTCTCTCGCTCTACCAACTGAGTCCGCAAGAGATCTCTCTCCTACAAAGCCTCTCCCAACTCCCCATCTCGCACCCATAGTAGGTCCTCCAATCATGCTATCTCAGCATTGAGCCTCGCCTCCACCTCCTCCAAACCTGCCTGAGGCATAGGCAAATCTAGGACAGCAGCCTACTCTGGCTCCCACTGCTCCGTGATGTCCTGCATCTTCGGCTGATCCAGAACCCCCAAATCTGCATCCTCATCCTCCACCTCCACCATGTCTGCATCCTCCCGAGGAGCTCCCCAATCATCCCCTGGTGCCTCGGCACCCTCCCTGCCATCGTCATAGTACCCACCACTGGTCGTACTCTACGGTAGTCCCGATGTCATCCATGTCCGGGACATCGATCATCATGTCTGAATCCTCGCCTAGTGGTGCGATGACCGATCGGTCTAGAGTTCTCTCATCCCCCCATGTCGATAGACCACGGGCTCACCAGGAAACCCCTGGCGCACCCCAAACTATCGTGTCACCCGACTGTAGGGGAAGAACTCATGCTCGGTCCCATGTCACCCAATCAGCCATCGCTCTCTGCGTACCCATCGAAGCCACTCTCCAGCCTCTGGCCAGGCTAGACAGTCTCGATAGGGGCGCCAGAGCACCTCCCCTGGAGTAAGCCGAGCGAAGGCATCGACATAGTGCCCTACGACACCTACCCACCATCGACTTTGTCCCTGCTCCCCAGACCACCACCACAGAACTACATATCCTATCTCCCTATCCTCCATCTCCGCTCGAGTCATCCATGGTAACCCAGTGGCCTCTCCACCGCTATGTGCTACCAAGCCCAACTCTACAATAGATAGCTGTAGCTAATCCCCTTCTACTTTCGATAGCGGACCTCGTACAACTCACCATAGAGCTGTGCCAACAGTGTCTGTCCCCATCTCATGATTAGCGGTGCCTCTGTCGGGCACTCTACCAACCGCCAAACCAAATCCAGCAGGTTCCATGGGAACCTCGCACCTGACGAGTCAGGTAGCAACATGTTGGAAATGAGGCCCATAAGGAATGCGTGCCTCACTCCCAACACCCCCCTCTCCAACCACCATCGGACCAAAATCCTGCCAATCTGGCAGTCACCCTCTGCCCTCTCCACTGGATCCTCCACACCCAGCTCCTCCCCATGCCCGAAGCATCGCATCAGTATAGTTGTCCGCTGATCACGCGGCGACGTCCTGATCGGCAGTCCATCTATCGAAATCCATAGAAGCCGATAGATATCCTCCAAGGTCATGGTCATCTCCCCTGTTGGGAGATGGAAGGTGTTGGTCCGGGGATCCCACAGATTGATCAGGGCCATCAAATAAGCCCGATCCATGACCACAGGCTCCAGTCGAGCCACCTGCTTGAGCCCAAGGGCATCAAGCCACTCCCAGTCAGCCACAGTTAGCGCCCCTCATGCTTCAGCAAAAGCAGTGGGTACACGGTACCGGCTCTTAACCACCTACAAAAGAAAACAATTCAAAAACATTAAAATCATGAAAAAAAAACTGTACAACAATAACATGAATATACAACATTGCCTACCAATGTACAACCAAAAACAAACATAAAAATTCAAACAAAATTAATTTGTCAGTCCTAGGGTTTCTAATCCTAACTGATAAATTTAAAAACAAAACAAAAATTCAAAAACAAAAATTAATTTGTCAGTCCTAGGGTTTCTAATCCTAACTGATAAATTTAAAAACAAAACAAAAAAAAATTAAAAATAATTTGTCAGTCCTAGGGTTTCTAATCCTAACTGATAAATTTAAAAAAAAACAAAAATAAAAATTAATTTGTGGTCTAGGGTTTCTAATCCTAAGATAAATTTAAAAACAAAATAAAAAAAAAAAATTAATTTGTCAGTCCTAGGGTTTCTAATCCTAATTGATAAATTTAAAAAAAAAAAAAAATTCAAAAATTAATTTGTCAGTCCTAGGGTTTCTAATCCTAACTGATAAATTTAAAAACAAAACAAAACAAAAATTCAAAAAAATTAATTTGTCAGTCCTAGGGTTTCTAATCCTAACTGATAAATTTAAAAACAAAAAATTCAAAAACAAAAATTAATTTGTCAGTCCTAGGGTTTCTAATCCTAACTGATAAATTAAAAAAAAAAAATTCAAATAAAAAATTAATTTGTCAGCCCTAGGGTTTTTAAACTCTAAACTGATTAATTAACAAAAACACAATAATTTGTCAGTCCTATTTGTCAGTCTTAGGATCTCTGTATTTTAAGTTTAAAAAGTCTGCACGAACAACATAAAATTAAAATAATAGTTTTAAACCTAGGGTTTTAACCTACGTTTTAAAACTGACCAACTCAACCTAAGAACTAGGGTTTTACGTTCCGTTTATCCTAGGGTTTTAGTTATAAGCAAAATAACAATTCTTTACCTAGGTTTTCACTACATTTGTCATTTAGTTGTACACTAAGTCTTGGTTGTGTTCAGCTCAGTTTCAGGGTTTCAGTTTTAAAATTTTGAAAAACATCATCACAAAGAAAATTAAACAAAACACTTGCAGTTTTAAACAAAAGTAATAACACTAGGGAGCACTTACTGGTCTCGCTTCGGCTCTGCTGCTCGATCCGGTTTGTGCACTCATGATGTCAGGAGAAATTTGGTAGTGCTTCGCTTCGCAGAATTAACCTCCTCCTCCCCAAGCTCCAAATCGCAAGAAAATTCAGATGCAAATGAGCCCAAACCCTAGTTTTGGCCTTTAAATAGGCCTTTTGAGCTTATATTCGTTCCCCCTAGGATGAGCACTCTGGTTAGCGCTCGTCCCACCCTGGGATGAATTCTAAGCTGGTATTCGTCCCACCCTAGGATGAATTCAGGGCAAAAATTTCAAAAAATAGCAAAAATTGAACAAAAATGCACTAAAACAGCTAATAAACTTGCCCGATGAGAGTGCTGTTGCACTTGACATCCCGGGCATGCAAAATAGACGTTGGGGTCACAAATTGTCACTATCCTACTCCCTAAGAAGGCTACCATAGCCGGACCGCTCCACGGGAGGACGGATTTTCGCCAATTTTAGCTCCAAAAAGCGTCGCAAAAAGGGTTACCACCCACCAAAAATAGGTCTAAATGTCAGAAAACTGCACACACTTAATGCTAAACCATCTAAAGGCACCCTTGCACAAGTCATCTTGGGTCAAGCGACTCGTCGCTTTTCTCATGAAGGTCATTCCCTCATCGATTCGTCGCTTGAGGGGGTAGTCACACTTAGTCACCAATCAGCAAACACACACCCAATTAAGGAAAATGACATGCATTCAAAGAATCATTGACAAAGACAATTACGCTCCTGCTTGGGGTAGTAAACAAGCAATAATCACAATCTGATCAAATCACTTGGCATTTCGTGAATCATGAACTCAAGGTTCTCACAGACAAAAGGTTGCGCCCTTTGCCTATTCATGACTGATCAATGTCCAAGGTCAAGTAACACCTCACCGAAAAAGGTTAACACTTGAATTGAGTGCCTTCACTCGTCAGAAGCAAGGATTCAAGAATGCATGCCCTTTCCATGCTTGGGGCATCAAAATTTGGTTAGGTTACCAAGAAATCCTAATCATTAGTGCTTTGGTTATCTATTTTTGCTCAGCACTGCGTCACCCGTAGCGCTTTCCAAAAAGGGGCATCTGTAGACACCAAAACAGCACCAATCCGATTATGTGACTGCAAACACTGATCGCTTTGACACACACAGCCCCCAGGGCAGCCCTCAGAGGTTAAACAGTGGTCCTAACCACTTTTACAGCAATTTTGGAAGGTCAAAAATCAATTTGGCACCTTCAGGCACTTTGCTCAGTATCCGTCCCACCCTGGGACGAATTCAAAA
This sequence comes from Wollemia nobilis, assembly GCA_028583015.1. Taxonomy (NCBI): domain Eukaryota; kingdom Viridiplantae; phylum Streptophyta; class Pinopsida; order Araucariales; family Araucariaceae; genus Wollemia; species Wollemia nobilis. Next base: position 688,925 of record JAQPPZ010002974.1, on the reverse strand, counting down.
TGGGATTCGCCCCACCTAGGGACGAATTCTGAATTCGCTTCTGGGTAGGGCGAATTCCAGGTTCAACGGGCAAAAAGAGAAATTGTGCCAAATGGCAGCCAAGGATAGTCAATTAATGCTCCCTGCCTTGCATGCGCGTGTAGGTGAGCAAATTGAACGTTAGAGGACTGTCACAAGGGCAGTCATGGAAGCCCAAGTCAGGGAGGACTCTCCTCCCTCTTGGGAAGGCATGGCTGCCACGTGGCGCCCATGCATGCCCATCCAAAGAGACCCCTTGGGTCTATAAATTGGTGAGCTTCCTCACCCCAAAAGAGGAGAGGTTGGAAGCATTTTTAAGCAACGAAGTGCTGCCAAATTGATACCATGCTTTACCTTTGATTCACCTCTTCCACATCCTTGATCTCTTTCACAAGGGAGGTCATTGGGTGGTTATTGGAAGTGTGAATCCGGATCCAAAACCCGACACTTGACCACATCGATCTACCAATTCTCCGACAACACATTACAAGAGATTTTGGGCCCATCCCAAGTGGATTGGTGCCGAAATCAGGTTCCAACGGTGGGCGGCCCGCCCGGGCGCCCCGCACTGCTGCGAGCCTAATCTTCTTTTTTTAAGAATGATTGGGAATTCATGGCAGATTGTTCTTTTTGTCATTTTTTTATTTTGCATTCCATCTTATGCTGCTTAAATAGCTTGTAATTCCGATTTCATAATGCTTTGATCAAATCTTATCATGTTTTATCGCTTTTGTTGTCCTCACTAACTTGCAGGTAGCAACGTCAAATTCCCATTGATGGAGGCCAAATTGGGGAAATCTGACCATCTGGGTCTTCCCAAAATGCCTCCAATTAGCTAACCCCAAGTTTGCAGGTCTTTTGGAGCTCCCTAGATGCGACATTTGGGGCAATATCACTTCGGCGCTTTGTCGCAGGTGAATTCGTCCTACCCCGAAACGAATTACAGTCGAATCCGTCCCGCCCAGGAGCGAATTCAAATCGGTGAGGAATTTCCCAATTGTTTCATTTGCAGTGACCTTCTGGTGATGTTCCTATGTCTCGTGCCAAATTTGCATGTCTATTTGGATAAGGTTCACTTATCCTTTTATTCAGTTTCATGCATGCATCCTTCATTGTTTTTTAGAGATCAAACGCTTTGTCTTATTCACAGGTGCTACTAACGATTTTGTTGTTTCTTTGAATGCAGGAGGAGCAGCAAGGATCAAAGATTCATTCACACCAGCGGCGGCAACACTTTGGCCCGCCCATTTTACATGTGGGCACGCGGAAGGAGGATCACTAGTCACTATTGTAACCGAAACATGTTAACGCTCCTAGCCCCTGAAAATGCGGGAGACGTCTTTGTAACCGATATTGAGAGAGTATAAATAAAAAGGGTTGTGCTTTCTATACTTCTTTCATTTCGTCTCAATTCGTCTCTTTTCCCTATTTCATGCATTTCAAATTTCTAGGATTAAAGCGTTACATTTCGTTTTGCATTGCATAGCTTTAGTGTTTCTTTTCAACTTCCGGAATCTCGTGCTTTCAGGGTGGTTAGCCTAGTGAGGAGAGTTGCTGCTTCGGTGAAGTTATTTGTCTGAATGTCGAGCGGTGCAACATATGCAAAGATCAGGGCCCTATGACTGTTTGTAATGACCCCACCCACTCTAGAGGGCCCGAGATTACATTTAGAAGCTCCGTCAAAGTTAAGTTTGACCCATCTGGGAGGGGGGAAGTCCACCTTATATTAGAACTATGGGAGCAGGTGAGAGGGGGACTGGGGGGAAGCTGAACTCTAAGGGAGGATAGGAGGGTGGCCTCACCCAACCTTTGGGGTGCCTTGGTCAAAGGGGTAGAGAAAGAATTATCAAGGGCAAATGAAACCGCATTGGTTGCTATCCACTGGGGGGAACAGGTCGGGGAGGAGAAGGCTTTGCTGTTGCACTCGAGCCAGAGCTACCAAAGTAGGTGAGGAAGGTAGGAGCCCTAGAGGAAGTGGATGAAGGGGTGGGCAAAGGGGTTGGGCCACTAAGACAGGAGGTCAGAGATGGAATTGGGGGCCGCCCATTGAATAGAGAATTGGGAAAGGATGAGGCCTAGGGATTTAAAAGAGAAGGGAAATCTAAGAAAAAGGTGATTAGTGAAACCCCAGGCAGTGCAACAAAGGAAGAATCTATTTGGGATATAAAAGCCCCTCCTGATCAAGTTCTCGATGGTCAAGATCTTGTTTTGTACGACCACCCAGACGAAGTGGCTATTTTTTGGGATCAACTTCTTGGCCCACACCTAATGGGCTGGAAAAGGGGCCTCATCAAGGACTCTTTGGAGGTTGTAGGCATATTTGAAAGAAAAGACACCACTGGGGGTGTCGTGCCAAATGCATCTATCGTTCCATCTAGAAGACAGGATAACTGTCACCTTAAGGAGGAGCTGGAGCCTGGAAGCTTGGAGCGGGTGCCTTGGATTTAGGATGGGTTTCCAAGTAACCCCTCCCTAGTTCTGGGAGAGATAGGCTGACACTCTTGGTCCTCTAGCTACCAGCCCTGGTTTGAGGATGAGGATATAATTTTGAGCATTCAGGGCCTCATCTTGGATCCACCTATCATGCCAAAAGTTAATCTAGGTTTCATCCCCAAGGATCCATCTAGTCCCTTTTCGAATGGTGTCTTTAGTGGAAATCAGGGATTTCCAGAAGGCTGATCCATCTCTGGGCTGGGATTCACTGAGGAAATGGTGATGGTGGCAATATTTCCTGAGCACGATACTGACCCACTCATCAGGGGCATTGGTGAACACCTTCCAAGCATGCTTGGACAAGAGGGCCTTATTCATGAGGGTCACCCACCTGAGTCCAATTCCTCCCTCGCCTTTGGGGCGATAGACCAAGGGCCAGGAAACCAGGGGAATCCTCTTCTTATCTTTGCTTCCTGACCAGAGAATGCATTTCTAGATTTGTTTAATGTGGGATGCAATGGAGGCCAGTATTTTGAATACTGACATGAAATAAATCGAAATGCTTTGGAGGACCGCTGACAGGAAGGTGGCTCTGCTAGCCTAAGAGAAGAGGTGGCCTTTCCAAGGGGCCAACTTTCTATGAATTTGATCCATCATCCCACTACATAGGCCCTTGGATGATGCACCTATAAATAGGGGAAGCCCGAGGTAAGAGGAGGGGAGGTAATCAAGGGTACAACCCAAAATATACCCAATTTTGGTTTGCCTAGCCATGGGGGTGTGGATGAAGAAGATATTGCTTTTTCAAAGGTTAATTTTTTGACCGACCACCTCCTTGTACAGGGTCAAGATGTGCTTGAGGGCCTTGGATTGAGGGATCAAACCTGAAGTGGCAAGGATGGTGTCACCCACAAACTACTGATGAGACATAGGGGGTAGGCCTGGCGTAGGCCTGATGCCCAAAATGAGTCCACAAGAAATAGCGCTTGAGATGGTACGACCCAAGGCCTCATCCAAGATGATGAAGAGGATCAAGGATAGGGGGTCACCTTGACAAAGGCATCTGGAGCTAGGGAAGAATGCAACAGGGGATCCGTTGATGAGGATTGAGAACCAGGGGGAGGACACATAGTTGCTAATGAGCCTAACCTACGAGGGATGGAACCCGAACTTGAGGAGGATCTTGGAAAAGAAGCCCTAGTCAACTCTATCAAAGGCCTTGTTCATATCCAGATTGAGCAGGAAGGAGGCTTTCTTGGAAATGAAGGCCGAGTGGATGGCCTCGAGCATGATGATAACTTCGTCTATGATCAATATGCCTTTGATTGATCTCCCCTAGCAGGGGGCAATGATCAGGGTAAGGATATCCTTGAGGCGGGACGCCATGGATTTGGTTAGGATTTTGTATAAAACATTGCACATACTTATGGGGCAAAAATCTAAGAGGGATCTAGCAGCCTGGGACTTGGGGATCAGGGCAATGAAGGTGGATTTTATACCTCTAGGGATGGAGCTAGCAGCCTGGAGGTCCCGAATGGCTACATAGAATTCTTGCCCAATGATGTCCCAAAAATATTGAAAGAAATGAGGGGGATGTTAGACTCACAGTGACACTGAGAGGGGGGTGAATCAGTGTGATCTTTTAATATTTTAAACTTGCAATACTTAAAGCTGAAATAAAGCAAATTTAAACCAGATATAACAAGAGAGCATCACACACACAACATAGATTTAACGAGGTTCACCAATGTGGCTACTCCTCAAAAATGATCGCTTGGACTACCATCCAAATCCAGCCTTTGCAAAGCAACAACTTTACAACTTATTTACCGAGCACCAACTGGAAGGAGCACCAACCCCTCAATTTTTTTGCACCAACATAAAGGAGCACCAACCCCTAATTCACCGAGCACCCTACTTGGAAGGAGCACCAACCCCTTATGCCAAGCTGCAACTTGGACTTCAAAGAAAATAACAAAAAAATACCTTCAACCTTTTGCAAACTGTCTGCTGTTTCTATACACTCTGCTTCTTCTACGTAATTTCTTTGCACCACCAGTTTGCTTCTATGCAACAGCCCCACGCACTTCGCTCTAACACAAACAACTGATCGCTTCTGCTCCTTTGCGCTTTCCTGCTCTCAGTTCGCTCTCACTTCGCACTTAGATCGACACGACTCAACCTCTGCAACCCGCGCACTTAATTCGCGCAAATTCGATACGCACTCTTCACTTTTTCAAACTCCAAAACAGCCCTCCTTAAATAATAGAAATTTCAATAATAAATCTTGAACTATAGTCGGCTGTAACCCTAAAGATCGTCGACTGCAAAACCCTAAATTTTGTCGGCCCAGATTCAACTTTGTTGGCTTCAACCCTAAAGATCATCGGCTGCAAAACCCTAAATTCTGTCGGCCCAGATTCAACTTTGTCGGCTTCAACCGCCTCTGCCGCCTCTGTCACTTTCTTGTAGCTTCTGTCGTGAAACTACAACATGTCGCGATATCGCGACACCTTTTACAACCGTACGCCTTCTTATCCCTGCTGTCGCGAAATCGTGACACTTTTGGCCTTTGTCTGCTTTGACAACGTTTTTGTCACGAAATCGTGACACTTCTAACTATTGCTGATGTCATCCTCACTTCTATCGTGAAATCGTGACATTCCTCGCTTTCTCAACCTTTTCTCGGCTTGCACCAGTGAAAATGGAACATGTCACGAAATCGCGACACTTTTGCCTCCGTGCTTTCTCTCTCCTCTTCGGGTCGCGAAAACCCGACGTGTCGCGATATCGCGACACTTTTCCTCCTTGGCGCTTTTCTTCCCTTCGAGTCACGAAAACCCGACATGTCGCGATATCACGACACTTTTCTTCCTTGGCGCTTTTTCTCCAAACATGTCATGAAATCGCGACAGTTTTCTTCCTTAGCGCTTTTTCTCCAAACATGTCACGAAATCGTGACAGTTTTCTTCCTTAGCACTTTTTCTTCAAACATGTCGCGAAATCGTGACAGTTTTCTTACTTGCCTTCTTTGCTTCCAACATGTCATGAAATCGCAACAGTTTTCCTTGCGCCTTCTCTCTCCTCGGCCATGTCACGAAATCATGACAATTTTGCTTGCGCTTTCTCTCTCCTCTAACATGTCGCGAAATCGCGACAGTTTTTCTTGCCTACTGAATATGTCGCGATATCGTGACACTTTTCTTACTTGTCTTTTTCTTTGATCTTTTGCAAATAGGCAACTATGGTCTTCTTGGAAACTCACTGTCCATGCTCTGAATAACCTTTGAACTTCTGTCCTCTGCATCTGAATGACTTCTGAACTGCTTGTCCACTGCATCATTAGATCTAACTGCCTGTGTTGACAACAATGACAAAACTCTTGCAACACCTTGCTCAACAATCTCCCCCTTTGGAATTGTTGGCAACACCTGTGTAAATTCCTGTAACTCTTCTCCCCCTTTGTCAATAATACCAAAGGGCTACTGCAGACTCCCCCTGAGTCCATACACACAATTCTCAGGCACAATTTGTTGCACTTAGCACAAATTATGATCATGAGCAAAAGAATAATCAAATACTCAAATGCTCCCCCTGAGAAAGTGATCCCTGTAGCTAGTCACTTCTTGGGAAGTGTGACTACTCCCAATTTGTTTCGAAGGTACTCAAACACTTCCTTGGGCAATGGTTTTGTAAAAATATCTACTACTTGTTCTGTGGTTGGGACAAAATCCAATTTAACTTCTCCTTCTGCAACTTTCTCCTTCAAAAAATGATACTTGATGGCAATGTGCTTTGTGCGAGAATGCATAACTGGATTCTTGGAGATGTTAATTGCATTGGTGTTATCACATTTTACTGTTATTGGCTCACTAAAATTAATACCAAGATCTTTCAGAGTTTGTTTCATCCACAAAACTTGTGTACAACATGTTGTTGCTGCAATATATTCTGCCTCAATTGTAGATAAAGAAACTGACTCTTGCTTCTTACTGTGCCATGCAACCAATCTATCTCCCAGATAGAATGCGCCTCCACTGGTACTCTTTCTATCATCTACACATCCAGCCCAATCTACATCTGAATATGATATAAGAGTGAAGTCTTTACCTTTTGGATACCACAACCCATACTCCATGGTACCCTTGAGATACCGAAGAATCCTTTTTACTGCTGTCACATGAGTCTCTTTGGGACTGGCCTAAAATCTTGCTACCATGCAAACTGCCTGTAGAATATCAGGTCTGGTAGCTGTTAAATATAGTAAACTTCCAATCATTGATCTGTACATGGTTTGATCTACAGGTGGAGATTTGTCATCTTTACTCAACTTGCAGCCTGTCACCATAGGAGTGCTAACTGCTTCTGAGTCCTCCATTGTGAATCTTTTTAGCATCTCTTTCACATATTTGACTTGGGAAATAAATATGCCTTTCTCATTTTGATTAACTTGTAACCCAAGAAAGTAAGACAGTTCACCAATCATAGACATTTCAAATTCTTTCTGCATTTTATTTGCTAAGTCTTTACATGATTCATCTTTGCTGCTGCCAAATATGATATCATCTACATAAACAACAAGAACAATGAGATGCCCATTTTCTGTTTTGACATACAGATTATCGTCCACCATACCTTTCTTAAACCCCTGTTGAGAGAGATAGTTATCTAGCCTTGCATACCATGCTCGGGGTGCTTGTTTTAAGACATATAAAGCTTTCTTTAATTTGCAGACAAGATTGGGATCTTCACCAATTTGGAAACCATCTGGTTGTTCAATGTAAACTTCTTCTTCAAGTTTCCCATTTAAGAAAGCTGATTTTACATCCATCTGGTAAACTCTGAAATTCTTATGAACTGCTAAGGCTAGAAACATTCTGATTGCTTCTAATCTGGCCACAGGTGCAAAAGTCTCTTCAAAATCAATGCCTTCAACTTGTGCATAACCTTTACAGACCAATCTAGCTTTATTTCTAACTACCTGTCCGTCTTCATTCAATTTATTTCGAAATATCCATTTGGTGCCGATTACATTCTTATTTGCCGGTCTAGGAACTAATTCCCAAGTTTTGTTCTTTTCAATCTGATCTAACTCTTCATTTATTGCCTTCATCCAGCTATCATCTTTGCTTGCCTCAGCTATATTTTTGGGCTCAATGCTGGATAAAAGAGAGTAGTTACTTACTACTTTCTTTCTTGTCTGAATACTAGCTGTGGGATCTCCAATTATTTGATCTCTGGGATGATTCTTCTACCAATTGCTGTTTTGAATTTCTTGTTTTCTTCCACCTGTTCTTAGCTACGAGTTAAGAGAGTTGGTTTCTTTTCTGTTTCATTTTCCTCATCTCCTTCAATGACTTCTTCATAAATTGGGTAGTTTTCTTCATAGTTAACTGTTCTTTCCCTTCCTTCATCAAATTTAACATCAGCACTATCCACAATTTTCTTGAGTCTCTTGTTGTAGCATTTATAAGCTTTGATTTTTATCGAATACCCAACAAAGACACCATATGTTCTATTTTCAAACTTCCCAAGATTGTCTTCAGTTTTTCTGATGTAACACTTACAACCAAAAACTTTGAGGTGTTTTGTTGTTGCCTTTCTACCAAACCATAGCTCATAAGGAGTTTTGCTTTCATGAGTTCTCAGCATGTACCTATTTTGGATGTATATTGTAGTGTGGACTGCTTCTTTCCAAAATTTGTCTGCTATTTTGTTCTCGACCAACATAGTACGTGCCATTTCTGTACTGTTCTGTTCTTTCTTTCTACCACACCATTCTGCTGGGGTGTTCTAGCTGCTGAATATTGTCTCCTAATACCATGTTGTTCATAGTATTCTGTAAACTCATCTGAGATGAATTCTCCTCCTCTATCTGATCTCAAACATTTAATTCTTCTTCCTGTTTCATTCTCAACTAGATGTTTGAAAGATCTGAACATTCCAAAAGCTTCTGTTTTATTCTTTAAGAAGAATATCCATGTCATTCTGGAATAATCATCAATACACAACATAAAGTATTTGTCACCATTTATGCTTTGAGTTCTCATGGGTCCACACAAGTCTGTATGTATAAGATCCAGAGGTTTGTTGGTGTGGTACTCTTTTGTTTTGAATGAGGTTTTGGTTTGCTTTCCCTTTTGACATGAAGCACAAATGCTATTTGAAGGTTTTCTAATGGTTGGAATGTCTCTTACTGCCTATTTCGAGCTGATTTTCACTAGATTATCAAAACTAATGTGTCCAAGCCTCTTGTGCCATAGCCAGTTTTCTTCTTCTTTTCCAATGAAACAATTACCTTCTGAAGTTTCTGAGAGTGTGTACAGGTTTCCAGATGTCCTTGATCCAGTAGCTATCAATTTTCCACTGTTTTATTTCCTGACTTCACAACCCTGCTTCTTGAAAACAACTTCATGTCCTTTATCATAGATCTGACTGACACTCAACAGGTTATGTTTCAAACCATCCACAAACAAAACTTCTTCTGACTTGATCTTCCCATCACTAATTTTAACTGATCCTTTTCCGATTATCTTAGCTCCATCATTATTTCCAAATTTTACAGAACCACCCTCATATTTCTGTAATTTTTCAAATTTCTGTTTATCACCTGTCATATGACTTGAGCATCCGTTGTCAAGTATCCATGGTACCCTTTTACTCTGTGCCTTGAAAGTTGTTTGAACTATTAGGGATTCCTTTTCTTCTTGAGGCTGCTCTTTCTGTTTCCACTCTGATTTGGCTACCGTATTGGGCTCTAGTTTGGACTTTCCTTTTCTAGTATCTTGAGTATATCTTTCAGAAGGATTTCTATTTTGTCTTGTCCTATTTGGTTGAAATTTTCTTTTCTGAGGTTGATTTGCAGCTAAAGGACTACGACAGTTTCTTGCAATATGTCCAAAGTTATGACAATTAAAACATTCTACTACATAATTTAACGGTGAAAAAGCATTTCTATTGAAGAGATTTCTTGGTCCTACATTATACTTGCAATCTGCAATTTTATGCCCATAACCATTACACTTGAAACAGAAACCAGAAAAGAAATGATTGAACCTGAAAGATGGTTTTTGCCAGGTTGTTGTAGGAGCCATAGATCTTCTTTTCTTTTGATGTGTGACCTTGGTAAATCCATCATTGTCAGTTCTCCTTTCGGGCCAGGCATTACTGCTTTCATTTGCCTGAGTTGTTTTTCTTTCATCAGTCTGTTTCTTCTCTTCATTCCTTATAGTTTCTACATTTCTGGCTTTTGGTCCATTTGACGATTCTCCTTCCACGAAGCCTAGACCAAATTTGATGCCAGCAGGTCTTTGATCACTTAAAATTTTATCCAGCTTCATCGAACTTTCTTCACGCTTTTGATGGCAGCTGATTTTTCGATCCAGTTCTTGCATCTGCATTCGTAGACTAACATTCTCTTCTTCTAGTTTACAGCAGTAATCTATCTTCATGGTTATCTAAACTTCGAGATCCTCAGACATTTTCTTGTATTCTTCTGTCTGTATTTTTAAACTGGTTATGATATCATTTGCATCCTCAAGCTTTCTTGAAAGTTTATAATTCTTTCTTTTCTCAGATTTCCATTCTACAAGAGCAGAGACCAACTCACCTTCTAGATCTACTTCAGCCTCAGGATTTTTAGCAGAAACTTTAGAATTCATTACTTCCCTCTTTTTCGATTGTTCTACCTCTTCCGATTTTTTTGATTCACATGCCATGAACAGAACTTCACCTGTTTCTTCTTCAGAATCCTCACTAGAGTTGTCTTCTGAAGAATTTGCATTCCTGGAGATGAAACTTTTCTTTTTGAAGTTGCCTTTCTTGAAGTTTGATTTCTTCTTCCAGTCACTTCTTTCTTGGTGCGAAGCTTCCTCACCCTGGTTCTTCTCATTGAGTGGACATTTTGTCGCAAAGTGCCCAATGCCTCCATAGTTAAAACATTTAAATGGTAGCTTTCCTCTGTATTTTCCTTTTCCCTTTCTCAGTTTTTTGACAAAATTTGCTTCCATTTCATCTGATACCTCCTCTTCTTCAGACTCTTGTTTTGTGTCTTTGCCTTTTAGGGCTTTAAAGGCTGCTTCTCTATCTGTGGGATTAGACCTTCCTATTCTCATTTCAAAAGCAGTCAAAGAACCATGCATCTCATCCATACTAAAGCGATTTAGATCTTTAGCTTCTTCTATGGTTGAGACTTTAGAATCAAACCTTGGAGGGAGTGATCTTAATACCTTTTTCATGATAGTAGCATCATCCATATCTTCGTCGAGACCTCTGATTGAATTAGTGATTCCATTGACTCTTAGCATGAAAGCCTCTATGTTCTCATCATTGTCCATATTTAAGGATTCGAATTGAGCTCGATGTGTTTGAAGCTTGGCCTCCTTGATCCTATCGTCTCCTTCATGAATGTTCTCTAGTTTATCCCATACATCTTTCGCTGATTCACAATTTATGATCTTGACTAGCTCACTGTCCACTAATCCACACATGATGGCATTTTTTGCTTTCGAATCATTTTCAAATGCCTTTTTATCGGCAGTGTCTATTGGAGTAGTGGCGGGAGCTTTGTAACCATTAACTACTGCACCCCAGATGTCAAAACCCAAAGCACGAAGATATGTCTGCATTCTGATTTTCCAGAACGCATAATTAGTTCCATCAAACAATGGTGCTTTGTTTGAGGAGAAACCTTCACCACTTGCCATTGCGTCACTTCCAAGATCACCCTAGCTGTTTGAGCCTATTCAGGAACCTTGCTCTGATACCAATTGTTAGAATCATAGTGACACTGAGAGGGGGGTGAATCAGTGTGATCTTTTAATATTTTAAACTTGCAATACTTAAAGCTAAAATAAAGCAAATTTAAACCAGATATAACAAGAGAGCATCACACACAACACAGATTTAACGAGGTTCACCAATGTGGCTACTCCTCAAAAATGACTTCTTGGACTACCATCCAAATCCAACCTTTGCAAAGCAACAACTTTACAACTTATTTACCAACACCAACTGGAAGGAGCACCAACCCCTCAATTTTTTTGCACCAACAGAAAGGAGCACCAACCCCTAATTCACCAGCACCTACTGGAAGGAGCACCAACCCCTTATGCCAAGCTGCAACTTGGACTTCAAAGAAAATAATAGAAAAATACCTTCAACCTTTTGCAAACTGTCTGCTGTTTCTATACACTCTGCTTCTTCTGCATAATTTCTTTGCACCACCAGTTTGCTTATGCGCAACAGCCCCGCGCACTTCGCTCTAACACAAACAACTGATCGCTTCTACTCCTTTGCGCTTTCCTGCTCTCAGTTCGCTCTCACTTCGCACTTAGATCGACATGACTCAACCTCTGCACCCCACGCACTTAATTCGTGCAAATTCGATACGCACACTTCACATATTCAAACTCCAAAACAGCCCTCCTTAAATAATAGAAATTTCAATAATAAATCTTGAACTATAGTCGGTTGTAACCCTAAAGATCGTCGACTGCAAAACCCTAAATTTTGTCGGCCCAGATTCAACTTTGTCGGCTTCAACCCTAAAGATCGTCGATTGCAAAACCCTAAATTCCATCGGCCTAGATTCAACTTTGTCGACTTCAACCGCCTCTGTCGCCTCTGTCACTTTCCTGTAGCTTCTGCCGTGAAACTACAACATGTCGCGATATCGCGACACCTTTTACAACCGTACGCCTTCTTATCCCTACTATCGCGAAATCGTGACACTTTTGGCCTTTGTCTACTTTGACAACGTTTTTGTCACGAAATCGTGACACTTCTAACTATTGCTGACGTCATCCTCACTTCTGTCGTGAAATCGTGACATTCCTCGCTTTCTCAACCTTTTCTCGGCTTGCACCAGCGAAAACGGAACATGTCGCGAAATCGCGACACTTTTGCCTCCGTGCTTTCTCTCTCCTCTTTGGGTCACGAAAACCCGACGTGTCGCGATATCGCGACACTTTTCCTCCTTGGCGCTTTTCTTCCCTTCGGGTCGCGAAAACCCGACATGTCGCGATATCGCGACACTTTTCCTCCTTGGCGCTTTTTCTCCGAACATGTCATGAAATCGCGACTGTTTTCTTCCTTAGCACTTTTTCTCCGAACATGTCATGAAATCGCGATGTTTTCTTCCTTAGCGCTTTTTCTCCGAACATGTCACGAAATCGCGACAGTTTTCTTCCTTAGCACTTTTTCTCCAAACATGTCACGAAATCATGACAGTTTTCTTCCTTAGCACTTTTTCTCCGAACATGTCACGAAATCGCGACAGTTTTCTTCCTTAGCACTTTTTCTCCAAACATGTCGTGAAATCGCGACAGTTTTCTTCCTTAGCGCTTTTTCTCCGAACATGTCACAAAATCACGATAGTTTTCTTCCTTAGCACTTTTTCTTCAAACATGTCATGAAATCATGACAGTTTTCTTACTTGCCTTCTCTGCTTCCAACATGTCACGAAATCATGATAGTTTTCCTTGCGCCTTCTCTCTCCTCGGCCATGTCACGAAATCGCGACAATTTTTCTTGCGCTTTCTCTCTCCTCTAACATGTCACGAAATCATGACAATTTTTCTTGCCTGCTGAATATGTCGCGATATCGCGACACTTTTCTTACTTGTCTTTTTCTTTGATCTTTTGCAAATAGGCAACTATGGTCTTCTTGGAAACTCATTGTCCATGCTCTGAATAACCTTTGAACTTCTGTCCTCTGCATCTGAATGACTTCTGAACTGCCTATCCACTGCATCATTAGATCTAACTGCTTGTGTTGACAACAATGACAAAACTCTTGCAACACCTTGCTCAATAGGGGAAACCCGTCCGAGATTGGGGCCACCTCAGCCTTCATGGAAAACATGGCAGCATGGTTTTTAGAATCAGATAGGGGCTGCACAAGCATCTCATTTGCCATGGCTAAGACTAAAGTAGGAATATGTTCTAGTAGGGAGTATTCTGCTTCTGGGGACATGGGGGGCTATCGCCAAAGAGATCCTAGAAGAAGTTTATGACTTCGGTCTGAATGTCCTCTTTTTCCTTGATATTTTTGTTGTCACTACTCACCAACTTAGAAATCCTGTTAGAGCCTCTATTTTTGAGGTTCGATGTGTGGAAGAAATTTGTATTAGAATTACCATATTGGAGCCATAGGGCTCGCGACTTCTATCTCCAAAAGGTTTCTTCCCTTGCCAGGATCTTGTGATACTCATTGAGGGCTAGGCATTCATCTTCCCTAATCCTTGGGTCATGGGAGCCCACCTAGAATCTGAGCTCAAGGTCTTCGAGTTTTTTATTAACTATCACCTTATTTTCAAATATGTTACCAAACACCTCTCTGTTCCATAACTTGAGTTTTTCTTTGAGGCATCTTAGCTTGTGTTAGACTTTTTCAACAGGGCACCTAGGGACTGGGGAAGCCCACCAGTAGCCAACCTAGGCCCTAAAGTTAGGATGATGCAGCCATATGGACTCGAACTAGAAGGGTCGCTTGGGGGAGGAGCGATGATCAGTTTCGAGGAGGAAGGGGCTATGGTCGAACCCAATTTTTGGGAGGGCCAGCAAGGTTGCATCCGTAAACAGGGGAATGGCTTCCTTGGATAGGAGCACTCTTTTGAACCTGACCTAGTATGGTTTGCTTCCACTCTTTTGTTTAACCAGGTGAACCTGGATCCATTCAGCCTAACGTCCATGAGCTCATTGAGGTCGATGAAGGCTCAAAATTCCTCCATGCTCTTGCTTGAAGCCGCTAAGCCCCCACTTTTATCAGAAAGGAATAGGGGAATTTTGAAGTCCCCTACTAGGATCCAGGGGAGGGGGGCAAAGGCTTCTCTCATTGTGTTGATTTTCTTCCATAATCCAGCTTTCTCAATTGAGCTGTTAGGTGTAGACGTTAGATAGGATCCACGAGCGCCTTGACTTCACGTAATGGACTAGAATGTTGATAATTTTGGGAGAAGATGATATGATCCTCCCCTCAAAATATTGAGGATCCCACATGCATAGTAAGCCCTCAGCTGTGCCAACCATAGGGGTAGATAGGGACTCACAGTTGCACCAGGTAGCTTGGGCAACTCTCTGGGTAGTTGCATCATATATTTTGGTCTCCTGGAGGAGGATGAAGGACGGGTGGTGATCCTTGCGAAGTTGGCAGAGGATCCTTTTCTTGGGGGCACCATTGAGCCCCCTGACATTCCAAGTGATGAGCTTCATTTGACACCCTTGTGGGGTCACTTGCCCCCTTTCCTAGCCAAAGCGAGGGGTTTGGGTCGAAGGGCATCCATTTTGGAGAAGCTCATGGTAACGTCAAAGAGGGTTTCCTGGGAGCCATTGGCTATGTCATATTCAGTGATCCTTGCTCGCTAATCACCCAGGGTGGGTCAGCATCACTTGAGTTTGATGCCAAAGTCTGTGGCAAAAGTCCTACTTCGAGTCATATTGGGGCTGATCTCATCAGTCCCAGATGGAGAACTACCTTCAACCTCTTCGTCAAACCTCTCGAAGCTACACTCTGAATGGGGAAGGCCAGAAGGGACCACCGGGAGCGGCTATATGGGGTCGAGGTGGGGATAGCGGGTGTGGGGGGGAGGAGGAAACCTAGACAAGGAAATACGAGAAGGTGGGAGCTGACGGGGAAGAGGGCCCGAATGGCTCATATACCTAGGGGGCACAATAAAGGGCCTGTAGGGAGGGATTCACATTGGGCGAGGGGGTAAAACCTAGGGTTGAGGCCCCAAAATATGACTCAAGGAGGGGAGCAGGGGAAGGCAAATCCTGGGGAAGACCATCCTCCAGGATAGGGCCCGCTTGGGATTCCTTTGAGACAGAAGGGGGAGCCTTCATGGTGGTCTAGGCCTGAGATCTGTGGTTGTCGTGAGGGGGCCCTCGAGAGGGGACCCATCCTAGTCGAGAAGGGAGTTTGGGGATGGGGCCATCAACCTTCTTGGATACAGGGAATTGATGGGGGAGATGGCCCTGAGTGCAACAGAGAGGGCAGAAAGCAAGTTTATTTTCATAGATCAGAGATTGGCACCAAAAGAAGGACCCAAAGGAGATGGTCACCAAAGAGGGAAGTTTGAATTCTAGATTTGCATTAACGCAAAATCTAGCATGAACCATCTGAGAGCCTGCCTTGGTAGTAGGGTCGAATGCCACCATTTCCCTGATCAATTGGGAAATAAGTATTAGGATGTCTTCGTGCCACGATTGGAAGGGAAGCTCAGGAATCCAGACCCAGACCGAGGTAAAGTTGATGCTTTGAGTGTTGGGGTGGAAGTCATCTCCATATCATCTGAGGAAGAGGATTTTGCATCCCAGAAACCAGGGCCCACCCAAAAAGATCTTTTTAGCGTCATCATCATTATTTAATTTGATGATGAAGAATCCCTTGGTGATGACCACTAGCTGAATATGTCCATAAAATTTCCAATTGGAAGCCACCCATCTACAGATGGTTTCCATGTCTGGGCACCCTCCCAGAAACTTCCCAACCATGGAGGTATAGGATCCTACGACAAGAGAGGAGTAGACCTCCTCTTGAATAGAAATGTGGGTGCCCTTGAGGGAGAGCCCTAAACCTAGGGCTCGAGGCTGGGCCCTGGTGCTAGCCAGGATCTATTGATAGGAGGGTTTGGGCCTACCTGGGGCAGAACCTTGCCTAGGATCTGGAGGCTTATTCCATAGACCTACACTTGCATCGAACCAGGGAGGAGGTCCTGGGCCCAAAATTTTGTCCCCACCTTGTACACCCTTCTGATAAGCCTCTGAGCCCTCCTCTAGGCCCGCTAGGGACCTTGTAGGCCCAGGTCTGGGCCCCGAGGTGCCTGAACCCAATCCTGATCTAGCTCCCACCCTGGAACTTGCACCAACTTCTGAAGCTATGCCCAGTCTCACTCCTGCTACCGCTCTCGTTCCTGCTCCCACTCCCACCATCTCTAAATCTGCATACTATGATATAATTGATATGTGATAGAAAAACATTTTTTGATTGTTATGATGTAGTTGATGCATGATAAAAATTATTGGTGACAATAAGAATCATACATTATTTTATGAATAATAATTTTCTAGCTAAGGAAGCACGTAAAAAGGTAATCGAGTGCATTTTAAGGAAGAGTATTAAAGAAAAATCAGTCCTAGGAGAAGATCTGAAAATAGGGGAAGTTGAAATCTTAGAGTAAATGCTTATAGGGAGGTTCTATGGGCATGCAATTTTTTTAAATTCCTTGGCAGATTGGATGGATAGGGAATGGATGCAAGTCCTGTTGTATGTATCTAGTTTTTTACTTTTGGCAAGAGGGTGGTTGTAATTTAAGTTCAAGACTAAGAAGATGTGGCAAAGATTTTATCAGAGAAATGGTTTTGGGGATAAAAATTTTTAATTCTCAAATAGTGGGACCCTTGTTTTGACCCTAGGACCATTGAATTACCTACTCACCTTGTATGGGTAAAGTTACCATGGTTTCCATTAGAATTTTTGTCTAGAGATATTTTTCAAACCATAGGCAACTACATTGGATCTTTTTTAGAGGTGGACGAGAGGTATTGATCCTCATTATTAAGGGCAATAGTCAATACTCTTGTTGATGTGGACTGGAGAGACAAATTGGTGGTGGTAATTGTGTTGAAGTAAAACAAAGGGATGCATGTACAAACCATGGACTATATTAGTGTACCTTTTAGGTGTGCATGTTGTCATAATTATGGGTATATTGCAAGGGATTGTTCTCTCATTTTTTCAAGGAAGCTTTGGTGTTGTAAGGAAGACAATTTTTCCTTTAGACATATAACTTATAGACTAATTATTGTTAGAATAAGTAATTATTCTCTTAAGTTCTACTAGGATAGACAAACTTGAGTTTCCACTCCTCCATGAGTCAGGTGAACTCTCAGTATAGTCTAGATTAGATTTGATGAGTTGTTGTAATCTAACGGCTCTCAATGATCAACTTTGTTATTTATACAAAGTTGATCCATGGAATAAATCAATCAATTCTATTTTGTTCCTTCAAATCTTGTAATTCTTTGTAGTTCTACTCTTGGGAAATTATAACATGGTATTAGAGCAGGATAGATTCTGCTAGGCATTCTCTCTTGAAGGCAGTTTCACGAACTGGTTCATTATCTCTTATCTTTTGTTTTTTAAAAAAGGGAAAAAGTTTTTTATATATATTGTAGATTGTTCATTTATATCTGCAATTTGTTTTAGAGAAATTTGTTTATGGTAATATATAAATATTTTGTCTAGATTTATTTTACCATATTATGCAAATATTCTCCTCAATTTTTTTTCAAAAAATATTAAAATTACTACTCTTACACTACAAAATATATAGATTTTGAAATTTATAATTGCCTTCCATATTTTATTGTTCTCCTCGTATACCTATTTGTTCTACTCTCTCCTAACGAACTCTTGCTTGCTTTGCTCCTTGTAGCCATCGTTGGAAATGTTAATCCATGAATGCATGCTTTCTTTTGCTCCTTTTTAGCCATCGTTGTGTTTCGTTCTGTAGTGGAGATAAAGTTTGAAAGGCATATTGTATTTGATGATCAATTAAATCATTGGTTTTTTTTTTATGTTGGAAAATATTTGAACTTCGTGAAATATTTAACAAATAAATGCAACGTTTATCGCATCCAAATTAAGTGGACATTTGGTTATTTAAAAAAAAAATACCAAAGTCCATTAATTATTTATAATGCGTGGCATATTTACCAACAATTTTATATGGCATGCAACGTATGAGACTTTCATCTTCTCAATGAATATTTCCTAGTTAAATCTTATTGATCAAATGATTAGATTTTCCATCTCAAGTTATCTCGAAGCTTATGCTCTTTTTCGTCCCTCGGCACTTCAAAGAATTATTTTTATATATATTCATCAAGTCAATTCTTAAAATATTATTTTCCTCCGTGAATACTTGAAATACTATTTTTTTACCTATGTTTGCATATTAGTTCTTCAATATAGAGCATTAATATTGATAGTATATGGTGGGGTGCCATCACTAAGGTCTTACGCAACCTTCTCTACACTTTCAAAGTTGGTGATGTATTCACTGATGTCTTTCTAGGAGCCTCTCTACATAGCGCCCTCCCTGACATCTTCCATGTGCACCAAAACTTGACATATTTGGCAGCAAGTGGTGCAATTGCTGGCATCTTTTCGGGAGCCTATCTGCATAGCGCCATCCTTGAAGTCTTCTATGTGTGCCAAAACCTAAAGTATTTGGCAAAAAATGGTATTCTGGTGTGCCTCTCTATCGTCTTCAGTAGAAGCTAGGATTGTGGTGCACCTCCCTAATGTCTTTCGTGTGTGCCAAACCCTTGCAAGTTTGAAGCATTTTAAGGCATTCAAATCTTCCTCAGTACCACTTGACATCTCTTCTAAAGTCTCTCATTAAATCAGGTATAATTTTTAATATTTGTTTTGGGTTTTGAGCTAATCATTCCTTGGTACAACGAAGTTTGTAGCCTTTGAAGGCTTTAACATATTACCTCACTGCCTCTTCTCTCATGATGTTTATTTTCTAAAATCCTTTGTAAATAATGTTATATTTACTTTAAGTTTCAAATATTAGGGTTTCAAAATTTTTTCTTGAGCAAGAATAATACTTCTGCTCATTGTATAAATTTGTAACCCTCTAAAAATTCTTATATCCTTTTCTTTTAGTGCCTTTCCTTTGCTACTATAAGAAATCAAAAGGATAAAATTGTAATCTCAATAAAAAATATTTTTCTACGGGGGTTTTAAGGTGCAATATTTAGCACCTATTCTAAAATCTTCATGAGGGGGTTTGTTGTTATTTTGGTCATTGCCTCTATAATTTTTATTTTGATCTTATTCCTATTACTATGTTCTTTAATAAAATTAATATTAAAATCTAATTTCTTTTGTTTTGATATAATTACTAGTTAAGTTAAAGATTGAGGAGCAACATCAAAGGATCCTTTTATTAAGTAAATATTTATTTTTAATTAATAGGATATTTATTTTAAGTTAAATTTTTAATAATTTTTTTTAATCCTTCAATATTGTTACTTAATAAAAATTTTAATAACCTTAACAAGATCATAAAAATTTATTAATCACCTATCTTCCTAGTATTGGACTTCTAATAACTTATAGTTTTCCTCACGTAAGGACAAGCTATTACGAATCCGATATTAATATCTGGATGATTAAAAGCCTATGTTCCAAGTATCAATTCTCCTCTTTACTTATAGTTTCAATCACGTAAGGGTGAATAATTGAGAAGAAAGATATATAGGCTTGGCAATATACAATTGGCATATTTAGCTTTATCAAAACTCCTCATTTAATTATAGTTTCCCTCTCGTTATGATGGATGATTTAAGGAGCTTGTTATTTATTAAATGCTTTTGTTTCCTTCTATATAAGATCCATTGCATTCTCTAAATAATATAATTGAAGTTAAAGGAGGAATTCTTTGGCAAAATGAATACAATTGATCCACTCACCCCTCACAACTATCATACATGGAAATCTAAAATATTAAATATCATTTCTCAAAAAGGGCTCACACACCTGCTAGAACAGAAGCAACCTGAATTTGGAAAAGAATATGAAATTTTTGTTCATAAAGGGAAGATGTATGAAACAATGGGTATTATAAGCACCAATATAAATGGAAGCTTATGATTTCACATTACAGATCGTAAAACTCCATATGAAAGTGTCAAAAACTAAAGAACCTATTTGGAAAAGTAGATAAAATAAGGTCAATGCAGCTAGAGACAAAATTAACAACATTATCTCCTGAAGACTTCAGCAATATTGTTGACTATCTCACCAAATTTAAATAAGTCCTCACTCAATACAAAGGCAGTGGCAAGAACAAAACAGAAGAATACTACATCTATCTAATTATTTCTAAATTAAATGGTGTATTTTAAATTTTTTCAATCACTTTTTATCTACAAAATATGCTCTTGGTGCAATTTTTAAAATGCCCTCCTTAGAGGAATTTTATGATAGGCTAACTAGAGAAGAAACCAAACTTGCAAAGTATGAGATCTCTTCCTCTTCCTCAAAATTCTTAGTAGCAGCCACTAAAGAAAAATTCAAAAAGAAAGAAATGAATCCCATAACGTATACTCACTACAAAAAGAATGGTCATTTTATAAACAAATGCTGGAAAATATTACAACAACTAGAGGCAACAATGAAGGATCAAAATAGGAAAAGCTCTAAATGTTCAAGGAAATCCCATAAATACTTCATCAAAATACTGGGTTCTTGATTCTTGAGAAACTCATCACATGACTGCCTCAGATGAGTCATTCACTTCAATCTCCTTATGTTCAACATGTAGCATAGAAGTTGGTAACTTATCCTTTATCTTAATCAAAGTAAAAGTGACATATCCATTGATGGTGGTTCTATCAATAATGTTCTCTATGTTCCAAACATTGCAACAAATCTCCTCTCTGTCTATCATATTTGTACTTCTGGAAAGGGGAAAACAATTCTCTTCTCACCAATAGGAGTTGAGATAAGAAACTTTCAAGACCCCAAATCTCTCATATTCAAAGGAGATATTGATCACAATACTCACCTATTTCACTTCAAAGGATTCAAAAATCTAGAAGGGACCTCCTATTTTGTTGCACATGGAGATCTTGAAAGGAAAATTTGGCATGAAAGGTTTGGTCATCTTAGTTATAACTACCTAAAGGAATTTAACACCCATGAAATGGTAACAGGAATACCTCAAGTCTCTTATATTTATGGAGTATGTCCTGTATGTGCTATTGGAAAGCAACATCAATATCATTTCCACCCAAGTGGTTCTCTAAAAGCCTCATCCCCTCTAGAGTTAATCCATAGTGACTTGATGGTCTTCCTAGAGCCTTATTTCAAAGGAGTAAAATATGCTCTAACCTTCATTGATGATTTTTCCAAAATAACTTGGGTCTACTTCCTAAAATACAAAAGTGATGTTCTATCCCACTTCAAAATCTTCAAAGCCTTAGTTAAAAATCAGGCCTCTTGCAAAATAAAGCAAATTCATATCGATAATGGGGGGAATACTTCAGTAATGAGTTCATAATTTTCCTATCAAGTCATGGCATAATTCATAAACATTTTATCTCCCATAATCCGTAGTAAAATAGTATTGTAGAGAGGAAAAATAGAACTCTAAAGGAAATGGAAAACTATATGCTCCACTCAAGAGATCTTCCAAAAGTTTTTTGGGCAGAAGAATTAACTGTGTAAACTATATTCAAAACCACACACCTCATAAAGCCCTTGGCCATTTGACTCTTGAGGAAGCATGGAATGGCTCAAAACCTGATGTCTCTTTCTTCAATATTTTTTTGTGTACTTCTTGGGCACATATCCCAAAGAATAAAATGAAGGCTCTAGATAAGAAAAGCAAAAAACTTATCTTTTTTGGTTATTGTGAGGAAATTAAAGCATACAGGCTCCTTGATCCCATAACTCATGAGGTATTTTTTCATAGGAATGTCCAATTTGATGAAACATTCCCTCATAAATATCCTCAACCATCCTCTTCCACTATTGATTCTCTTGAGCCTTATCCAATGTTAGAGCCTCAATATAATGAAGAACCATCTTTAGAGATTAATTTAGAGATTAATGATCAAGATGAGGAACCTATAACTCCAACTCAAAATCCTGCCACTCCTACTTCTCCTTCCACTATGCCAAAATGGGCCCACACAATTTTTAAATAAGCTACTCTTTACATCTAAAATCTTCCATCATCCATATTATGCAACTCCGTAGGCACTGGTCTTGTTTGTCAGTCCATTTCTACAAATACTTAATCCTTTAAAGAAGCAATTGGTATTAAATAATGGGATGATGCCATGGATAATGAATTCTCTTCCTTAACCAAAAAAAATTTGGGATTTAGTTTCCCTATCTAAATGAAGGAAATTAGTTTACTTTAAGTGGATTTACAAAACGAAATATGGACCTAATGGAGAAATTGACAAACACAAGGCGTGCCTAGTAGCCAAAGGTTTCTCTCAAATTGAAGGGATTAATTATTGTAAAAATTTTGCACTAGTTGTCAAAATGGATTCTGTTAGACTGGTTCTTGCTCTATATGCTTCCCAAAAGTGGTTTGTCTTACAAATAGATGTAAAAAGTGGTTTCTTACATGGGGATTTAAAGGAAGAGATATTCATGGAACAACCTGCTAGTTTCACTCAAGACTCTTGCTTTGTTTGTAGGCTAAGGAAGTCTCTCTATGGCCTCGAACAAGCTCCTAGAGCTTGGTATGAAAAAATGGACTCCTTCCTTCTTTCCTCAGTTTTTTCTCATTGTGAGTCTGATGCCATAGTCTACATTTGGAGAGATGAAGAAAAAATACCATACTTGTTCTCTATGTTGATGACCTACTACTCACTGGTAGTGACATCACTCACATTCAGACTATTAAAGACTCTTTCTGAAAAATTGAAATGGTTGATATGGGTTTAGCTCCTTACTTCCTTGGGATTCAAATAAATAAAAAATATGCAAGAATTTTATTGTGTCAATAAAAATACACTCTAGCCCTTCTTCAAAGATTTAATATGACAAATTGTAAACCTTCTCCTACACCTTTTTAGTCTAGAGTCACTCTAAGTACTTCTTGCATATATCCTCTATGTGATGCAACTTTATACTGTCAGCTTGTAGGGAGTATGTTATACCTTACTCATACTCGCCCAGATATCTCATATGTTGTTGGATTGATATCCAAATTCTCACATCAACCTCATTTTAGTCATTAGAAAGCAACAAAAATAATCCTTTTCTACTTGCAATGAACTCCTCACTTTGGGCTCTTATATGAGGGAAAATCCATGGATATCATTGGTTACACGGATTCTGATTGCTCAGGTTTAGTAGAAGATATATTTTCAACTTATGGCTATGTCTTTTGTCTTGGTTCTTCATCAATTTCTTAGTTATGCAAAAAATAATAGGTAGTAACCTTATCATCTACAGAGGCAGAATACAAAGTAGTAGTTTTGGCAAGTCAGGAAGCTCTTTGGCTTCATCAGATACTAAGAGAATTTGGTTTTTTACATGACAAACCTATTACTATTTGTTGTGACAATCAAAGCACAATTCATATTGCACACAATCCATTTGAGCATCATTGCACCAAGTACATTGAGATTCACATGCACTTCATTCGACAACATATTCAGAGAGGGGAAATATACTTGGACTATATTCCAACTGAAAACAAAAATGTAGATATCTTAACCAAGTCATTTACTTCTTTGTGTTACTTTATTTGTGAGAGAAACTTGGATTAAAACAACTGCATTAAAACAACATAGGTCTTTTGCCTCTTCTTTCTTCTTATTGTTGTATTCTTTGGAGGATGGTTTTTCCCATGTGATTTTTTTTATCATCTCTCCTAAAGTATAAATTATTCATGAGTACCTCATCAGACCAAGTTGTCCGGAATCATTATTTTTTTCATGAGGACAATCTTCGCCATCTGAAGACATACCTCTATCTTTATTTTTCTGACAGATGGTTTTCCAAAAGGTTTTTCACCATCTATATATTGTAAATGAGTACCTCATCAGACCAAGTTGGCGGGACTCATTATTTTTTTTATGAGGACAATATTCACCATCCAAATACATGCCTCTATATTTATTTATCTAATAGATGGTTTTTTCCAAGAGGTTTTTATAAGAGATAAGACATATTCTTGGTAGTAGAGAGTTTGGTAAATGGTACTTATAGATTGAATTCTTGGATTGAAGTCAAAGGATACATTGATCACTCCCACATCATGCTTGTTATAGCAAAAGAGAAGAAAAAATGGCATTGTCCTTTTAAATTCAATTTTGAGTGGCTTAAAGAGAATAGTTTTATAACTCCATTCAAACAATAATAGGTGAAGTTTGATCCTAGTCTAAGAGAATTTTCTAGTATTCAATTTGTTGCAATCTAAAAATGGTTATGGTAGGAGTGGTTCAATGGGTCTATAAAAAGAAACTGATGGATGCAAAAAAACTAAGGGATATTAAAGAGGAGCTTGCAGTGTTTCTAGTAGATAAATTTGAAAATAATTGGATGAGGAAATAAGGCTTAATTATAAAAGTTTGGAACAAGAGAAGATAAGATTATTGGTAGAGAGAGAAGCATAGTGGAGGCTCAAAAGTAAAGCACTCTAAATTATAAATGGGGAGGAGAACAAATCATAGATTTTCTTATTAGGGAGGCCTAATATGATAAAGAAAACAATGCATATGAAGATGACATCAAGTATGGAGTCATACATTTGATGTCAAAGTATTTATCCAAGGGTATTTTTACCCGAAGCCTATTTAATCCTAATTCTAGTATAAAAATACAATTCATAATATAAAATCATCTTCATATTTATTATTTAATAGGTTATTATGTGTTACCAAAAACCTATCAATAAGTCAAGTCCAATCATTTTATTGTAAAGGAAATAAATTTAGTATCAAATAGTTTATTATAGAATGTGAAGTGTTTAAATAGGATGAGAATGAAATAGTCAAGATTCTTGGACTGTCTCATCCCCTTCCTCTTCTTGATTTCTAGTAGGAACACATATCTATTGTCTTAATTAAGGGCCTTCATAAATTAGAGGGTAAAACAATGATTTTTGTGGTTGTGGATTGCCTCTCCAAATATGTTGACATTTGTGTCTTACAACAACTATTTACCACAAGCAAAGTTGTTAAGAAATTTCTCAACTAAATATTTTAATTACATGGTGTTGGAATATTTTCAACATTGCCTCGTTAGTCCTAAGTATTAATTCCTAGTATTTAGTTTTAGTTTAATGTTTTGATTTACATATTTCTAGTT
Organism: Wollemia nobilis; assembly: GCA_028583015.1. Lineage (NCBI taxonomy): Eukaryota > Viridiplantae > Streptophyta > Pinopsida > Araucariales > Araucariaceae > Wollemia > Wollemia nobilis. Next base: position 663,619 of record JAQPPZ010002974.1, on the reverse strand, counting down.
AATTTGATTAGCATACATTGATGTTTTGGCTTGGTTGGTCAATGTTTGACCATAGTCCAAGATTAGCATGTTGTTAGGATAAGATCTATCTTTAAGTTAGTTTGTTGTAATAATTTTAAGAGGATTTCTCTCAACCACCGTGTCTATTTTTAATTCTTCCAAAAACTATAAAACTATGTAATGCATTGTTGATCAATAGAACAACTTCACCATTGTTTCTCATTTGGTATCAGAGCAAGTTTTCTTAGATGGATCAAAACCTGTGGAGAGTGGCATGAAGAGATTTGAAGCATGCACTTTGTTAGATAAACTCAAGTGGCCAACACTCAATAGAGTTGCAAGGAAGATCTAGAGTAAATCATTAATATATCATACATAATATGTTATTTGATTATTAATTTTTTAGGGTTACTAGATAATTGTATCAAGAGGATGCTATCAAAATTTTAGGTGATTTGGAGCTAATTTAAGGATTTTATTAGCATTTTAATTTTTTCAATAAAATGGTTGTATACGGTAGAATACACGGTATTTTATTCTCAAATTTGGAAGAAACATTATTTAGATAAAATCATAATTTAGACAAAATTTTAGGTCATTTGGATTTGTATTGATTTATTTTTGTGAATATTGATTGTTTCTTCAAAAATCCTAGATCCGAAATTGTGATAAAAAGGGAAAAAGTAAATGATCACATCTTTTTCACATTTGTGAATTTTCTTCCAAAATTTAGAAGGTTTTCAGATTATTGTCTCAAGAATACAAAGTTTAATTTTCAAAAAAATTGGAGCTATATGGATTGATTTATGTGAAAACATTGAAGTTGTCTAAAAAACATTATAAGATCTAGAAAGGGCAAAAGTAAATTGATCACATATTTCTCATTTGTGTGAATTTGCTTCTGAAATTTAGTGGATTTTTAGATAATTATATCATAAGTCTATAGGAAAGGAGTGGTTGAGAGCTAGGTGGAATATTGATGAGTGGTGGATTGCAGAATGGCCACCATGTATAAAGAATTGGAAGTGCCCAAATTCAATGGAGATAATTATGCTATTTGGAGCATAATTATGAAGACCTTGAAGGCTCAAGACTTATGGGATATATTTGAAGAAGGCTATGATGATCCCTCTTAGAGCAAGCTACAAGGTGAGGAGAGAAAATATAAGAAGGAGCAGCAATATGCAAATTTCTTATCTCTTATGGATTTGAGGAGAGGAATGGAAAATAATGTTTTTCCTCTCATATAAAATTTTAGATCACCTACAATGACATGGAAAGTGTTGAAGTATGCTTATGGGTATGATGAGGACACCCATAAAGCTATATGTGACAATCATAAATATTGTTTAATCAAGGAGGATCCTTGCTTCCTTGAAGAAGTTTCTGAATTAGATCCTTTTGAAGGAGTTTTTGAAGAGTTTTGTAAAGACTCATATGAAGACATGATTTTTATTGGAGAATTATTTCTTGAAGAGGAAGATATATTTGAAGAAGAACCTTGTGTTGAAAAGAGTAAATAATACCTTCATGGAGAAGAGGATGAGAAGGAGCCTTGTCCAATTCTCATTGAAGAGAGGTATGATGAAGAATGTCTCATGAAGGAGACAAATGAAGAGTGTATTTTGGATAATGCACCTATAGTTATTATGGAGGAGAATAAAGAAGTTATATAGGATGATTTCCCAAGTGTAGTACAGGAAGCAGAGATGAAGGGCATAAGTTTCATGCTCCATAATGAATATTATCTCAAGGATGAGATAATAAAAGGAAAATAATATTCTGAGAAAGACTATCTCAAGGAGGAGATATAAAATAGTGAGATAGTCATTAATGGACTTCATGATGTAATGGATGCATCATCAAAGGATATTGAGAATTGTCTTGAAGAAGCAATTTTGGATGAAGATCACTCACTTGGAGTGACTACATTGCATAAAGAGAGTTGTCTTGAAAAGGCAACAATGTGTGATTGCTTGAATGAATGGTGTTTCAACACACCAACATGGATTGAACAAAGGAGGAAAACTCTTACTGAAGAGTTGATGATTGATCTCGAAGAACTGTACAATGAAGAAGAACTGCTACAAAATAAATTTATGGAAAGCACCAAATCTACTCATACTAAAAGTAATGTTTTTATGATTAATGATTTGTTTTTTGTGAGCAAGAATGAAAAGAAAGGCAATTGTATCATTGAGACAACTTTTATGAGGAATCTTCTTGGAGAGAATACAGTGATGGATAACTTGGGTCACATGGATCAAAATGATGTGTTCAAAATTCCTTGGGAGAAGGATTCTTGTAAAGTCATTGTTGTGAGAGAATATTTGTGTGACGAGCAACTTTATGTTGCATATGTAGTTGGTAATTATATGACCATATTTGTTGTGATATTTTGTGTGGAAATATGTGAAAGAGTTTTATGGTATAATCATCTATGAGAGATGATTGATTGTAAATACTCATGTGGAGTATTGTTTAGTGTTGAAGATGTAAAAGAAGATCAAAATGTGAGAGCATGGTTTAAAAACCATAATGATAAATATGTAAGAGAATGGTTGCTAAAAATCATAAGAGGAGATACTTTTGATAAAGGGGGAGATAATAAACAAAAGAAGGCACTCAAGAATTTTTAGGAAATCCCACATGAAGAGTGGAAGGAGTGCCACCATAAGTATTTTGTAAATTCTGATTTCTTGATTCAAGATTGGAGGAAACATAAGAGAAATATTTTCTTCCAACTCTATGATGCTTAAAGAACTCTTACATGAGTGTCTTTAGCATCAAGGTGGATAATGTTGAAATATTTTCAACATTGCCTCCTTAGTCCTAAGTATTAATTCCTAGTATTTAGTTTTAGTTTAATGTTTTGATTTACATATTTCTAGTTATTTTTATTAGCGTACGGTGAGGTTCTAGCTTGGTTGGTCAATGTTTGACCATAGTCCAATATTAGAATGTTGTTAGGATAAGAGCTATCTTTAAGTTAGTTTGTTGTAATAAGTTTAAGAGGATTTAACTCAACCACCGTGTCTATTTTTAGTTCTTTCAAGAACTATAAAACTATTTAATGCATTGTTGATCAATAGGACAATTTCATCATTTTTTCTCACATTGTATACCCAAGTCTATCATGTGTGATTGTGATATTATTTTTATAATCATATTTTAGAAATATTTGTTCACCCTTAACGGTTCCTAGCTTAACATGGGCTCTTCCTACCATCCCCAAATTGATGGACAAACAAAACATATTAAAAAGTGTCTAACCACATATTTGAGATGGTTTGACCAAGACAAATAATATCAATGGATTAAGTGGATTTATTTAGCAAAAGAGAGGTACAACATTTTTTATTATTTTTCACCAATATGTACCCATTGGAGGCTTTGTATGGTCAAAATCCTCATCTTTTATAGATTATTTTCTAGTGTCCTCTCATCTTGCTTAGGTCGATACATTCCTCCAATAATGATAGTTTGTTCTCCATATCCTTAAGGGTAATATTTGTTAGGATAAGAGTTATATGAAGTAGCAATAAAATTTATATGACTTATAAATTTGCTTTGAAGTTGGTAATATGGTCTTTCTAAGGCTCTATCCATATAAGCAAATTTCACTCTAAATTAGAAGCATCCAAAACATTTTACTCAAATTATATGGTCCTTGCAAGGTAGTTTATAGTATGGGGGATGTTTTATGTAAGTTGGAGATCCTACCTAGATCGAAGATCCACCCTATTTTCATGTTTTTTATATTAAGTAGGTGTTTAATTAAAATTTTTAGTCCTAAATGAAGAATCTATAATTAAATGAAGGTCATGTTGAATTAAAGTCAAAATTCATGCTATAGTTATGGGTGTCTAATATTTAGTCTTTCCAAGTTCTAGAACTACTCATCTAGTGTAATCATTTAGACAAATACATGACATGGGAACAAGTGGACATTCTTCAAACATTTCCAACTTTGAGGTTAAATATTTTTGAGAGGGATGGCCATGTAACAACCTCAATGTAGCCACATTGGTTATCCCTAATCATTGGCTCAAGCCCTTTAGGTTAGGTTGAATAAACCTTTGAGCATTAGGTTTAGAGGTTGTTACTTTCATAATATATAAGAGGAAAGAGATTGAATTAGCAATTTATTATTCTAACTTATGTTACCTCTAACATGTATAGGAAACTTTACCTTCTCTAAGTGGATAAGAAAATTTACCTCTCTTATTGACCTACATTGTTTTTAATATTTGAATATGGATCTATGACATTTTACTAGAATTACTATTCTAAATTATATTAAGTTGTTTTTATTATGAACAGTCTAGTGAATATTCTAGATGTTGTTGTTTTCTTGAAATTGTTTCATTTTACATGCTTAAAACTTGGAGCTGGATTTACAAATATTTTATATATTGATTTAGATTTTTTTCCTCTTTAGTAAATATATTGCAAGTACAAACTTTAAGGATAATATTTGCAAGTACAAACTTTAGTAAATATATTTTATGTGTAATTTCGATCCAATATTGAATTCTCTTTAAACTATTAGGATTTTTATTTTTATTTTTTTACCATAAAATAATTAATTATTTTCAATTTGAAGCCTTTATATTATAATTTTTTTGTTAGATTTTATTAGGCCTCAAAAAATCAAAAGTGTATAATATTTTGTAGGCTATTAGATGTTGTCACTATAAACCCTAGTATAGTTTTTTTTTTTTTTTAATATAAAATAGGTAAAACCATTAGATACCACCACTATAAACCCTAGTTTAATATTAGTTTTTATTTTATTTTATATATACATGGGAAATGGTAACACCATTAGATGCTTCTACTATAAACCCTAGTTTAATCTTAGTTTTCATTTTATTTTATATATACATGGGAAATGGTAACACCATTAGATGCTTCTACTATAAACCCTAGTTTAATCTTAGTTTTCATTTTATTTTATATATACATAGGAAAATAAGTAACACCATTAGATATTGACACTATAAACCATAGCTAGCTGAGTAACTCAACAAGACCTCAATCTTCTACGGTATTGAGTTGGGCAGCCAACTGATCTCAATTCTCTAAAACATCAAACTTAACAAAACATTCCGCCACTATCATCCAACCTATCCCCTTCTAAATAAATAATAATTTAACCCTTAACTATTAAACAATAAATTAACATGCTTAAATTCCCTTGAATGACTTTTTAAAAACACCAACCATCGAATGAAAATCTTCGAAGTGATTTACAACTTGTAATCTTAAAAAACCTTCGGTCAAATTTTCAGCTGTAAATTTCCAAATCTTCGAAGTAATTTACAACTTCTAATCCTAGAAAACCTTCGTACAAATTTTCATTTGTAAATTTCCAAATCTTCGAAGTAATTTACAACTTCTAGTCCTAGAAAACCTTCGTACAAATTTTCATTTGTAAATCACTTCACCAGACTTCGTATTCTTTCCCAGCTCTAAATTACTTTACCAATAACCTTTGTACTACCAGCTCCTTTTATTTGAAAAGTTTGGAGTTAATTTTTTATTTAAGAAAAAAATCTTGAGTTCGAATCCTCTTTAATACCCACTACAATAAGGATAAGTAAACCTCACACAAGACCACCGACAAAAGAAAAGTAAAATAAGTAGTGGGAAAAACTGTTCAAATCGAAAATTTTGAGCACGGGATAATAAAAAGCCAATTGACTTCTACTTTCTATCTTCAACGCTAGGAAATCACTTTACCATTAGACTTCCTACGATTTCCCATCTCTAGATCACGGGGTACGTACCATTTCCCAGCTGTAAATCAGCTTACAAGTAGACTTCCTACCATTTCCCATCTGTAAATCACGGGGTAACGTACCATTTCCCACCTGTAAATCACTTTACCAGTAGACCTACCATTTCCCAACTGTAAATCAGGGGGTAACGGACATCTCCCCGCTGTGATTCACTTTACCAATAGTCTTCGTACTATGTAGTCGTGTATGATATGGATATAAATAATTTTTAAAACGAAGTTTCTTGTGTCTTCTCTTTGTCCATACTAGATAATTATTAATATTATTTTTTAAACAATTAAAAAAAATATAATATAAATTAAACTTTTAATTTAAAATTATTTTTAAAATAATTAATTTAATTAAGTAAATTAGTTTTAACTTTTTAAAAATAATATATAATTAAAAATAATTAAAAAAAGCTATTTTAAATATATTATAATAGTGAAGCTCTCCTATTTAATAGAAAATTTTTGGTAAGAGCTAAAAACAAATTACAAAGTAAAGATATGTAGTGTTATGCTTTTATTGGAATATAATCTCAGAGTGTTAAATATTCAACTAACTATAAAATATTTAACATAAAAATTATATTTTTATATAATATTTTTTTAATGTAATATGATTATTTGAACTTTAAAAAATGTGTGAAGGATTTTTTAATAAAATTAAAACTTAAATATATTCTAATTTAAATGCCCGACGAAAATTTATTTGAATTATAATAAAAAACAAACCTAAAACAGACGAAGACAAGAAGACTTAATCTTTCAATTTAAAAGAATAAATAAATGTTTTTAACTTTTGCCTTTGTACAAAGACTTATAAGTGGCACGCGAGATGCAAGCGAAAAGAGTAGGGAGTCACGGTCCTTTCATTTCCTTGTGGACAGCAACGGTCCTTTCATTTCCTTGTGGACAGTCACTTAAAGCGAGCGAATTTAGGGACAAGTGATTTACCTAGGCAACAATTAAACTTTTGGCACCGTCAAGGGCCAAGTAAAGGAGAAGATATACGAAACGGACAAGTGATGTACCTATGCAAAAATTAAACTTCTGGCACCGTCAAGGGCCACGTAAAGGTGAACGTATACGAAACGTAGGCGTGGAGTTCAATTTCTGCACAAAGGCATTTGATTTTGCAATTTGCATTTGTGAGGGAAGAAAGGCGATTAAAAATTTGTGCTGAGAGTACTTGAGCAGAAACTTTTATTCCTTCAGACATTGTTTTATCTGTTGTTTTTTAGTCTCCACATTCGTCATGAGAAACTGCTGGAGTTGTCTCAAGGAGGCCATGTGTGGCAGACGTGGTGAAGAAGAAACGAATGTCTTCTACCCCGCTCTAGAGAGGACCACGGTGCCATTGACCGTTGGAGTTGTTGAGGCGGCTTTACAGACTGAGCAAAATCCAATGGAGTCGCCAGTAGCTTCAACTTCTATGGTTCAGACATCAACAGCAGTATCAGCATCTTCTGAGTACCAAAAACGACCTCCCACGTTTGAGGAGGTGCAACGCAGCTTTGGGGCGCTAAAAGATGAAGCGGACAAAGTTGATGAATTAATCTCTCTCATCCGCCAAGTCTTGAAGAAAAAGGTAACTTAAAACTAAGTTTTTGTTTTTCTCCAATGTTACCACGCATGCATCTATCAAATACTCATTTCTTTCTACTCCACAGTGTAAACAAGATAAATCAGATAAAGATAAAGCAAGCACAAGCTCGAGTTTTGAAGCAACTTCCACCACAAAGTGGAGTGAGTGGGTTAAAAGCGGCGCCAAATTTTTAGAATTCTCCAGTGGACATGTAGAAAAAATGCAGAAGGTAACTAAACGTTTAGCTATTTCGTTTTGTTTTCTCACACAAATAAAACTATTTTTTTTTCAAGGTATATTGTTTAATTTTCACTTGCTAATTTACAGGAGAGTGGCTTCAGCAGAAAAGTAGTTAGGGCTATCCTTGATAAAGTAGGACATCTTCACTGGGCGGTTGGAGGGCTATCTATAATAGCATATTTGTTAGAAAATTACGAAAAAATGTCTGTCAACCAGGTAAAATGTCAACAACTTTTGGAAAGAATGATAGACCTTCTTATCAATGTAAAGAAACTATATGGTTTCATACCTAAGAAAGAAGATGAGAAATTGAGGAAGGCTATTGTATTGATAGTTGAAGGATCAATGAAGTGCAGTTCTCAGATGTTTTCTACACACCTTTTCAGGTAAATGTTAATGCTTCACATCTGGTATTTAAACTATTTCATCTATATATATATTTTATAACCAAAGTGTTATTATAACAGTTAATGGTAAGTTTTTTTTTTGTTTTTTTAAATTTAAGAATATAATTAAATAAACTAATATTTTTAATGTATAATTATACTTATTAAAAGCACTTTAATTTATAATTTTATCTTGTTGCAGCTTTTTGGAAAGTTCAGTTGACAGTGAGATTTTGAATGATCTCAAAGAAGAAATAGATCACATATACAGTGATCTAACTTTGGTTACTGCAACAACAATTTTAGAAACTACAACAGCAATTAAAGAGCAACAGTCTGTAGTTCTTCCTCTGCCAAAACCCTCCTACCCAAAGAAGACAGGTAAACACAAAAAAAAATTAATATCTTTTTATTTTCACACCTACGTTCCTTTTTGTCAATCTTTAATAAATTTATAAAACTGCATAATATATCTCTTGTGCATCCCTTATACCCTTACGAACGGTAAACTGTGTGATTTGTTGGAATTGTGATCGACATCCTCTACCTTAATTGTCTCTTGTACTTAATAAAAGTTGTCCTCTCGCTATTAGCAATATGGAATTTCCATCGCAGAAAATTATACATTCCTTGTGGGAAATTTTCCGTCGTAGAAAATTATATATTCCCTTGTGCTTCCTTTATACCCTTAAGGATGTATTAAACTCTCTGTGAATATTTGATGAATATTAATTCGAATCGATTTTATTTATTTTTTAATTTAATTTATCGGGTCTTGGGATTTCTTAAAACATCATGCTCTATTAATAGAGCCACTTTATGTTCTCGTTAACTTTTGGAGATCTGAACAATAAGACTTTGATATTTGTTTCTTATGCCCTCTTATCAAACCTTTCTTTCCTAAAGTTGAGGACAACTTTGAAATATGCATGTTATATAGATTTAAATTTTTACTCTCTCAGATAATCCGTGGTCTATTACATCGATATTATAAATATGATAATATTTATTTTTAATTATTTATTAATCTTTTAAAAAAAATTTATGTTTTTTATTTTTTATTTTTTTAAAGTTATTATTATTTTATTAAAACTTATGCAATTACTTGTTTTGAAAGTATAATATATATTTTTCATTAAAAGTATACTATATTTTTGTGATTTTATATGAAATATTTTAATATTAAACTTCTATAAAGATAATTTTTAAAATTTAAAATTTGTCTTTTAAATTCTAAAAAATCCTAAAGTCTAACAATGTTTAAAAAAAATATATTATATTAAAATAATAAAAATTTAGAAGTATTCGAGGTTAGATAAATTTCTATCTCAAAAAAAAAACTATTTACTGTTTCAATTGAATAAAATAAAATCATTAATCAATTTGAATGCATCCATCAAATGTTAGGATTGAAAGTTACTAAAGGTGAGTGATAAGATATATGTGCTTCAATCAAAATAGTTGAATGTCTTCATGCTTTTTGGAGAACGAAATAAAATAGTAGATGCTATGGCAAATTAGGCTTTAGACCATGGGGATCTAACTTGTCACAGAGACCCTCTTCCTCGATGGTGGTCGTAGGAAGAAAAAGGGAAAGATCTCTATAGTAAATTCCTATATGTAGTGACTGAGAAAAAATTCATATATCCTTCTTTCTTTATATTTATATTAGTATTATAAAAATGTATTGAAGACATAGTTGTTGCTCTTATGTAAAATTCTAAAACCTATTTACATAGAAAGATCCACATTATAGCCATCTTACTTGTTTATAAGTAATTCAAAAGATTATTTTTTAAATTATTATTAAAATTTTAAATCCTTTCAAAATCTTAAAACAAATTTTTATTTTATTAAAAAAGTTAATTATAAATATTAAAACATTATTTTTTATTTTTTATTTAATTTTATAAACTAAATTCCAGCCACTACAAATGACAATCTCAATATTTTTTAAAATAAAATTAAAGATGGTTATATGATCATGCTTATATGTTCTTCTGTTGTTTGTGATAATCAACTTCGTTGAAAACTATTGGATATAGTTCATTTGTTGCGTTTAAGTATTGTAGTCCAGGGTTGACGTTATTTATGGATAACTTGGACGTTTAGAATTAATAATGACACATTCTTCTTTGATTACAGTGGGGCTGGAGGAACCTGTTAACCAAATATCAGAAATGCTGGAGTTAGAAAAGCTAAAGGAGGAAGCCAATGTTATGGTTATCTACGGATTTGGGGGGATTGGCAAAACAACATTGGCCAATGCTGTCGTTGCCAATCTACAGCTTAAAGGTTTCAATTATACTAAAATCGAAATCCATGAAGATCCCCAAAAAAATGACTTCAAAAGTATGCAGCAGCAATTGCTCAAAGATGTCTTCCCAGAATATGAACATGGAAGACAAATAACATTGAGAAATTGCGAGGAGGGTAGGTACCGTCTAACACAGGCTTTTCAAAGTCAACCAAATAAACCTGTGTTTATTTTTATTGATAATGTTCTACGGGCAGAAGACCTGAAAGAGCTTTTACCAGAAGACCTTGGAGGCCTTTCTCAGCGTAGCAGAATCCTCGTAACAGCCAGAGACTTAAGCGTCACAGATTTGTTCGAGGAAGGCGGCCTTTCACGCAGGCACTATCGAGTAAATACCCTGGCGGATGAGCACGGGGAGAAAATTCTGTGCAATGACCCCGTCAAACTCGAGCAAATAAAAGATGATGTGAAAAAGATTTTGCAGATTTGCGGTGGGATTCCTCTTGCTCTTAAAATTGTGGGTGCTCAGTTGAGGAAGCATAATTATAGGGCAGATAATTGCATTGCCATATTGACAGCTCTTCAGAGGGGAGAAGAAATAAAAAAGGAAGATCTAGGTAAACGCCTTGTAAATTTTGTATATAACAGGTTAGAAACTTCCACTAAAGAAGCATTTCTCGACATCTGCACCGTCCTTTATACGAAAAATTTTCATCGGAGATGGATAGAGTATATAGTGGGAGTTAATGAAGTTGCAACTCTCGAAGAGGCAGCGTTGATCACAGCAGTGCCATATTACTTGGATGATATCAAAAAAATTGGAGTATACTGGGAAGGCGAAGAGAAATTGATTGTGCACGACGTCATCCTAGCAATTGGGCGAAGCATGGCCAAAGGCACGCGAATAGTAGACGACGCACAGTCCTTGTCTCGAGCTGTAGAAGATCAGGTATATTTCACCAGTATTTATAATTACATACTCTGTCAAGCTAAAACCATCTACTCTAACAATCTTTTAACACGTGCTACACTATGGCAGAAGGTCCTCCAAAGCATCAAAGGAGTTTGGTTCAATTACGATGATAAGTCTACATACAGGCTTGAAGAAAGTCAGTTGAGTTGTATGAGTAATTCACTAAGAGTCTTCAGTTTAGGACCCCGCATGAGTGTCACAGGTTGTAGCAGCAACACATTCCAAGAGTTGAGATATCTTAGCATAGGCGGAGACGTTCCTTGCTTGCCGGTGAACTTAGAGGCGCTTCCCCGCTTGGCTGTGTACGTGGGGCCCATCTTCAAAGAAGGGTTTAGTATAAACAAGGCGAGTCCATGCATACATTTCATAAGATTTTTGAATAGTTTGGTTGTAACGTGGAAAAATGACTAACATTGAAATTGACATATGCATCTGCAGTTGCCAAAAAGCTTAAGATATTTGCAGGCCGTAGCACAATCTAATCGGGATGAATGCGCAACTTCAGAGGAGTCAAACCCCATCCAAACCGTTCAAAATTCTTCGTTGCAAGAACTAGATTTATCAGCACTCAAAAACTTGCCTATATTATTAGAGGGGATTCATCAGTTTATTGAATTGAAGATTTTGTCGGTGGTTGGGTGGGACGAAATGGAGGAGCTCCCCGCTCAAGTCTGTCAACTGCGTTCGTTGAATAAGCTGATCATGTGGGGGTGGAAGTCGTTAAAGCGGCTGCCAGAATCTTTTTCGAATCTTACCCGACTAACACATCTAGGGTTATTCGGTTCGATTCGGTTGGAGGGGTTGTGTTCAAGCTTTGGGGAACTTAGAGGTCTAAGGTGCTTAAATTTAGCATTGTGTGAAATGCTGACCGAATTGCCTTATAGCTGCGGTTAACTCATAGCCTTAGAATCCTTAGATCTGGGGAGGTGTACTAGACTAACAATACTGCCCGATAACTTTGGACAACTTACAGCCCTCAAATACCTGAACTTGTATTGTTGCATAAGTCTCAAAGAATTGCCCTTAAACTTGGGAGAGCTGAGATCCTTAGAGCAATTGGATTTGAGGGATTGTGATGAGTTGGAGGAATTGCCGTTAAGTTTAGAAGATATGAGATCCTTGGAAATTCTGGGTTAACCTTTTGTATGCTCTGAGACGGTTGCTAATGTGGTTATGTACAAATAACCATTCTTTAGTTTAAAAAACTAAATGTTGAACATCTATTAAATTGTGTTTTTAAATAATGTGTATTTTTGAGATTTCATTCAAATCAAATTTGAAAGATTAAAGGATTAGATAAATAGGTATCAATAGCTTAAAAATCGATAGTTATAATTATAATTATAATTTTATTATTATTTTTTTCCTTTCTTTCATTTTGAAAAGAGTTGACATATAATTTTAATTTTATTATTATTTTTTTTCCTTTCTTTCATTTTGAAAAGAGTTGACATATAATTTTTCATAAATTAATAATTAATGTATATTATAATTAATATTTATAATTAAATGTTATTTTATAATAAGATATATTAAATTTTTTGTTAGAAATATATTATAAAATATTATTTTCTTATGAAAAGATTAATTTTTTTTATCAAATTTAAGAAAAAGATTTAATGTTCTGAAAAAATTATTATTATTATTTTGTGGTCTTAGTCCCTAATGAATTTTGAAAGATTAATTATATTTATTAATGGTCTTAGTCATTTAATAATTTTAATAATAAATTAAATTTTATTAATATAATAAAAATCAAAGTAATATAAAATTTAAAGTAAATGATTATAATATAATATTAACTTACACAATTTATTTATACATTTTAGATGTAATATTTTTTATATATTTATATATTATTTATTTTATATTTTTTACATGTTTTATTTGATTGTACTCAAATCTATTTTTAATTTGAATTTTAAACTTTTATTTTTATTAATATGATCATTTTACTCTTAAATAAAATATGTTAAAAATTTAAAATGCAAATGAGGAAATACAAATAATATCTTAAAAAACATTACTATATAAAGTATAAAAATGTATATAACATAAGCATATATTGTACATTTTAAATTTATATTTTTCATATTTTAATAATTTAATTAAATGGAATAAAATTATTTTTTTGATAATTTTGAACTAAAAATAATATATTTTAATGAGTAAATAAATTTACATTGTTAGTATAACTTGTTCAATATGAGTAGGGTGCAAAATTGCGTACAACTAGGAAGCCTCACTTTTTAATAATTTATTTCAAATATTAAAAAAATGAAGGTTTCTCATGAGGAGAAGCTAGGTACCAATCAATGAAGATCATTTATAAAATCCCTAAATGGAAGTAAGGATGCCTTTGTTGAATGTAAAAATACCCTAGTTGGCAATAAAAGGTCAAGTGAATTTATAGTGATCCATATCTAATTGGGAGAAGATACACAAAAAATTATTATCAAAGATAGATAATCTAACATGATATAATGGTTCTTATAAACAAAGGATTAATATACAAATTAGACTCATATTGGTTATATTTTTTAATATTTAAAGGTGGATTAAATGGAGTGGAAATTGAGATAAATTATCTAATGAATTTTCCTTCAAAAGGATATCTTTTTTTTGTTCTCTCATATTATTCTCCACTTCTAATGATAGGGGTACAATAATGGTTTACAACCCATGGTTTAGGAAAAGAGATACCTTGTATTGAAGACCATGATGTTAGAATTTTTCTATGAAGATAGAAACTATCAAAAGGCTTCTAATGTGGGTTATATTTTTTGGATTTATATATTAAATTATTAGTAAGAATATTTTCAATAATATTGATAATAATTCAGGGGAGTTTATCCAAGAGGGCTTTTGAATGGGGAATAATTGGACTTCTAATATAATCAATAATATGTCTTAGCTCCACCATTTCAACAAGGTGTTGGCTGGAAGGATTTGTGGCTTCTTCCAACCTCTAAATTTAGGCAAAATTCTCAATATCCATCCTAATTTCTAATCTAATTTACTCTAATAACATGAAATTAAAGTGTGGAAATTAAAATACATGAAAAGTAAATTTTAAGGTTTAATGTGCAAGGGACTTAATGAAAATATGGTTATAACCATAAAAAGGAAGTGTGTGATCAATCAAAACATGAAAATTCAAATGACAACAATATTTCCATTTGATTGATATGAAATGGTAAGGAAAGTGACAAGATGGAAAAAAGGCCTATGCCTTATTCACTATGCACTCTGCAATCTAGGAGTTAGTGCTCTTCACGTTGGAGCAATTTTTTCTTCAAATTGGACTTGAGGAAAATTCATTGTTTTAGAGAAAATTGTTATCTAAATGAAGTAGATCGTTAGATAACCTAATGGAAAATACATAATTAAAGTCAAATTTGAGGTCTCTTCTAGTTTTGATGCTATATTGATTGCTTATTTTTAAAAAAATTAGGATTCTAAAATTTGTAACAGATTTTCCATTCATATAACACATGCAAAAATTGAACATAAATACTAAAAAATGAATGAAATTGAACACACAAAATAGGATTGATAAATCAATTCCATAGCCTCGATAAATAGCTCTAGATTCAATTTATAAAAGTTTGAAATATTTGAAGTGAATTACTCCCAAAAGTGAACTTAGACTAATTTTGAAGTGATTGGTTCAAGTGGAGCAGGTCATTCCAATTTAGAGTGGATTGGTATCTATGTTTAGAATTATCCAAGAATTCTTTATTTTTGGGCCAATTGCTTCGCATGTGGTGGAATGAAAATTTGGAAATAAAATAGAGAAATAAATAATGAGTTAAATGCTTAAAATTGGACCCATTGGGAATGCCAAGAAAAACCATGCTAAATATGGGAATAACCTAATTCTAATTTAATCATTAATGTACCCAAATTATAGCTTCTAATCAAGTTATTGGATGGAAGGGTTTGTGACCTCTTCCAACCTTCATATTTAGGTCAGATACCCTTATCATTGCTAATTCTTAATCTAATCTAATCTAATTGCTTGAAATTAAAGTGTAAAAATTGAAGTGCACAAAAAGCAAAGGTTTAAGTTCTGAGAGATATAAAAGAAAATATGATTGTAATTGTAGAAAGGAAGTGTCTAATCAATCAACATATGGGAATCCATAAAAATAATATTCCCATTTTATCAATATGAATAGTGAAATAAATATCAGGACGGGAAAAAGGACTATGCCTCAATCACTGCACATTTTACAATCTAGAAGGACAATGTCATTGATGAAAAGTAAAAGACTTATCAATTTCTCCCAAATTTTATTAGTTACAAAGCACAATGTGGGTTTTATAGAGTGTAGATCTAAATTCTCTAATCAAAAGATATTGACAATGGAGCCCATGATTCCTATTTATGGTAGGAGTTTACCCCTGAGTTACTTGAAGTGATAAATTATTTATCTTAATAAAAATATTTTTTTAGGGGCATCTCTAACAAAATGATATACCTTAAAATGTTTAATGCCTCTATTTTTCTCTAAATGGCTTATAAAACTTCTAAAATATGACATGGTCCCACAACATGCCAACATGTCACTCTCCAAACATTCTCCTCAGGATCCACATCTTTATTTTTACCCTTCTAGAGGTCAGTAAGTGATTTTATATAGGAAGTGAGTGAATTGCTTGAATTTGCTAGTGATTTGCTAGCTAAATTTGAGTGCTTTGATCCTACAAGCCAATAAGACCATTCTACTAATAGATTACTCCTAAACCAATTGATGTATATATAGCAAATTGATACTTGTCTTGAACAAAGAAAAAATTTAAGAGGTTTTGGATGGCACCAAAGGACATATTTCAGTATATTGCAATCCTTCCAAAATTATGATTCCTAATGTAATGACATGTCATTATATTTTTTGTGACTTTTAGGACACCAATCTTGATTGGTGAGAGAATCCATTCAACAAAATGTTAAAATTATGCTTCTACTCTATGTTTTATGGTAGTAATCCTAACAACTTTCAATATTCCTCATTTCTTGACAGCTAAATGGTGGCTAAGTTCTCAAATTATCTTGTTAAATCTTCATAGTAGTTTTCCAAAAACCTATCTTGATTTTTCTTTAGCTCTTGTAGATTAGTGTAGAGTGGCTCTAGCTTATATATTTCACCTACATCCCCCAAATTAGCTTATTATTTCTCCTCTTCAAAAATTGTATCACTAATGTCATCATCAAGGAGTTTTAGCTATGGGTCAAAAGTGTTTGGTATTCTAGCAATAGTAAACCCCTAAATTTATTTGATCATATCTTAGACTAAGGCTTACAGAGAGGCCAATGTATGAAATCCTATAGGTCTTTTTGAACATCAAGGATTTTTGGGATCTTCTTTACCATGTACTTTAAGTATAATTTAAGCTATTGTGCTTGTGATGTCAACATTATAGACAAAAGCTTTACTATTTCTTGGAGCCTCTATAGTCAATTGTTCTTCAACCTAATTGATTATTTACATCACTTGATTTAGGTTGTGATCTACATAGGCTACAATGTGAACGTATCTTTGTGTATTTATTACTTCTATCTTGATTTTGTTCTAAAGGGACTTGACCTGCTAAATTTTAAAGGCTCTTTTTATATCTACAATTGTTTCTTCTTGTTTTAATTTTTTAGTTCCATCTAAAGCTGGTCAATATTTCATCTCTTAATTTTTGGGATTCTTCTAATTGCTTCACTAAGTCCTCCAATTGGATTTTTTATTGGTCACTTTATCCCTTAAATTGGATCCATCCCCATGTGAACTATTGCAAGAGATATTTGAGTTGTTTCTTATTCTTCTAAACCTTATCAAGTTAAGATTTGAGGTCCTCAAATTGCTTCTTTATTTGATATTTCTCAAATATATTCGTGTTTAGTGTCTCATTTTCTTGCTATTGTTGGTCCTTTAGCCTTCAAGTGTGATACTTATACCTCAAGCTCATTTTTATTTTTCTTTAGTACTTCATCCTTCATTACTAATCTACTAAACTTTATGGTTACACTAATGAGAGTTACTTCATGATTTGAACCATTTGGTAAGGATCTATTTAACATCGATCAAGCTTGGATACTCTAAAAATAAAATTGACATGGGATGTTCAAGCCTAGGTGTTCACTCATGGTCACCTCCATGATGATGATATTTTATCCCCCATAAACAAATTGTGATATCAAAAATATTAAATTCAATGGGACCTTGTCTCCTAGTCGCTTGTATTCCTTCTTCAAATTCCTTTCATTAAATGTGAGAAAATTAAATATATTTTGGATGTTTGTTTCCTTAGGCTCATATATCATGTTCTATATAAAGACCTAACTTGGCCCTATGACTAAACTATATTCTTAGGGGTCCTTTGTATAATTAGTCATAGTGGATGAAGTAGATGATATTATTGTCTATAGTAGGAGTAACCTAGATTAGGATGAAGGGTGGTGTGATTCAATAAAAAATTTAGTGGCATGAGTTGAGTGGATAATGGTGTGGAGGTTGTTGGTATGGAAGAGATTTGTATCGATGCTAACTATACTAATATTTTTTTCAATAGAGAGACCAATGAAAAAGAAGAGATTGATGGTGAAGGGATCAATTCAAATTCCACTAGTGGTTGTGTGGTGGAGACTTTGATGGATGACAATAAAAATTAGGATATTAGAGTGGTTCTAGGAATGATAGTGACAATTTGAGATGGGGTGCCTCTAGAAGATCCATGAGCTACATTGGAAGATGGTGAGGAAAGTGTAATAGAAGAAGGGGTGAGAGAAGAGTAGGAAGCACGGATTACAAATTTATGTGTATAGGGTCAACCCCAAAATGTATTTATAAAAATTTGGTGAATCAGTTTCGAAACCCAGGCGAATAGTGTCCAAACGCATGTAGAAGGTTCATTATTATTAAGGGCAATATTGGAAATTTAAACTTAAAATTGTCAAATTATTATAAAATTGGGGTGAATTGACCCAAAAAAAAAATTGCACCCAAAATATTTTGGCTAATGGGCCCTGGTCAAGGGTCCCAAATATTAGCCAATTCCAAATTTTAAAAATCCTAATTTTAGATAATTTGGCAATAGAAAAAATCTAGAGTTGTGGAGAGTAGAATGGAGTGTTGGAATACATAATATTTTCCCAAAATGAACATAAACAATGCACCCACTCAAATATTATACTAAAATTATAACAAGATGAAAAAAGAGAAAGATATAGATATTTGAGGTGCATATGTAGGCACCATAAATAATCTTTCTATCCATAGATAATATTACATAATACTTTGATAAAGGAATGAAAAGTGAGAGGGGGTATTCATATTAATACCAAAACCACATCACATAATTAAGTTTGACCTAAGATAAAATAAAAAGGGATTTAGATTAGTTACAAGTTATAAAATAGGTTTAACCATAAGAAGGTTACCATAGCCCATAGGTATTATATAATAAACTATTAAAAATAATTAACACATTGCATAATGAAATGACCTTATGCCTATCCAATACATCATACAATATTGGCCTTGACCATGAATCAGATTATAATTTCAATGCCCCCTATAATATGAACTAATGGGTGAAGGAGAGAATACATTATTGAAAATAATATCTTACCCATAATAGACACTCTAGTTGGTCTCTATAGTTGAGATAAATCCTTTAGAATCTCCCTTGTCATCTAGAAGACATCCACTAATATTCAGGAAGTTAGCTTTAATTCTTTATATTTTTAGCAAGCAATTATTTTTTGGATGTATTTTTGGAAATTTGAGTTATTTTATGTTGTCATTGATGTCATATGGATCATTGATGTCACATGGATCACATTGAATTTTGATGGCAAAAGCACTTTTGGAGAGCATGGATGTATACAGGGTTTTTGTGAAAACCAAGGTAGGCAAAATAAAATGTTTTATTTAAAACCATGGATGGCAGATTTGAAATGGGTTTTTCTTAAAACCCAAGTTGGCATTTTGTTTCATCGAAAATGGTGCCCCGATGATGGAAATATTTAATTTTAATATTTAGTTTAAATTTTAAATTATTTAAAATTTAAATTTAAATTTAAAATTAAAAATAAAGTTATAGTGCCAATGTCTAAAGAAAGGAGGAAAGGCATATATTAAAATAATTATATCACCGGCATCTAAAGAAAGGAGGTTATATATATATATATATATATATATATATATATAGAAATGAGGAAAGGCGTATATATATATATATATATATATATATATATATATATATATATATATATATATATATATATATATATATATATATATATATATATATATATATATATATATATATATATATATATATATGCCACCAAAAGTTTCGATAATGTCCCCTTGTCCTCGATTTCGATTGCATTTGAATGGTAAAGTATTGCAAAAAAAGAGCCTACATGTTGTGTGGTGAAGCGTGTGTGAAAAAGGGTGTGAAAGGTTTTATGTTTTTCGAGCTGGTTGAAGAGATGTTTGGGAAGTAAAACCAAACACATAGGCATATTTGGCTTAGCAGTTCATGTGCTATGTCTGAAGTAGGAGTTCATATGTTAGAGTCTCAGCGGGGATGCTTGTTGTGTTGAAATGAGTGAAGCATTTTTGAGTTTTCAAAAGGTGCAGATTGAGCCTTTGAGAAGACCTTTGGGATAAATTTTTGGACCAATTCGTGGTAGTTATTGTGTATGATTGATTGAGCCTTTGAGAACATCTTTGGGATAGATTTTTGGATAAATTTATGACATTTTTTGGGTATGATTGATTGATACTTTGAGAAGGCTTTTGGGACAGATTTGTGGATAGATTTGGGACAACATTTGAGCAAGTTCTTAGTGAGTGTTTTGAGCAGATTTGAGTAGGTTCTAAGTGAGCCTATTGAGTAGATTTGAACAAGTTCTTGGTGAGCTTGTTGAGCAGATTTGAGAAGGTTCTGAGTGATTCTATTGAGCATATTTGAAAAAGTTATGAATGAGGTTGTTGAAGTATATTTTGAGCAAGTTATTGGTGAGCTTGCTAGAGCAGATTTTGAGCAAGTTCTTAGTGAGCTTGCTGAAGTAGATTTTATTAGGTTCTTCATGAGCATCCTGAAGTAGATCAAAGGATAGCCTACCTAAGCAGATCAATATTACCTAGTTAAGAAGATCAGTGGATTGTCTACCTAAGCAGATCATGATTGCCTAGTTGAGCAAATTAGTGGATTGCCTTGCTAAACAGATCAGTGGATTGCCTTGCTAAGCAGATCAATGGATTGCCTTGCTAAGCAGATCAGTGGATTGCCTACCTGAGTAGATCAAGATTACCTACCTAAGTAGATCAATGGATTGTATAGCTTTGAGAAGATCAAATTAATCATTTGTATTGGGATAAGGATCATTATTTTAGTGTGAAATATTATAAGGATATTATCTTATGGAGTACCCCACATTGGGGGAAGCATGTTAAATCTTGTGTCTCAATTGTGTGTGGTGATTTATTCTCTTGCTTACTATTGTTATCTATATCATTAATGCATACTGCTATATTTGGTTATTGCAATTAAGGACACTAATTGATATTGGTTTTGAAAGAAATTAAAAAGTGGGTGTTATACTTTTCACCCCCCTCTCAGTATAAGCTTATGTTCTTCAATTGGTATCAAAGCAAGTTCCTTTAGAAAGGCTAATAGCTTGAGGGTAGATTCTACAAGAACATAGATGGCTTCACAAAATGGATCATCTACAAATAAGGCTCCACTATTTGATGGTAAAATTATGCTTTACGAAGCATGAGAATGAAGAACTACTTGATATCATAAGGATATGAGTTATGAAAGATGGTTGAAAAAGAGTATAAGGTTTAAGGTGATCCCAAGGTAGATAAGACTATCAAGAAATTGGTTGAGATCAATGCAAGGGCAATGAATTTTATTTTGAGAGGGCTACGTGAGACAAATTTTGTAAAGGTCATGGTATGTAATTCAGCTAATGAAATATGGGCCAAGTTGTGGAATACCTATGAAGGATATTCCAAGTTAAATTTGGCAAAACTACAAACTCATATAAAAATATCTGAGGAATTGAAAATGGAAGATTCTAAAGATATTGCAAATTTTTTAGTTCGAGTTGATGATATTGCTAACACCATGAGAGGTCTAGGATTTGAGATGAAATAATAAAAAGTTACTCAAAAGGTTTTAATATCACTTCCCATGAAGTATTATGCAAAGGTTTCAGCAATAGAAGAAACAATGGATATCAACAATCTAAAAATAGAAGAAGTACAAGGAAATCTCATAGTTTATGATATGAGGATAAGTAAGCATCCGGTTCCAATAAAATAAATTGCATTCAAGACTTCAGATAAAAATAAAGGGAAAGTTCCAGAGATAGATAAAGATTCATATAATGATAAGGAAGCTAACTTTATCAAAAGGAAAAAGGACTTAAGAAATTACAGGGATATGAAGAAACTCAAATGCTACAAGTGTGGTGATTTTGGTCACTATGCACACAAGTGCCCACATGAAGAAAACATTGATGATGAAAAACAGGGTCACAAAAGAAAAGAAGATGGAAAGCATAAGTATGAGAAAAATGATAAATACAAACAAAGCAAGTATGAGAAGAAGAAAATTTTTCGTAAGACAAAGAAAAATTTATACATTGAAGAATCAAGTGATAGCTAAGATCATAGTGATAGAGACAAGTCAGATTATGAAATGGAAGAACATCTATTCCTAGGAATAGAAGATGAAAGAGAGCAGTGCTTTATGTATGGTCAAAGAGATCACAGATCAAGAAATTGCAATGGATTCAGTGATAGTGAAGATGATATGACACATCAAGGAAACATGCATGGTCAAAGAAATCATGAGAGTTTATTTTCTATAAAATATTATAATGATATTAGTGACAATGAAGATGAAGAATAGTTTTTCTATGGGATAAAAGAAGTAGAAGAAGAACATTCACTCAAAAAAAAATAATTTAAACAAGAGAATAGTGTAATAAAGACAGATGTCTCAGTTGATCTAATGGAAGACTTCAATGATATCCATGAGCAAATACAATAGGTTAAGGAGAATATAAAATAATTGATATGTTTCATACTTGAGAAGTTTGATCTATCACATGACTCAAAAAGTTAAGATACTTTCACTAAGAAGGAAGCATGTATTTCAGAGACAATAAATATGGATGCCAATTTGCTACTTGACACAAATGAAGAGAAAGAAAAGGAAGGTTCCAAAGCACCAAATGTATCATATTTCATGTTTGGGGAATCACACTCAAAAGGAAAGGAAGTTCTAAAAGATGAATTCAATGAAGCACCTAAGTTTTATGAAGAAAGATCCAAAGTTCCTATGGCTTCAAACATCCAGTTTAGATCTTGTTTTGAGATAGGTGAATCAAGTTCAAAAGGAAAAGAAATTATTGAAGAGGAAAGCAAGGAAAAAACTTAGGAAGATGATTTAGATATTACAAAGAAGGTTCAAGGATACAATGCACAAGTCAAAAATGATCACAAGGATAATGGTCAAGAAAGGTATGATGAACCAAGGCATGAACAAAGGGCTTTTCAAGGACATTATTTTTCTTGTAATGGGTTTGGACACGGGGCTATACACTACAGGGTCTATGGATCAAATAAGTTTGATTTTGATATAAGTAACTTCAAAGAAAGAAGGCATGGTTTTCAGGGACACTGCTTCTCATGCAACAGGATTGGTCATAGAGCTTCTCAGTTCAAAGAAAATAAGCAACATGGTTTTAGTTTTAAAGCTACACAATGCAAAATTCATGGTTATAATGGTCATGAAAATAGAACATCACAGTAAAGGGTTCAGGAAAGGAAAGGATATGGAAATTATTTAAAGAAAGAATTCAAGATATGAGCACAATCCAAAGGATACAACATCAAGTGTTTTAATTGCAATAACTTTGGACATATTGCAAAATGGTGTAGGACTCAATTCCAAACAAGTTCAAAACAAGAAGGTTAAGTAGTTTCAAGGCAAGAAGGTCAAACAGGTTCAAGATAAGAAGATCAAGTAATTCATCAAGAGAAGTATATCAAAAAAATATGGAAGTAAGTTGATAGAGGAAAGAAACAATATAATATGGGAGTAAAATTACTCCCACCCCAAAATTAATCACCTCAAAAGAGAAGGTGGTGAGAGGGCTAAGCTTAAGATTCATATCTTTTAGCCCCATAGGTGTCCCTTTTGCCATTGATGTCAAAGGGGAGAGATTTGAGTAAGGGGGGGAGCATTAAGTTAGGGGGAGTATCCTCCAAAGAGAGAATTTAGTTAGGGGGAGCAACCTCCATAGAGAGTATTGAGTCAGGGGGAGTAGCTTTGATTCTCAGAGATGGTTTTTGCAGTGATTGTGTGATTTGCATTAGAGGTGTTGCCATCAATGACAAATGGGGATATTGTTGGTAATTTGAGTTATTTTATATTGTCATTTATGTCACATGGATCATTGATGTCACATGGATAACATTGATTTTTGATGGCAAAAGCACTTTTGGAGAGCATGGATGTATACATAGTTTTTGTGAAAACCAAGGCAGGCAAAATAAAATATTTTATTTAAAACCATGGATGGTAAAATTGAAATGGGTTTTTCGTAAAACCCAAGTTGGATTTTCGTTTCATCAAAAAGGGTGACCTGGTGATGGAAATATTTAATTTTAATATTTAGTTTAAATTTTAAATTATTTAAAATTAAAATTTAAATTAAAAATTAAAAATAAAGTTATAGCACCAAAGTCTAAAGAAAGGAGGAAAGGTATATATATATATATATATATATATATATATATATATATATATATATATATATATATATGCCACAAAATTTTTTGATAATGTCCCCTTGTCCTTGATTTCGATTGCATTCGAATGGTAAAGTATTGCAAAAAAAAGAGCCTACGTGTTGTGTGGTGAAGCGTGTGTGAAAAAGGGTGTGAAGGGTTTTACGATTTTTGGGTCCATTGAAGAAACGTTCACAGAGTAAAACCAAATGCATAGGCATATTTGGCCTAGAGGTTCATGCACTGTGTATGAAGCAGGAGGTCACGCATTCGAGTCTCGTCAAGGATGCTTGTTGTGTTGAAACGAGTGAAGCATTTTTAAGTTTTCAAAAGGCATAGAATATTGAGGCATATGTTTTGATTCATGCCCATTTGAGCACGTGAGGGAATGTCGACCAAATATAGCTTGGACGCGATCAAGGCACTAAGAAGGGAGGCATCAAGAGATCGAATCTCATCAAGGACAGAGGCAAGTTAATATTTTTTTTTATTATTTTATTTTTCTAAAGTTGCACTAGGAGAAATAAGGGTTGTGATGCACTTTAGAAAAAAGAGAGATTCCTGGTGATTTTCATTTTGAACGTATATCATATTATATATCATCGAAAATATTATTTCGAGGGATATTTGATTAACTTGTTTAGAGGGATAAATAATGTATGTGTAAAGATATATTTCTGATTTTGTAAAGGAGTTAGAAATTGAAGGTTGCTTTGTTCTTTTTCAAAGGTGATTAATTATTTCATAAGGGGACATGATGCATTTTATTGAGTAGGAGTAATAAAATGTTATCTGGATATTATTGTTGTGTTACTAGTCAAGATCTCTAACCCTTATAGAAATTTGAAAAAGAAAGTTTGTTGAGTGTGGCAGATTTAGTGGACAACTAATAAGGCATCAAAAAAGGTATGAGCAATATTCTCCATTGAATTTGTTTGTGGTGGTTGATTTTTGAAATATCATTAGAGAGAAAAGGATTGATTGTGGTTTCTTTTTCGAAAGTGGTTGGTTGAATGCTTCAATATTTTTTGGTTTCAAAGTTGTGTTTAAACCTTGTTTTATAAGCATTGTTGTTAAATCCATTAGTTGTGTGAAAAACCTGAGATAGGGTTTGAGAATAACATGAGTATCATTGTTATGTGAAGAATGTTTTATAAGAATTGTTTTTGAAGCCCATTGGTTATGCAAAGAACTTGAACTTGAGTTAGATGAGAACATGAGTATCATTGTTATGTGAGATTTGTGGTTGAGCATTGTTGGAAACATTTGAGTTGGTTGATACATGCTTGGACTAGGGTTTGTGAGAAAGAGTTATTCCTTGTGGTGATTGGTTGAGTAAAGTTGTTTGAGCCTAGTCAAGTGATTGTGTGAAGTGGTTGTTCAAGTTCCATGAAAACAACTATTCTATATTCTGACTTGAGTTGAGATCATTGTGGATCATTGTTTTTCATCCATTATAGAGTGCATTGCCATTCATTTTTGAGTTCATCTTTGAGCCTTACCTTCATAGATTTGTGGATGATATTTGAGTACTACTTGAGCATGATTGATTGGGCCTTTGAGAAAACATTTTGGATAGATTTTTGGACAAATTCATGGCAGTTGTTGTGTATGATTGATTGAGCCTTTGAGAAGGCCTTTGGGATAGATTTTTGGATAAATTTATGGTAGTTTTTGTGAATGATTGATTGATACTTTGAGAAGGCTTTTGGGATAGATTTGTGGATAGATTTGGGAGAGAATTTGAGAAAGTTCTTGGTGATATTTTTGACCATATTTGAGTAGGTTCTGAGTGAACCTATTGAGAAGACTTGAACAAAGTTCTTGATGAGCTTGTTGAGAAGATTTGAGAAGGTTTTGAGTGAGTCTATTGAGCATATTTGAACAAGTTGTGAGTGAGTTTGTTGAAGCATATTTTGAGAAAGTTCTTGGTGAGCTTGCTAGAGCATATTTGAGCAAGTTCTTGGTGAGCTTGCTAGAGCAAATTTTGGGCAAGTTCTTAGTGATCTTGCTAAAGCAGATTTTGAGCAGGTTCTTGGTGAGATTCCTAAAGTAGATCAGAGGATAACCTACCTAAGCAGATCAATATTGCATCGCTGAGAATATCAATGGATTTTCTACCTAAGAAAATCATGATTACCTAGCTGAGCAAATTAGTGGATTGCATTGTTGAGTAGATCAATGGATTGCTTTGTTGAGAATATTAGTGGATTGCCTACCTGAGTAGATCAAGATTACCTACCTGAGTAGATCAATGGATTGTCTTAGATTTGAGTAGATTAAAGTAATCATTTGTATTGGGATAAGTATCCTTATTTTAGTGTGAAATATTATAAGGAGATTATCTTGTGGAGTACCCCACATTGGGAGAAGCATGTTAAATCTTGTGTCTCAATTGTGTGTGGTGATTTGTGCTCTTGCTTACTATTGCTCTCTATGTCATTAATGCACACTACTATATTTGGTTATTACAATTAAGGACACTAATTGATATTTATTTTGAAATAAATTAAAAAGTGGGTGTTATACTTTTCACCCCTCCTCTTAGTATAAGATTATTTTCTTCAATTGGTATCAGAGAAGGTTCCTTCATAAAGGCTAACATATTGAGGGTAGATTCTACAAGAATTAGATCGCTTCACAAAATGGATCATCTACAAATAAGGCTCCACTGTTTGACGATAAAAATTATGCTTTATGGAGCATGAGAATGAAGAACTACTTGATATAACAAGTATATGATTATGGTAGATGGTTGAAAAAGAGTATAAGGTTGAAGGTGATCCCAAGGCAGATGATACTATTATGAAATTGGTTGAGATCAATGTAAGGACAATGAATTATATTTTGAGTGCGCTACGTGAGATAGATTTTGTAAAGGTCATGGTATGTAATTCAGCTAATGAAATGTGGACCAAGTTGTGGAATACCTATGAAGGATATTCCAAGTTAATTTTGGTAAAAACTACAAAATCATAGAAAAATATTTGAGGAATTCAAAATGGAAGATTTTGAAGATATTGCAAAGTTTTTAGTTCAAGTTGATGATATTGCTAACACCATGAGAGGCCTAGGATTTGAGATGAAAGAATCAAAAGTTACTCAAAAGGTTTTGAGATCACTTCTCATGAAGTATGATGAAAAGGTTTCAACATTAGAAGAAACAATGGATATCAACAAGCTAAAAATGGAAGAACTACAAGGAACTCTCACAACTTATGATATGAGAATAAGTAAGCACAGGTTCTAATAAAATAAATTGCATTCAAGGCTTTAGAGAAAAAGAAAGGGAAAGTTCCATAGATAGATAAAGATTCAAATAATGATGAGGAAGCTAACTTCATCAAAAGGAAAAATGACTTAAGAAATTAAAGGGATATGAAGAAACTCAAATGCTACAAGTGTGGTGATTTTGGTCACTATGCACACAAGTTTCCACATGAAGAAAACAATGATGATGAAAAATAGGGTCACAAAAGAAAAGAATATGGAAAGCATAAGCATGACAAAAATGACAAATACAAACAAAGCAAGTATGAGAAGAAGAAAAGTTTTCATGAGACAAAGAAAAATGTCTACATTGAAGAATCAAGTGATAGCTTAGATCATAGTGATAGAGACAAGTCAGATTATGAAAAGGAAGAACATTTATTCCTACGAATAGAAGGTGAGAGAGATAAGTGCTTTATGTGTGGTAAAAGAGATCATAGATCAGGATATTGCAATGGATTTAGTGATAGTTAAGATGATATGACACATCAAGGAAACATTCATGGTCAAAGAAATAATGAGAGTTTATTTTCTATAAAATATTATAATGATCTTAGTGACAGTGAAGATGAATAAGGGTTTTTCTATGGCTTAAAAGAAGTAGAAGAAGAACATTCACTTGAAACAAAATAAGTTAAACAAGAGAATAATGTAATAAAGACAGATGTCTCAGTTTATATAAAGGAATACTTCAATGGTATCCATGAGCAACTACAATAGGTTAAGGAGAATCTAAAATAATTGAGATGTTCTATACATGAGAAGTTTGATCCATCACATGACTCAAAAAGTCAAGATATTTTTACTAAGAAGCAAGAATGTATTTCAGAGACAATAAATATTGATGCCAATTTGCTACTTGACACAAATGAAGAGAAAGAAGAGGAAGGTTCCAAAGCACCAAAGGTATCATATTTCAGGTTTGGGAAATCACACTCAAAAGGAAAGGAAGTTCTAAAATATGAATTCAATGAAGCACCTAAGTTTTATGAAGAAAGATCCAAAGTTCCTATGGCTTCAAACATCCAATTTAGATCTTGTTTTGAGATAGGTGAATCGAGTTCAAAAGGAAAATAAATTATTGAAGATGAAAGCAAGGAAGAAACTAAGGAAGAGGATTTAGATATTACAAAGAAGGTTCAGGATACAATTCACAAGTCAAAAATGATCACAAGGATAATGGTCAAGAAAGGTATGATGAACCAAGGCATGAACAAAGGTATTTTCAAGGACATTGTTTTTCTTGTAATGGATTTGGATGCAGGGCTATACACTACAGGGTCTATGGATCAAAGAAGTTTGATTTTTATATAAGGAACTTCAAAGAAATAAGGTATGGTTTTCAGGGACATTGCTTCTCATGCAACAAGATTGGTCATAGAGCTTCTCAGTGCAAAGAAAATAAGCAACATGGTTTTGGTTTTAAAGCTACAAAATTCAAAATTCATGGTTATAATGGTCATGATAATAGAACATCACAGTATAGGGTTCAGGAAAGAAAAGGATATGGAAATTATATCAAGAAATAATTCAAGATATGAGCATCATCCAAAGGCTACAAAATCAAGTTTTTTAATTGCAATAACTTTGGACATATTGTAAAATGGTGTAGGACTCAATTCCAAACAAGTTCAAAACAATAAGTTCAAGCAGTTTAAAGGCAAGAAGTTCAAGCAGTTTAAAGGCAAGAAGGTCAAACAGGTTCAAGATAAGAAGATAAAGTAATTCATTAAGAGAAGTATATCAAAAAAATATGGAAGGAAGTTGACAGAGGAAAGAAACAATGTAAAATTGGAGTAAAATTACTCCCACCCCAAAATTTTTCACCTCAAGAGAGAAGGTGGTGAGGGGGCTTAGCTTAAGAGTCATATCTTTTAGCCCCATAGGTGTCCTTTTTGCCATTGATGTCAAAGGGGGAGATATTTGAGTAAGGGGGAGAGCATTAAGTTAGGGGGAGCAACATATAAAGATAACATTGAGTTAGGAGGAGCAACCTCCATAGAGAGTATTGAGTTAGAGGGAGCAACTTTGATTCTCAGAGATGCTTTTTGTAGTGATTGTGTGATTTGCATTATAGGTGTTGCCATCAATGAAAAAGAGGGATATTGTTGGTAATTTGAGTTATTTTATATTGTCATTGATGTCACATGGATCATTGATGTCACATGGATCACATTGAGTTTTGATGGCAAAAGCACTTTTGGAGAGCATGGATGTATACAGGGTTTTTGTGAAAACCAAGGTAGGCAAAATAAAAGGTTTTATTTAAAACCATGGATGGCAGATTTGAAATGGGCTTTTCATAAAACCCAAGTTGGATTTTCATTTCATCAAAAAGGGTGCCCTGGTGATGGAAATATTTAATTTTAATATTTAGTTTAAATTTTAAATTATTTAAAATTTAAATTTAAATTAAAAATTAAAAATAAAGTTATAGCACCGACGTCTAAAGAAATGAGGAAAGGCATATATTAAAATAATTATAGTGTCGACGTCTAAAGAAAAGAGGAAATGCATATATATATATATATATATATATATATATATATATATATATATATATATATATATATATATATAATTATAGCTTCACTTACTATATATATATGCCACCAAAAGTTTTGATAATGTCCCCTTGTCCTCGATTTTGATTGCATTCAAATGGTAAAGTATTGCAAAAAAAAGAGCCTGCATGTTGTGTGGTGAAGCGTGTGTGAAAAAGGGTGTGAAAGGTTTTACGTTTTTCGGGTTGGTTGAAGAGACGTTCACGAAGTAAAAACAAAATCATAGGCATATTTGGCCTAGAGGTTCATGCACTATATGTGAACTAGGAGGTCCCACACTCGAGTCTCGTCGAGGATGCTTGTTGTTTTGAAATGAGTGAAGTATTTTTGAGTTTTCAAAAGGTGTAAAATTGAGGCATATGTTTTGATTTGTGTCCCTTTGAGTACGTGAGGGCATGTGTCCCAATGACGGCTTGACCGTGGTTAAGGCACTGAGCAAGGAGGCATCAAGAGATCGAATCTCGTCAAGGACAGAGGCAAGTTAATATTTTTTATTATTATTTTATTTTTCTAAAGTTGCACTAGGAGAAATAAGGGTTGTGATGCACTTTAGAAAAAAGAGAGATTTTTTCTGATTTTTATTTTTGAACATATATCATATTATATATCTTGGAAAATTTTATTTCAAGGATATTTGATTAACTTGTTTAGAGGCATAAATAAGGTGTGTGTAAAGAGATATTTCTAATTTTGTAAAGGGGTTCAAAATTGAAGGTTGCTTTGTTCTTTTTCAAAGGTGATTAATTCTTTCATAAGGGGACATGATGCATTTTATTGAGTAGGAGTAATAAGGTGTTATATGGATATTATTGTTGTGTTACTAATAAAGATATGTAACCCTTATATAAAGTTAAAAAAGAAAGTTTGTTGAGTGTGGCAGATTTAGTGGACAACTAATAAGGCATCAAAAAAGGTATGAGCAATATTCTCCATTGAATTTGTTTGTGGTGGTTGATTTCTGAAATATGGAGGAGGAAATATCATCATCATGGAGGTGACCATGAGTTATCACACCTAGGCTTGAACATCCCATGTCAATTTTATTATTAGATTATCCAAGATTGATCGATGTTAAATAGATCCTTACCAAATGGTTCAAATCATGAAGTAATTCTCATTAGTGTAACCATAAAGTTTAGTAGATTAGTAATGAAGGATGAAGCACTAAAGAAAAATAACAAGGAGCTTGAGGTATAAGTATCATAGTTGAAGGCTAAAGGACAAACAATAGCAAGAAAATGAGACACTAATCATGAATATATTTTAGAAAGATCAACTAAAGAAGCAATTTGAGGACCTCAAATCTTAACTTGATAAGGTTTAGAAGAATAAGAAACAACTAAAATATCTCTTGCAATAGTTCACATGGGGATAGATCCAATTTAAGGGATAAAGTGACCAATAAAAAATCCAATTGGAGGACTTAGTGAAGCAATTAGAAGAATCCCAAAAATCAAGATATGAAATATTGACCAGCTTTAGATGGAACTAAAAAATTAAAACAATAAGAAACAATTGTAGATCTAAAAAGAGCCTTTAAAATTTAGCAGATCAAGTCCCTTTAGAACAAAATCAAGATAGAAGTAATAAATACACAAAGATACGTTCACATTGTAGCCTATGTAGATCACAACCTAAACCAAGTGATGTAAATAATCAATTAGGTTGAAGAACAATTGACTATAGAGGCTCCAAGAAATAGTAAATCTTTTGTCTATAATGTTGACATCACAAGCACATTAGCTTAAATTATACTTAAACTACATGGTAAAGAAGATCCAAAAAATCCTTGATGTTCAAGGAGACATATAGGCTTGCAGACATTGGCCTCTCTGTAAGCCTTAGTCTAAGATATGGTCAAATAAATTTAGGGGTTTACTATTGCTAGACTACCAAACACTTTAGACCCATAGCTAAAACTCCTTGATGATGACATTATTGATACAATGTTTGAAGAGGAGAAATAATAAGCTAATTTGGGGGATGTAGGTGAAATATATAAGCTAAAGCCACTTTACACTAAGCTACAAGAGCTAAAGGGAAAGCAAGATAGGTTTTTGGAAAACTACTATGAAGATTTAACAAGATAATTTGAGAACTTAGCCACCATTTAGCTATCAAGAAATGAGGAATATTGAAGGATGTTAGGATTACTACCATAAAACATAGAGTAGAAGTATAATTTTAATATTTTGTTGAATGGATTCTCTCACCAATCAAGATTGGTGTCCCAAAAGTCACAAAAATCTAGTGACATGTCATTACATTGGGAATCATAATTTTGGAAGGATTGCAATATACTGGAATATGTCCTTTGGTGCCATCCAAAACCTCTTAAATTTTTGCTTTTTTCAATACAAGTATCAATTTACTATATATACATCAATTGGTTTAGGAGTAATCTATTAGTAGAATGGTCTTATTGGCTTGTAGGATCAAAACACTCAAATTTAGCTAGGAAATCACTAGAAAAATCAAGCAATTCACTCACTTCCTATATAAAATCGCTCACTGACCTCTAGAAGGGTAAACATAAAGATGTGGATCCTGAGGAGAATGTTTGGAGAGTGACATTTTGGCATGTTGTGGGACCATATCATATTTTAGAAGTTTTCTAAGCCATTTAGAGAAAAATAGAGGCATTAAACATTTTAAGGTATATCATCTTGTTAGAGATGCCCCTAAAAAAAAAATTATTAAGATAAATAATTTATCACTTCAAGTAACTCAGGGGTAAACTCCTACCATAAATAGGAATCATGGGCTCCATTGTCAATATCTTTTGATTAGAGAATTTAGAGCTACACTTTATAAAACCCACATTGTGCTTTGTAACTAATAAAATTTGGGAGAAATAGCACCTAATAAAGATCCTAATAGCACCGATCAGGGCCAGGAAGCTTAGAGAGAGGGTTTTGAATAGCCCAGAAGAAAAATATGGACAAATAAAAAGGAGGGAAAGGAGCAATCTCATATCAAGCCTGCCAATAGGTATGAGATTTTTAAGTCATTGGTTGATGAAGAGGAACAATCTATGGAGGGCTTGGAGGGTTTCAATAAAACTTCTAATATTCCTGGGTAACTCCCCCTCTCTTCTCCCGTCATACAGCAGGTAGTTGATATCTGTGAGGTATCATAACCAGTGTGTTTTGGTGCCTTAGTAGTCCATAACCAGGAGCAGACAGTATCTTAGGATGTTTGCATGGGGATAGCAGAGAAGAATAGGGAAAGGCCATCTTTGGGGATAACCCAGGTAGAAAAAAGATCAAAAAATAGCAATTCTCAAGGAGTAGGTAGAAGATCCAATAAGGAGCTGCTAGCAGCCCAAGGAGACAAATTGATCATGGGAGGATCGGTGAGGACAATTGACTCTTATTGCTGCCAGGGTAACCCAAGATTATACAATCTTGGAATGTGAGGGGTTTAAACAGTAGAACCCATCAATCTATTGTTCAAAGACTATTAGAGAATAGCAATACTGATTTTTTGCTTTTACAAGAGACTAAGATGTCTTTGGATCTTATGTCTAAAATAGTCAACAAAATTTGGAGGGGTGCTGGTCATATGGATGTGGCTGCCCAAGGTGCCTCAGGGGGGATTTTTACTCTGTGGAACTCTCTGGAATGGTCTGCAATAGATCACCTTGCCTGGAGGGGTGTTCTCACTTCTCTTTTTAGGAATAATGTCTCTGCGGAATTCGTTCTAATCACTAAATTTTATGGATCTCAAAACCTAGAGGGTCAGAGGCGGCAGTGGAAGGCTGTGCATGATATGCGAGCATCAAGGGAAGATTTAGACTAGATTATAGCGATGGACTTTAATGCTAAATTATCTTCTAGAGACCAGGAAGGGGGAACACCTCTTTTGGATCCAGGGGACCGTTTCATGATTGCTCATGTCCAGGCTTTGCACTTAGTGGACATTAAATGTCCTGGCAATAACTTCACTTGGACTAATAAAATGTGGGAGCCACATAGTAGGAAGGTGAAGCTAGATCACTTTCTGCTTTCAGAGGAGGCATTTGTAAAATGGAATATCAATTTTCAGATTTTAGTAGGCCCTGTTTCTGATCACTGTCCTATTCTTTTGGAAGGCGGGACTAGGATGGGACACCATCACAAACCTTTCAGATTTGAGAATTTTTGGCTTCAAAAAGAAGAACTTCGAGAGAAAATCCCATAGTGGTGGAAAGAAGTCCACCCAACTTATGGGAGAGCAATGTTTAGAATCCACAAACAACTTCAATATGTCAAAACTCAGTTGAAGTATTGGAGGCGTTCTAATAAAACTGACTTCCAAGCCCAAAGAGCTCTATTGGTGACCCACTGGGATGAGGTCCAAAAATAGTTCAGATAAGGAGTAATTACAGACCAGATCAAAGTTGAGGATGATGCCTTGCGTACAATGGTTGAGGACATTGACAACTAGGAGGATATCTATTGGAAGCAGAGAGCAAGAACCACCTGGTTATTGGAAGGGGATATAAATACAAAATTCTTTCATCGGACTGCTTGTGCTCGAAGACAGATGAATAATATGGAGGTCCTTCAAGATGAGAACGGTCATTCCTTTGATACTCTTCCAGGTATACATTCCCATGCTATGGATTATTTTTCTAAGCTTTTTAAGGAAAGTGTGGTTCAAGATGTAGAGGCCCAAAATGAAGTCATTTCTGTCATACCTACTATTATTTCGGAGGATGAAAATCAGGCCCTCCTCAAACCCATTGATAGGGATGAATTGAAAACTATGGTCTTTGGAATGAGCACTAGTAAAACTCTTGGTCCATACGGCTTCCCAATTGAGTTTTTTCAAGCTTTCTGGGACTGCTTAGAGGAAGATGTAAGGGTTGTTGTTGAAGAGTCCAGAGAAAATAAGAGAATGCTTAAAGCTATAAACCACACGTTCATTACCTTGATTCCAAAAGGGGAGGAGAGGGTTCATATTTCAGATTATAGGCCTATTGCCTTATGTAATGTGTTGTACAAAATAATCACAAAGGTAATGGCTGAGCACCTAAAACCTCTTCTTCACAAAATTATCTCCTCTGAGCAAGGGGGATTTGTTGAGGAACGATAGATTATGGATGGGGTGGTTGTGGCCCAGGAAGCAATCCATTCAATGCACACTTCTGGTAATAAAGGGATGTTCATTAAATTGGACATGTCAAAGGCTTATGACAGGGTTGAATGGAGTTTCTTGGCTAAAATGATGGTAGCCTTCGGCTTCTCTTAAGGCTGGATTGAGTGGATCATGAGCTGTGTCTCTTCCTCGACTTACTCTGTTCTTATCAAGGGCCTTCCTTCATAACATTTTGGAGCTTCTCAAGGTCTGCGCTAGGGGGATACCTGTTCCCCTTATCTTTTTCTCATTCTGGCTGAAGGTCTTGGCAGAATTTTCTTGAGGAGAAGATAGCAAGGTAGATTATTGGGTATCAGGGTGGGTGACGAAGTTTTAACGCACCTACAGTTTGTGGATGACACTGGTTTGGTGGGAGTAGCCAGCTTCAGGGAAGCAAGAATGATTAAGGATACTCTTAATGTCTATCTTAGGGCTTCTCAATAGGTCATTAATGATAAGAAATCCAAGGTGGTTTTTTTTAATCTAAAGCAAAGGGCTCAGAATATAATTTTAAAAATCCTGGGATTCACAAGAACTTCTCTCCTAGTGGTTTACTTGGGGGTCCCCCTGCACTTCAAGAAGCTAAAATTAGACACATGGAGGAATATTCTAGAGGGCATCAAGGACAGAGTTAATCACTGGTCTCACAAGTGGTTGAGTTATGGTGGCAGATTAACTTTCTTACAGTCAGTCATTCAAGCCATGCCAATTTACAAATTCTCTATCTTGGCTGCCCCGGTTACAATGTGGAAGGAGTTGGACAGGATGGCTAGAAATTTTTTATGGGAAGTAGCAAAGGGAGAGAGAAAGTGGGCCTTAGTGGGCTGGGACAAAGTTACCCAGCCCAAGGTTAAAGGAGGTATGGGTTTGAGAAAATCTAGGCTGAATAATAAAGCTTTGGCTGGAAAGCTATACTGAAGATGGATCTCCCATCCCACCTCCCTTTTCAGTAGAATCCTAACTAATAAATACTTGGGTCAGGTCAACCCAGTCGATGTTGCTCGCCTCCCCTTGGATGGTACTGGGTCCCTTGTTTAGCAAGCTCTCAAGTTAGGGTCTCAGGTTGTTAAAGACCGCTTATTTTGGAAAGTGGGAAGAGGGGAGAAGGCCCATTTTTGGAGAGACTCTTGGGATCAGTTCCCACCCATTATTGTTGGATTTCTAGAATTATAACCAATCAAAGCTGCCATTGAAGCCAAGGGATGGATCTGTATTGAAAATTACTTCACAACTTCTCAGTTGGGGGAGTGCAAGTTTAAGCAGTTCAAGAAGCTGGATGAGTGGCCCATTTCAATCCCTCTGGATTTGATTCCCATCATGACTAAATTTTTGACTAAAATATTTCTTTCAAGGGGAGACATGGAGGATGAATTAGTCTGGGGCTTTGGGTGTTTTGGCATCTATACAGTAAAGGACAGATATGATAGCATTCTCCTAGAGCACCCCCCATTCTTTTTTGGTTAAGGATTGGAGGAAAATCTAGCACTCTAAAGGCTGGCTGAAAGTCAACTTTTTGGCCTGGCAGTGCATGCACAATGGAATCCTCACTTTTGATAATCTCAGATCAAAAGGTATCATTGACCCTTCTCAATGTGTTCTATGCTACAAGAGCGAGGAAACTGCTGACCACTTGCTGTTTGGTTGCCCTTTCACTCGATAGATTTGGCTGCGATGGTTTGCATACTTCAAATTTCCAGTAAGTGGTGACCTGAATCGGATGAATATCTGGGAAAAATGGTAGAAGGGTAGATTCAAATCTAAATCTCTTCATCTTGGATGGGAGCTCGGGTTAAGCTTTATCTAGTGGCAAGTTTGGCTGGAAAGAAATGCCAGAATATTTAGAGAAACTTTTACTGCTCTAGACGGTGTCTGGCAGACCATTTGGAGCAAGGTTATCGAAACTGTGGCTGTTCATACGGAGGAGGAAGTTCAATTTGACATTGGAGCTTTGGATGATCGGGGTGAACTGCTAGAGGGATAGGACATAATTCATTGGAAACCTCCCCTTGTAGGTTGTATTAAGATCAATACTGATGGAGATGCAAAAGGCAATCCGAGTAGTGCCAGAACTGGAGTGGTGTGTTGGGACCATGTTGGGACTGTCCTCTATTGGGAATTGCAAGGCCTGGGAAGAACCACTAACAATGAAACTAAAGCCATCGCCATTAAGTTTGCTTCTGTTTGGGTAGTGAAGCATGGCCATCGCAGGATTATTCTTGAAATAGACTCACAAATTTTGGTTGGAGCTCTGGACTGCATGAGGAACTCTGATCTGAAAGCTTGGAGGTTGAGGGCTCTTGTCACCCAAATTAAAGAATTATGGAAGGAATTGGAGGACGTGATCCCAGTTTATGCAAGTAGAGAATTGAAAAAAGCGGCTGACTTTCTGGCTAAGATGGGTGCAGAAAAGGAGGTTGGAGTTCAGTTGCACAGTGACATGGATATATAGGATGAGGTGATTAGAGAGGGCCTGGAAAGGTCCTTGTGGCCGCTGGAGGAAATTTGTCATGATATCGTGACATGTTGCGCCGTCGCAGTCACTGGAGAAATTTTTTCATGATTTTACGACTTGTTGCGCTGTCACGGCCATCGGAGGAAAGTTGTCACGATATCATGACATGTTGAGTCGTCGCAGCTGCTGGAGGGAATTTGTCATGATATCACGACATGTTGCACCGTCACAGTCACTGGAGGAAAGTTGTCATGATATCGCGACATGTTGCGCTGTCGTGGCCGCTAGAGGAAAGTTGTCACAATATCATGACATTTTGCACCGTCATGGTTGCTGGAGAAAAGTTGTCATGATATCGTGACTTTTTGCACCGTCGTGGCCGCTGGAGGAAAGTTGTCATGATATCGCGACATGTTGTGCCGTCACGGTCGCTGGAGAAAAGATGTCGCGATATCGTGACTTGTTGTGCTATCGTGGCCACTAGAGGAAAGTTGTCACGATATCATGACATGTTGTGCCATCATGGCCGTTGGAGGAAAGTTGTCATGATATCGTAAAATTTTATGTCATCACGGTTTCTAGAGAAAAGTTGTCGCGATATCGTGACATGTTGTGTCGTCATGACCGTTGGAGGAAAGTTGTCATGATATCACGACTTGTTGCGCCGTCACGGCCACTGGAGGAAAGTTGTCATGATTTCATGACATGTTGCACCATCGCGGCCGCTGGGGGAAAGTTGTGATTTCGCGACATGGTGCACCATCGCGGTCATTAGAGGAAAGTGGTCACGATTTCATGACATGTCGCTCCGTCATGGCCAAGGGAGGAAAGTTGTCGTGATTTTGTGACATGTATCTTCGTTGCGGCCAGGGAAGGAAAGTTGTCACGATTTCGTGACATGTTGCTTTTTCGTGGCTTAGGGAGAACTGGTGTCACGATTTCGTGACATGCTACTTTTTCGTGGACAAGGAAGCTAAGGGGTCATGATTTCGTGACATGTTGTTTTTTCACGGCCAATGGAGATAAGGTGTCACGATTTCGGGACATGTTGCTTTTTTGCGGCCAAGAGAGAAAAGGTGTCACGATTTCACGACATGTTGCTTTTTTGCTGCCAAAGGAGAGAAGGTGTCGTGATTTCGTGACTTGTTGCATTTTTTCTGCCAAAGGAGAGAAGGTGTCACAATTTCGTGACATGTTGCCTTTTCACGGCCAAAGGTGGAATGGTGTCACGATTTTGTGACATGTTGCACTTTCGCACCCAAACCAGAAAAGTGTCGCGATTTTGCGACGTGTTGAGTTTTCATGGCCAAAGGCCGAAAATGTTGCGATTTCGTGACATGTTGCTTTTTCATGGCCAGAGGAGAAAGGTGTTGCGATTTCACGACATGTTGCTTGTTCGCGGCTTAATGAGAACTTGTGTGTCATGATTTCGTCACAAGTTGTTTCTTATTTTGTAAGTTTGTGTTCTCTCTGAGTTCGGGTAGGAAGATTTCCTTCCCTTCTTGAAATTTTTCTTTGTTTTAATATAAGTTTTTTCAAAAAATAAAATTTGGGAGAAATTGATAAGTCTTTTACTTTTCATCAAAGACATTGTCCTGCTAGATTGTAAAATGTGTAGTGATTGAGGCATAGTCATTTTTCCCATCCTGATATTTATTTCACTATTCATATTGATAAAATGTTTCCCATAAATTATTTGGATTCCCATATGTTGATTGATCACACACTTCCTTTCTACAATTACAATCATATTTTATTTCATATCTCTCAAAACATAAACCTTTGCTTTTTCTGCACTTTAATTTCAAGAAATTAGATTAGATTAGATTAGTAATTAGCAATGATAAGGGTATCTGACCTAAATATGAAGGTTGGAAGAGGTCACAAACCCTTCCATCCAATAACTTTATGAGAAGCTATAATTAGGGTACATTAATGATTAAATTAGAATTATGTTATTCCCATATTCAGCATGTTTTTTTCTTGGCATTCCCAATGGGTCCAATTTTAAGTATTTAACTCATTATTTATTTCTCTATTTTATTGCCAAATTTGCATTCCACCACATGCGAAGCAATTGACCCAAAAATAAAGAATTCTTGGATAATTCTAAACATAGATACCAATCCACTCTAAATTGGAATGACCTGCTCCACTTGAGCCAATCACTTCAAAATTAGTCTAAGTTCACTTTTGGGAGTAATTCACTTCAAATCTATCAAACTTGTATAAATTGAATCTAGAGCTATTTATCGATGCTATGGAATTGATTTATTAATCATATTCTGTGTGTTCAATTTCATATATTTTTTAGTATTTATGTTCAATTTTTGCATGTGTTATACGAATGGAAAATCTGTTACAAATTTTAGAATCCTAATTTTTTAAAAAATAAGCAATCAATATAGCATCAAAACTAGAAGAGATCTCAAATTTGACTTTAATTCTGTATTTTCCATTAGGTTAGCTAACGATCTACTTCATTTAGATAACAATTTTCTCTAAAACAATGAATTTTCCTCAAGTCCAATTTGAAGAAAAATTTGCTCCAACGTGAAGAGCACTACCTCCTGGATTGCAGAGTGCATAGTGAATAAGGCATAGGCCTTTTTTCCATCTTGTCACTTTTCTTACCATTTCATATCAATCAAATGGAAATATTGTTGTCATTTAAATTTTCATGTTTTGATTGATCACACACTTCCTTTTTATGGTTATAACCATATTTTCATTAAATCCCTTGCACATTAAACCTTAAAATTTGCTTTTCAAGTATTTTAATTTCCACACTTTAATTTCATGTTATTAGAGTAAATTAGATTAGAAATTAGGAAGGATATTGAGAATTTTGCCTAGATTTAGAGGTTGGAAGAAGCCACAAATCCTTTCATCCAACACCTTGTTGAAAGGGTGGAGCTAAGATATATTATTGATTAAATAATTGTCCAATTATTCCCCCATTCAACAACCCTCTTGGATAAAATCCCCTAAATTATTATCAATATTATTGAAAATATTCTTACTAATAAGCTAATAGATAAATCCAAAAAATATAACCCACATTAGAAGCCTTTTGATAGTTTCTATCTTCATAGAAAAATTCTAACATCATGGTCTTCAATACAAGGTATCTCTTTTCCTAAACCATGGGTTGTAACCCAACCCATTATTGTACCCCTATCATTAGAAGTGGAGAATAAGATAAGAGAAAAAAAAAGGATATCCTTTTGAAGGAAAATTCATTAGATAATTTATCTCAATTTCCACTCCATTTAATCCACCTTTAAATATTAAAAAATATAACCAATATGAGTCTAATTTGTATATTAATCCTTTTTTTATAAGAACCATTATATCATGTTAGATTATCTATCTTTGATAATCGTTTTTTGTGTATCTTCTCCCAATTAGATATGGATCACTATAAATTCACTTGACCTTTTATTGCCAACTAGGGTATTTTTACATTCAACAAAGGCATCCTTACTTCCATTTAGGGCTTTTATAAATGATCTTCATTGATTGGTACCTAGCTTCTCCTCATGATAAACCTTCATTTTTTAATATTTGAAATAAATTATCAAAAAGTGAGGCTTCCTAGTTGTATGCAATTTTGCACCCTACTCATATTGAACAAGTTATACTAACAATGTAAATTTATTTACTCATTAAAATATATTATTTTTAGTTCAAAATTATCAAAAAAATAATTTTATTCCATTTAATTAAATTATTAAAATATTAAAATTATAATTTTAAAATGTACAATATATGCTTATGTTATATAAAGTTTTATACTTCATATAGTAATATTGTTTAAGAGATTATTTATATTTCCTCCTTTGCATTTTAAATTTTTAACATATTTTATTTAAGAGTAAAATGATCATATTAATAAAAATAAAAAATTCAAATTCAAATTAAAAATAGATTGAGTATAAACAAATACGACATGTCAAACATATAAGATAAATAATATATAAATATATAAAAACAATTACCTCTAAAATGTATAAATAAATTGTGTAAGTTAAGATTATATCACAATCATTTACTTTAAATTTTCTATTGCTTTGATTTTTATTATATTAATAAAATTTAATTTATTATTAAAAATATTAAATGACTAAGACCATTAATAAATATAATTAATCTTTCAAAATTCATTAAGAGACTAAAATCATAAAATAATAATAATAATTTTTTCAGAACATTAAATCTTTTTCTTAAATTTGATAAAAAAAAATTAATCTTTACATAAGAAAATTGTAGACACCAAAACAGCACCAACCCGATTATGTGACTGCAAACACTGATCGCTTTGACAAACACAGCCCCCAGGGCAGCCCTCAGAGGTTAAACAGTGGTCTTAACCACTTTCATAGCAATTTTGTAAGGTCAAGGAGCAATTTGGCACACTTGGACACTTTGCCCAGTATTCGTCTCACCCAGGGACGAATTCAAAATAGAATCCATCCCACCCCAGGACGAATTCTGAATCCGTCCCTGGGTGGGACAAATTCTAAGCTTAACGGGAAAAAAGACAAATGGTGCCAAGTGGCAGCCCAGAATAGTCAGTTAATGACTCCTGCATTGCACGCGTGTGTAGGTGGACAGAGGGGCCGTTAGAAGGCTGTCACAAAAGGCATTTATCAAAGCTCAAGTCAATGGAGGACTCCCCTCCCTCATGGGAAGACAAGACTGTCACATGGCGCCTATGACCAACACATGGCATTTGTGCTTCCCTCCCAAAAGAGACCCCTTGGGTCTATAAAAGGTGGGACTTTTCTCACCCAAAAGATACAGGTTGAAGGAGTTTTCAAGCAACGAAGTGTTGCCGAGTTGAAGACCCGCTTGCATCCCTTTTGGTTCACCTTCCCACATCCACCAATATCTTTTGCAAGGGAGGTTGTTGGGTGGCTTTTGGAAGCTCGAACCTGACCCAAATCCAACACATGGACACCTGAACCAACCAATTCGCCGACCCCCCAATCCTAAGAGGTTTTGGGCCCATCCCTGGTGGATTGGCTCCAAAATCAAGTGCCAACGGTGGGAGGCCCACTTGGGCACCCCCGCACCTCCCAAGTCCTATTTTAAGTTTTAGAGCATTTTAGATTACTTTTTAGATTGCATTTTGTGTTATTAGGTTTGATTAACCCATAGCTGCAATTTTGTAACTTTTGGTCAGATTCTAGTATGTTTTGTGTTGCTTTGTTGTTTCGCTGACTTGCAGGTGTCGAGGTCAAATTCCCGAGGGTGGAGGCCAAATTGGGATAATCCGACCATCTGGGTCATCCCAAAATGGCCCCAATTACATAACCCCCCTACTTGCAAGCATTTTGCAGGTCTCGGGATCCGACATTGGAGCAGCAGCAGGTCAGTTTCTTCAACACAGAAGAATTCATCCCACCCAGGGACGAATTACAGTCAGAATTCGTCCTACCCAGGGACGAATTCCAGTTGAAGGTAGATTGACCAGTTGTCTCAGTGGTAGTGGCCTTCTGGTAACTTTTCTTATCTTCTATCAAGTTTTGAAGCAATTTGGACTCACTGTATTCACTGTTTCAGGCAAATGTTTACATGCATATTTCATTAGTTTTAGAGAACAAACACTTTTCATTTGCGGCAGATGCTACTGACATCTTGGTTGTTTCTTTGTTCGCAGGAGAAGCAGCGGAGGGAGGCCCACTTGGGCACCCCCGCACCTCCCAAGTCCTATTTTAAGTTTTAGAGCATTTTAGATTACTTTTCAGATTGCATTTTGTGTTATTAGGTTTTATTAACCCATTGCTGCAATTTTGTAACTTTTGGTTAGATTCTAGTATGTTTTGTGTTGCTTTGTTGTTTTGCTGACTTGCAAGTGTCGAGGTCAAATTCCCGAGGGTGGAGGCCAAATTGGGAGAATCCAACCACCTGGGTCGTCTCAAAATGGCCCCAATTACATAACCCCCTTGCTTGCAGGTGTTTTGCAGGTCTCGAGATCCGACATTGGAGCAGCAGCAGGTCAGTTTCTTCAACACAAAAGAATTCGTCCCACCCAGGGACGAATTGCAGTCAGAATTCGTCCTACCCATGGACGAATTCCAGTTGAA
The DNA here is from genome assembly GCA_028583015.1 of Wollemia nobilis. Classification (NCBI taxonomy): domain Eukaryota; kingdom Viridiplantae; phylum Streptophyta; class Pinopsida; order Araucariales; family Araucariaceae; genus Wollemia; species Wollemia nobilis. Next base: position 620,076 of record JAQPPZ010002974.1, on the reverse strand, counting down.
GGTAGATTGGCCAGCTGTCTCAGTGGCAGTGGCCTTCCGATAACTTTTCTTATCTTCTGTCAAGTTTTGAAGTCATTTGGACTCACTGTAATTACTGTTTCAGGAAAATGTTTACATGCATATTTCGTTAGTTTTAGAGAACAAAAACTTTTCATTTGCGGCAGATGCTACTGACATCTTGGTTGTTTCTTTGTTCGCAGGAGAAGCAGCGGAGGTTAAGAACTCATCGACATCAGCGGTGGCATCATCTTGGCCCGCCCATTGCAATCGTGGGCACACGGAAGGAGGAAGACTAAGTCACACATTGTAACAAAGACAAATTTAACGCTCCTAGCCCCTAAAAAGGGAGGAGACGTCTATGTAACCGAGGATAAGATATTTGAATAAAGAGGGCTGTGATTTCTTTACATCTTTTCTTTCCTTTCCAAATTTCCTCTTTCCTTTGTTTTGGTGCATAAGGTTAAAGCGTTACATTTCGTCTTACATTGCATAATTAGTGTTTCCTTTTCCCGAAATCTCGTGCTTTCAGTGGCGATCACGGTGGGACTCTGTTCCCTGGTTTTTGAAATCATAGAAAACTGATCAAAGTTTTGTGTTTGTGCTTGACAGGTACATTTTTTTTGTTGCAGACTGCTATTCGTCTCTGGCAGGGACGAATTCTTTTTTGCAATTCGTCTGACCCTGGGACGAATTCAAATTCGTCTCTGGGAGGGACGAATTCATGCAATTCGTCTCCCAGAGGGACGAATTCCTACCTGCAGATTTTCAGAGCAGAAATTCAGAGACAACAGGAGCAGGCAGAGAAGAGGTAGGGATTTTCATGATCTCTGTTATATTTTTTTGTTTCTGTTTCTGTTCCTTTGATTGTTTTCATCTTGTCCTGCATTGCATAAGAAAAGTCATGTATGCTTGTTTCATTTTTGTTGAATAAAACGAATCCCACACACATCACGAAACAATTTTAAACCAAGGAGCTAGTCGTAAGACCCCAGCCCTTGATCAAGACCATTGGTGGATTTCATCACCACCTTGGCTTGATTTGCATCCATTTCCCGATTGTCAACTGTTGTTAGGCGTAAATCCTGACGAAGACAGACCGAGTGTCACTGGGGTGATTCCCATGCATGCGAGGATAAGTTTTCTATGGTAGGTGCCATTAACAGGACAATCCCCCTTCCGTACCGCCTACGTACCACGTACCTTCTGCTCTCACGTACCTATAGTCTCCCTCTCGTAAGGGCGGGTATATAGAGAGGTTGGTATATCGATCTGGTTGGTATATTGAAGGGGCTACCGTTTTGGGAGTTATATGAGCCGTCATAATGCATTTAAATGATCTTCAAAACCTACAAAAACAAAACAAAACATCAAAATGCACTAAACCAGTTTAGGACACACCATTTAATCCTTAAAAGAGATAATCACGATTTTGTGAATGTGTGTGCTTAATTATGCTTAGTGTAGACAAAAAAAAAAAATCATAAACGAGATAAAAACTTATTTAGATAGCATAGAAGCACCGCAATGGTGTACACCCGCAGTCAAGCCCAATCAAGGGCAGAAGCTCCGGAAGGTACACAAAAAGCGAGGCACAAGTCGCCTTCACTTCGAGTCTCGAGGATTTGGTCATACCGCCTTATAGGTCTAACCTACAAAAGAATCCAATTCAGAATCCTCGGTGGGGTATTCCTATTCAAAGCGGCCCCTTTCGGGAAGATGCCTTACATGTAGACCTTGACATAAATAGAGAATCACCTCTTGAAGTTAGGCATGAGTGGCCACCGCGCGATGAAGCGCTAGACGAGGCACACCGTCCATTTGGAGGGGCAACGTGGATATGGCGTCCCTTCTTTACCTATCATCAGAACAGAGAGACCAAATCCGGAGCGCACGGCTCCTTACATAGGGTGACCTAACTCCGCCCACCCCCTTTACACCCGTGAAAGGGAGTACGAGGAAAGCCATCGCATTCCTCGAGGGCAACAAACAATGCGGGAACCTTGCATTTTCGCACCTACAGGATATCATGATCACCCCTTGAGGCCAGAACCTCGAGCACATACCGCCTACCTCGACGAGAGGAAGCGACCCCTTGAGATTTTAGAGCATCAAAACCGAGGTAAACCCATAGGAGGAACATTTGAACCTTCTGAACAAAATAGGGTAGATCAAATTGACCCGGTTGTCGCCAGATATACCACCCGTCAAGCCCAAATCATGCGGCTTAAACAAAGTCATCAAGAGATAGAGTATCAACACCGCTTGGATAAAGAACGCATGCAACGCGAAGCGGATGAGTTACGCTATGAAATACCTGAGAGGGGGCCAACCCCTCACATCCAAAAAGCTGAACAGTATGAGAGGCATAATCCGTTGGTGCAAGACAGGTCTCCACGACCTCGTCAAGCTCTGCCCCCAAGACCTCATAGATTCGAGAGGGAGGCAACTCCCCGAAACAATGATGGGTACCTTCAGCAAGAGCTTGATCAGGGTCATAGGTTTTGCCCAGAGACTCCTCAAGAATTTTACGAGGAGTATGAACCAGAAGAGGAATATGTTGAAACTCCCCATCAAGGCGGGAAGGATGCCATTCGGCCACCCCTCCATAGGCCTCCAGTTTATCGTAACTTGCAACAAGAGCGAACAAGAGAGGAAGAAATAAAATCTTTCGATGCATACCAAGCGCTATTGGAGCGTTTGGAGTCTGTGGAGACAAAAGCTGCTGGGCATCAAAAACCCACATTACGTCTACTCCGCAATAATCCGGTGCATCCCTCAGTGCCTACACCTCTTTACCCCGAACACTTCAAGTTGCCTCAATTGGCGGTTTTTAAAGGTGAAGAGGACGCACAGGAACACGTTACACGATTTCTAAGCCAATGCTTCGGCATCCAAGATAATGACGCATTATTGCTTAGAACATTCATAACCACATTCGCAGGCCCTGCCTCGGATTGGTTCACACAACTGCCCAAACACAACATAAGCAGCTTAGATCAGCTAGTAGATGCGTTTCTTGAACGTTTCGCCTTCAACACAAGGAAGAAGGCATCACTTAGTGATCTTGCTAGCCTTAAACAATTTGAGGAGGAAACAATGGCAGCGTACGGGAACCGATGGAGAGCTTTGCTTTCTAAGTTACCCTACCGTCCTCCCATGTCGGACCTCACGCAAATGTTCGCAAAAAGTTGCTTAAAATCAATCTCCGGTCTATTATTACTGCGACAATACGACAGCTTAGAAGAAGCTTTGGCGCAAGCCAGAGTCATAGAAGAGATTAAGATAGGCGAAGGCGCAATTGCCAAGCCTAAGAAGAAAGAGTGGAATAAAACCACTAAAACTGGGACAACGCAACCACAACACGCTGTAGTCAACCAAGTTGCGATAAATGTTCCCACGCCTGTGCAAGAAACGCAGCCTCAAAAGGCTAACTACCAGGCAGTGCCTCCTGCTTACGAAAGAGATAACAGAAGACAGGAGCAGTATCAGCAGCGTCGCCCTAGGCGACAATTCACCCCGTATGCGAAGTCTAGGGACTCCTTATTTGACCGCTTGTCAGCGGCAAATTTAGTTACTCTGCCAGAAATCCAAATTTTTGACCCTAACATTCCCAAGCCTAGGGGGTATAGGGAGGAATTGTATTGCAGATTCCATAGGCGCAGAGGACATGACCTAAATGGGTGCAGGAAATTCAAAGAACTAGTCCAGGATTTGATCGATAACAGAACATTGGTCGTGGACAACCCCATCGCACCAAACAACCAACAAATGGGGGTATTCAAGGACCCCTTGCCTACCCACGAGGCACAGACAAAACCGCTCCAGATTAACGAGGTGCGACAAGATCTTCCCGCGCAAGGATTTGTGGGAATGATTAGCATTGTAACAAGGAACAGAAGATACCCAACAGTTGCCCCCGAGGTAGCTACGAGGGAAGTTCCGTCGACATCGCAGCCTCAACAACGCCCAACGCAATTACCTCCGCCTAGACCTGAGGTCACGATACGAACCAAACTCACGCAGAGTTTGCGGACCACGTCGGCTAGGCTGTCCATCTACGAGCTTATTCAACAATCAGCTCCCCATAGAGAAGCTCTTATGGACATTTTAAAAGCCATTGAAGTACAACCCCATGAAGCAAATTCTTTCAACGCCTTCGTGGGACATGTGAAACAATGTACGGAGCCTGTCATCACATTCAGAGAAGACGAGGTCAAAACGATATCAAATGACATGCCGGATCCACCCCTACACGTTATCGCGCGGGTCAACGGGATCCCGTACAAGAGAGTGCTGATAGATACTGGCTCGTCCAGTAACATTATAACCACTGCAGCGTTGAAACATTTAAAACTGCCGACCTCTCACATCACCGCTTCCACGTACACACTGCGAGCTTTTAACGATGCAATTTGCTCGACGATCGGCACGGTTGTTCCGCCTATCCGGGTAGGACAAAAGTCAATACCCACACTTGTGCCATGTCTTTGGAAGGCGAAATGGCTTATAATATACTTGCTAGGGCGGCCTTGGATCAGGGACATGAAGTGTGTCCCCTCGATCGCACACCAATGCTTGAAGTATGCCTATGAAGGGCAAATACATGTAGTCCCAATGGACTTAGAGCCCTTCAAGTATTGCAATGCGGTACAATTCATACCTCAATCGACCCTCCCATCAACGCATTTGGATTTTCAATTAAATCCATCTAAACAAGGTCCAATACCGCAGGCACCACTGGTGGCCAACAAGGCAAAATCCCAGCCAGGTGAGACTTCATCACCTACTCCTTCATCATCAATGCCACCTACCGTGGCCCAATAGAAGGACAAGGGAAAGCAAATCATGGAAGAGGTTAAGCCTCTAGAAGAGGGGTTGCCCATGATTTCAATGATATCAACAGAGGAAACACCCAACACAACACAAACCAAGACTCCTGAACAACCAAACATAGAATGGACTCAGGAAGGACTACCGTTTCCTCCTACCCAATCATCAACAATCATTGTTGAGATGGCCAATACGGGCCTGGGGGAGTACTTAGTGCAAAACGTTGTGGCAACCCCCACATTGGAGTCGGTGCGGGACATGGGAAGACCTCGCCTTCCCATAGGGACAATTGTTCCACTAGGCTACCCTCCCAACCGGATGAATTTTGTGTATGGGGGCCTTGATCATGGTTTCGAACCATGCGAACAAAAGGAAACAGATGAAGAGCCTTTTGTCGAAAACATCAATTATCTGTCGAACCCAGAATTTGCCCTAAAATATCTCGAACAATGCAATTGGCATGGGTATGGGCTAGGCGAGATATGAGCAAGGGATGCGGATCCTTTGCCAACCAAGATATCAGATGCCATATGACAAGTCAGGGGTAGGGTTCAACCATCCCTTGCCATTAGACATCTTGGTTGAAAATATGCAAGGCCTAGAAATAGGCAACAAGGGGGGATTGGCACAAGACCCGTACGCCAATCCAAACATAGAATACACATTAGGGGATTATCTCCCATGGTCTAAAAACACCCCTGGAAATAGCAATAATCCCTCTCCTTTGCTAGAGAGAGGTGAAAGTTCAGAGAGCAATCCTCAAAGAGAACAACAACGGCTTCCAGACATTTTTTTGAAAGCTGTTCCCCTTAGAGGTTCCGAGATGAAATAACACGGTCTCAAAAGAATCAGGTCCCTCCACTAAGAGTGGAACAACCGCAATGGGACCAGATTAATTCATTGGAACAGGGAAGAGTCCTCAACATCGCAAGCAACGGATGCTGAAGAGGATGAACAATTTTGGATCTATGAAAGCGATTCAGAAGACGAAACTGAAATGGACTATCTCAGACATGCGCGACGACATCACCATGCTCTAACTCATGAAGATCTAATGGGACAAATGGGTATACGGTTAGGACATGAATGGCACGTAGACCCAGCGAGGTGGGACCAAGTGTTAGGCCTATGGCTCCAAATTCAAGATGAGCATCGTCCACCTCGAGATCCCATCATGACAGCAGTGCCAAGGGAAGACCCCGCCTTCCTTTTCACACATAGAGATGAATTTGCACCTAGAGAGGATCCATTCGTGCCCGTTCCCGTAGAGCCGGATCCGGAGTATAGGGAACATCTAAAAGAATCAAGTCATCACACCCGCGGTTATGGAGACCAAATTCATTCCATCCACATGATCTCCATTGATTTGACCGCACCCATCCGCAATCCGACCGATCCATCACGGTCATTGCATCTAGACATGGATGCCATCGACTGGGATCGCGTCAATTCACCATTGTCACCATCAGAGTACTGGCCTTTCGGTGAAATGCTTCATTTTACCCAAAGAACAACTCAGGATATCTTTCAAGCTGAAGAGGGACCCGAGGTTCCAAACGTAGATCTTAACTCAGGTGATGATATTCATTTAATCCCAACTCCACATCAGTTGGAGGACGGATCCCACATGTCAGTCGAGGAGACGAGCGACGTGGACATCGGCACGAGATCCAATGAATCCATGGATTCTCAAGTGCGGGGTAAGCCTTTCCCCCGAAGAGCAAGCCGAATATATTGCCCTTCTCAAAGAGAAGAAGGAAGTTTTTGCATGGTCGTACAAAGATATGCCAGGACTAGACCCGTAGCTAGTCATGCACAACTTAACGCTTGATCCGAAAATCAAGCCTGTAAAGCAAAAACTAAGAAAGATGCACCCAACAGTGGCCTTGATGGTCAAAGACGAATTGCAAAAGTTGTTGGATGCACAATTTGTCATCTGCGTGGATTATCCGCCATGGTTGTCCAACATGGTTCCCGTCAAGAAGCCCGACGGGAGGATTCGCATATGCATCGACTTTCGAGACCTAAACAAAGCGAGTCCTAAGGATGATTTCCCCTTGCCAAGCATCGACGCATTGGTAGACACTACAGCAGGTCACGAAATGCTCTCCCTAATGGACGGTTTCTCAGGATACAATCAAATTCGTATCAATCCTGAAGACCAACTCAAAACGGCATTCACAACGCCTTGGGGGACATTTTGCTATAAGGTCATGCCTTTTGGCCTTAAAAACGTTGGCGCTACATACCAACGTGCTATGACTTATATCTTCCATGATTACATGCACAAAACTTTGGAAGATTACATGGATGATTTGTTAGCCAAGTCTCTCTTGCGCTCAGATCATCTCGGTGACTTAAGCAAGATTCTCGATCGCCTCATAGAGCATAAGGTCAGGCTGAATCCCAAGAAGTGCGTGTTCGGCGTCACATCTGGAAAACTCTTGGGTTTTATAGTCTCCAAGAGAGGCATCGAAGTGGACCCAAACAAAGTCAAGGCAATCCTTGAAATGGCTCCCCCAACCACTATCAAGCGGCTCGAAGTCACGCAAGGAAAGGTCGCGTCGATTAAACGCTTCATAGCGCAATTATCTGACAAATGCCGACCCATGAACAAATTATTGCACAAGGGGGTCACATTTCATTGGGATGACGAGTGCCAGTCAGCCTTTGACGAAATCAAATAGTACTTGGCTTCGTCGCCAGTATTGGCACCACCTAGACCAGGTGTGCCGTTCTACTTATACATCTCAGCTACTGAGGTGGCATGGGCGCAATGCTAGCCCGGAAGAATGAACTTCACAAAGAACGAGGCTACTTACTATCTTAGCCGCACCACAGTCGATTACGAACTTAACTATGCATACGTTGAAAAACTCCGCTTAGCAGTGGTGTTTGCTACCAAAAGGCTACGCCACTACATGTTGAGCAACACTACGTATGTTGTGTCTAAGGAGAATCCATTGCGATACATGATGAGTCGTACTTATCATAGTAGTCGCACGGCGAAATGGATCATGTTGTTGACGGAATTTGACATTGAGTTTATTGGGCAAAAATCTATAAAAGGACAAGTCATAGCCGATCAACTAGCAGAGGCTCCTCTTGAAGACGATCAGCCTCTAGTCATAGAACTACCCGATGATGGGGTCTTCCATGTCTCAGAATCGCCGGATTACGAAGAGCTCGAGTCTCGAGCCGACATAACCTTATTTTTTGATGGTTCTAAATGCGAGCAAGGTGGTGGCGCGGGAATTGTATTCTTCACACCGCGAGGCGCTCCAATGCCCCTGTCATTTAAATTAAATTTCCGAGTGCACCAACAACAATGCGGAATATGAAGCCTTGCTCCTAGGTCTTCAAACAACAATCGCCATGAACATCAAAAGAGTCGAACATCTTTGGCGATTCGTTGTTAATCGTCAATCAAGTCAAAGGGGTATATCAATGCAAATGCCCTAGTTCTAAAGGCCTATAAAGCCCTCGTGGATAAATTCTTGGCAAAACTTGAGTGGTATGACATCGAGGCACTCCCTCGATCATCGAATCATTTTGCGGACACAATGGCCTCCTTGGGGTCACTAATCCCGCAAGACCTTTACGGTGATATAACAACCATTCGGGTCAAAACCTTATCGCAACCCGCGATGGAGCGCGCAAGCTCAGACTTGACGCTAGGAGTCCACATGATCCAGATCGAACCATCTACGGATAAGTTCTTTCGAATTCGAGACTGTTTGAAACATGCCAACTGGGGGTCTTTATTTTCCCCCACTCCCATTAATAGCAACACAACGCTATTCTTACAAGTTCTATCCCATTCAGCATTTGTTAGGGAAGAACTTCAAAAGGGATTGGCTGTTCATACTATCGAGGTTTCTGATCAACAAGACTGGTATTTACCCATAAGAGATTACCTCAAATTAGGTAATCTTCCCTTTGGATTGACGCACGCCGCAAAACGAACATTCAAGCAAAAAGCGGCTAAGTATGTCTTGATAGGAGACATTTTGTATCGTCGAAGCTATGACGGAATTCTTCTTCGTTGTTTGGACCAGCAAGAGTCCACTTGGGCAATCACCCAAGCGCATGACGGTACGTGTGGCGGCCACTTCAGTGGTATGGCCATTGCAAAGTGCATTCTTCGCATGGGCTATTATTGGCCATCTTTAGAGCGAGATTGTTGCGAGTATGTCAAGAAGTGCGTAAAGTGTCAACATCATGCCAATTTGATGCACGCACCTTCCCAGGCCCTACGAGACGAGTCCGGTCTGCTTGGCCATTTTTGCGGTGGGGCCTCGATCTAATCGAAAAGATCTCCCCTGCATCGTCGAGGCCGTCACACGTTTATCATAACGGCCACGAGAATATTTTACCAAATGGGTGGAAGCAATTCCGTTAACCTCTACGACAGGACCCCGCATTGCGGAGTTCATTTTGCATTACATCATATGTCATTTTGGTATTCCATCCAAAATAATCTCGGATAATGGGCCATCATTCAAGAACAAAGACGTGCGTGCTTTAACCACAAAGTACAAAATTCAGCACGGCTTTTCAACACCCTATTATCCGCAAGCAAATGGGCAAGCGAGGCGTCAAACAAAACGCTAGTCGCCATCCTTAAAAAGACCGTCGCAGACAGTCATAAGGATTGGCACATACAAATCCCACTTGCCCTTTGGGCTTATCGCACTAGCATTCGGACGCCCACTGGGGCAACTCCGTTTTCACTAGTGTATGGCTCAGAGGCAGTAATGCCTCTCGAGTTGGAAATTCCTTCCCTGCGCATATCAATGCAAGAGTTCATCGATGATAACACTGCGCGGTAGGCCCGATTAGACCAACTTACGTTGCTTGACGAACGACGCGTTAATGCTCTCGAGCACTTACGTATCTATCAAGAGCGGCTTAAGAGAGCTTACAACATGAAAGTTCACCTAAGAGACTTTCGGGTTGGTGATTTGGTTCTGAAGGAAAACCAACAAAACTCTAATTTGCCATCCCATATGAGGGACAAATTCATGGCAAATTGGTTAGGTCCTTATGTCATTGATAGCAAAATAGGACCGGGAACGTACGAGCTAGCTTCTCTTGACGGTATCAAGGAAACAGAACCCTTGAATATCAGTCATTTGCGACCATTTCATATCTAAGAAAGCCTATACCAAAAAAAAAAAAAAGCTCCAAGGATTATCACAATCTCTTGGTCAATACAAAAAGCTCCAAGGATTAACGCAATCTCTTGGTCAACCCAAAAAGCTCCAAGGATTATCGCAATCTCTTGGTAAACAAAAAGCTCCAAAGGATTATCGCAATCTCTTGGTCAATCCAAAAAGCTCCAAGGATTATCGCAATCTCTTGGTCACTCCAAAAGCTCCAAGGATTATCGCAATCTCTTGGTCAACCCAAAAAGCTCCAAGGATTATCGCAATCTCTTGGTCACTCCAAAAGCTCCAAGGATTATCGTAATCTCTTGGTCACCAAAAAGCTCAAAGGATTATCGCAATCTCTTGGTCACCAAAAAGCTCCAAGGATTATCGCAATCTCTTGGTCAATCCAAAAACTCCAAGGATTATCGCAATCTCTTGTCCAAAACTCCAGGATATGCAATCTCTTGGTCACTCCAAAACTCTCAAGGATTATCGCAATCTCTTGGTCAACCCAAAAAGCTCCAAAGATTATCGCAATCTCTTGGTCACCAAAAAGCTCCAAGGATTATCGCAATCTCTTGGTAAATACAAAAAGCTCCAAGGATTATCGCAATCTCTTGGTCAACCCAAAAAGCTCCAACGATTATCGCAATCGCTTGGTCAAAAATAAAAAATAAAAATAATAATAATAAAGAAATTCAAAAAACAAAACAACAGAAATCATCAAAAACGACAAACATTTGCATCTCAATTCTCATGTTACAAAAACAACAAAAACACCAAGCATAACTTTTACCACACTAGAGTCAGTGGTCTGGGAATGTACCAAGACTTTCAGTAATTCAGTCATCATTTTCCTCTTTAGCCATGTAGTGTATCAAGTCGAACAGATTTTATGAAGGTAGAGTCATACTTGAAATACACCTTGTTACGTAACATCCCAACACAAATCAAAACACTAAAATTCCCAAATTGTGTGAACGAAAGACGAAACCCGCCAAAATAATCTAGGTCACCACAAGAGAAATGGTTATCTTGCTCATCCCCCTGTGCGAATGACCCCTAGAATGTTGAGAGTTGGCAAAAGGACAAGCATCCTCCCTACCCAATTCCCTAAGAATCCCTAAAGTTCTCAACGAGTTGCAAAACACAAAAAATTTGCAAAATGTCAAAACTCAAAAATTTGACAAACTACGAGTGCACACATCAAAAGGCACAAACAACGGTGATTTTGGTCACTCCATAACCCCAATCCCTTGCTCGAAAGAAAAACAAATCAAAATAAACGAGTGATCTCATCACTACAATGAGCAAGTATCCCAATACAATTGAAGAAAAGAAGGGAGTTGACCTTGAATCCCTGGAACTCTCAGCATTCTATAGGTCATAAGGCAAGCTTCAGTACCAATTTGGTTGATAGCCTATCGATAACGAGTAAACCTCCCGCATGACGATATATCTGTCACATTAACTTGCGTACAGATCAATGTTTGCATGTGGATGAGCTAGCTTATGGCATCCTGGATTACACCGTAGATTAATCTTAGTACATACAACAAAGGAATTCGTGGAGCTAATTAGGTGATCCTCAGTACAGGTTCGGTTGAAAGCCCATCTGGCACTGGCGGTATCCTAACAAATACCACTAAATGAACTCAATTGCACACACAGGGATATGAAATAACTGGGTCAAAAACAAGTCTGATTCATACTTTGGTCAAAAAGTCTTGTAAGATAAAGTACAATCATGGATGGTGAGTTAAAACTGGCTGAATCTCAGAAAATCTTACATTCATCCCAAAACCATCTGCGCTACTTATCATCTTTATGATACCATCAGAAAATACAAAAAAAGAAAAACCATGTAAATAAAGAGCTTCTTAAACAATAATAGTGCAATCATCACAAATGTCATTCATCCATTTCACCTCGCATATCACATAGACATCAAAAACATATACATTTATCATAACATCTGCATTCATCAAAATAAATAAACATGCATAACAAAAAAAAATCAAATCATCACATGTACAAAACCAAAAATAAAACAGGTATATATATATATATATCGTCAAAAAGATGCCCACAGGCTACAAAACCGGTCCTCAGACCCCGCAATCATATCCAAGAACCCAACCTAAGGCGTCGACCACCATGATCACGCAGGATCGGTGCGACGGGAACTACCCCCCGTGGTGTGGGTCCTACGGGACCCTGCAGGGCGGCTACTACTAGCCCCCGCATCATGCCTGCTACCCCCCCCTCATCTAACCGCCTGCGACGAGATGATGCTGACTGCTCAGTCAAACTATCCCTCGTCCGTCGAGAAGATCTACTGATCGAAGGCTCGGGAAGCCGCCCGCCAAGGCGGATGACCTCCCTCTCCAAGTCTATCCGGTACAGACACCACTCTGCCTCTCGTCGATGATAGATAGACAATGCATCATCGTGCTGCACCAAAACTCTATCACGCTCTACCAACTGAGCCCGTAGAAGATCCCTCTCCAGATCCCGCATCCGTAGCAGCTCTGTAAGTCGTGCAACCTCAATGCCTACATCCGACCCCACCTCCTCTGTATCTGCCGGATGCATAGGACTCGCGGGGACAGTAGCCTGCTCAGGCTCCAACTGCGCCTCCACATCCTGCATGTCCGGCCGCTCCGAAACACCCAGGCCCACATCCTCATCTCCCACATCCACCATATCTGCATCATCCAACGGCCCCCCCAATCACCCCCTGCTACCTCAGCATCCTCCACTACCGCCTCCGCGCCTCCCAGTGGCCCCTCTCCTCTCCAGCGCCGCAATACCCACCACGAGTCATACTCAGTGGTAGTACCGACGTCATCCACATCCGGGACCTCAATCACCGCATCCGACTCCTCGCCCAATGGCGCGGTGACCGGTGGCTCCAAATCCCTCTCGTCTCCCCGACGCCGATAGACTACGGGCTCACCAGGAAACCCCTGGCGCACCCCAAACTGTCGTGTAACCCGGTGGTACGGAAAGAACTCATGCTCCGTCCCGTGCCGCCCAGTCAACCATCGCTCCCTCCGTACCCGTCGGAGCCACTCTCCAGCCTCAGGCCAGGCTGGACAGTCCCGATAGGGACGCCAAAACACCTCCCCTGGAGTGAGCCGAGAAAAGGCATCAGTGTAGTGCTCAACGGCACCTGCCCATCGCCGACTCTACCCCTGCTCCGTAGACCGTCGCCACAAAACTGCGTAACCAATCTCCTCATCCTCCATCGCCGCCCGAGTCGTCCACGGTAACCCGGAAGGCCTCTCAACAGCTATGTGCTGCCAACCCCAGCACTGCAACAAAAAACTGCAATTGACACCCTTCTGCTGTCGACAGCGGACCCCGTACAGCTCCCCGTAGAGCTGTGCCAACAAAGTCTGTCCCCATCTCAGAATCAACGGTGCCTCTATCGGGCACTCTGCCAACTGCCACACCAAATCCGAGCAGGTTCCACGGGAACCTCGCGCCTGACGAATCAGGGAGAAGAATGTTAGAAATGAGGCCCATCAAGAATGCGTGCCTCACTCCTAACACCCCCTCTCCGTCCACCAGCTAACCAAAATCCCGCCAGCCTGGCAATCCGCCTCGGCTGTCTCCATTGGGTCTGCTACACCCAGCTGCCCCCCATGCCCAAAGCATCTCGTAAGTATAGCGATCCGCTGATCAAACGGAGATGTCCTAATAGGCAGACCATCTATCGAAATCCGAAGTAACCGATAGACGTCCTCAAGAGTCACAGTCATCTCCCCTGTCGGGAGATGGAAAGTATTGGTCCGTGGATCCCAAAGCTTGATCAGGGCTGTCAGATAGGCCTGATCCGAAACCACAGGCTCCAGTCGAGCCACCTGCTTGAGCCCAAGGGCATCAAGCCATCCCCAGTCATCATCGGTCAATGCCAACCGTGCCTCAGTAAATGCAGCGGGTACACGGTACCGGCTCCTAACAACCTGCAAAAAAAAAAAAAAAACAGGTCAAATTTTAAGTTCTAGGGTTTCTAACCTTAAATGTTAAACAAAAACATCACAAAAAAAATATTAAAGTTTTGAAAAGCGTCAACACAAAAACAATGCATTAAATTAAAGCAAAATAAACTCTAGGGTCACTTACAGGTCTCGCCTCGGCTCCGCCGCTCGAACCAGTTTGTGCACTCATGATGGCAGAGAGAATTCCAGCAGCGCTTCGCTTCACAGAATTACCTCCTCCTCCCAGAGCTCCAAAATCGCAAGAAAAAAATGACACAAATGAGCCCAAAATCAAGTTTTGGCCATTAAATAGGCCTTTTGCACTTTGGAATTCATCCTTGAGTCGGGACGAGCGCTCTGATCGGCGCTCGTCCCACCCAGGGACGAATTCTCCAGCTGGAATTCGTCCCACCCGGGGACGAATTCAGGCCAGCACAAAAAAAAATCAACAAAAATGACTAAAAATGCACTAAAAACAGACAATAAAATTGCCCGACGGGATTGCTACTGCACCGACAACAAGGGCATACAAAATCGACATTGGAGTCACAAATTGTCACTATCATACTCCCTAAGAAGGCTACCATAGCCGGACCGCTCCACGGGAAGACGGATTTTAGACAATTTCATCCCCAAACGACATCACCAAAAGGGTCAAAGCCCACTCAAAAATAGTACAAAATTCAACAAAAATACAGAAAAACATTGCCAGACATAAGTGCTCTTGCACTTAACCTCTAGGCAAAGAAAATTGATGTCGAGGTCCAAATTATCGCTCTCCTACTTCCCCAAGAAGGCTACAATAGCCGGACCGCTCCACGGGAAGTTAGATTTTCGATGATTTCACCTCATTACGGCATCACCAAAAGGGTTAACACCCACCAAAAATAGGTCCAAATGTTGGAAAAATTGCACACGCTTAACGGTAAACCCTTTAAGGCACACCTGCACAAGTCATCTTGGGTCAAGCGACTCGTCGCTTCTCTCACGAAGGTCATTCCCTCATCGATTCGTCGCTTGAGGGGGTAGTCACACTTAGTCACCAACCAACAATCACACACCCAATTAAGGAAAACGACATGCATTCAAAGAATCATTGACAAAGACAATCACGCTCCTGCTTGGGGCGATAAACAAGCAACAATCAAATCAATCAAACACTTGGCATTTCGTGAATCATGAACACAAGGTTCCCCCCGAGGATAAAAATGCCCTTTGCACTGTTCATGGTGATCAATTTCTAAGTTCAAGTCACACCTCAACAAAACAGGTTAATACTTGAAATCAAATTCCTTAGCTCGTCGAAGCAAGGATTCAAGAATGCATGCCCTTTCCATACTTGGGGCATCAAAAGTTGGTTAGGTTACCAAGAAACCCTAATCATTAGTGCTTTGGTTATCTATTTTTGCTCAGCACTGCGTCACCCGTAGCGCTTCCCAAAAAGGGGCATCTGTAGACACCAAAATAGCACCAACCCGATTATGTGACTGCAAACACTGATCGCTTTGACAAACACAGCCCCCAGGGCAGCCCTCAGAGGTTAAACAGTGGTCTTAACCACTTTCATAGCAATTTTGTAAGGTCAAGAAGCAATTTGGCACACTTGGACACTTTGCCCAATATTCGTCTCACCCAGGGACGAATTCAAAATAGAATCCGTCCCACCCCAGGACGAATTCTGAATCCGTCCCTGGGTGGGACGAATTCTAAGCTTAACGGGCAAAAAGACAAATGGTGCCAAGTGGCAGCCCAGAACAGTCAGTTAATGACTCCTGCCTTGCACGCGTGTGTAGGTGGACAGAGGGGCCGTTAGAAGACTATCACAAAAGGCATTTATCAAAGCTCAAGTCAATGGAGGACTCCCCTCCCTCATGGGAAGACAAGACTGCCACATGGCGCCTATGACCAACACATGGCATTTGTGCTTCCCTCCCAAAAGAGACCCCTTGGGTCTATAAAAGGTGGGACTTTTCTCACCCAAAAGATACAGGTTGAAGGAGTTTTCAAGCAACGAAGTGCTACCGAGTTGAAGACCCACTTGCATCCCTTTTGGTTCACCTTCCCACATCCACCAATCTCTTTTGCAAGGGAGGTTGTTGGGTGGCCTTTGGAAGCTCGAACCTGACCCAAATCCAACACATGGACAACTGAACCAACCAATTCGCCGACCCCCCAATCCTAAGAGGTTTTGGGCCCATCCCTGGTGGATTGGCTCCAAAATCAAGTGCCAACGGTGGGAGGCCCACTTGGGCACCCCCGCACCTCCCAAGTCCTATTTTAAGTTTTAGAGCATTTTAGATTACTTTTCGGATTGCATTTTGTGTTATTAGGTTTGATTAACCCATAGCTGCAATTTTGTAACTTTTGGTCAGATTCTAGTATGTTTTGTGTTGCTTTGTTGTTTCGCTGACTTGCAGGTGTCGAGGTCAAATTCCCGAGGGTGGAGGCCAAATTGGGAGAATCCGACCATCTGGGTCGTCCCAAAATGGCCCCAATTACATAACCCCCCTATTTGCAGGCGTTTTGCAGGTCTCGGGATCCGACATTGGAGCGGCGACGAGTCGGTTTCTTCAACACGGAAGAATTCGTCCCACCCGGGGACGAATTGCGGTCGAATTCGTCCTGCCCAGGGACGAATTCCAGTTGAAGGTAGATTGGCCAGGTGTCTCGGTGGCAGTGGCCTTACGGTAACTTTTCTTATCTTCTGTCAAGTTTTGAAGCCATTTGGACTCACTGTATTCACTGTTTCAGGCAAATGTTTACATGCATATTTCGTTAGTTTTAGAGAACAAACACTTTTCATTTGCGGAAGATGCTACTGACATCTTGGTTGTTTCTTTGTTCGTAGGAGAAGCAGCGGAGGTTAAGAACTCATCGACATCAGCGGCGGCATCATCTTGGCCCGCCCATTGCAATCGTGGGCACGCGGAAGGAGGAAGACTAAGTCACACATTGTAACAAAGACAAATTTAACGCTCCTAGCCCCTAAAAAGGGAGGAGACGTCTATGTAACCGAGGATAAGATATTTGAATAAAGAGGGCTGTGATTTCTTTACATCTTTTCTTTCCTTTCCAAATTGTCTCTTTCCTTTGTTTTGGTGCATAAGGTTAAAGCGTTACATTTCGTCTTACATTGCATAATTAGTGTTTCCTTTGCCCGGAATCTCGTGCTTTCAAAAATAATATTTTATAATATATTCTAACAAAAAAAATTAATATATCTTATTATAAAATAGTAATTAATTATAAATATTAACTATAATATACATTAATTATTAATTTATGAAAAATTATATGTCAACTCTTTTAGGAAAAAAATAATAATAAAATTATAATTATAATTATAACTATCGATTTTTAAGCTATTGATACCTATTTATCTAATCCTTTAATCTTTCAAATTTGATTTGAATGAAATCTCAAAAATACACATTATTTAAAAACACAATTTAAAAGATGTTCAACATTTAGTTTTTTAAACTAAAGAATGGTTATTTGTAATAACCACATTAGCAACCGTCTCAGAGCATACAAAAGGTTAACCCAGAATTTCCAAGGATCTCATATCTTCTAAACTTAACGGCAATTCCTCCAACTCATCACAACCCCTCAAATCCAATTCCTCTAAGGATCTCAGCTCTCCTAAATTTAACGGCAATTCTTTGAGACTTATGCAACAATACAAGTTCAGGTATTTGAGGGCAGTAAGTTGTCCAAAGTTATCGGGCAGTATTGTTAGTCTAGTACACCTCCCCAGATCTAAGGATTCTAAGGCTATGAGTTAACCGCAGCTATAAGGCAATTCGGTCAGCATTTCACACAATGCTAAATTTAAGCACCTTAGACCTCTAAGTTCCCCAAAGCTTGAACACAACCCCTCCAACCTAATCGAACCGAATAACCCTAGATGTGTTAGACCGGTAAGATTCGAAAAAGATTCTGGCAGCCGCTTTAAGGACTTCCACCCCCACATCATCAGCTTATTCAACGAACGCAGTTGACAGACTTGAGCGGGCAGCTCCTCCATTTCGTCCCACCCAACCACCGACAAAATCTTCAATTCAATAAACTGATGAATCCCCTCTAATAATATAGGCAAGTTTTTGAGTGCTGATAAATCTAATTCTTGCAACGAAGAATTTTGAACGGTTTGGATGGGGTTTGACTCCTCTGAAGTTGCGCATTCATCCCGATTAGATTGTGCTACGGCCTGCAAATATCTTAAGCTTTTTGACAACTGCAGATGCATATTTCAATTTCAATGTCAGTCTTTTTTCCACGTTACAACCAAATTATTCAAAAAAATCTTATAAAATGTATGCATGGACTCGCCTTGTTTATCCTAAACCCTTCTTTGAATATGGGCCCCACGTACACAGCTAAGCGAAGAAGCGCGTCTAAGTTCACTGGCAAGCAAGGAACGTCTCTGCCTATGCTAAGATATCTCAACTCTTGGAATGTGTTGCCGCTACAACCTGTGACACTCGTGTGGTGTCCTAAACGGAAGACTCTTAGAGAATTACTCATACAACTCAACCGACTTTCTTCAAGCCTGTATGTAGACATATCACCGTAATTGAACCAAACTTCTTTCATGCCTTGGAGGACCTTCTGCCATAGTATACCACGTGTTAAAAAAGTATTAGACTAGATGGTTTTAGTTGTCAGACTATGTAATTCTAAACACTGGTGAAAAATACCTGATCTCTTACAGCTCCAGATAAGGACTGTGCGTCGTCTACTATTCGCGTGTCTTTGGCCATGCTTCGCCCATTTGCTAGGATGACGTCGTGCACAATCAATTCCTCTTCGCCTTCCCAATATACTCCTATTTTTTTGAGATCATCCAAGTAATATGGCACTGCTGTGATCAAAGCTGCCTCTTCAAGAGTTGCAACTTCATTTTCTCCCACTATAGACTCTATTATTCTCTGAGTAAAATTTTTCATATAAAGGACGGAGCAGATGTCGAGAAATGCTTCTTGAGCAGAAGTTTCTAAACTCTCATATACAAAATTGAAAAGGCGTTACTTAGATCTTCTTTTTTAATTTCTTCTCCCCTCTGAAGAGCTGTCAATATGGCAATGCAATTATCTACCTTATAATTATTCTTCCTCAACTGAGCACCCACAATTTCAAGAACAAGAGGAATCCCACCGCAAATCTGCAAAATATTTTTCAGATCATCTTTAATTTTCTCTAGTTTCACGGGGTCATTGCACAGAATTTTCTTCCCGTGCTCATCTGCCAGGGTATTTACTCGATAGTGCCTGCGTGAAAGGTCTCCTTCTTCGAACAAATCTGTGACACTTAAGTTTCTGGCTGTAACGAGTATTCTGCTACGCTGAGAAAGGCCTCCAAAGTCTTTGGGTAAAAGCTCTTTCAAGTCTTTTTCCCGTAAAACATTATCAATAAAAATAAACACAGGTTTATTTGGTTCACTTTGAAAAGCCTGTGTTAGACGGTACCTACCCTCCTCGCAATTTCTCAATGTTATTTGTCTTCCATGTTCATATTCTGGGAAGACATCTTTGAGCAATTGCTGCTGCATACTTTTGAAGTCATTTTTTTGGGGATCTTCATGGATTTCGATTTTAGTATAATTGAAACCTTTAAGCTGTAGATTGGCAACCACAGCATTGGCCAATGTTGTTTTGCCAATCCCCCCAAATCCGTAGATAACCATAACATTGGCTTCCTCCTTTAGCTTTTCTAACTCCAGCATTTCTGTTATTTGGTTAACAGGTTCCTCCAGCCCCACTGTAATCAAAGAAGAATGTGTCATTATTAATTCTAAACGTCCAAGTTATCCATAAATAACGTCAACCCTAGACTACAATACTTAAACGCAACAAATGAACTATACCCACTAGTTGTCAACGAAGTTGATTATCACAAACAACATAAGAACATATAAGCATGATCATATAACCATGTTTAATTTTATTTTAAAAAATATTGATATTGTCATTTGTAGTGGCTGGAATTTAGTTTATAAAATTAAATATGAAATAAAAAATAATGTTTTAATATTTATAATTAACTTTTTTAATAAAATAAAAATTTGTTTTAAGATTTTGAAAGGATTTAAAATTTTAATAATAATTTAAAAAATATATATTTTGAATTACTTATAAACAAGTAAGATGGCTATAATGTGGATATTTTTATGTAAATAGGTTTTATAATTTTACATAAGAGCAACAACTATGTCTTCAATACATTTTTATAATACTAATATAAAGAAAGAGGGATATATGAATTTCTTCTCAGTCACTACATATAAAAATTTGCTAGAGATATCTTTCCTTTTCTCTTCTGCAAACACCATCGAGGAAGAGGGTCTCTGTGACAAGTTAGATCCCCATGGTCTAAAGCCTAATTTATCATAACATCTACTATTTTATTTCGTTTTCCAAAAAGCATGAAGACATTCAACTATTCTGATTGAAGGACATATATTTTATCACTCACCCTTTGCAACTTTCAATCCTAACAGGTTTGATGGACGCCTTCAAATTGATTAATAATTTAATTTTATTCAATTGAAACAGTAAATAGTTTTTTTAAGATAGAAATTCACCTAACCTCAAATACTTCCAAATTTTTATTATTTTAATATAATATTTTTTTTAAAACATTGTTAGACTTTAGGACTTTTTTAGAATTTAAAAGACAAATTTTAAATTTTAAAAATTATTTTTATAAAAGTTTAATATTAAAATATTTCATATGAAATCACAAAAATATATTATACTTTTAATGAAAAATATATATTATACATTCAAAACAAGTAATTGCATAAGTTTTAATAAAATAATAATAACTTTAAAAAAATAAAAAATAAAAAACATAAAAATATTTAAAAAATTAATAAATAATTAAAAATAAATATTATCATATTTATAATATCCATGTAATAGACCACGGATTATCTGAGAGAGTAAAAATTTAAATCTATATAACATGCATCTTTCAAAGTTGTCCTCAACTTTAGGAAAGAAAGGTTTGATAAGAGGGCACAATAAACAAATATTAAAGTCTTATTGTTCAGATCTCTAAAAGTTAACATGAGAACATAAAGTGGCTCTATTAATAGAGCATGATGGTTTAAGAAATCCCAAGAACCCATAAATTAAATTAAAAAATAAATAAAATCAATTCGAATTAATATTCATCAAATATTCACAGAGAGTTTAATACATCCTTAAGGGTATAAAGGAAGCACAAGGGAATATATAATTTTCTGCGAAGGAAAATTTCCCACAAGGAATGTATAATTTTCTGCGATGGAAATTCCATATTGCTAATAGCGAGAGGACAAATTTTATTAAATACAAGAGACAATTAACGTAGAGGATGTCGATCACATTTCCAACAAATCACACAGTTTACCATTCTTAAGGGTATAAGGGATGCACAAGGGATATATTATGCAGTTTTATAAATTTATTAAAGATTGACAAAAAGGAACGTAGGTGTGAAAATAAAAGATATTAATTTTTTTTTTTGTGTTTACCTGTCTTCTTTGGGTAGGAGGGTTTTGGCGGAGGAAGAAGTACAGACTGTTGCTCTTTAATTGCTGTTGTAGTTTCTAAAATGTTGTTGCAGTAACCAAAGTTAGATCACTGTATATGTGATCTATTTCTTCTTTGAGATCATTCAAAATCTCACTGTCAACTGAACTTTTCAAAAAGCTGCAACAAGATAAAATTATAAATTAAAGTGCTTTTAATAAGTATAATTATACGTTAAAAATATTATTTTATTTAATTATTTTCTTAAACTTTAACGAAAAAATCTTACCATTAACTGTTATAATAACACTTTGGTTATAATATAGATGAAATAGTTTAAATACCAGATGTGAAGCATTAACATTTACCTGAAAAGGTGTGTAGAAAACATCTGAGAACTGCACTTCATTGACCCTTCAACTATCAATACAATAGCCTTCCTCAATTTCTCATCTTCTTTCTTAGGTATAAAACCATATAGTTTCTTTACATTGATAAGAAGGTCTATCATTCTTTCCAAAAGTTGTTGACATTTTGCCTGGTTGACAGACAATTTTTCGTAGTTTTCTAACAAATATGCTATTATAGAAAGCCCTCCAACCGCCCAGTGAAAATGTCCTACTTGATCAAGGATATCCCTAACTACTTTTCTGCTGAAGGCGCCCTCCTGTAAATTAGGAGGAGAAAATTAAACAAATACCTTGAAAAAAAAATTTGTTTTATTTGTGTGAGAAAACAAAACGAAATAGCTAAACGTTTAGTTACCTTCTGCATTTTTTCTACATGTCCACTCGAGAATTGTAAAAATTTGTCGCCGCTTTTAACCCACTCACTCCACCTTGTGGTGGAATTTGCTTCAAAACTCGAGCTTGTGCTTGCTTTATCTTTATCTGATTTATCTTGTTGTTTACACTGCTGAGTAGAAAGAAATGAGTATTTGATAGATGCATGCGTGGTAACATTGGAGAAAAACAAAAACTTAGTTTTAAGTTACCTTTTTCTTCAAGACTTGGCGGATGAGAGAGATTAATTCATCAACTTTGTCCGCTTCATCTTTTAGCGCCCCAAAGCTGCGTTGCACCTCGTCCAACGTGGGAGGTCGTTTTTGGTACTCAGAAGATGCTGCTTCTGTTGTTGATGTCTGAGCCATTGATGTTGAAGCTACTGGCGACTCCATTGGATTCTGCTTAGTCTGTAAATCCGCCTCAACAACTCCAACGGTCAATGGCACCGTGGTCCTCTCTGAAGCCGGGGAGAAGACATTCGTTTCTTCTTCACCACGTCTGCCACACATGGCCTCCTTGAGACAACTCCAGCAGTTTCTCATGACGAATGTGGAGACCAAAAAAACAACAGATAAAACGATGTCTGAATGAATAAAAGTTTCTGCTCAAGTACCCTCACCACAAATTTCTAATCGCCTTTCTTCCTTCACAAATGCAAATTGCAAGATCAAATGCCTTTGTGCAGAAATTGAACTCCACGCCTACGTTTCGTATACGTTCTCCTTTACGTGGCCCTTGACGGTGCCAAAAGTTTAATTTTTGTATAGGTACATCACTTGTCCGTTTCGTATACGTTCTCCTTTACTTGCCCTTGACGGTGCCAAAACTTTAACTTTTGTATAGGTAAATCACTTGTCCTTAAATTTGCTCGCTTTAGGTGGCTCTCCACAAGGAAAAGAAAGGACCGTGGCCCCTAGGTAAATCACTTGTCCTTAAATTTGCTCGCTTTAAGTGGCTCTCCACAAGGAAAAGAAAGAACCGTGGCCCCTAACTCCCTACTTTTTTAGCTTGCATCTCGCATGCCACTTATAAGTCTTTCTACGAAGGCAAAAAGTTAAAAACATTTATTTATTCTTTTAAATTGAAAGATTAAGTTTTCCTCTGTTCGTCTGTTTTAGGTTTGTTTTTTATTATAATTCAAATAAATTTTTGTTTGACATTTAAATTAGAATATGTTTTAATTTTATTAAAAAATAATTTTTTACACATTTTAAAATTCAAATAATGATATTACATTAAAAATATATATCTATATATATAAAAACATACACTTTTATAGTTAGTTGAATATTTCATTCTGAAATTATAAAAAAGCAAGCACTCTGAAAATATCTTCCAAAAAAAACATAACACTACATATCTTCACTTCTTAATTTTTTTTAGCTCTTACCAAACATTTTCTTTTAATAAAAATTAATTTTAAGTGCAGTGTTAGGAAAGCTTCACTGTTATTTTATATCTAAAATAATATTTATTTTTTTAATTATTTTTTATTATATATTATTTTTTAAAAATATAACTAATTTATTTAATTAAATTAATTATTTTAAAAATAATTTTAAATTGAAACTTTAATCTGTATTATATTTATTTTTAATTGATTAAAAAAATAACATTAATAATTGTCTAGTATCGACAAAGAGAAACCGCAAGAAACTTCGTTTTAAAAATTATTTATATCCATATCATAGAGGACTACTTAGTACAAAGACTATTGGTAAAGTGAATTACAGCTGGTTAAATGGTCCGTTACCCCGTGATATATAGTTAGGAAATGGTAGGAGGTCTAATTGTAAAGTGATTTACAGGTGGGAAATGGTAGGAAGTCTACTGGTAATGTGATTTACAAATGGGAAATGGTACGTACCCCGTGATCAAGAGATGGGAAATCGTATGAAGTCTAATGGTAAAGTGATTTCCTAGAGTTGAAGATAGAAAGTAGAAGTCAATTGGCTTTTTATTATCCCGTGCTCAAAATTTTCGATTTATACAGTTTTCCTACTACTTATTTTACTTTTCTTTTGTCGGTGGTCTTGTGTGAGGTTTACTTATCCTTAAAGAAGATTTTTTTCTTAAATAAAAAATTAACTCCAAACTTTTCAAATAAAAGGAGCTGGTAGTACAAAGGTTATTGGTAAAGTAATTTATAGCTGGGAAAGGATACGAACTCTGGTGAAGTGATTTACAAATGAAAATTTGTACGCAGGTTTTCTAAGATTAGAAGTTGTAAATTATTTCGAAGATTTGAAAATTTACTGCTAAACATTTGTACGAAGGTTTTCTAAGATTACAAGTTGTAAATCACTTCGAAGATTTTCATTCCCAACTATAGATGGATGGTGTTTTTAAAAGTTGCCCAACGGAGGTATGTTAATTTATTGTTTAATAGTTAAGGTTTAAATTATTGCTTATTTAAGGTTGAATGGTAATCGCGGAATGTTCTGTTCAGTTTGATGTTTTAGAGAGTTGAGGTCAGTTGGCTGCCCATCTCAATGCCTTAGAAGATTGAGGTCTTGAGTTACTCAGCTAGCTAAAGTTTATAGCGACAATATTTAATGGTGTTACTTTTTTTTCCTATGTATATATAAAATAAAATGAAAACTAAGATTAAACTAGGGTTTATAGTGGCAGCATCTAAAGGTGTTACCCATTTCCTATGTATATATAAAATAAAATAAAAACTGAGATTAAATTAGGGTTTATACTGGTGGCATCTAACTGTGTTACCCATTTTATATTTAAAAAAAAAAACTATACTAGTGTTTATAGTGACAACATCTAATAGGGTACAAAGGATTACACAATTTTGATTTTTTGAGGCATAATAAAATCTTTAAAAAAAAAATTATAATATAAAGGCTTCAAATTGAAAATAATTAATTATTTTATGGTAAAAAAAAAATCCTAATAGTTTAAAGAAATCAATATTGGATCGGAATTACATATAAAATATATTTACTAAATTTTGTACTTGCAAATATTTTTAAAGAGAAATCAGTCTTTAAATTTTGTATTTGAAATATATTTACTAAAGAGGAAAAAATTCTAAATCAATATATAAAATATTTGTAAATTCAGCTCCAAGTTTTAAGCATGTAAAATGAATCAATTTCAAGAAAACAACAACATCTAGAATATTCACTAGAATGTTCATAATAAAAACAACTTCATATAATTTAGAATAGTAATTTTAGTAAAATGTTATAGATCCATATTCAAATATTAAAAACAATGTAGGTCAATAAGAGGTAAATTTTCTTATCCACTTAGAGAAGGTAAAGTTTCCTATACATGCTAGAGGTAACATAAGTTAGAATAATAAATTGCTAATTCAATATCTTTCCTATTATATATTATTAAAGTAACAACCCCAAAACCTACTGCTAAAGGGTTTATTCAACCTAACCTGAAGGTCTTGAGTCAATGATTAGGGATAACCAATGTGGCTACATTGAGGTTGTTACATGGCCTTCCCTCTCAAAAAGCTTTAAGCTCGAAGTTGGAAATGTTTGAAGAATGTCCACTTGCTTCCATGTCATGTATTTGTCTAAATGATTACACTAGATGAGTAGTTCTTAAACTAGACTAAATATTAGACACCCACAACTGTAGCATGAATTTTGGCTTTAATTCAACCTGACCTTCATTTAATTATAGATTCTTTATTTAGGACTAAAAATTTTAATGAAACACCTACTTAAGATAAGAAACATGAAAATAGGGTGGATCTTGGATCTAGGTAGGAGCTCCAACTTACATACCACATCCTCCATCCTATAAACTACCTTGCAAGGACCATAGAATTTGAGTGTAAGCTTTTGGATGCTTCTAATTTTGAGTGAAATTTGCTTATATGGATAGAGCCTTAAAAAGACCATATTACCAACTTCAAAGCAACTTTATAAGTAGTATAAATTTTATTGCTACTTCATATAAATCTTATCCTAACAAATATTACCCTTAAGGATATGGAGAACAAACTATCATTATTGGATAAATGTATCGACCTGAGCATGACGAGAGGAAACTAGAAAATAATCTATCAAAGATGAGGATTTTGACCATACAAAGCCTCTAATGGGTACATCTTGGTGAAAAAATAATAAAAAATGTTGTACCTCTCTTTTTCTAAATAAATCCACTTAATCCATTGATATTTTTTGTCTTGGTCAAACCATCTCAATTATGAGGTTAGACGCTTGTTAATATGTTTTGTTTGTCCATCAATTTGGGGATGGTAGGAAGAGCTATTAAGAGTGAACAAATATTTCTAAAACATGATTATAAAAATAATGTTACAATCACACATGATAGACTTGGGTATACCATGTAATTAAAATATATAGTTGAGGAATTTCTTAACCACTTTGCTTGTGGTAAATGGTTGTTGTAAGACACAAATGTCAAAATACTTGGAGAGGCAATACACAACCAAAAAAATCATTTTTTTACCCTCTAATTTATGAAGGCCCTTAATTAAGACAATAGATATGTTTTCCTCCTAGCAATCAAGAAGAGGAAGGGGATGAAACAGTCCAAGAATCTTGACTATTTCATTCTTATCCTATTCAGACACTTCACATTCTATAATAAACTATTTGATACTGAATTAATTTCTTTTACAATAAAATGATTGGACTTGACTCATTGATAGGTTTTGGAGAACACATAATAACCTATTAAACAAGAAATATGAAGAGGATTTTACATTATAACTTGTATTTTTATACTAGCATTAGGATTAAATAGGCTTTGGGTGAAAAGACCCTTGGATAATTACTTTGACATAAAATGTATGACTCCATACTTGATGTCATCTTCATATGCATTGTTTTCTTTAGCATATTAGGCCTCCCTAATTAGAAACTCTATGATTTATTCTCATCTCCATTTACAATTTAGAGTGCTTTACTTTTGAGCCTCCACTATGCTTCTCTCTCTACCAATAATATTATCTTCTCTTTTTCCAAATTTTTAGACTTAAGCCTTATTTCCTCATCCAATTCTTTTCAAATTTATCTACTAGAAACACTGCAAGCTCCTCCTTATTATCCCTTAGTTTTTGCACATCCATCAGTTTCTTTTTATAGACCCATTGAACCACTCCTACCATAATCCTTTTTAGATTTGTAAAAATACTTGCAAATTATCTTAGACTATGATCAAACTTCACCCATTCTGATTTGAATGGAGTTATTAAACTATTCTCTTTTAGCTGCTAAAAATTAAATTTAAAAGGATAATGTCATTTTTTCTTCTCTTTTGCTATAAGAAGCATGATTTGGGAGTGATCGAAGTATCCTATGACTTCAACCCAAGAATTCAATATATAAGTATCATTTACCAAACTCTCTACTACCAAGAATATGTCTTATCTCTTAGAAATTATATCATCTCCAGTATTCATGCTTCTCCAAGTTGGAACATACTTTATAGGTGCCAAGTCTACTATCCCCTTGGATTCAACCTTTTGGGTAAATAAATTAGCCAGTGGATCAGTTCTAGAAGTAATATCCCACACTTCACTCCTCGAAAGAGTTAAGTTTAATTCACCCCCTAAAATTAAATTATCAACTTATAAAAACTTTTGATCCATAAACTTATCCCAATACTACATCCTATCTTTATAAGGGCCATAAATGTTCACCACTATCAATATTTTCCCAAGCTCCATTGAAAAGAATTCAATCTCTACTCTCGAGTCAAATAATGCAAACGTGGTTAGCCTAAACTAGTTTTCTTTCCACCCTCTAGTCACTCCTCCCAAGTTCCCTAAAACATCAAAGGGCCAAAAAATCCCATCCTTTAAGCAATTTACTAAAATCTTCCATCACTTTCATAGCTAATTATTTTATCTATTGAATTAATAGAATCTTTAGATTATGAATTTCTACCAACCTACACAGAGCAACATTTTTTTCTAAGTTGCCCATCCCTTGAATATTAAAGAAGTGTAATTTCATTGATTAACTGCATTTGAGATCATCCCTACTCTAAGGATCCCCTTTAACGATGATTTCTTGCCTTGTTGAACTTCACAAACACTTTTATTCTTATACAATGAAGTAAAATATCTTCTACCCATCCTACCAACAAGACTTTCATCCCCCATATATTTACTGAGGCCTCCTCAAACTCTTTTTTCCCTTAGTCCTATTCTTCCTTTTAGGGATTGTAGGGGTTACTTATGGGTTTTTTGGGATAAAAACCTTCTTAAAAGTAGATAAAATGAAGTGGGAAAGAAAATTCAAAGTGATTTACCTGTGAAGTATTACTAAAAAACTTACCAGATTCTAAACTAGATCTAATTCCTTAAAGGAAGAATAAATAGAGGATCCTCCTTGCTCTTCAACTCCACCCTTACCTTCTTTTAGGGGAGATTTTGTTTCATAGATTGGTAAATTTAGCCATTGGTTAGTTGAGAAACTCAAAATATAATTACCTATAATCCCATATGAGAAATGATATTTAGCAATAGTTTCACTTTGAAAGCTTGTATTTGGGTCTAGGAGCATGAAATCCAACGTTTGGTCTAAGAATGCTAGCCTTACTTCAATATGAGATGATTTTGAATCCATCACTTGATCTAGCATAAAAAAATTTGTCTTCACCTTCTCTACATCTTTTTTTTTCTTGATTTCTCTAGCTTGTGTTCCTTATGCATTGATTCAATAATATAATTGTTAGAATTTCCCAAGAGTAGAACTACAAAGTATTAAAATATTTGAAGGAATAAAATTGAATTTATTGATTTATTCCAAGGATGAACTTTGTATAAATAGCAAAGTTCATCATTGAGAGTCGTTGGATTACAACAACTCATCAAATATGATCTATACTATACTAAGAGTTCACCTAACTCATGGAAGAGTGGAAACTCAAGTATGTCTATCCTAGTAGAACTTAATAGAATAATTACTTATTCTAACACCCCCCTTAAGTGATACTAGGGGTGTATGATACAAATGAGTCCCAAAAATAGGGCTTGATGAGGTACTCATTTACAATATATAGATGGTGAAAAAACCTCTTGGGAAAAACCATATGTTAGAGAAATAAATATAGAGGCATGTCTTTAGATGGTGAATATTGTCCTCATGAAAAAATAATGAGTCCCGACAACTTGGCCTAATGAGGTACTCATTTACAATATATAGATGGTGAAAAAACCTCTTGGAGAAAACCATTGTCATAAAAATAATGATAGAGACGTGTCTTCGGATGGCGAAGAATGTCCTCATGAAAAAAAATAATGAGTCCTGACAACTTGGCCTGATGAGGTACTCATGAACAACATATACTTTAGGAGAGATGATAAAAAAAACCACATGGGAAAAACCATCCTCCAAAGAATACAACAATAAGAAGAAAGGAGAGGTGAAAGACCTATGTTGTTTTAATATAGTTATTTTACTCCAAGTTTCTCTCACAGCTTAATGTAACACCGAGAAGGAAATGACTTGGTGAAGATTTCTGCAATTTGATTTTTAGTTGGAATATAGTCCAAGTATATTTCCCCTCTCTAAATATGATGCCAAATGAAGTGCATGTGAATCTCAATGTGCTTGGTGCATTGATGCTCAACTGGATTACGTGCAATATAAATTGTGCTCTAATTGTCACACCAAAAAGTAATAGTTTTGTCATTTGAAAAACCAAATTATCTTAGTATCTTATGAAGCCAAAGAGCTTCATGACTTTCCAAAACTGTTGCCATGTATTTTGCCTTTGTAGATGATAAAGCCACTGCCTATTGTTTTTTGCATAACCAAGCAATTGGTGAAGAACCAAGACAAAATACATAGTCATAAGTTGATCATTTATCTTCTACTAAACCCGCCCAATCATATTCCATGTAACCAATGATATACATGGATTTGACCTCATATAAGAGCCCAAAGTGAGGAGTTCCTTGCAAGTAGCGGAGGATTCTTTTTTTTGCTTGCCAATGACTGAAATGAGGTTGATGTGAGAATCTAGATATCAAGACAACAACATATGAGATATTTGGGCGAGTATGAGTAAGGTATAACAGACTCCCTACAAGCTGACGATATAGAGTTGCATCACATAGAGGGGATATGTAGGAGTACTTAGAGTGACTCCAGACTGAAAATGTGTAGGAGAAGGTTTACAATATGTCATCTTAAACCTTTGAAGAAGGTCTAGAGTATATTTTTTTTTATACAATGAAATTCTTGCATTTGTTTGATTTATTTAAATTCCAAGGAAGTAATGAGATAAACCCAGATCAGCCATTTCAAATTTTTTAGAAAGGGAGTCCTTAATAGTCTGAATGTGAGTGATGTCACTACTAGTGAGTAGTAGGTCATCAACATAGAGAACAAGTATGGTGATTTTTTCTTCATATCTCCAAATGTATACTGTGGCATCAGACTCACAATGAGAAAAACTTGAGGAAAGAAGGAAGAATTCCATTTTTTCATCCAAATCTCTAGGAGCTTGTTTGAGGCCATAGAGAGACTTCCTTAGCCTACAAAAAAGGGAGGAGTCTTGAGTGAAACCACCAAGTTGTTCCATGAATATATATTCCTTTAAGTCCCCATGTAAGAAAGCACTTTTTACATCCATTTTAAATACAAGCCACTTTTTGTAAGCATCTAGAACAAGAACCAGTCTAATAGAATCCATTTTGTCAACTAGTGCAAAAGTTTTAGAATAATCAAGCCCTTCAATTTGAGAGAAACCTTTGGCTACCAGGAAGGATTTGTGTTTGTCAATTTCTCCATTAGGTCCATATTTTGTTCTATAAATCCATTTACAGTGAACTAATTTTCTTCCTTTAGGTAGGGGAACTAAATCCCAAGTTTTATTTTTTGAAGGAAGATAATTCATTCTCCATGGCATCATCCCATTCTTTAATACCAGTTGCTTCTTTGAAGGATTGAGGATATATGGAAATATACTAACAAACAAGACCAATGCCTACGGAGTTGCCTAATCTAGATGATGGAAGATTTTGGATGTAAGGAGTAGCTTCTTTAACAATGGTGTGGGTCCATTTTGCCATAGTAGAAGGAGAAGTAGGAGTGGAAGGATTTTGAGTTGGAGTTATAGTTCCTAATATTGATAATTAATCTCTAAATTAATCTCTAAATTTGGTTCTTCATTATATTGAGGCTCTAACATTGGAGAATAATCAAGAGAATCAATGCTAGAAAAGAATGGTTGAGGATATTTATGAGGGAATGTTTCATCAAATTGGATATTCTTATGAAAAAAGACCTCATGAGTTGTGGTATAAAGGAGCCTATATGCTTTCATTTCCTCACAATAACAAAAAAAGTATAAGCTTTTTGCTTTTCTTATCTAGAGCCTTAATTTTCTTCTTTGGGATATGCGCCCAAGAAGTACACCCAAAAATATTTAAGAAAGAGACATCAGGTTTGAACCAATCCATGCTTCCTCAAGATTCAAATGGCCAAGACCTTTATGAGGTGTGAGGTTTTGAATATAGTTTGCATAGTTAATTGCTTCTGCCCAAAAAACTTTCGGAAGATCTCTTGAGTGGAGCATATAGTTTGTCATTTCCTTTAGAGTTATGTTTTTCCTCTCTGTAATACCATTTTGATATGTATTATGGGAGAAAATATGTTGATGAATTATGCCATGACTTGATATGAAAATTGAGAAGTCATTACTGAAGTATTCCCCCCATTATCTGTATGAATTTGCTTTATTTTGCAAGAGGCTTGATTTTTAACTAAGGCTTTAAAGATTTTGAAGAGGGATAGAACATCACTTTTTTATTTTAGGAATTAGACCCAAGTTCTTTTGGAAATGTTAGAGCATATTTTTCTCCTTTGAAATAAGGCTCTCAAAATACCTTCAAGTCACTATGGATTAACTATAGATGGGATGAGGCTTTTAGAGAACCACTTGGGTGGAAATGATCTTGATGTTGCTTTCCAAGAGCACATCTAGGACATACTCCATAAATAGAAGAGACTTGAGGTAATCCTATTACCATTTCATGGGTGTTCAATTTATTTAGGTAGTTATAACTGAGATGATCAAACATTTCATTCCAAATTTTGCTTTCAAGCCATGTGCAACAAAACAAGAGGCCTCTTCTAGGTTTTTGAATCCTTTGAAGTGAAATATGTGAGTGTTGTGATCAATATCTTCTTTGGCTATGAGAGATTTTGGGTCATGAAATTTTCTTATCTCAAATCCTTGTTGGTGAGAAGAGAATTGTCTTCCCCTTTCCAGAAGTACAAATCTGATAGACGAAGAGGAGATTTGTTGCAATGTTTGGAACATGGAGAACATTATTGATAGAACCACCATCAATGGATATGTCACATTTTCCTTTGATTGGGATAAATGATGAGTCACCAAATTATATGCTACATGATGAACTTGAGGAGATTGAAGTGAATGACTCATTTGAGGTAGTCATGTGATGAGTTGCTCCAGAATCAAGAACCCTGTATTTTGATGAAGTTTTTGTGGTCTTTCCTTGACCATTTAGAGATTTTACTATATGCTTATTAGTGTCTATATTTTGATCCTTCATTACTTCCTTTAGTTGTTGTAATATTTTCCAGCATTTGTTTACAGAATGACCATTCTTTTTGCAATGAGTATAATTATGGGATTCCTTTCTTTATTTTTGAATTTTTCTTTAATGTATATACAATTGACCAACATGATTATTGGATGCCATTGGGGCATTTTGGGTAACCAAAGGGTTTATGGGTATCTTTGGGGCTTTTTGGGTGACCAAAAGGTTCGTAGACACATTTGGAGTGTTTTAGGGTGACCAAAGTGTTCGTAGACATCTTTGGAGTATTTTAGGGTGGCCAAAGGGGTCGTAGACACCTTTGGGATGTTTTTGGGTGACCAAATGGTTTGTAGACACCTTTGGATAATTTTAGGGTGACCAAAGGTTTCGTTGACACCTTTGGAGCATTTTGGTGTGACCAAAGGGTTTGTAGACACCTTTAGAGCATTCTAGGGTGACCAAAGGGATCATAGACACCTTTGGGATGTTTTGGGCTGTGGTATTTTAAGCATTAAAATGTCATAGATGAAGGATATTCAAGGGTTTAGGTTCCTCAATTCTATCAATGGAGGCTAGGTGATAAGTTATAGGTCCAATATAACTAGTGATGATGTATGGACCTAACCAGTTTTCCACAAACATGTCCCATAGATGGAGCGGAAAGTTAGAATTTTTTTGGTTCTCTTTTAGAGCAAGGTCACCAACCTAAAAGTCTCTAGGATGGACTTTCATATTATAGGCTCTCTTAATATACTCTTGATAAATGTGCAAGTGCTCAAGAGCATTGACACGTCGTTCATCAAGCAATGTTACTTTATCTAGGTGAGCCTACCATGCGATGTCATCATCGATGAACTCTTGCATGGTAATTTGCAATGATAATATTTCTAGCTTTAAGGGCATGACTACCTCAACACCATATACTAGTGAAAAGGGGGTTGATCCAATGGGTGTTCGAATACTAGTGTGGTAGGTCCATATAGCAAGGGAAAATTGCATATAACAATCTTTGTGATTATCCTTAACAGTTTTCTTCAAAATGCCAATCATTGTTTTGTTTGATACCTTAGCTTACCCATTTGGTTGTGGATAATAGGAAGTAGAAAATTTGTGGTGGATGTTATATTTGTATGTTAAAGCTCACACATCTTATTCTTAAAAGGAAACCCATTAACTAAAATGATTTTGTATGGAATATAAAAATGATAAATGATATTATGCAATATGGACTCTACAATACGGGGTCCAATCATAATGATAAGGAGAATTAATTCCACCCATTTTGTGAAATGATCTATGGCCATAATTATGAGTGTGTGATGTCTAGAGGAAGATGGTGAGATTCTCCCAATTAAATAAAACCCCCATTATGAAAAAGACCAAAGTGATTGAATCGGTTGTAAGGCCTGAGAGGGTGTGTATGTGAATTTAGCATGACATTGACACTTGGCACACTTCTTAACATAATTACAACAATATCACTCTAAATTTGGCCAATAATAGCCCATGCAAGGAATGTACTTTGCAATGCTCATTCCATTGAAATGGCCACAATATGTACCATAATTTTCTTGGGTGATCACCCAAACTGACTCTTAATGCTATAAGCAATGAAGGAGGATACCCTCATAGCTTTGACGATACAAAATATCTCCAAGGAAGACATACATTGTTATTTTTTGTTTGATGGTTCATTTGGCAGCATGCGACAACCCAGAAGGGATATTACCAAGCTTTAGGTAATATTTTATTTGAGTGGACCAATATTGATTTGAAGAAGCCTCAATCAGATGAATTGCTTTATCCTTTTAATGTTCATCCCTAGCGAATGCTAATTGGAAAAGAACTTGTAAATATAGCATTGTGCTGCTATCAAAAGGAGTTTGAGGGAATAAAGTCCCCCAAGTGACATTATTCAAGCGATTGTGAATTTGTGAGAACCATTCATGAGAAGGTTCATTTTGAATCATGTGGACTTCTGGAATGGAGTGGATGTTCTCACGCTCAATCATGTATTGTGATAGCATTTTTACTTGAATGGTCATTATATCATCAATAGGGTTCTACAAGATTAAAGACCCCAAGGAGGCCATTGTATCTGTAAAGTGGTTAGATGATCGAGGGAGTGCCTCGATGTCATACCATTCAAATTTCATCAGAAGTTTATCCACAAGGTATTTTTAGGCTTGCAATATTGGAAATTTACATTGGTATATTCCCTTGACTTGGTTCACTATTGTAGGCCCAAAATGACCACATCCTTAGAAAACATTGAAGATTTTATTCTAAGGTATAAAGTTTTCATTTTGCACATTTTTTAGTGCATTTTGGAGTGGATATGGAACAAGAGTTTTTTAATCCACCCAACACTAAGTGCATTTTTCACCTGGAGTAATTATGCATAGTTTATAATGTATTCGGTAGTGGACTGACGATGCATTCTGATTTTGTAAAAATTTTGGGTGAATATTATGTTAGCACAAGGAGAAATGCAAAATGGTGAATGCTTGTATTTTTTGACATGCTTCGAGTGGCTAAGTGTTGATGAGACCAATTCCAATGAGTTTATAGAGTATTTTGGTCTGGAATGGTGATGAAGAGGTGGAAAATCATAGAAGAAGTGTGGATCGATGTCAAAGAGTATTTTGAACCGAATTATTTATGGATTGGTGACAATAAGTATATTACACTAAGTCCAGTGTGGAATGGAGGTAAAGTTATTTTACTCTATGGCAAGTGGAGATTGGAGATGAAGGAATATTTACACTTGCCCAAGTGTTGATTCCTGATCCTGTAAAAGTTTAAAGTAAATATGACATCAACATATTTTTTAGTGTGGAGTTTTTGTTGCTTCAAAGTCTAAGAAGAAGAGGAAGGTTGATGAGCAGATTTCATCATGCTTAACTCTTAATGCATTTCACACTGGATTGGTGTTCCACATAATCAAATCCATGGAAGGTTATGTCATCGACTTAAAAAAGTGAATGGTGTTTTGGTTTTTCCCTACCATTGTACAGAGTATATTCCAAGATCTAATCAAGTCGTGTGTGAGGAATATCAATGGTCAATATTCTGCTAACTATTCTAAATTATTTAAAAGAACTTTCTCACTAGATTCAAACATAGTCAGTTGGGAGATAGAAAGTTGAAGCATCGAAGGGTTTCAATAACAAGAACTAAATGCAAGTGCATATCAATAGCACAAGTTTCCAAGAAGATTTGATGGTCGAGACGCAATATCTAACAACCTATTCGCCAACTATCACCAACCAACTAGCAAGTTGTAGGGGATCTGATCTGCCATAGTAGTCTACGTACAATGGATTTCCTAGAAGTTGAACCAATAATATGATGCCAACAATAACTCTCTACTGATCTAGAAAATATATAATCTTTGTAATATTCCTTATTATTATTTCATTTACAAACTATAAATAGAGGTTGAACCCTCATTTTTTAGGGTCGACTCTAGTGCATTTGCTTGCCCTAATGTAAATATTCTTGTGAGCTAATGTAAGTAGCACTACTTTGATTTTTTGACTCAAATTTTTTATCTTCATTATCTTGTGCAAGAGGTTCGAAGTCTTGGACTACAATTTTGTTAATATTTGAATGGTTAGCTCATTTCAGATTTTGGATTACTAGTTGTAAGTGTAGACACTAAAATATGGTCAATCTGGTTAGGCATCCATAAACAATGACTAAATTGGTATCACATGGCCCCTTGGGCAGCCCTTAGAAGGCTCATAGTGGTTCTAGCCACTTCGAGAGAGATTTTGGAGACTTTTGGTCCAATTTTGGGAGGTTTTGGCCCAAAATTCATCATCGTCCCACCCTAGTATGGTGGTAGATTCCCACTGTACCACCCTGGTATGGTGGCATATTCCCACCATCCCACACTAGGAAGGTGGTGAGCCATCATCCCAGGGTGGGATGCTGAGCAAGTTTGACCCAAAAAAAGTCAAATCTGGAACAAATGGCACCCAAAAACTGCCAGTTACCCTATCAATTGAAGCATGCAGGTCATAGGGTACTACATATTTATGACATGCTTCATAATGGAGGTAAAAAATGGATATTCTCTTCCACATCTAGTGCATGCCTCCCTTTTGACAAATGGCGCCTCCTTCCATGCATGCCCTTACATGCCTTTTTGCACATAAGCCCCTTTGCGCTACAAAATGGATACAATGTCCACACAAAACACACATATAATAGATATATGAGTTCTAGGATATGCAACGGATTTCTGTCAATATTTGCCCACATAATTGTGCTCTCTTTCCCTTGAAATCTCCTCTTAGCGAAAGAGGTTACCGGGTGACTTGAAGAGGGTCTTTTGGGCATAAATTTACCATCCGAGTGAATTTATTCACCTAATTTGATGACAACACCCCTTAGATATTTTAGGATCATCACCCAGTGTAATTGGTAGCAAAAGGTGTGTAGAATTAGTGGGTATCCCGCCCTAGGGTGCCATCTAATTAGTTGTAGTCACCATTGTCCCCCTATTATGAGGATAAATATATGCATAATTGCTTTACTATTTTTTTAGGATTATTCTATACTATCATTGGATTATACAGTTCAAATTTCATGGAATTTGGAATTAAATTGGCCGAGATATTGTATTTTTAAGTTTTTGAAAGTTCGTAGGGCCCATCTGGGAACCCCAGCTGTATGAAGGTGGATATGCACCTAATTTTGAAAATATAACCATATTTTTTTTCTTAAAAAAATTATTTATGAATTATTTCCAAATTTCATATGTTTTGGACATGTTTAGGTGTGATAATTGCTTGTCTTGGTCTTCGTAGGTTGCAAGCGGGCGACGCAAAATCGAGGGGTCTACGGATGCAATTTAAGATATATTTTTGGTTATATTACCTCAAACCTCTTATTTAATATCCCCATAAATTTTTAAGTCATTATGAGTTTATTTGATATATTTTTAATATATATGCCATTTTATGCCTGTGGGGATTGCATGATTTCCTTCATGCGCCCTTGCTATTTGACCCTTTTTGCTTCCTTGTGTGTAGGTTCAAATTCTTAGAAGGAATTAGGAAGGAATATAAGGCATAAGGGATCAGAGATACAATCATTGGTGTCATTGGCCCACCCACCTTGATTGTGGGTACGAGGAAAGGCACTAGATGTGCACCAAAATTTCTTGGAGGATTTGACCCTTGGGCACCCAAAATTTGTAAAAATTGTATCACATTTGAGATATCAAGGTGACTACTATGTAACCTTGGATCTTATCCACCAAATTAATAAGAAATATACTTGTTTTATTCCATTCCTTATTTTTTGGTATTGCTTCATTTTCATATGCATGATTTCATTTGATGCTCATAAGCGAGATAGGATAGATACATATATTGTTATTCATAATTAGGTGCATAAATTTTACTATAACGAAAAAGTTATTTCTATCCTAATTTGCATGATTTGCAAATCGGAGCTATAACGAAAAAGTTATTTTGGTTTTATGATTGCTCTATTTTTGAAGCCGAAAATAGATAAAAAGTGATCTAAAATGGTCATATAATGGTCTATACAACTCCAAAACTTTCCAAATTTGTTTTTTTGTCTTATTTAGACCCTTTTGCACCTCTCCGAGAAATTTTGAGTCCTAACTCTTCATGGTTCAAAATTTCCCAAAAAATCCCAAAAGTGGGCATTTACCCACAGGTCCCGGTTGGCCAAATATTCCAAAGATGCAATTTTTTGATCCAAAAATAAAATTTTTGAGACCTATACCATTATTATTAGATCGTCGCACTGATCATTTTGATATATAACACTTATAGCATTTTTTGGAAGTCAAATTTTTCTTTAGTGAGGGTTTCCTTCAAGGTTTGCCTAGTCAACATATTATGAAAACTATGCATGGGCGAGCTCTATCATGAGCTAGTGAAGTAGAAAAATTTAGGAGAGGCCTTGAGAACCATAATTATAGGTATGAGTATCTCCTCACTCCTGTATGGAGCCCTAATAGTAGTCACCTTTGCTATTCTCCTAAGGATCTCATCATTCTTGCACGACACCATAAAATTCATTGTGAGGTCCACTCCTCACATAGAAGAACCGACCACCAAAGTACCTCTATCAATAGAACATCAATAGATTACCCACATGATCAAGTGGATTATTTTATTATCCAACACCGATTCCAATCACAAACCAGATATAATCATCCTTCCAAGGGGCCTAGAAGGAAGGTCTACACTCCCTCTACATCGTGGTCTTCACCATCTAGAACTTCCATCCAACAAGTGCTAGCAAACTAGAGTAGGCATGCACAAATTTTGCATGCGCCATCAGCCAAAGTGACCATGAGCGAGTTTCTACTACAGTCCTCCAAATATTGGGAACCTTTCATGAGGGTCTTGGATTCCATGGAGGTACATTTGTATGTATTCCATAAAGTTGGTTCCCAATATGCTTTCAAAATCATGATGTCAAATCCATGCCTACCAGTTCACCATAAAGTTGGTTCCCAATATCCTTTCAAAATCATGATGTCAAATCCATGCCTACCAGTTGACCATATCCTACTTAGCATATCATTGCAAGCATCAATAGGCTACCCTATAAGTGAGTATTGGTTGACATAGGTTCCTTAGTAAAAATTATTACCACGGCTTCCCTAAAGCATCTCAACCTTCCATCCTTGCACATTGCACCATCCAAGTTCACATTACAAGCATTCAACAATGCTTTATCCTCCACTATGGACACAATAATCCTACTTGTTTAAGTTGGACAAAATATTGTGCCTACATTGTTCTACATCTTGGAGGGTGCAAGACAGTACAACATACTTCTTGGAAGGCCATGGATAAGAGACATGGAATGTGTTCCATATATAGTGCATCAATGCATTAAATACATTTATGAAGGTAAGTTCCATGTGGTCCATGTTGACCTAGATGCCTTCAAGTATTATAAGTCGATGGATCATCCACAAAGGCCTATAGTTTCACCCAAGAATCTAGACACTAAATCCAATGACCTTATTCAGAGTCCAGATTCAACCCCACAGTTAGTCATGAAGCTTCCTTCACCACCGCTAGTACCATCCTCTATCTCTTCAAGCAAGGAAGAATCATAAGAGCCATCTACAGAAGCTCCCATAGCTATCATCAATACACCTACAAAATATCTTTCCACTCCTAACAAAAAGGAGGAAGAGCCCACTGTTGATACGGATGAATCAAATCATATCATACCATCTTCATCCACCATAGTTGAGGACACAATTCAATTCACCTACCTAGAACTTGATGAGTGCATAGTACCCAATGTTGCATTCATACCTATCATTGATTCGATCAAGAATCTAGGTAGTCCCCCTGCAAATTTGCCACTAATTGATAGCATTTTTGATGCACCCCTCGAGGAGGGGAGCCAAGCAGATCACCTTGGACAAGTTGATGAGGTAGCCATGACTCGTTTAGATGCAAATGCATATTCTCACAAATTTGTGGGAATGATCAATATGATGACAGAGAACCATATCCCTCTGAATCCATCTATAGAACTTGCGAATCCATCCAACATCCCATCCACACCACAAGAGATACCATTGATGGATTCAATGACACCTACTCCATCTCACTCAAAATATCCACAAGATCAAGAACAGGTGTACTCCCTAGACCAAAGTGGGGGTAACCCAACTACCACAGTTGAAAACTTTGAGTTGGAACATGAGCATGAGCTAAATCAATAACAAGAACATGTGGTTGTAATTGCCAGCTCCAATCATCATGAAGCATCCACATCTACTCAGATATTAGGGAATTTTTATCCACCCTCGATCAATTATCTCCTAGCTCCCACACCTAGTTCACCTCCACCACATATAATTTTCCATCCAACTCCCTCAATAGCCATCCAGTCATTTTCTCCACTAGCACCACAACATATCTTGGATAGGCTAACCAATGTGGAGTTACAAGTGAGTCACCAACAGAATGATTTACAACATATCATGGATCAACTCACAAGCATCGAGTTATAGTTGAGTCATCCAAAACCTCAACCCCTTGAATGTCAAGGCTAACCCACTCCTACATAGTCCAACATTAAGTCTCAAAAAATTCAAGGGCTAAACAAAAAACATCACCCTAAGTGACAATTTATGCCCATTAATGAGTTCAAGGCCTCTCTATTTGAGCGACTCTATGTGGCAAAGGCAATTACTTTACCTGAGAGTCGACTTGTTGACCCCTATGCACCTAAGCCCTACAGTATCACAAAGACTTTTACTACAAATACCATAGGCAAAAGGGGTATGATGTGCATAGGTTCTTTAAATTCAAAAACCTAGTACAAGAAATGTTTGACAAGAATGATATTCAAATCAACAATCAACAAATTGACATAGTGCAGCATATGTTACCTATATATAGTAGTCAAGAAGAGCAACCTAAACAAGTGACTGAGACACATACAACCTCATCACCTTGTAAAATGAGTAATTCATGTTAACCTTGTTTAAGGCATCAATGTCATACCTGGACTCCATTATCTGAGTGCATGTCAACCATTTTTCACAACCCACAAGATACAGAGGTAATTGTCTTACCAGATATACCCCTGTTCAAC
This sequence comes from Wollemia nobilis, assembly GCA_028583015.1. NCBI lineage: Eukaryota > Viridiplantae > Streptophyta > Pinopsida > Araucariales > Araucariaceae > Wollemia > Wollemia nobilis. Next base: position 578,658 of record JAQPPZ010002974.1, on the reverse strand, counting down.
CCAAATATGTGAATAGCTCATGCTCATTAGATTTAATCAGAAAAATTACAAGGTTTAAATAGTCTGCTAACATATGGTTAGCGAGAATTAAGTAGGAGGAAGCAAAATTTAATTAAACAACCTAAACTAAATATCCTGCCGCCCAATCCTGCCGTCCACTATGCCGACCACTGAGCTGACTAGGATGTCGTCCAAGGGGGTAAAATGGGTAAGGTCAAAACTAAAGTTGACCACCTTTTTTACCATTTTTACCATTTAACTTCCAACATTCTCCCCCTTAAAGTTGAGAGGACTGACTATACAGTCTCTCAGCTTTATATATTGAGCTTTAGCCATGCCTTTGGTGAAGATATCTGCAATGTTGTCCAAAGTGCTGCAATATTTAAGCTCAACTATCTGTTGCTCCACCATGTCTCGGATGAAGTGATACTTCATATCAAAATGCTTTGATCTGCTATGGTGGATTGGATTGTATGCCAATTGAATGGCACTTATGTTATCACAATACAATCGAGTTGGACCACTTTGACTTTCTCCAATCTCTTCAAGGACTTTTCTCAACCATAGGGCTTGAGTACTAGCATGTGTGATAGCTATATACTCAGCCTCAGTAGATGACAATGCTACAACAATTTGCTTCTTGGAACTCCATGTAATTAGTCCTGACCCTAGACTAAAATAGTTCCCTGATGTAGATTTCCTATCATCTATATTGCTGCCCCAATCACTGTCATTGAAGCCAACTAATTTCACAGAATTACATTTGTGGTAGTGGATTCCAAAATCCAATGTACCTTTTACATATCTTAAGATTCTTTTAGTTGCTTGTAGATGCAGCTCAGATGGACTTGCCATAAACCTTGAAACTAGAGAAACAACATATTGAATATCAGGCCTTGTGTTGGTGAGAAACATCAGACTCCCAACCATGCTCCTGTAAGTGGTCATGTCAACCTTTGGTGCTCCGTCATCCTTGCTCAATTGGATTCCATGTCCAGTTGGAGTTGCAACTGATTTGCACATTGCTCCATGGAAAATTTCTTGATCATGTCTCGAGCATACTTGTGTTGACATATGAAGATCCCCTTATTTGATTGATGCACTTCCATGCCTAGGAAGTATCGCATTAAACCGAGATCTTTCATCTCAAGCTGCTTCATCATGGAGTTTTTGAACTCCATATTCATTTTAGTGTTACTACCCATAAATATTAGATCATCCACATACAAACAAACTATGAGAATGTCTACACCATGCTTTAGGTAGTACAGAGTTGGTTCACTTTTGCTTCTAGTGAATCCATACTCGTTGAAATAGCCATCAATGCGTGAGTACCAAGCTCTTGGTGCTTGCTTGAGGCCATAAAGTGCTTTTTTCAATTTATAAACAAGGTTCTCCTTTCCTTGTTCTTGAAAGCCTTGAGGTTGTTGAACATAAACCTCCTCTATCAAGTATCCATTCAGAAAAGCACTTTTCACATCCATGTGTTGAATGTTCCATCCTTTATGGGCAGCTAAGGAAAGAACTGATCTGATTGTCTCTTGTCGTGCAACAGGAGCAAAGGTTTCCTCATAGTCAATGCCAAATTTCTGAGTAAAACCTTTTGCTACTAATCTCACCTTGTGCCTCTCAATGCTTCCATCAACATTGTATTTGGTCTTGTAGACCCATTTACATCCAACACATTTTTTTCCTTTTGGAAGCTTTACAAGCTCCCATGTATCATTATTTTTTATAGAGGTTATTTCCTCTTTCATGGCTTCTTGCCATACATTTTGAGTACAAGCCTTCTCATAGCTAGCTGGTTCTAGTTGTGCACTAGCCAATAAAGCATAATTGACTACATCTCCCTTAGGATCTTGGGAGTTATCATCCCCATACAATTGCAAATTTTCAAGTTGCTGCAAAACTGTATTCATTTCACTAGCTTGGCTTCTAGTGAATCTTCTCTGGAAATTTTGATCCAGCATTTGAAAGGATGGATGATGTTGTAAAGTTCTTTTGCCTCTTGATGGAGAGTCACTGTCAATGTCCATCGGTGAAGAACTTACTGATCTCTATGGAGAAGGACTTGGAGTGGCGTCAGATGTACTCGAAGTACTCCTGCTTGGGCTTGGAAGGGGTGGTGTGCCTTTGCTTTTCTTGGGAGACACCTGTTGTACCTATGAAGAATTTACATCTTGGGATCCATCATCAACAAAAATTCTTTGATGACCCCATTCTCCCCCTTCATCAAAAATTACATCCCTTGAAAGAATAATCTTATGAGACTTGGGATTGTAGAGTCTATAGGCTTTCGTAGACTCACAATACCCTACAAATATACAAGCTTGACTTTTGGGATCAAGCTTCTTCCTTTTCTCATCAGGAATGTGTGCATATGCTAAAGAACCAAAAACTTTGAAATGCTTTACATTGGGTTTCTTTCCATACCACCCCTCATAAGGAGTGATTCCATCTAAACTAGAAGTTGGACTTCTATTTAGAATATATACACTGGTTCTTACAGCATCGGCCCAGTACATATTAGTTAGATGCTTAGTCTGAAGCATCGTTCTCGCCATCTCAACTATGGTGCGGTTCTTTCTCTCTGCCACACCATTCTGTTGTGGGGTATAGGCAGTAGTGAATTGCCTTTTGATCCCACTTGCTTTACAATATTTCAAGAATTCTTTTGAGGAGTACTCACCTCCTCGATCTGTTCTAAGACATTTTACAAAATACTCACTTTGTTTCTCTACATTGTTTCTGAAATCTATGAAGCAATCAAAAGCTTCATCTTTATGTTTCAGGAAATAAATCCAGCACATTCTAGAGAAATCATCTATGAAAGTGAGAAAATAGGAATTGTTTTCGATACTCTTTGTCTGCATTGGACCACAGATGTCCGAATGCACTAACTGAAGTGGATAGTTGGCTCTCCACGCTTGTCCTTTTGGAAACTTAGACCTTGAGTGCTTTCCCAAAGCACATCCTTCACAGACCTCCTTTTGTTCGTTGATTTTGGGAAGTCCTGTCACCATAGCTTGAGAAGTTAACAGTTTCAAGCTAGCGGAATTAAGGTGACCATATCGCAAGTGCCAAAGCACACTTGGATTTGCTATAGCTACATTTGCAAGTTGAGCTCCCCTTGGCTCACCAAATTTGAGAGGGAATAACCGATTCTTGGTCATTGAGACCTGTGTGATGACTCGATTACAATTGTTTTTATCAAGAATGATACATTTTCCTTCATCAAAAACAAGTTTGTAATTATTCTCCATCATTTTCCCAATGCTTAGCAGATTGTGTTGGAGCTTTGGAGTGTAGTAGATGTCATTCACTTTCTTTAGTCCTTCTTTTGTTGGAACCTCCATGGCTCCAATGCCTTCGACTTGCAAAGCTTTATCATCCCCTAATTTGATTTGGGATTTGTAAGTGGAATCTAGAGTAGCAAATAGATTTTCTTTGCCACTCATATGGTTTGAGCAACCAGTATCCAGAATCCATGTGTCATTTAGATTCTGTTCTGATTGTCCATATGATAGAAAAATATTAGAGGTATCATCTTCTTCTCCATAATTTCCATATTGACTGTTGCTGCCTTGAGAAGATTTTGACCAGCAGTCACGAGCAAAGTGACCTGGCTTGCCACAGTTAAAACAAGCTATTTTGGACTTGTCACTTCCTCATCCTTGATTTCCACTTCATCCTGGATTTCCTCCTCGATTTTGGTTTCCACCTCTGTTCTGATTGCCTCCTCTATTGGAGTTGCCTCCTCTATTATGATTGCCTCCTCTGTAGTTGCCTCTGCCTCTACCTCTTCGCTGGCCTCTGCCTTGACCTCTTCCACGTCCTCTTCTAACATTTTCATTGGATGTGAAGGCTTTATCATCGCCTCCATAGCTGGTTGAAGGAGATTCCTGTAATCTCTCTTCATGAGACATTAACGACCCAATTAATGCATCAAATGTTAAAGTGGAAAGATCTTTTGACTCTTCTATGATTATGGCTATGTGATTCCATCTTTGAAGAAGTGTTCGTAACACTTTCTTTACAATTGTTTCAGGCTTAATTTCTTCGCCAAGAGTAACCATTTTATCAACTACTGCCTTGACTCTGACACAGTAGTCACCAACTTTTTCATCTTCTTTCATTTTGAGATTTTCAAAATCTCATTTCAATGTTTGAAGCCTCACTTGCTTCACTTGATCACTTCCCTGGAATCCATCTTTCAAAGCTTTCCACGCATCTTGTGCAGTTATACAAGCGGCTATTCTAGGGAATATACTTTTCTCCAATGTTGCTTGGAGATGATAAAGAGCAAAAGAGTTGCTCTTTTGTGCTTCTTTCTTTGTTTTCTTATCTGCGGCACTCAATGTAGCCCAATCTGTGGGTTCTGTGAAACCCTCTTCTATTATATCCCACAAACCTTTTCCTATGAGCAAGGTCTTCATTTTGATAGACCAATACTCGTAGTCATACCCATTGAACTCTGGAATTGGTAGATTGTTATGTGAGGCCATAGTTACTAAAACACTCTTTTTATTTCTCGGTTACAATAAAGCACTCTGCTTTTTCAAAGAAGGAATAAGGAAGAAGGAAGAAAGAAGAAGAAAGAAGAGATTACAAATTTAAGTCAAATCTGACTTGATTCACTCTTTCACTGATTGCTTGTTCCTCTTGTTGTGGCGTTGCTATTTCTTGATTCATGAAATTGTCTGCTACTTGTTCTTCATCGTCACTGATCAATATTATCTCTGGTGATTCTGGTTCTAGAATTTCCATTGAATTACTGTAATGAGTATATTCTGATTCTTGTGGTGCAACTTCTATGGATTCAGATTGCTCAAATTGACTCCCAAAGGAGTTATCTTCAGATTCTGCCTCGTACCCTGAGTCCGGATGCCTCTGGTGTGCAATTACTGCGTTCTGCAACTGATTAAACACAGTATGTAGCCCATAAGCTCTCACTTTTTCATCAAAACTTTTGGCGTTTTCTCTCACCAAAAGTGCACATAGGGCATGATAACAACCACTTGGTCTTATCATCAATGCCTCTTTACAAATTTCAGTTTGATCCTTTGTCTCTCTTACAAGAAAAAAATACTAAGCCTCTCAGGCTTGTTACACAAAATTTCCAGTTTGTATAGCCTCCTAGACTATCACAATATGCTTTTACACTACAATTTTGATTCCTTGAATCAGGTGTAAAGCTCCTTCTTTTACAATAAATTGCCTCTTAGGCAATGTTCTTAAAAAAAAAAATTATATAATTTTCTTTCAATAATAATTTTAAAAAATTACTATAATAATATGTTATTTAATAAAAAAATATATTGGCCTTTTAAAAAAAAAAAAACAATATAATTTTGATTTATTAAATAACTTTACTATATAACTTTTAAAAATTATAATGAAATAAATTAAAATTATTAAAAAAAATTAAAAAAAACTTTGAAGCGGCTTCGAATGCCAAATTTTTAACTAAGCAAAATGACTGTGTCACGTTTCGAATGCACGACCACCTCTATGCAAGTTTCGGCCTTTACCAAATGCGCTACAAGCCAAGCTTTGGCTTTCAACTACCTTGCTTCTATTTGAAGCATACCCGTCGTGATTTTTTTTTTAAACTTCAAATGAAATATCCCACATGCACTGTGCATGGGGATATTTGGGGTTTAAAAGAGGAAGTGCATGGATGAATGTTCGATTGCCTTCGGGAAATTGGACCTTACCCCTTTTGCCCCTTACCTCCTATGAATCTCCTCTCGCCAAGTGTCACCTATGAAGCTCCTCTCGCCACGTCACCTATGAATCTCCTCTCGCCAAGTGTCCGCCTATCAATCGCCTACCACGTCAGCCTATCAGTCTAGTCTATCCTCGGGCTTCGAGCCTATGGGCCTCCACTGCGTGCCACGTGTCCTTCGCTGGTCTATGCCTCGAACTACATGCTCCCTACGGGCCTCCTCTCGACCTCACCTCGGTTCATGCTCTACGGGCCCTCTCGACCTCCTCAAGAATCATGCCTCACCTGTGAGCTCGCTCCTATGGGCCTCCTCGACCTCCTCGAGATCCGTGCCTCACCTGTCGGTCTCCTCGGGCTCCGCGCCTCGCCTGTCTTGCCTCAGCTCTGATACCAGATGTGAATAGCTCATGCTCATTAGATTTAATCAAAAAAATTACAAGGTTTAAATAGTCTGCTAACATATGGTTAGCGAGAATTAAGTAGGAGGAAGCAAAATTTAATTAAACAACCTAAACTAAATATCCTACCGCCCAATCCTGCCGTCCACTGTGCCGACCACTGAGCTGACTAGGATGTCGTCCAAGGGGGTAAAATGGGTAAGGTCAAAACTAAAGTTGACCACCTTTTTTACCATTTTTACCATTTAACTTCCAACAAAATATACCCAGATCTAAACTATATAGGGAGGATCATTCTTACCTCTATCATCGAATGAGAGGGCATGAAATTAGTACTTGTCATGTTTTTATATGCAAGGTCCAAGATATTATTTATGAGGGAGCTTTACCACGAGTGGGTCACTCATTCTATCCCCTCAAATATTAGTATTACCCAGGATTCCTCGGCAAAATAGGGGGGTCAATTCCTATTATTCCTCCTAACCAAGTCAATAACATCACATCAATCATAGTAAATGATGGGGGTATATAAGGTATTGCACCTTCCTCCTAAGAACACAAAGTAAGCAAAGTTACAAAAGGCTCCAAGGGTATCTACATATCACTTGGTCAACCTAGAAGGCTCCTAGGTGGTCTAGCACTATCTAGGTCATCCTTAAATGCTCCAAGGATGCCTATATCCTGCGTGGTCAACCTAGAAGGCTCCTAGGTGGTCTAGAACCATCTAGGTCACCCCTAAATTCTCCAAGGGTTCCTATATCCCACTTGGTCAACATAAAATGCTCCTAGGCAATCTAGAACCATCTAGGTCACCCCAAAATGCTCCAAGGGTGCCTATATCCTTCTTGGTCAACCTAAATGCTCCTAGACATTCTAGAACCATCTAGGTCAACCAAAAAGCCCCAAAGGCATCCATAATCCCTTTGGTCCCCCCAAATTCCCCAATGGCCCCCAATAAGCCTTTTGGTCACAAGTACATACATATATATATATCAATCAAAATTTTGAAAACATCATCAAAACATCAAAATACAAAAATATTGCATCGCATTGCACTTTCATACATATATATCAATAAAAATTTCAAAAATTCAAAAATATTACATCATATCACATTGCATCCCATTGCATTTTATCATCTCTTGCATTTATGCATATTCATCATTAGCACTTTACATTTTAGAGTTTCTCATACATGTCTAGCACCATGATGGTACACTACATACCACTCAAAATCAATGTTGTGAAAGTACTCATAGTTCAATGATGCAATTATCATTTTCACCCACATTTTTCACATTCCATATTTGTGTCCACCCATTCATTTATTTTAGAATGTCATTAGGGTTTTTGGTCACTCAACCATTTCTAGATTCTCTTCAAGTTTTGTAGAAGGCTAGCAATATTTTTAGGAGGTAGAGTCTTGCTTAGATTGTGCCTTGCATACATCAAATCCCAACACATTTCACACTAATAAATCCAAGTTTTGTGCAAATAAATATGAAATCCATGAAGTGGTCTAGGTTACCTTAAGCGAAAAGGTCATCCTGCTCATCCCCCTGTGCGAATGGTTCAAGAATGCTAAGAGTTGGCAAAAGCACAAGCATCTTCCCTACCCAATTCCCCAAAATAAAAAGTGGTTTTCACCACTATCAAAAATCCCAATTCCCATAAATCCCCATCCCAAAAATATCAAAATTTCACAAAAATCAAAGCAATTAAAAGTCAAAATCAAAGAAATCCCAAAATTTCAATATCAAAATTCTTAAAAAAAAAAAAAAAAAAAAAACAAAAATCAAAAAGCAAAAGCAAAGTCAATAGTGGTTTGCACCATTAATACCAAATCCCTTGCTCAAAGAAAAAAAATATAGTGATTATCATCACTACCCATGAGAAATTATCCCAATAAAATTGAAGAAAAGAAGAGAGCTTGACATTAAATCCATAGAATTCTCAGCATTTGACAAACCATTTAGGTGATCCTCATTACAGGTTTGGTGGATAGCCTACTTGTTAATAGTTGTATCCTCCCGCATGATGATATGTCTATCACATTTGCCTCATGCATGTGTGTAGACCAATGTTTGCATGTGGATGAGCTAGATTTTATAACCTAGATTGCCTAGTGGTCTAGTCCTATTAAGTACATAACCTAGGATTGTGACATTCATAGGGTGATCCTCATTCCAAATTTGGTGGATATCCTATCTGGCAATGGTAGTATCTTTATTCACTTCACAACAATAAACTCACTTGTACACACAGGGATATGATGTACCTTGGTCGTTCTAGCAGATTCATACCTTGTCAAAAAGTCTTGCATAGTCAGTATACAACCTTTGATCACATCAGATAGAGTGTTTGAGTCTCCTTAAAACCTCACCTACATTCTTTAACCATGTCATATCATTTACTCCATTTTTTTACATCGTAATAATGGTTTCACATTTCCATTACAAAAAAAAAAGCAAAAACAAATAGCGTTAATGTATTTTGTTCAGTCTATAGTGTTCACATAGTATGTCAAATCATTAGACACAATCCATGTTTTTCAATCACCCCATATTTCATCTCACTGTGCATCCATGCATATAGATAGCATCAAATCAAAACAAATACACATGCATATATGATATATGTTTATCACCATTCCATCATATCACAAAAGCATCCATATGCATGAATAATAATCATCCAACATATCTACATAAGCAAATGCATACATTGCATCCATATCATAAATAAAAATGGAGACACATGATGACCATAACAAAATCTCATATATATATATGGGGCAAAAAAATACATCATAGTTTCCAAAAATTCCCGTAGGCTACAATAAAGTGGGTCCTTAGACCTCACAATGCTAAACATCCAAAGATCCAAAAAGAGTCTAAAGAGCCTCAAAAAGCCCCAAAGGTATCCATAAACCCTTTGGTCAACCCAAAAATCCCCTAAGGTATCCATAAATCCTTTGGTCACCCAAAAATCCTCAAAGGCATCCATAAACCCTTTGGTCAATTCAAAAAGCCCCAAAGCTCTCCATAAACCCTTTTGTCAATCCAAAAAATGCCCCAAAGGTATCCATAAACCCTTTGGTCAAGAAATGCCCCAAAGGTATCCATAAACCATTTTGTCAACCCAAAATGCCCCAAAGGTATCCATAAACCCTTTGTTCAACCCAAAATTCCCCAAAGGTATCCATAAACTCTTTGGTTAACCCAAAATGCCCCAAAGGTATCCATAAATACTTTGGTCACCCAACAAGCCCCAAAGGTATCCATAAACCCTTTGGTCAACTCAAAAAGCCCCAAAGGTCTCTGTAAACCCTTTTCTCAACCCAAACAAGCCCCAAAGGTATCCCTAAACTCTTTGGTCACTCAAAATACCCCAATGGCATCCAATAAACCCATTGGTCAAGTATTCATACATATATATAAATCAAAAACCAAAAAAAAAAAACAACAAAACAACACAAAAGCCAAATAAAAGAGTTCACCACCCATGAAAACAAGTCAAATATGATGGAAATCATTCAGGGTCAATATGGAATGCAAACTTCTCATGGATGCATGGACAAGTTACTACTTCACTGCCCAAGAAGGCCATTATGGCTAGACCGTCCCACGGGAAGGAGGTTTTAACCTCTTTTCTTCCATGAAATCTCCATAGCATCATCCAAATCCTTTCAAAATGTGCCATTTTTCAATGAGAACAACTAAAGGCAACCTTAACAATTATCATCTGGGTCAAGTGAGTCGTCATTTTTCTTATTGGTCATTCCCTCAACGACTTATCGCTTGAGGGGGTAGTCATGCTTAACAAATTCATAATAAAAAATCAACAATTAAACACTCAATAATGCAAGTTGCATTCATCCAACGAATCTTTGACAAATATAATCATGCCCCTTCTTGGGGTAGAAAACAAGCAAATATATCAATTAAGCACATAATAGTGCAGATGAACCTGCCTGTTGGTAACCTCAAAAGTTACCAAAACTTGGTTTTCTCTAACGCCTAGGGTTATAAGTCCCTTGAGCATACCTAAAAGCTGAAGAGAAACCAAGACCAATGTCTTTACTGATTCAAAAATGAGGATTCAAGAACGCATGCTCTTTCTATGATTGGGGCATCTAAATTTGGTTAGGTTATCGAGTAACCTTAATCATTGAACATTTTAGTCATCTATTTTTGCTCAGCGTTGTGCTCACATAATGCATCTCAAAAAGGGTCATCTGTAGACACTAAAATATGGTCAATACAATTAGGCATCCACAAAAAATGACTAAATTGGCATCACATGGTCCCTTTGGTAGCCCTTAGAAGGCTCGCAGTGGTTCTAGCCACTCCAGGAGAGGTTTTGGAGGCTTTTGGCCCAATTTTTGGAGGTTTTGACCAAAACTTCACCATCGTCCCACCCTGGGATGGTGGAAAATTCCCACTGTCCCATATTTGGAAAGTGGCGAGCCATCATCTTTGGGTGGGATGGTGAGGAAGTTTGACCCAAAAAAAGTCAAATTTGGTATAAATGGCAGCCAAAAACTACCATTTATCCTGCCAATTGAAGTGTGCGGGTCAGATGACACTGCATCCTTATGACATGCTTCATAATGGAGGCCAAAAATGGATATTATTTTCCACATCCAGTGCATGCCTCCCTTTTGAAAAATGGTACCTCCTGCCATGTGTGCCCTTGCATGCCTTTTTGCACATAAACCCCTTTGGGCTATAAAATGGATATAATTTCCACACAAAATAAACATATAATAGAGAGGAGTTCTAGGATATGCAATGGAGTGCTACCAATATTTCCCTATAGACACCTAAAAAATGTCTTGTCGAGGGTGACTACTCATATGGACATGCTACAAGACCATGTGGAAGATCTTGTACAGACTCCAAGATAGATCACTGGTTCTAACCACTCAATTTGGGCTCATTGGCCTTATCAGTCTGAACCACAACCCAGACCTATGGTTTATAGCTGAACCATGGCTGAGACCTATGATTTGTAGTCTATATCATAGCTATGACTTGCGGTCTTAACTGAAGTTCAATTGGCCTTAAATACAAGCCAAATCGGTTTAAATGACCATTGGTTCTAGAAGAAGGTGGTTAGAGGATGGAATATTCCATTCCAACTATCCTAACTACCCTTCTTGATCTTGGCTTCTCTAAGAAGCCACCCCTAGCCCTTGGGTAGTCCTATAAGTACCCCTTAGAATTAGGGTAAACAATTAGAGAGAGCATTGGATATTTGAGTAGCAGAGCCCTGTTGAATTGTACACTCAATCAAGTATACTAAGAGAGAGCTATTGCACTTATCCCCTACCTACTTTCCAAGATTCATGATGAATTACATTATGAATGTCGTAGGAGTCTAGGAGAGCCAAGAAATGTAAATCTAGGTAAATGAAGACCCATCACTATGATTTGACCACCAAACCTATCATAAGGACATCAAAGGTGACCCTTGAACATCAATTGAACAAGGAGGTCAAATCCATTGCCATTGGAATTGAGGGTAAGCCTATCAGAGTGCTAACCATGACTGTCAACCATGGTTCATAGTGTATACCATGCACCAGAGCTACAATTTACAACAGAGGTATAAATGCCTTCCTATTTCTATTTTTGTCCAGCTAATTAGGTTAGATTAGATGTTTTTATGGTTTAATAGCATTTTAGAATACTTTTGACTGTAGAACTAGGTTAGATTTACATTTTATTCTTGTGCTTCAGCTAGGACTTAAATGCTTTCTTTATGCATGTTTATGCTTCACTTTTCATATCTGATCCATGCATAGTGCAACTGCTATTTTTCTTTACATTATTAGATGAATCTTGATTCATTTTGCATAGTTTAGAATCCTTCTACATGTTTTCTTGATTATGCATGTTAATGGTGTCATTATACAATTTACCTAAAAGGGCCTCATCATGAAAGGTTGCCTATATTTTTGACATTATTGTTGTTTCTTGACCATAGGGAACAATTTCAAAGGATATAAAACCATCAATTTCCTTCCACATCACGAATAAGATGGCACCTCCACCCTAGAGCAGTTCATGCCATTCTGAGAGGCATTTGGAAATCACACCTACCCTTAAGAGGAAAAACAATTGTGCGCTCCTATTGTAATATTGTATCAAAATAAATATCCCTAAGAGGGATGTAATTTTAATTGGGTTTTGACTTCAAATATAATGGAATAAAGTGTTTCTTTCTTGTTTCATTTATTTTCAATTTTGTTTACTTGTATGCATGTTATATCTTTACCATTTAACGCAATAGGAGCCGTAATCGGATGTGACCCTTTCTAGTCGTTACAGAGGTGATCATGATAGCACCCCATAATTTTAGGATATGACTATGCTTTTTTTTCTTTTGTATTTGTAGGTACAGACTATAGCTATCAATTTTAGCCAAACTAAACCACAGGTACAAGGCACGGTTCATAGTCATAATTGCATGTCAGACCTGCATTTTCCTGCTAACAACATAGATAGATAGTTTTAGAACTTCAAATAGTGCAGGACATGAGGTAGGTCATTTTTCTAGCCCTCTGTCACTTTTTTGTTCTCTATGTTTTTACAGTAGGTCAAATTTGAATGCAAATTAGGAAAATAATTTAAAAAAATGGTAAATCAATTGTCCTAGTTTTCTTTCGTACTTTACTTTCACTAGAAATGTGTTGTTGGGAACAACGAACCTTTGATTATAGTCATCCCTAGGCTACAACATGCTTGATAGATATATATGTATGGTTTACATGTGTGAGGCCCGATTAGTGGCCATTTAGCATCGTAATGTGCATAATCCTAAAGAGCATCTAGAGTAACTTGCATTTTTTGAATCTAAAACAACTTTCATTTGCATAGCATTTATAAAATGAGCTTGTGTGTTATATGATGCATTTCTTTTATGTACATTAAAAAGAACCACATACACCACAAAACACTTAAATGCTAGTGATTTGGGCTTGATATCCAACCACTAGTAGGGTTCAACAACGGTGGGCGTAACTTCCAAATGTTGGCCAAAATGCTATGAACCCTTGATACATAGACCAATACTAGATCCAAGAACCATCTGTAGCCCAAAACATTTGCATGTACTCCTCTTCAGAGGGTATAACACTGACTAGGTGAGATTGGGTGATGATCTGGTAGGACCTGTGCTCCTTGTTTGTGTGTGAGCTTCATTACCACACATGGGGGATTTACGTGACTTGGAGTTCATAGCCAAGTTATCGATCTGGGAGCATATAGGTGAAATCCATTAAACCAAGAATAAAATCCAACAAGTTTTGCAAAACATGATAAGAGTTTCTACAACTGATACAACACATATTGAAAACACATCAAATAGTTTAGGACTCACTTTTAAAACTTAAAATGGGATGATCATTATTGTATACCTTGTTTTCTTAATAATAATACACTTAGACTCTAGGTACACAATGGTGGACACACGAAGTGGTCAGAAAAGGTCCAAAGCCAATGCTAATGACCAACCCCTAACTAGTTCACAACAATACGTGTAGAATCCTCAACCACATGAGCGAACCAAACATATTTTGGCTAGCATTCGAGGAGACAACTCGACATGAGGGGAGCCAACAGAGCAAATTCCAAATAGAGGAGCTTCAGTACACTCCTCTAGGTACATAGTAGAATAGAAAACCTTCTAACATGAGGGTGTTCCACTTGAGAGCCATTATCAAGACCGCAATACATGTGCGTCCATGGGATCGGCTGAAGAGTTTATTATGCAAGAGACCATATTGGTGCCCCTACATACTAAGTCCACTGGAGGATCTATGACTCCACCTTCTGACTAGATACCCACCCATTCAAGGATAGGCAGATAGGCTCACAACCGAGCATAGAACTAACCATACTCCCGTGTGTGGTCCACCATGCAAGATCACCATTGACATATCAAAGGTGGGAGATAATGGTACACCGTCGCATGAGTGATGGTAGTCTAGGTAGTTAGAAGGTTTAGGTAGTGTTCTAGAGCAGCTATACTACAAGACTTTGGCTCCACCCACTCGAGCCCCCAATGAGCGTAATGGGAGTGTCATACACACTACTAGAGAACATGGGGAGGCTTCCAAGTGCCCTCATGTCACACACCCACTATCTGAGCATGGTGGGTCACAATATAGGATGCAATAGGAGGCCAATGTCATCTTTACAGATAGAGGCAAAGGCACAACACATCATTCCAATGGGTACAAAACCCATAAATTTTCTTGTACAAAGAAGGGGTATCAAAGGCCCCCCATGGCTGACCAAATTGATAGATCACATCGATTGACATCAGAGCAAAAATGCCAACTCCTCCAAGAACAATTGGAAGATGCTTTCCTAGAGAGGCAATGTATTGAAGATGAAAATATTCAAGTGCAAAGGCTCATAAGATAGAGGTTATATGAGCAGCGCATGCACGAAGAGTGTATCCTTGCTCAGAAGGAATGCGTAGAACAGGAGGATCGGCTAGCTAGAGCTGGCCTATATCCTCCAAATGAGCATCGATAGCATATGCATAGGAATGCTTTCTCACAAGAAAATATGCATCAAGAGCATAGATATTCTTAGACTCACGTTACTACCGAACAAATGGAACGGCTACCGCCACTCAATAATCAAAGGCAAAGATAGCATGAAGTAGCAATGGGATATGGATACGAGTAGGAATATCCTAAAAGCTCTTGAGCTGAAGAGGAGGAAGAGCAAAGACCTCCATATCATGTAAGGAATACAATACTTACTAAGCCACCTACACATCAACTTAGGGAGGAGGACTTTCTGTCTTCAGAGGCCTATAAGGCCTTGGCTGAGAAAATTAAAGCCATTAAGATACAAGGCATGACTATTCAAAATTTGACTCTAAGGAAAATCCATAACAAGCCTTTGGATCCTTCAGTGCCTACTCCAACTTACCCTGAGCATTTTAATATGCCCAGGTTAGATAATTTCAAGGGTTATGAAGATACATAAGAATATGTAACGAGCTTTCTGGATGCTTGCTTTCAGATAACAAGCAATGATGCCTTATTATTGCGCATGTTCATCATGACACTTTTAGGGCCTACCCGAGAGTGGTTTAATAAGATAAATAAATATAGTATAACAAGTTTTTAATAGTTGGTTGATGCCTTTCTTCAATGCTATTCCTTTGGAATAAATAAAAAGGCCAATCTTTTCGATGTGGCTACGCTAGCTCAGCGCGATGACGAGTCGATAGAACAATACGGAAAGAGATGGAGGAGATTAATGGTGAAGTTGCCATTCCCTATTCCTGCCACAAAATTAACTTGGATATTCATGAATATTTGTGCCAAGCACATTTCATTACTGCTGCAACTGCAATAGTATGCTACATTCGAAGAGGCTATGGTGCAATCCAAGGTGATTAAGGATATCAAGTTGCAGGAGGGCAACTTGAAGCTCAAAAATAGGAGAGAGGGATAGAATAAGAGTACCATAAAGCAACAGGGCAAGCAGGCCCATGTAAATCAAGTGGTATTAAATCTCCAATAGGAGTACAAGGGGCAGCAAAAGTAGAACTATCAGGCCCAACCTCCCCTACGTAGTATGACAAGCACAATAACTACAAGGGAAAAAAAAAAGAGCAACACCCACCTCGTCAGTTCACACCATTTATGGAATCATTGATGGTGATTTTCCATCAGTTCTATGAGGCCAAGGCATTCAGATTGCCTGAAGTCAAGATGATAGACCCCAATAAACCCAAACCAAAGGGTTTCAAGATGATCTATTTTGCATCTTTCATAGAATGAAAGGACATGACATCAAGGTGTGTTGGTCTTTCAAACCCCTAGTGCAAAATATGATTGACAAGGGTGAGCTTGTAGTGCCTCACAATCCACAGGAGCCTGACAATAAAAATATGGGGATTTACAAGAACCCCTTACCAAATCATGAGGCACCTCGAAACAACGTTGGTCAAGTTAACTAGGTACGAGTCGAACCATCTACCTAGGGGTTTGTATGCATGGTCAATGTTGTTACTAGGCATGGGAGATATGCACCAAAAAATAAACCTCATGCTCCTATTTAGATACAATCCATGCCAAATCAACATCCGGTACATAATATTCCAAGTCCACCAACAAGACTGGTGGTGATCCTAAGGAGCAGGTTGGTCCAAAAGTTGCAGATAACTCGTACGAAGTTGTCAATATATGAATTAATTTAGCAGTCCCCAAGACATAGTGAGACTCTTATGGATATTTTAAGTTCCATTGAAGTATAGGCCCAATATGTGCAAACATTCACAAATTTCGTAGGATGTACAACAATGTCAGGAACCGATGATCCAATTTTATGATCATGAGATAAGGACGGTTTCTACAACTATGACCGACCTGTTGTTGCATATAATTGCATGTGTGAATCACATGCCATTTAAAAGTGTCTTGATCGATAATGGTTCATCAATCAACATAATAACGAGTAATACACTAAGTCATTTGAAGCTACCTAAATAACATATTTTGCCAACTACATTTACATTGAGAGTGTTTAATGATGCACTATGTTCAATTGTCGACACAATTATCCTACCCATATAGGTAGGTCTGAAGACCATTTTGGTAATGTGTCACATGATAGAAGGGGCCATGCAGTACAACATTTTACTTGGTAGGCCTTGGATTCATGAAATGCGTTGTGTCCCCTTGATACTACATCAATGCGTGAAATATATTCATGAGGGACTGGTTCACGTAGTGGCATCGGATGAGAAGCCATTTAAGTTTGTGAACCTAGAAAATTTGCCTAGGGGTTTCATACTCCCATCAATGCACTTGGATGTTTAGTCGTCATCACAAATAAAGAAACCAGGAGGTAAATCGGTGGTGCATGTTCAACCAATGTCATATGTGTCACACAGATTGGAGCATACCACTACCACTTCCTTGAAACCGTCAGCATCAGTCATACATCGAGATGACAGGAAATTAATTGTGAAGATGGGAAAAAAAGAGAAATAGCTTGAGCTTGAGCCAATCACTTAGGACGTTCCCATTCCCATGGAAGTTGAGGAACCCCAAGACAAAGCCAAGGAGGCACCTCAACCTGCCTCGCCTACATCTTCAACAAGGTCATCTACATCGTGGATGATGGTACATCTCACTAATATCATATTAGGCAAGTACCTTATGCAAAATGTGACCTTCAAACCAATTCTGTAGACTTCACAAGAGATGGATAGACCTTCCAATCATTGTTATCCAATTGGATAGGTGGTTCCACTAGGATAACCACCTCACCAGACTAACTTCATCTATGCAGGGCTATATCAGCTTCCAATGTAAGAGCCCATGGATGAATATGACGAGGAACCTTTCATAGTAAACATTTGTTATTTGTCTAATCCATAGTATGCCATGCATATTTTTGAGCTATATCATTGGCATGGATACAACCTTGGAATATTTGAACAAGGATGGAGGATTCCACTAGAACCTCATTATCAGTTAGTCACTGATAGATTCAGTCTAGGGTTACAGATACATGGGCAGGATTATTTTCTTGTAGCATCCCTAGATCGTCTATACCTTAGCATGGCGAAATACATTGGATTTTAATCCATATCATTCAGATCCTTCTTAATTTTGGATGAATCACCCTATGATATCTGCCATCACCATTGAGCCACTCAAATATCATCATGAAGGGATCCTTGAGCAGACTAAGGTAGAAATGAACCCCAGATATCAACTGGGACACCAAACCTATGAGGTAGTCGATGACACAGACATATAGGGGTGAAACCCCATTACAAAAAGTGATCTCGAGTTAGGAGATCTTTGTAATGAAGATGGAGCGGAGTCCACCTCCAATATGAGTGGACCAGGCTATGATGCAAACGAGGATTCCCCAAATGATGATGGATCTAGGGATGAAATCGAAGTCACTTATGTAAGGCTTTTGTATGCACATCATTTATTACACATGGAATTGGTATAGGATACCGAAGATATCCTTCCCAATGTTGATCATCAAGGGAAAGAGATCGAGCCAGTTTTCTTGGTAGCATCGTACATGAGGTATAATTATTTGGTTTTCCCAGATAGCAATGATAGTATGCAAAAAGTGAGATTTATGGGGCCTCACTTAGAGGAGTGCCCTCCAAGAGTGGGGGTGAATGAAGGATTATATTATGATAGTGACAAAGAAGATGAGCTAGAGAGGGCCTACCTTGGTCCTCCTTATTTGCGTCACCATCATCAACCCATGACATCAATGAGGTCTATAGGTAGCTACATGTTGGTTTGTGTCTGAGTGTAAGATGGTTAAAACTAGATCAAATCCATCAGTTGGTTAATCCCCTTCCATAGATCTACATGTAGCTCCATGAGTCGAATGGTCCTATTTTGTATTCAGTGGATAGAGAATATCTAGTTATTTACAGTCCTCACAAGGAAAACCCTTTTGTACCTGTGCCATTAGAACCATATCATGGGTATGAGGACTACATATATTTTGTAGAGGTCAGTCCATGTGGTCTTGGAGATCAATTCCATTCCATAAACATGGTCTCCATTGATTTGACCACTCCACTCTGCAATCCAAGAGATCCGTCTAAATCGTTGTATCTTAACAAAGATGTTATTGACTGGGATCACACTGATTCACCCATTGAGCTTGAGGATTTCCTCCCCAATGAAGAAATGTTGCAACCTTTCCATTTTGTACCAAGCCATATGATGTTTATCATGCCAAAAATTCTTCCAATGTGAAACCACTCAACTCAGCTGATGACATTCATATGATTCCTACGCCTCACTAGCTTGAGGAGGGATTTCATATGTCGATAGACGAAACCTTTGAGGTGGATATCAGTGATGATCCCACCAGTGCAAAGAAATTTAAATTTGGAGATATTCTCACTCCATATGAGTGGGCCACCCTCATCCCTTTGCTGAAAGCGAGACCAAATTTATTTGCTTGGTCATATAAGGATATGCTAGGTCTAGACCCAAAATTGGTTACTCATAACCTTTAGCTAGATTTGAAAAAGAATTCGGTCAAGAAAAATCTTAGGAAAATGCACCCAATAGTAGCCTTAATGGTGAAATATGAGCTACAAAAGTTGTTGGATGTGGAATTTGTGATTTCCATCGATTATCCAGAATGGATGTCCAATATAGTACCTATGGGAAAACCCAATGGAAGAATCCATATTTGCATGGATTTCAAAGACCTAAATAAGGCAACACCCAAAGATTAATTTTTTTTGCCCAATATTGATGCTCTTGTAGATGCAACTATAGGTCATGAAATGCTCTTCTTAATGGATGGTTTTTCTGGTTATAATCAAATTCGGATTAAACCTGAAGACCAGCATAAAACCATGTTTATAATACCATGGGGAACATTTTGCTATAAAGTTATGCCATTCGGCCTTTAAAATGTTGGTGCCACATATCATTGGGCCATGACATACATTTTTCATGACTATGTGCACAAAATTATTGAATATTATATCGATGATTTGTTAGTCAAGTCATTGCTACGAGAAGAGCATGTAGAGGTCTTAAGGAAAGTATTTGATCACTTGATAGAGCACAACGTCAGGATGAATCCTAAGAAGTGCGTATTTGGTGTGACTTCTAGAAAATTACTATGGTTCATCATCTCCAAGAGATGCATCTAAGTAGACCTAGCGAAGGTCAAGGCCATTTTGGAAATGCATCCTCCCACCAATATTAAGGAATTAAGGAGCCTTCAGGGCAAGGTATCCTCGATAAAGAGATTTATCACCAAACTATTGGATAAATGTCAATCCATGAATTGAATGCTACATAAGGTTGGCCCATTCAATTGGGATGAGGATTGTAAGGTAGCCTTCACTAAGATAAAGCAATACTTGGTGATGCCGCCAATGCTATCTCCACCAAGGCTAGAGGTGTCTTTTCTACTATATATATCGGCATCTTATTTGGCACTAGGAACCATATTGAACCAAAATAATGTGTAAGGTAAAGAACAGACCATATATTACATTATTCAAACTTTGGTGAGCTATGAGCTCGGGTATGCATACATGGAAAAATTGTGTTTAGCAGTAGTGTTCACTACAAAGAAATTGTGACACTATATTTTAATTCATACAATGTATGTTATATCCAAACAAAATCCTTTGCAGTACATGATGAGTAAGACTTATCACAATATGTGTACTACAAAGTGGATCATGCTTTTGATAGAATTCAATTTGGAATTCATAAGCCAAAATTCCATTAAGGGACAGGTCATAGCAGATCAATTAGCTGAGGCACCACTATCAAACAACAGGCCTCTAACAATTGAGCTTTTGTACGATGTAGTTTTCATCATATCTGAAGCTCCTAAACCTAAAGAACCAGAGAACAATGTTGATATGACTCTATTCTTTGATGGTTCAAAGTACAAACAAGGGGGTGGTTCTGAAATAGTGTTATTCATGCCACAAGGAGCTCCAATGCCCTTGTCATTCAAGTTGGATTTTTCATGCACCGAAAACAACACTGAGTACAAAGCCCTACTACTGGGCCTCCACACAACTATCACCATGAATATTAAGATATTGAATATCTTTGGTAATTCCTTGCTCATAGTAAATCAAGTCAAGGGACTTTTTCAGTGTCGGTGTCTCGTACTGAAAGCCTATAAAGATCTAGTTGACACATATTTGGCCAAATTGGAATGGTATGACATTGGGGCAATCCATCGATCATCAAATAGGTTTTTAGATACCATGGATTATTTGGGATCCTTAATCCCTTAGAATCTATCTACTAATTTTACTACCATCCATGTTAATATGCTCTCTCATCCAACAACAGAGTGTGCAACCTATGATAAAAGAGAATCAGTCAACATGATCACTATAGAACCACAAGTTGAATGGTTTTGTAGAGCTGAAAACTTTCTTAAGAAGGCACCTTGAGGGTCATTAAACTCTCAAAGTCCCATGGGAAGTGGTACTACCATTCACCACAAGGTTGTTTTTGAGTTTACATTTGCAAAAGTAAATACGTAGGGGGAGCAAGTCGTCTTGGCAGTCGAAGCTGAGATTTATCAAAACTGGATGTCATAAATTAAAGAATTAATAAAGCTTAGTATAGTCCCAGAGGGATTGTCGCATGTTGTGAAGCGCACATTTAAATAGAAAGTAGCCAAATATGTCTTAATATGATATATCTTGTACCTAATAAGATATGATGTAGTTCTCCTTTGTTGCTTAGAGCCCAAAGAGGCATCATGGGCAATTTCACAGGCCCATGACAGTATGTACGATGGCCATTTCAGTGGCATGGCCATCGTCAAGTGCATCCTTCGAATGGGTTACTATTGGACCACTATGGAGAAGGAGTGCAATGTGTATGTCAAGAAATGTGTTAAATGCTAGCATCACACTAATATTACGCACTTGCCATCGTAGGCCTTACAACCCATTCAAGTGGCTTGGCCATTTTCTTAGTGGGGATTGGATCTTATAGGCAAGATCTATCCTCCATCATCAGGCCGACATACATTCATAATCATGGCTATTGAGTATTTTACAAAATGGGTGGAAGCAATACCTGTAACAATGACAACTAGAGATCGTATAGCAAAGTTTATACTAGAGCATATCATAAGTCATTTTGGGATTCCATCCAAAATAATATCGTATAATGGAACATCTTGCAAGAACAAAACTATGAGAGCTTTGACATCTAAATATAGAATCAAACATAGTTTGATGACTCCATACTATCCATAATAAAATGGGTAGGCTGAAGTTTCAAATAAGACAGTGGTATCCATCTTGGAAAGATGGTACAAGAAAACCAAAAATACTGGCACATCCAGCTGCCCCTCATGCTATGCGCTTACAGGACTAGTATTTGGATGCCCACTAGGGCAACACCGTTATTACTAGTATATGGTGCTGAGGCCATTATGCTTTTGGAATTAGAAATTCCAATGCTACATGTTACATTGAAAGAGTTCATAGATGATGACACTGCATGGCAAGACCAACTAGATCAACTAACGCTACTTGATGAACATCGCGTGAATGCCCTGGAGCATCTCTGCATTTATTAGGAGTGAATAAAATGAGCTTACAATATCAAATTCCATCGGAGATACTTTGAAGTTGAGGATATTATATTTAAATAAAACTAGTAGAACTCTAATTTACTGCCAGATATGCGAGAAAAATTCATGGCTAATTGGCTAGGAGCTTACATCATATCTAAAAATATTGGCCCAAGTACCTATCGCCTAACATCACTAGGGGGTGTTGAAGAGCCTGAACCTCTCAACATCATCCATATTAAGGTGTTTTATGCTTGAAGAGCATATGAAAAGGCTCCAAGAGTTTCTTGTAATTGCTCGGTCATCTTAAAAATCCCCAAACACTTTCATCAGTGGTTTGGTCAAGTAAAAACCTCCAAAGGCATCTGTAAACCCTTTTGTCAACTTCAAAGGCTCTGAGGGTTTGGTCAAAACCACTTAGTCATCCAAACAAGGCTCCAAGGGTTCATGAAACTGCTTGGTCATGTCATTTAAAATCCCCAAGGATTTTCTTATAATCGCTCAATCATCCTAAAAATCTCCAAAGGCACTTGTTAGCCCTTTGGTCAAATGCAAAAGGTACCAAGAGTTTTTGAAAAACTGCTTGGTCAACCCCAAGGCTCCAAAGATTCTCAAAATCGCTTGGTCATCCCAAAATTCCCCAAAGGTACCCATAATACCTTTGGTCAATCCAAAAATCTCCAAGGATTATTAAAATTTGTTTGGTCAATATAAAGGCTCCAGAGGCATGTACTCATCGTTTGGTCAATTATGAGGTGCAAAACCCATAAAAATTATAAAATCCAAAAAAATTGGTAAAGAATAAAATACAAAAACATTCACATTTTTATTGGAATTTCACATTTTCATTTGACATTTACACATGCATTCACTGCATTACTGCATTGCATATAGGCATTCGTCATCCGTTGCATTCTGTAATAGAAGGCATTTGTGTTTGTCAGTCTTACAAATGATGCCACATTTGTATTTAAATTGTGCATCTCTGTATTTATCATGATTTATCATTCATGTGAGTAATTGTATTTTTCAACATAACCTATAATGTTGCTATGGAGATATACTATGATTTTCGGTCACTCAGCCATACCTAGTAGTCTTATCAAGAGTTGGTAGAAAGCTTGCTTTGATTTTGTAGCTAAGGTTCAATTAGTATAGCCCTTAGCATATTAGAAACCTATCACTAAGCAAAATATTAAAAAATCCTAACAAGGACTAGGGGAATATTAAATCCATGAAGTAGTACCAGGTATCCTAAAGTGAAAAGAGTTATTCTTGCTTATTCCTATGTGTGAACGGTATATGAAATGTTGGCAGTTGGAAAAAGGACAGGTTAGTTCCCTATTCATAATCCCTTGCTTATGATAAAATGAGCATATACCAAAGAGATATCCCATATCAATCCTCATGATTGATACCCTAGATTGATATCATAGATCGACTCCCCAGAGTGATATCCCATATTGATATCATAAGATTGATATTCTCAATTGATATACCAAAAACAATTTTTCCAAGTAAATCTCCCCAAAGGAAATTTTCTGAAGAAAATTATCAAATGTAAATGCCAAAAAGTGAATATCAAGTGAAGATCAAAAAAATAGGCTTAAATCAAAGTTCAAAGTGAAGTTCAAAAGTGTAGATCAAATGAATATCATAAATCAAAAGCTCGAGTGAAGATCAAATGAAGATCCAAAATCCAGTTTGAAGAGAGATCAAATGAATATCCAAAGATAGTTCAAAAAGAAGATGGAATTGACTCCCTTGCTTCACTACATATGATCAATTATCCCAAAAATTGAAGGATAGAAATAAATGAGCCTGAATTCCTAGAATTGTCAGCACTACTATACCTTATGCATGATGATATGTCTGACGCATTAACATCTCGCTTATGAACAAGACCAATGTTTGAATGTGGAAGAGCTAGCTTCAAGTGTTCTACATTTCCTAATGGCTTAGTCCAACTGAAATCTAAACTTGAGATTGGATAAGACATTTGTGGAACCCCCATCTTAGCAATGGGTTGAAATAATCCTGCATAACATCAGGGAACACTTGTATTATCTTAAAAAATTCATTTGCACACACAGGGATAATGAGCAGTTAGGGTCTATCCTAGCCAAAAGCATTTTATATCAGAATTCTAATGTGGTTAGTATGCAACTTTTTATAAGTCTATTAGGGTGTTTGAGTCTCATGGAAAACCTCAAAAATTTCTCCCATACCAACAAAGTGTCAAAAATTGCAACCATATAAATCATCATATTGCAAAGTATTAAACCCATGATACATAATTATAAAAATCACAATCAACATATAGTATAGATACCAAATGGATATTAGCAATAATATTTAGATGGCCATTGACTATATCGTGCACATTTTTCAAATTTGCAAAAGAAAAACGAATGACACATTATATCATTTGCATCATAAACATTGCATACCATTGCATTTCATATATGGGTGATTAATTGATTAAATTCTTATCTTAAGGATTTTCAATTACATTCATGATTTTTATACATTTTGTGGTGTCATCCATTAGATTGATAAACATATTTGCATTCATTCCTTATGTTTTAAGTTATTAAAGCATATAGGTTAATTTACAATAGATTAGTATCATGTAAATAACGTATTACATACATTTATGCATGAAAAGAAAGCAATATCAAATATGCGTTAAGAGAAAAACATCGCATCCATATGCATCCATAGAAAAGCACATATAAGCATCTAAGATCATTGCATATCATCATCATAAATAAAATAGCTATCTAGTGTATGTCATCCATACATTACATCATATAGCATCAGCATAACGTAAGCATTGCATAAATGTGCATCACATAGACATAAAATTAAAAATAAATGAGTACACAATAAATGAGCCATAATAATGATCATATCATATATATAATGTGTGTCTCAAAGTACATGAGGAGTACAAAAATGCTCATAGGATTTAAATATGTAGGTCCTTGACCTTACACCAAAAATGAGATATATCAAAATGTGTCCTATGACAGTAGAGCTCTATATTTGATCTACTCCCCCTATACAAGAGCTCTCGCTGCCTCCCTAATTACTATGCTTAGAAGACTACTCTTCCTACTGCCCTATTGACTACTATGGATCCTGCTGTGAGCCCTGAGTACCGCCTAGACCAAAGATGTCTAGCACTCATACAACTGCCCCTTGTGCTATGGGCACCTCTATGTGCTAGGACCTATGACTGGATGCTACAATAGACTACCATGCCTCCTTGGTCCTGGTATTACTGTTGTCACCATGTGTACTATAGGACCTATGTGTCCTCTCACTTTGATGGGTACAATGGCTAGATCTAGCAATGGACTATCTTGTAGTTCGAGATCTAGTCCGTTGGGACTCTGCAGCATATGGATCCTCAGGAACCTCTATGCCTAGAATTTGAATATATCCAACCAGTTGGTCTACCCAAGAAACCCTAGATGTGTACCTCTCATTGGCACTCATAAGTAAACCCTATAGGTGCTGAATCTTTGCCATAGTATCCTAGCCACCTAGTAGTATTTATTTTGGTGCCATCGAAGGCCCCATAATCATCTAAGAGGATGGAGGACCCTTCCTCTATACCCTGAGCATATCCCACTCTACTATAGTCACATCCCTTTGTGCCTCTACCAAGTCATGAGCATGAGTGAGCTTGCTAACGTGGGTCTCTATTATGGTCACCCGTGCTATTAGGATAGCAATATCCTACTCCAACTGTGTTAGTCGGTGATATCTCTCTATTAGTTGTACCTATAGAGTATCGATAGTAGTGTCACACTCCCTCTACTGCATCTAGAATTGACTGAGCTGACTCTACAAGTTAGCCACTTGTGCTAAGAGTAGCCCCTATTCACTGTCAAGAGGTACCTCACCCTCCTTAGGAGCCTCCTTATTGGGATCAATCTTGAGATCCTCCTTAGTATTATCCTTTGTGCCCTAGCCATCCTCTGTATGTTGGCACACCTTGTGCTCATCAGTATCCACCTTTGCTCTAGCCTAATATGCCATTCGATCTAGAGGGCTTGTCCCATACCAGCGGAATAGAGAACAACATCCATCATACTCTTGAGTGGTCACTGCTACATCAACCCCAGTATCTTGGAAGTCATCTGGAGTGTCACCTAGAGCTAGAGGCTAGATCCATGATAGATACCTCTCCAAAGCTAGGTGCTTGTAAGTGAATGGGATCTCCAAGATGTCCTACACCATTCCAAACTATCATAGGACACAAGAGAAAAATTGAAACTCTTTGATATCGACCTTCCATCTGAGTAGCCATCTATCCTAGCAAACATGTTGAAGCCTCTCATTGGCCCTAGGACAATCATGGAAATCCATGTAGAGCCACCACTAGATATCATCTGATCCAAGTGTTGTAGACCAGGTAATGTAATGCTAGGTCTCACCAGCATGAGTCCTACTACAAAAACCCTCCTCCTCTCGAGGCTAGTAGGCAGCATAGCATTGATGCTCATCATCAATGTCTATAATGTGTAGGGGAAGCTCCTTAGGATGCTCCACCCTGATATGCTTCCAACCCTAGATCTATAAAAGTAGACTACATTTGATGCCTTTATGACTACGTTTAGTAATCTAGTATAGTTCTCGATACAACTGAGCTAATAGTGTGCTCCCCCAAGCTAGGAGTAGTGGTTGGTGAATAGAGGTCTGGACAACTCTATGCATAATAGATAGAAGATTCTAGGGAATCCTCACACCCGAGGAGTCTGGAAGCACATATTGCACCACCA
Source organism: Wollemia nobilis (assembly GCA_028583015.1). Classification (NCBI taxonomy): domain Eukaryota; kingdom Viridiplantae; phylum Streptophyta; class Pinopsida; order Araucariales; family Araucariaceae; genus Wollemia; species Wollemia nobilis. Next base: position 551,627 of record JAQPPZ010002974.1, on the reverse strand, counting down.
GGCGCATGAAAACAACCTCACACATGGAGAAGACATTCTTCCCCTACCAATAGCTGATATGGACCCCTCTATGGTCAATGGCACCCTGATCCTCATAACTCTGAGTACTAAAGATAGCGTCGAAGATGGACTCCTTAGCCTGAGAAGTAGAGCATATGATGGCCTCGCCATCAATGGGGATCTTGAAGATCTTGTATACGTCCTCCAATGTAACTATCATTTCATCTGTAGGTAGGTGAAACGTGTTGGTCTGCATATTCCATTTTGACTATATTTTGACTATATTTCAAAATAGATAGCTCTAAACCACTCTCACTCACCATCAGTGAGTTCTCCATGGAGATTCTTCAGAATGTCAGGATCTCACGCTCTAGAGTTCAATATATGAAATAAATAGCATAAAATAAGAAAAAAATCTAACTAAAACAAGCAAAAACATTTAAAAACTTATCTAAAAATCATCAAAAATAGTAAAAAATGATAAAATTGCAAAAACATGTCATCATGCAAGCATACAAATTAAATTTTTCAATAATACAGGCCAAAAATGCATTAAATGACATTAATTGCCTCTAAAAATTCAAAAAAATTAAAGTTGGTGAACCACGGGTCAACCTTGTGGTCTGCATGCAGTCAAAATTTGACCATTAGGATTCTAAATGCTGACCATGGCTGGAAACTGTGGTCCCCAATTAACCAATTGGGAACTATAGCTGGCACCTACGGTCTCTGATTGAAGTCCGACTAGGTGCGATACCACGACCAAAAATGCAAAAAATAAATAAAACTAAGCTACCCTAGCCTAAGATGAGGTTCATTACTAGTAGTTTAGTGAAATTGATTTATCGATTATTTAATTGGGTTCATTTTATTGGTAATGGATGCGAGGTATTAGTTTTTGAGTTACCTTGCCCTCCCTCATCCCCCATGGCTATAATATGCATGCTCACACCTTGCCATTGTGCTGTAAGTCGATGTGCGGGTAAGGTGTGGTAGGTTGTAGGTCATTTTTGTCAACTATCACTATCACTACTCCAGGTTGCAAGTCACTATCAAGGAATAATGATAGATATTTGAAATTTAGAATTTTTATAGACTTCTTGTATTCTGCATGGACTACAGGCCCTAGCCACGGTTCCCAAATTTACAAATTTGAACCTTAGATCCTAGTTGTTGTTTGCAATTGGCAGACAATTTTAGAAAATCACACCATGGGAAGGGCCAAAAAGATAAAGTAATGCCTCCCATTGGGTCAGAGTTCAATAAAAGCAAGCTAATTTGGAAATTTGGTGATAATCAAGCATCAGGATCCAATAAAAAATTAAAAATCTGGCTAAGATTATAAAGTACAACCCAGGTCATCACTATGATAATCCTTTCATGGAGCGACACACCTCCTAGAAAAATAAATAAGCTCAATGCATAATTCAAAACATTCAAAAAAAAAATTACAAAACATCAAATGTGCCTCGTATTCAGTAATTTACCCTATACACTTGGCGGTTGCAGCGACTTGTGCTCCATGCAATCCGGCAAGATGAGTAAGTTACCATAAGGAAATTTGAGGTAAAAATTGTCATCATTGATATGATATACTTCTTTTCAATCCCTAAGAATGCCTTCGTGGCCAGACTGCTCCATGGGAATGAGGCATCGCATGTCATTTCTTCTATGACCTCTTTTTCAACAAATCATTGATCATTTGATTCAACATAAATCTATTGTATTTGTAACAATTCGATTCCCTAAGAGAACTATTGTAGCCTGACTGCTCCATGGGATAGAAGTGTGTAAATACTATTAACATTTGAAATAAAAAGCTGAACTAGGCCTAGCCAGGGCATTAATTTGCTCAAATATTTTTTTTTTTAGACCATCCATGATGGTCAAGTGACATCGTCACTTCATATATTGTCATTACCCTCATTGACTCATCGTTTGAGGGGGTAGTCATAATATCAAATCATAATCAAAATAAATAGAATATCTCAGAGATCGTAGATTCCTTGATCTTATAAAAATTGTGTTCGTCCTACGAATCATTGTAAACAACTATCATAAGCTTACCCTTTTGCTTGGGGTAAATAGCAAATATGATGTTGCTTGTTGTTCTCCACATTTCAGATCTATGGGTCAGAAGATACCTATGGAATGCACAACCACACCGAATGATATGAAAAGGGCACAAGCTTTTCAATTTTAAGCCTCCAAATAGTTGGAAGCAATGATTCTAGGATGCACGTTCTTTTGCTAGACTTGGGGCATCCAATGTTTATCTGACTAATGATCAACATTAGGTCTATTTTTAGGTCTATTTTTTCTTAGCATTGTTCGATATCATAATGCATCTCAAAATGGGCATCTGTAGACACCTAAAATGCATCATGTCGAGGGCAACTACTCATATGGACATGCTACAAGACCATATGGAAGATCTTGGATAGACTCCAAGATAGAGTAGTGGTTCTAACCACTCAATTTGGGCTCCTTGGCCTAATCAGTCTGAATCATAGCCCAGACCTATGGTTTATAGCTCAACCATGACTGAGACCTATGGTTTGTATTCTAGACCGTAGTTGTGACCTACAGTCTTAACTGAAGTTCAGTTGGCCTTCAATCTGAGCCAAATCGGTTGAAATGGCCATTGGATCTAGAAGAAGGTGGTTAGAGGGTGAAAGCTTCAATTCCAACTATCCTAACCACCCCTTCTTGACCTTGGATTCTCCAAGAATATCCCTAAGAGGGATGTACTTGTAATTGGGTTTTGACTTCAAATATAATGGAATAAAGCATTTTTTTATTGTTTCATTTGTTGTCAATTTTGTTTGCTTGTATTCATGTTATATATTTACCATTTAACATAATAGGAGCCACAATCGGGTGTGACCATTTATGGTGGTTACATTCCCCTCACACAATTGTGCTCTCTTTCCCTCATAATCTCCTCTTAGCGAAGGAGGTTATCGGGTGACTTCAAGATGGTCTTTTGGGCATAACTTTACCATCCGGGTGAATTTCTTCAACAAATTCAACAAAAAAACCCATTAGAGTCGTTAGGACCATTACCTAGTGGAATTGGTGGTAAAATATGTACAAAATTGATGGGTATCCCGTCCCAAGGTGCCCTCCAATTAGTTGCAATCACCACCATCACCCTTGGTACAAGGAGAAATATGTGCACAATTTCTTTATAATATTTTTTATGCTTATTCTATACTATCATAATATTCTACAGTTCAAATTTCATCCAATTTGGAGTTAAATTGGCCAATATATTGCATTTTTAAGTTTTTATAGGTTCGTGGGGCCCACCCGGGCACCCTAGTTGCATGCAGGTGGATCTGCACCTCATTTTGAAACTCTAACCACATGGGTTGTATTAAAATGTTTATTTATGCATTATATCCAAATATCATATGCTTTGGACATGTTTAGGTGCAAGAATTGCTCATCTTGGTCTTCGTAGGTTGTAGGTGGGTGACACAAAATCGAGGGGTCTACAAATGCAATTTCAGATATTATTTTGGTTATATCCCATAAAAACCTCTTATTTAACATCCCCATAAATTTTCAAGTCATTATGAGTTGATTTGATATATTTTTAATATATATGCCATTTTGTGCCTATAGGGATTGCATGTTTTCCTTCATACGTCCTTGTTATTTGATCCTTTTTGCTTCTTTGTGTGCATGTTCAAGTTATTATAAGGCATTGGTAAGTAATATAATACATCAAAGATCAGAAATACAAGCAGTGGCAGCATTGGCCCGCCCACCTCAATTGTGGGTACGAGGAAAGGCACTGGATGTGCACCCATATTTCTTGGAGGATTTGATCCTTGGGCACCCAAAATTTGTAACAATTGTATCACCTTTGAGACCTCAAGGATAATTCTATGTAAACTTGGATCGGATCCATCAAATTAATAAGAAAGAGACTTGTTTAATTCCATTCCTTATTGTTTGGTATTGCTTCATTTTCATATGCATGCTTTTGTTTGATGCTCATAAGCGAGATAGGATAGATACATATATTGTTATTAATAATTAGGTGCACCAATTTTACCTACTTTAGTAATATTAGTTGAAATATTTTATTTATTATATCTATATAAGTAAGAAGTTTGATTTCTGTTAAATCTGACTATTGATTAATTATGCTATTTGGATTATCAATATTGGATGTTGGAATTGCTTTCTACAATATTTCTCTATTTTTTGATTTAATATATGAATTTTTCATTAATTTTTATAATGTGTATTTGAGTGATAGGACACTAGAAATAGCTTGTGGGAGCCTTTTATTGTAGTTTCCTATGTTGTTAGCTTATCCGACCACTGTTTCTTTATAACATTTATAACCCTAAACCTTTTATAACCCTTATATCAAAACCGTATTGGAGATTTAATTGAGTCAACACCATTTTAAGTTGACAAGGAACCAATCTACTCTAGAGGTTGGATTGAAGTTTTCTTTAATCCATACAATGCTTGAGTGTTGAGCTGCGACTATCGAGTGCATGCCTGGACAGAAAATTAGAAGATAGACAGTTGCAGTGTCAAGTAAATATTTCTGAAATTTTGGTGCCCAATATTTTTTGTAATGCTCGATGGGACCAGTTCACAAGGAGCACGAAAACCTATTATATGAGTTATTGTTTTATCTCTACCTAAAGGAATCAAGATTTGGTGAATTATCTTGACTTTATTAAGCGGAGAATATCAAATTCACCTGGTGACTCCCTGGTCCTTAAACCTAGAAAATAATCACCATGTAGACCAATGTACTTTCATGTATACCAAGTCTTTCAAAATGAATAACCCTAACTCATATTTCTATTGTGAGCTACCTTATAGAGGGTCTACTGTTATCAAAATTTTGAATCAAGATTTCCTCTTAGAAGAAGAGCTTCCTGAGGAAAATCCTATAGTTAATCCAAAAGCCCCTCCAACAAGACCTACACCTAGAAATATGGCATGAAATGCAGCCCAAAATTAGGGGAACATGCCCCCTAATCAGCCATTACAGAAGTAACCTAGCTGGAACACAGCTAGTCCCCTTAGGTTAGCCCATATGAATGCTATTCCCTTGACTATATCCAAGGTTATTCCTACTTATTATGTATATGGGAAGACAACATATGAGCACTATCAAGATATTTTGAATTTGGTAGCAATCCAAAACATAAAAGAGGAGGATGTTATTATGTGAATCCTAGCCCTATCCTTCAGAGGAAAAATCTTACATTGGTTTAGGACTCTTGAGGATAACACCATTACCTCATGGGCAACATTTGCTGAGATTTTTATGGAAGAATTTAATGAATTTGTTGATCTTTTCTCCCTACTTAATCAATTTACATCCATGAAAAAATCTCAATAAGATATAGTCTCATATTTCATTTTGAGGTTTAGCAAAACATGAAAGAGAATTCCCCTTGTAGCTAGACCAGTTGTATGATTGGATTATATGTATTATATCAAAGCTATTGAATCAGAGCTAGGCTTGCAAACCCAAAAATATAGGGTAGAAACCTTTCCACGGGTTTATAATGTAGTAGTTCGTGTAGAAAATATCTTAATTAATGTGGGGAGGTTAGCTCCCAAAGTTGTGCTACCTTATAGTTTAGAAATCACTAATGGCCAAATCCAAGCTACAAACTCATCTGACATGGATACTCCTTCATTATCATCCCAATATTTGTAAATGAATCCTAGTCCTTGATTGAAAACATCATCTGTTATAGTTCCTTTTTGTCCTATTCCTTCTCAAACCTCTCAAGAGATTTTTTCCATTCTTGATATATAAAATACTCTAAAAAGTATGAGTAACAGGATGAATTCAATGGAAAAGAGAGATTAGGAAAGGTCAAAATAGATGAGATTTCCATATATAAATAAATATCAGAGACTTGGTCCTCGTAATAGTACTGGGATCAAAGTGAATGCAGTATATTAAGAGCCTAAGTGTTCTTCAGAGACAAGTCTGGTTAATATCTGGTGTCTGGTATGTAATAATCTTCATGACTCACAATATTGTGTTATGTACCAACACCATGTTCAAAAAGCTATGGGTCAAGTAGAAATAAATCAAAAGGTAAGGGTAAGTATGTTATGGTAGCCTGACCAAATCATGGTTGGGAAAGAGCTAGATGAGGATGACCCAATTGATGTTATGACAAGGTCAAGAAAGAAAATCTTGTAAGTAGATCCCCAATGGATGGAATAATTCTAGGTTCCTTCTTAGAAAAGGAATGACCCACTTCCCGAAATCAGTGACACTTTTCCTATTCCCCAGGCTAAAGGGAAAGAGAAGACATATAGTCTCCCCAAGAGATTCAAGAAATAAACTGAAGGAGACCAAATGAAGTCTAAATATGAGGCTCAATAGAGGCTTATATTCCCTTCTATTACCAAAATACAAAGAATAGAAGCCACTCAGTAATATAAAATAAAATATGGTGAGCCAAAAAGAAGGCCTAAGAGGACCACTTTGGCTAAGTTTGAATACAACATTGTAGAAGAGATGAAAAGGATTCCATCAAAAGCTAGTTTATATGATACCCTTTTCATTCCTGGAAATATTGACTTGCTTAAAGCTTCTCTCAACAAGTATTCACATGATAGGCATGCCACCACAATCCTTAACATACCCCCAAAAAAGAAAAAAAATTCCCCTACTATTTTAAATAATAAATCCCCTCCTTTATATATCTCTTTAAGAATGGAAGGTTGGGTAGTATGAAATTGTATGATAGACTCAAGGGAATCAACTACAGTTATACCTAAAGCAGTATGTGAAGAGATGGGTATGGAGTATACCCAATATTGCACTGGAGTATTGTAATTGGATGGGATACCTATGAAAATAGTGGGAGTAATAAAGGATGTTTTAATGAGGTTACATAGAGCCCCTAAGGTGATAATAGTACAAGAAATAGTAGTGGTTGACCTAGAGATCTACTTTGGTTTATTCCTCTCAAGGGAGTTCACTACAAAATTAGGTGGATGCATGTACATGGATTACTGTAGCATGGTCATTCCCTTCAAATGCAAGAGGATAAGGATAACACTTGAAAATATTATGTCTTATAACATAGAAAAAATTGAGGAAGACATGTGCAATCTCACTCCTATTTAAGAATTTGAAATTGTGGACAAATTTGAGGAACTAGAACTGGAAGATGAATTACCTTTTAGAGAGGATTATAGTCAATTTATGATAGGTATGGACACATATAGTATTTTTTTAGAATTAGAGAGGAAAATTCCTGCTCAATATATTTAGTCTCTAAGAGAGACAGAGGTGTGGAATATGCACTTTAATGGTGCTATATGCAAAAATGTAGCTGGTGCTAGAGTGTTACTATAGTCCCAATCATAAGGGATAAATAATTTTACCTACATATTAACATGGTCATGCATCAATAATGCTACAGAGTATGAGACCTTATGCCTTGGACTAATTCAAGAAGAAAATATGGGCATTAAGATCCTAGACATATATGGTGACTCTGAGTTAATCATCCATCACGTAAGAAAAAGGTGCAGTAGTAAGCACCATTACCTAAAAGCATACAAAAATAGGGTATATGATTTGATGGAATACTTTGATGCCCTAAATATAACTTTATTTCCAGAGAAAATAATACTTTGGAAGACTCTTTAGTAGCAAGGGGAGCTAACTTAAACCCTTATGTAGATATTGGAGTCAACATAGACAAGGGAATCAAAATGATTTTCAGGATTGTAGTGCCAGATAAGCATATTTTTTGGTAGGTTTTTATAAATGATGAACAAATAATTGATTTTATGGTAATGGAAGCTATCTCTCCACTGTACAAGAGGAAAATATAGAGTAAATTGATCAATAGGATGTTATTCAACTCAAAAACAATCACATACCTAGAGGTTTGGTCACCTTGGAAATCCTAAGTCAATAAAAATATTTATAACTAAGTTAAAGTTGGTACTAAAAAGAAGCTCAATGTTGGAATTTGATGTGCACTGGAGGAAGAGGATGACATCAAAGCCCTATGTCTAAGGTATCTAGATATTTTATCTTGGTCATATGAAGACCTCAAGGTATATGACAAAAAGATTATCCAACACACTATTGATCTACATCCTGATTCAAAGCCTTTTAGGCAGAAGCAAAGGCCTGTAAACCCAAGGATCAAATCCATAATGAGAGAAGAGCTCTTAAATTTTTTAAAGGCTAAGATCATCTATCCCATAAAACACTCCATCTGGGTAGCCAACTTGGTACCTATAAGGAAAAAGAATGGTGATATTCACCTATGTGTGGATTTTAGAAATATTAAGTAGGCATCATTAAAGGATCACTACCCCCTTACATAGATTGATCAACTATTACAAATAGTGGTGGGAGTAGAAATGTTCTCACTATTGGATGGTTTCTATAGATATAAACAGATTTGTGTGAAGGATGAAGATCAGTATAAAACAACATTCACCATAAAATGGGGTACTTTCACCTACTAGAGAATGCCTTCTGGGTTGTCTAACGTAGGAGCCACATTTTAGATACCCATGGACTATACCTTTGGTAACTTATCAACAAGGTCATTCGGATCTATTTGGATGATATGATGATGTTTTCCCATAACAAGCATGATCACTTAGCACATCTAGAGCAAGTCTTTCATAAATGCAAAGAATTTGGCATTTCCCTTAATCCTAAGAAATCATTCTTCATATTCCATGAGGGAAATTTTCTAGGTCATGTAGTCTCAAAATAAGGCATGGCCATAGATCCAGATATAATCAAATCCATTCTAACCCTCCCATTGCCTATGAATAATAAAGTCTTACAATCTTTCTTAGGTCAGATAAAATTTGTCAAGAAATTTATTTATGACTTTGCATAAAATGTGAGGCCCATTTTTGAACTGCTAAAGAAAAATGCCAAGTTCAAATAGACTGAATTTAGGAAAAAAAGCCTTTGAGATAATCAAGCAGTCCATTACAACAACCCCAGTGCTAGTAAATCTAGATTTTAGTAAGGATTTTATTGTTTACGCTCATGGGGCTAAAGAAAGTTATATCTCAGTGCTCACACAAAATGATGATCAAGGTGAGGAGCACCCCATATTATTTTGGAGCCATACCCTCCATGATTACTAGGTTAAGTATAATTTTATTGAGAAATATATATTTATTGTGATGAAGTCATTAAATAAGTTTAGGTAGTATTTGGTTCAAAGTAAAACCATGGTATATGTTGTTCACCCTAATGTAATAATATTTATTCTACAAGGTGAATTAGAGGATAAGAGAGCTAGATGGATCACCAATATTTAGGAATATGATGTGGAGATACACCCCATCAAGTTGGTGAGAGGTAGGGCCTTATGCCAAGGTCTAATAGAGGTAGTAACATCAACATAAATAATGGCTTGCTAAGAAATATAAGAAGATCAGATTGAAAGAATACATCTAGGTGACTCTGATTGGGTAGACCAGATGATTAATTACTTTCAAACTGGAGTATGCCCTCCTGATATTAATGCATAACAAATAAAAAGATACAGGATACAGGTCTTGAAGTATGTATTACTTCTAGAAGGGCTATACAAAAGTAACCTTGATGGAGTCCTCAAGTGATTGAAATAAGATCAACAATAAAATGTCATTGAGGAGTTCCATGGAGGTCCATTTGGAGGACATTTCTTAGGTAGAGTCACAAATTTGAAAATCATAAGAGTAGGCTATTAATGACCTACTATATTTGCTGATACTTTCAAAACCAATAGATATTCGGACATGTTCTAGAGGTATGTGGGGAGAATAAGGATTACATCATTCTACCTTAGGCCAATACAAGTAAAAGAACCATTTTAGAAATGGGGGTTAGATTTCATAGGTGGCATCAATCCAAATTATTCAGCTGAGCACAAGTATATTCTAACTACCATAGACTACCTCACTAGATAGGTAGAAGCTATCCCTACCAAAAAATGAGATCAGGAAATTGTGATAAATTTTATGGAATGTTTGATTTCAAGGTTTGAAGTTTTGGAAGCCTTGGTGAGTGATAATGGGCCAACCTTTATAGGATCCAAATATATTGAATTTTCCAGCAAGTATGACATAACCATTAAGAATACTTCAAATTATTACCCTTAAGAGAATGGACTTGCACAGTCTACCAACAAAAATTTGTTAAATATTTTGAGGAGATCACTAGAAGGGAATAAAAGAATTTGGCACCTAATTTTAGAACATGATTTGTGGGCAGACAGGATTACCATCAATAAGTCCATCAAGACTTTCCCTTATGCTCTGGTATATGGCAAAGAGGTAGTGCTACCTATTCATTTAGAAATTCCAGCACTCAAACTGATAAATTCAAAATAAGAATCAGAGGAAAATCCAGTGGATACAAGGTTGACACACCTATTGAAGTTGGAAGAGAAGAGAGCTCAGGCATATGAGAAATTTTAGAAATATTTTATGGACATCAAGGTGTGGTTTGATAAAAAGGCAAGATTAAAAAATTCTAGGTTGGAGATTCAGTCATAAGGTGGAAAGTTGAAAGACAAAAACCAAGTCACCATCAAAATTTTGAATCCTTCTAGGATGACCCTTTCAAGATAGTAGAGGCCAAGGAGAACAATGTTTTCCAACTTGAATATCTAGAAGGAAACATACAACCAATTATAGTTAATGGTTTTCATATCAACCTCTACTTTGATTGAAATATAAGCTCATTGTAGTATATGTATATACATTGTATCATATTTCATTTCTTTCTGCACTTTGTATCAATTTTTGTTTTAATAGTAGGTTGTGCAAAATATATAAAAATATATATAAAAAATAAAAGAGAAAATTTTACAAAATTTCGCTAACTGTTCCCATAGGATGCATCAGTTACTATTCCATACTCAAATACTCTAAGTACGAAGCATAATATTTTTGGACTTCAATCTGCATTCAAAAGAACCATCACACTAGCGGAGTAAAGAGCGGGTTCCAACCCACACCTAAATGAACTAAATTTTAGTGGAATACATTGTGCATTATTTTTCCACACTCGAATGGACCACGATGCTAGTGGAGTAAAGAGTAGGTTCCAATCCGCTGGATTTCTAGATTTTTGAGGCATGGAATGAGGAAGGAGATAGGTATCTCCTAACAGAGGGCATAGTCATTAGACTATATGGCTTCCAAGAAAAGCCTTTTCTGCTGCATCACTTTGTCATAGAGAGGTTATTTGTCTTAGAATATTTGAGGTAAGTAAAATCTATTGATTTGAACTATGGTTCTAGGAGAAATAGGAAGTCTATGTTGACCTACCAAAATGTTAGTGTGTAGACACTAAAATCTGGTCAATCCAATTATACTACCAAAAGCAATGATGAAAGTGATATACCAAGGCCCCTAGGGCAGCCCTCAGAAGGTGTATAGTGCTTCTAACCACTTTGTGTAGGTTTTTGGAAGGTTTCAGGCCATTTTGGGACCTTTTGGGCACCTGTTCCTATTCATACCACCCTAGGATGAATACAAAACCTATTCATCCCACCCTAGAGTGAATAACAACATTCATCCCGAGGTGGATCGAATAGCAGGTTTGACAAAAAAAAAGTTAAATCTAGGTAAATGGTGCCTAGTAATGGTTATATTCCTACCTATTATCTCCCACAATTTAAAGCACATGGTATATTTATGCCTGGTTCCATAATGGAGGCCAATTTGGGATATTCTCTTCCCCCTCCAGTGAATGCCACCCTTGTGGCCAAGTGACACCTATTGCCATGCATGCCTTTTTGCACATGGGCCTCCTTGGCCTATAAAGTGGATCCCATTTCCACACAAAAGGAGAGGATAAGATTTCAAGTATTTGCAACGTAGTGCTACCTATATTTCCCCTCACCCTTTTGTGTTTCCTTTAGCCATAATATCTTTTTAGTAAGGAGGTTATCGGGTGGTCTAAGGAGGCATAATTTATTCCCAAAACCTGATCAGTAGAGCGAATCCCAACCCAAAACTTGATGACAATTCCTCCATAGTATTTTTTATCGATCCCCAATGGAATTGGTGGTAAAATTTAGGCAAAATTGGTGGGCGTCCCACCCTCAGGCGCCCCCCAATTTGTGACAATCATATTCATCCCACCCTAGAATGAATAGAAATATATTGATAATTTTCTAACTATTTTTAATTAGTTATTTTCTACATGTTCTTTATGTTGCAGTTCAAATTTCATGTCATTCTGAGTTATATTGGCCGAGATATTATGATTTTAAGGTTTTGTAGGCTTGCGGGACCCACTGGAGCATGCACCATGATATGAGATTTATTTCTAAAATATAACAACATGGGTTGTCTTAAAATATCTATTTATTATTACTTTCCAAATTTCATGTGTTTTGGATATGTTTAGGTCAGGAAATTGCATGCTTTGGGTTTTGTAGGTTAAGGAAGCACACTGCAATTATGAAGCATCAACGAATACAATTTCGATGCAATTTCAGGTGATATATTTCTGTTGGTCACAAATCTGCCACAGGAAAGGATTTTGTACATGTATGCGCCCTAGACTTGGCCAACATTGAAAGGCCGAGAGAAAGAGAAGTCTCCCGGGCCAATCTCCAGAGAGGGCTGGCTCCCAAACTAATCTAAACTGGTTTTGAGGATAAGGATGCAGGAAAGAAATGGGAAAAATGCTGAAAGAAAGGGAAATAACAAGAAAGAGATGGAAATATGGCCACAGGCCGAAGTGTATAATTTGGGGCAGACTAACAACAAGAATTCCACCAAGTTTTATAACAGCATCTAATAAAGGGAAAGCAACAGAATTGAACTCACACCTTTGTAGAGATAACCTCCAGATCGCATTTCAAAATATACTCACTAACCAGCAACGTTCGAATTCAGAATGCGGAATTCAAAACCTAACAGCAAGAGCATGAGCATAAACAGAAATGACTTTTAAAATAGGGGGACATCACACACATAAGAATGCTTGCAAATTTTAGAAGCCGAGTCTCTTCTATTGATGCAGAGAACTTAGAGAGTTTTCTTGTAAAATGTCTAACCTTTTTTGCTTTAGATATACATGAATATTTATAGAGGTCTTCCCTCTCTCTTTTGCATCACAACATTTAAAACATACAACAGATTTCGAAGAAGAGGTCCACAAAATATGCACTTGAAAAGAGAAACAATCCCCCTTAATCTGCCTCGGAGAAATCACACATTAAATGACCATTATCAAGGCAAGCCAAAAATTGTTAGGAGACCACGAACAAGAACTTTTAATGCTGGAGGCATCTTTAATTTTGGTGGCATCAAAAACTGCCTCATGTTCTTCCATCTTGCGCACATCGGTAATCAGCAACATTTAATCTTGGAGCTTCTTTGACCACGATCTCAAAATCAGTTGGAGAGCTTTTACTTGATCCTTATCTTCTCTTCACATTCTCCTATGCAATTTTGAAGGAAAAATGCAAACAGAACTATATCGGGCCTTTGTTGTTGCTTCTGTCATGAAAATGAGACAGGTCACGAAAATGCGACATGTCACGAAATCGTGACACTTTTACCTTACTGCTTCCTATTTCTACCACCAGTCATGAAAATGCGACATGTCACGATATCGTGACATCTTCTCTTCGTTTAGCTTTGTCTTCATGACATGTCATGAAATCGTGACATTCTCCTTTGTTTGGGCTTCTTTCCTCAACATGTCACAAAATCATGACATCTTCTTCCTTCTGTGTCCTTTTCTTCTGTATACCCATGAAACTGCAACATGTCATGAAATCGTGACATCTTTCTCTTCCTTGGCCTTCATCTTCCTGCAAGTAGCGAAAATGGGACATGTCACGAAATCATGACATTCCGTACCATTTTGCTCCTTTCGTGCTTTCTCATCATGAAAACAAGACATGTCATGAAATCGTGACATGTTTCTTCTTCTTGTTCATGTCGCTCTTCTTTCTCCATGAAAATGTGACATGTCGCGATATCGCGACTTTTTCTCTTTGGCGTCTTTCATTACAAGTCGTGAAATCGTGACATGTTTCTCCATTTGGCTTTATCTCCACAATATGTCATGAAATCGTGACATTTTTATCTTCTTTCACTTTGATGCTTTAGGCCATAAAAATTTGACATGTCATGAAATCATGACATTTCGTACAATCTGACCGCCTCCTTGCTTCCTCATGAAAACGTGACATGTCATGATATCGCGACATTTCTTTACTTGCCCTTCTACCCTGACATGTCATGAAATCGTGACAATTTCTTGCCTTCTCCTTCGTTGCCGCTTCCGTCACGATATCGCGACATGTTCCTCTTGCTTGACTTCATCTTCAAAAATGTCATGAAATCATGACATCTTTCATCGCCTTGTGTTTATCCTTTAGCCTTTTCTGTGATAACGCGACATGTCGCGATATCGCGACATTCCATTCTTTCTCGCTTTTCTTTCGCGATATCACGACATTTTTCATTGAAATTGCCCTTGGCTGCTTTTATGTCGCGATATCACGACATTTTCTATCACTCTGCTCTGTGGCCACTGCAAGTCATGAAAATGTGACATGTCGCGATATCGCGACAACTTTTCATTTTGATGCTCCCTCACCGCAACAAGTCATGAAACTCCAACATGTCATGATATCGCGACAGTTTGACCTCCTTGCTTCCTTTGATTGTTTGACTGCAAAAATACGACAGGTCATGAAAATGCGACATGTCGCGATATCACGACATTTTTTGTACTTAGCTCTTTTTTGGTATGGACGTCGCGAAAACGCGACATGTCACGATATCGTGACATGTCTGATATCACGCTTTTGCTTTGCACTTAAAACTTGGAATAGAAGTTAGTATCTCTACAATTTGAGCATTCTTTTACATGAACAACAACAACAAAAACAATGTGGCAAAAATGCCAACATTCTTGGCGGCTCACGGGGTATACAGTTCTGCTGTATGCATGAACCTCAGGCCTTTATCCATTGGGCAACAGAGTCAAGAAGTAGGAGGGACAGAAGAAATGAGTGTTGGTTGATGCTGGACGTCTCTGCGGGCTGCTGCAACAATCTCTTGCTGGTACTCGGCACTCAAAAATAGGACCTTCAACAAAAATTTATGGAAGAGCAGAACTTCCTTTATTTCTTTTAGAACTACTGCACTTTGCCTAGCTCGGTTGAGCTGGGTAATCACCAGGTGCTGTGAAAGGATCTCCATGGCAGTAGTGAAAAGCACCTTAACTACAAAAATGGAAATGAATGGAGTGATGACCAACGGATGCGCAGGCCATGGAATGGGAATGGTGAATGATGGAATGGTGGAAGATGGAGGAGTAGAAGTGGTAGATACAGAAACAAGGTGCTACTGTGCTACCAGCTGCTATGAAACAGATAATGAAATGGAAGTGGATGGAATGGAGATGGTAGTAGGAACTATGGCTGTGACGAAGTACTCACAAGACAAAGGACTAGAAGAAAGGGAAAGTAGAAATGGGAACATCAGAGAGGGGAGTAGAAACAACAGCAGTGGCTTGATTATGTACAGAAGAAGGAGTAGGAGAGGAAGGGAATGAAAATGAGGAAGTGGAAGAAAGAAGTAGAGGAAAGCCACTAACTGCTGGGAAGGAAAAGGAAAAAGAAAGAGAAATAAACATACCTGCGGGCTCGTGTGCAAAAGGAGCCGAAGTTGAAAAATTTTTTTTTTTTTTCTTTTTTTTTTTTTTTTACTGATAATAGGCCTTCAAATGAAGACCATTAACTGGAATTAACATTGCATGACCATCCATATCTTGCAAATAAAAAGAATTAACCTGATTGGCACCTGTGATTTGAAATGGACCTTCCCATATTGCCTCGAACTTGTGATGTTTGCCAGGCTTTGATTTCTTTTCATTCCACTTCAATACAAGATCGCCAACCTTAAAAGTCCTTTCAGAGACCTTTTTACTGAACCATTTCTTTGTCATCTCAGCATGTTCTATAAAATTCTGGTAGGATTTCTCCCGTTCTTCTTCCAACTGCAAGAGTTGAGCTAATCTCATGTTCATTGAATCAGATTCATCATCCTGATCATCAATCAAATGCCAAGTCTGGAGGGCCGGTAATTCAATATGAATTGGCAAAACCGCTTCTTTGCCGTATACCAATGAATAAGGGGATGTCTTGATAGATTTTTTCACAGAGATGCGATCAGCCCACAATGCTTGATTCAAAAGTAGGTGCCAGCTCCGCTTATTGTCGCCAAGGGTCCTCTTCAAAATTCGAAGCAAGTTCTTGTTTGTGGATTCGGCCAAGCCATTCCCCTACGGATAATAATTAGATGAAGTTTTCAAATAAATTTTGTGCTTACCCACAAATTCACTGATTTTGGCCCCTATGAAAGGAGTTCCATTATCTGTTAGAATCGCATCTGGGATACCAAAGCGAGTGATCAACCCCTCAAGAAAAGTGATGACCGTGGCTTGATCCGCCTGTTTAGTTGGAATTGCTTCAGTCCATCTAGTGAAATAGTCAGTTGCAGTCAAGATATACTTGTGACCAACAGATGAGTTAGGATCAATGACCCCGATAAAGTCTAGGCCCCATTGCTGAAATGGTGCTTCTACTTGAATCGGGTGAAGAGGTAATGATGCATTCCTGGTTCTACCGATGTATCTTTGGCACTTATCACATTTTTGACTAACTTTGAAGGCATCTGCAAAAAGAGTAGGCCAAAAATAACCTGCTCGAATAATCTTTAATGCCATGGGTCTACCTGCATAATGACCTCCTGATAATCCATAATGGAATTCTTCTAAAACTTTCTCCTTCTCTGATTCTTTGACACATCTAAGAAGAACCCCATCAATATTCTTATGAAACAAGCCATTTGGTAGCAAGACATACTTGAGAGCTTGCAGTCTAAATCTTCTTCTCTGTGAGGCATTCAGATGTGAAGGACATTTTCCAGAATAAAAATATTCCATCAGCTCCTCTGTCCACTCTCGATCCACTATAGAATGATTGTCAAAATTACAATTATCTACTACATCCTCATATTCATGAATTGTGGATCCAGAGGAAGCATTATTTGCAAGCTCTTGGCACAATGCTCGACCTCGAACAAGCTTGGTCGATCGGATCTCAACATCAAATTCCTGAATTTTAGAAACCCAGCCAACTCTCCTATCTCCAAGTTCTCCTTGTATGATAAAATTTTGGACATCTGGATGAACAACATAAACTATTGTTTTACTCTGTGAAACAAAGTGCCGAAACTTCTTCAGAGATTTCATTACCGCATACACTTGTTTCTCAATGAAGTTATACTTCTCTTGATGCGGTTGGATGACTTGGCTTAGGAAAGCAATCGGACGTTCATTTTCATCATCTCCCTTCTGTGTAAGCACCGCGGCATAAGCTTCTTGTTCACCAATGGCATAAAGGATAAAATCCTTGGAATAATCAGGATTCACCAGGACCGGAGCTTGAGTGATCCTTTCTTTGATCTCCTCAAATGATTGCTTCCTCCGCTTGGTCCATTTGAATTCAGCATTTTTCTTTAAAAGCTCTGTCATTGGCTTTATTACTTGAGCGAAATCTGCAACAAACTTTCGAACAAAATTAATTTGCCCAAAAAAAGACTGCAAATCCTTCTTATTTGCCGGCAATGGAAGCTTTAAAAGAGCTTGGGCCCTAGCTGGATCAATAGCTAGGCCATTTTCTGAAATTAGATGTCCTAGGAGCTTTCCCTCCTTTACAAAAAAAATTGACTTTTTTGGATTGATAGATATGCCAAATTCTTGACATTTTTCAAATATCTGCCTTAAATGAGATCCGTGGTCCTCCCTATTGTGAGAAAAAATAGTCATATCATCCAAATAAATCACAATAATGTGATTTAACAACTCACCAAAAGCCACATCCATTGCCCTTTGAAAAGTTGCGCCAGCATTTGAGAGTCCAAACGGCATTCGCTGGTAAGCAAAGGTTCCCCATTTTGTGGTGAACGTTGTTTTATGTTGGTCCTCATCCCTGACCCAAATCTGGTTATACCCAGAGAATCCATCCAACAAAGAGAATCTCTGAGCTCCCACAACCACGTGAAGAATCTGGTCAATCTGAGGTAGAGGATAATGATCTTTTAGCGAGGCTTGATTCAAATTTCGAAAATCAACACATAGGCGAATATCTCCATTCTTTTTCCATATCGGGACCAGATTTGCCACCCAAGTTGAATGCTTGATGGGGTAAATGATTTTAGAATCCAACATTTTAAGAAGCTCCACCTTCATCAATACTTCAATCTTGGGATTGACTGGTCTCTGCTTTTGTCTGAAGGGTTTCACCCCATCATGCAACTCAATAGTATGTTGGATTACATCTTTGTTATATCCCTTCAAATCATGGTAACTCCAAGCAACTGTGTCAGGAAATTCATGACATAAATCTCTGATTTGTTCTAACTCCTCGGGGGTACAATCCGTTCCAACCTTTATCAATTTTTGGGGACCTATCTCTAGTTCAGTATACTCCTTCTCATCTACTTTGATCCTGTGCTTCTCTGCCCTATCATTCTGATCAAAAAGGCTTTCAAGTGTAATCAATCCTTTGGGGATATGATTATTCCTTAGTTGAATAAGCCCTTTGGCTTCCTCCTCATCAAGCGTTCTCTCTTCCACAGTACTCGCTTCTCTTATCAAAAAATCTACAATCTGTTCATCACTTTCGAATACTTGCCAATACATGTTCTTGTTCGGGACCGAAGGTCTATAAACTAACCTTACGGTCTTAGGTTTCCTCACTACATGCTCAATCGGAGAGAAGTTTGCTCCAAGAGATGCTAGAATATCAGCATGCTTATTCATCTCTCGTGAAATGGATTGAATATTCAATGTTGTGAAAGCCTCAAACAGGTCCCAAAATTTGTTGCGATACGCCTTTAGATAATGCTGCTTGGAGATGCACTTGTTTGTTACTTGATTCACAATCAATTCAGAGTCACCAAAAATCTGCAATTGTTCAATCCCCAATTTTTTTGCCTTCTTCAAGCCTAGGCACAATGCTTCATACTAAGTGGCATTGTTAGTACAACTCCAGGTCAGTCGATATGAATATGTTTTCTGTAGGCCAGAGGGAGAAATAAGAACAATCCCTGCTCCCGCACCATTTTTGCATCGTGCTCCATCAAAATACAACTTCCATAATTGATCGGGCACAGAGTCTTGACCAACTTGATCAAGAGGCAGTTTTACTTCAACCTCTTCAGGATTTGTAATGGAGTAACAACCAATTTTAGTTTCCACCATGGCATTAAAATCGAGCATTGAAAACTCATCCTCTAAGCGAGGCTCATCCAGGACTTCATCCATCAAATCAGGATCTTCCAATTCTTCAGTTATCATGTGAACAGAATGTGTGGACTTTTCTTCTTCTCCCATCTTCTCTATATGAAAAGTAGAAGGCTTCTCATTGGAGATCCGGATTCTTCTTCCTTTGAAAGGAATCTCCAAGTGAGAATAATCCAGAGAAAGATAGCCTCCCAGCTTGGCAGTAAATTCTCTCGACAAACACATACTGAAATATGGTTCCAAATCGACCACAACTATCTCCTGAATTACTGTAATCTGAGGCATACTATGTAGAACAATAGGAACATCCTTGATTACACCCACTATTTTCATGGGAGTCCCATCCAACTGCAAGACACCAGGGCTACTTCTTGTATACTCCATACCCATGACTTCACAAACTGCCTTTGGCATGACAGTTGTCGCAGCACCAGAATCAATCATGCAGTTGTGCACTATCCAACCCTCCATCCTGAGTGACAAATAAAATGGGGGTGGTCTATTTTTTCCAGTGGCTGAAGTAGTTAATGTTTGAGCAAAAATCGTCTGGGTAGGATTCTTCTCATTATCTTTCATAGACTTCAATGATTCTTGTAACAAATCAACTTGCCCAGGTAATTGCAATGCATCATAGAGACTAACCTTGGCTGGAATCTTCTTCAATTCTTCAACAATATTGTATGCAGATGCACCAGACTCCCTCTTTTCAATAATGTCTTCATATTTGCTCCGATATTGCTGAGTGGCTTCTACCCTCAGTATTTTAGTCAAAGATGGGTACTTGAGCTTTTCTCTGGCTCGGTCCTCTGTTTCAGCTCTTGCCTGCAAAGCTGAGGCTTTTTCTTGCAATCTTTCCTTTGCTCGTGGTGGCAAAAGATCTTTCAATAGAATAGGTGAATCTAGCTTTGGTACTAAAATAGGAGCTTTCACTTGTACTTGTTTCTTCTCATTCTGCATCTTTGGATCAGCTGGTACCCTTAATGGTTCCATCTCTACTGGATCTACAGTGACTGGCTTCTTCCCAGTTCTCGTGAGAACTGAGACTTGTTCTTCAGATGGAACCATAAAATTATGATCTACCTCAGTAATCATATTAACTTGTCCTCCAGAAGAGCTTGCGGCCAATGTTTGCACATAGTTCAGATGAACCATACAAGTGTCTTCACCGTGTGGATCATTACATGTAGAGCACCAATATGTTCTTTCTACAGGGCCAACTTCCTCATTCGTCAACACAGTCGAGTTCTTTTCAGGCACTTTACTTGTTGAAGCCACTTGTTCTCTAGTGATCGACGGAGGTTGAAATCTCCTGGGTTGGAAATCTCTCTCGACCTACTTTCTTTCAAGAATTATGATTTTATTTCCCATCGCTCTTATAGCTGAATTAGCCGATTGTACCTCTTGTAATAGGATTGTGAAAGGATCAGGATTTGAGGGCACAGGAGGTGCCGATAGAGGTAGAGGTGTTGGCGGTGCAGGTAATGCTGGGAATGAAGTGGGAGCTGGTAATTGTGGAATGATTGGTGCAGGAAACTATGGAATAGTTGGAGCAGGAAGCTGGGGAACTGGAATGGGTGCGATCTGAGGCGCACTTGAGCTCCATGATGGAATAGGATACATGGAAGGCATAGGCTATGAAAATGAACCAGAATACAAATGCTTAGGAAGATCAGGCATGATAGGCATTGTTACCTTTGGAGGAAGCCTACCTATGGCAATCAAGTCAGCTTTCACCTTTTGCGCTTGTTCAAACAGCTCTGGAAATGTAGTCACGTTGGATTGCCGGACAGCCAAGCCGATGTCTGTGTTGAAAGCTCTGAGATAATAGAATGCAGCTAGCTCATGAGCAGGCCAAAGACCATCAGGAATTCTCTGCCAGCTTTTGGTAAATCTGACATTGAAGTCAGCTATCTCCTCCTACGGGTGCCTTTGAATTGCATTAAATTGATGCAACAAGGAGTATGGATCAGCTTGTTCATGAAATTTTTTGACTAATAGTTCTCCTAATTGATCCCATGATGCAATAGTGCCTGGTTGCAATGTTCGGTACCAATACAACAATTTCCCTCTCAGTGACAACACCAACAATTTTATCATCACATCTTCATCCGTTATGTCATGGATAGCCGCCAAAGAGGCTACATCATTAATATGCTCATAAGCAGTTTTACCAGTACCATCATAGGTCGACAAAGCTTTCAAAGCAGCTTGAGGGACTTGATTCTATGCCAGTAAATTCAAGGCTCCCGAATCATTCCATGCTGAGAACTTCCTTGGTGGAGGATGCTGGGCCATTTGGACTGGTACGTATGGCTGTAGAGGTGGAAAACTAGTAGCAGTACTAGATGAATTTGAAGGAACAAAAAACACACCAACAATTTGTGAGGATGTTGCAGAGGATATAAGTGGTGGGGAGACCAACTTAGGATGTTCGCTTAATTTTTGGTTGTCAAGTTCAAAAAACTCAACGAGATTTTTAGATTTTTTGGCCTTCGATCTTGTGATCATGAAGTACAACTCTCACTGTATCCACGTTCGGAGGCTTCTAGGTAGTGCTGAGTCACCAAATGTTCTAATTATACAGCATGAAGGTGAACATTAAACCTTAATACTATTGGAAGTGAAACTTTCAGGGTCCCACCGGGCGTGCCAAAAATTGTTGGTCACAAATCTGCCACAGGAAAGGATTTTGTACATGTATGCGCCCTAGACTTGGCCAACATTGAAAGGCCGAGAGAAAGAGAAGTCTCCCGGGCCAATCTCTAGAGAGGGCTGGCTCCCAAACTACTCTAAATTGGTTTCGAAGATAAGGATGCAGGAAAGAAATGGGAAAAATGCTGAAAGAAAGGGAAATAACAAGAAAGAGATGGAAATATGGCCACAGGCCGAAGTGTATAATTTGGGGCAGACTAACAGCAAGAATTCCACCAAGTTTTATGACAACATCTAATAAAGGGAAAGCAGCAGAATTGAACTCACACCTTTGTAGAGATAACCTCCAGATCGCATTTCAAAATATACTCACTAACCAGCAACGTTCGAATTCAGAATGCAGAATTCAAAACCTAATAGCAAGAGCATGAGCATAAACAGAAATGACTTTTAAAATAGAGGGACATCACACACATAAGAATGCTTGCAAATTTCAGAAGCCGAGTCTCTTCTATTGATGCAGAGAACTTAGAGAGTTTTCTTGTAAAAATGTCTAACCTTTTTTGCTTTAGATATACATGAATATTTATAGAGGTCTTCCCTCTCTCTTTTGCATCACAACATTTAAAACATACAACAGATTTCGAAGAAGAGGTCCACAAAATATGCACTTGAAAAGAGAAACAATCCCCCTTAATCTGCCTCGGAGAAATCACACATTAAATGACCATTCTCGGGGCATGCTTAAAGTTGTTAGGAGATCACGAATAAGAACTTTTAATGCTGGAGGCATCTTTAATTTTGGTGGCATCAAAAACTGCCTCATGTTCTTCTATCTTAGCGCACATCGGTAATCAACAACATTTAATCTTGGAGCTTCTTTGACCATGATCTCAAAATCAGTTGGAGAGCTTTTACTTGATCCTTATCTTCTCTTCACATTCTCCTATGCAATTTTGAAGGAAAATGCAAACAGAACTGTATCGGGCCTTTGTTGTTGCTTCTATCATGAAAATGTGATAGGTCACAAAAATGCGACATGTCATGAAATCGTGACACTTTTACCTTACTGTCTTCTGTTTCTACCACCAGTCATGAAAATGCGACATGTCATGATATCGTGATGTCTTCTCTTCGTTTAGCTTTGTCTTCATGACATGTCACAAAATCATGACATTCTCCTTTGTTTGGGCTTCTTTCCTCAACATGTCGTGAAATCATGACATTTTCCTTCACCTTCCTTCTTTGCTACTCCAAGTCACGAAAACTCACCATGTCGTGAAATCATGACATCTTCTTCCTTCTGTGTCCTTTTCTTCTGTATACCCATGAAACTGCAACATGTCATGAAATCGTGACATCTTTCTCTTCCTTGGCCTTCATCTTCCTGCAAGTAGCGAAAATGGGACATGTCACGAAATCACGATGTTCATACCATTTTGCTCCTTCCGCGCTTTCTCATCGTGAAAACAAGACATGTCATGAAATCATGACATGTTTCTATCTTCTTGCTTCGTTTGCTCGACATGTCGTGAAATCGTGACATTCTATACTTGGCATTGTCCTTCTGGCTCTTGCATCGTGAAAATGCGACATGTCACGAAATCACGATGTTTTCTCCATTTGGCTCTTCTGTCTTCAACAAGTCACGAAATCGTGACATGTTTCTCCATTTGGCTTTATCTCCACAATATGTCATGAAATCGTGACATTTTCTGTCTTCTTGCACTTTGATGCTTGTAGGCTATGAAAATTTGACATGTCATGAAATCGTGACATTCCGTACAATCTGGCTGCCTCCTTGCTTCCTCCTCATGAAAACGTGACATGTCACGATATCATGACATTTCTCCGCACTTGGCCCTTCTGCCCTAACATGTCATGAAATCGTGACACTTCCTTGCGCTTCTCTTCGTTGCCGCTTCCTGTCATGATATCGCGACGTCTTCCTCTTGCTTGACTTCATCTTCAAAAATGTCATGAAATCGTGACATCTTTCATCCGCCTTGTGTTTATCCTTCAGCCCTTCCACGATAACGCGACATGTCGCGATATCGCGACATTTCCTTTACTCCTTTTTTCTTGCTTTTTCTGTCATGATATCGCGACATTTTTCATTGACATTGCTCTTCCTTGCTGCTTTATGTCACGATATCGCGACATTTTCCATCACTCTGCTCCGTGGCCACCGCAAGTCACGAAAACGCGACATGTCGCGATATCGCGACAACTTTTCATTTTGATGCTCTCTCACCGCAACAAGTCGCGAAACTCCAACATGTCGCGATATCGTGACAGTTTGACCTCCTTGCTGCCTTTGACTGCTTTGACCATGAAAACGCGACAGGTCACGAAAATGCGACATGTCGCGATATCGTGACACTTTTATGCCTTAGCTCTTTTTTGGTACGGACGTCGTGAAAATGCGACAGGTCGTGATATCGCGACACCTTTGCTTTTTCACTTACAAACAAGGAGTGAGTATCTTTACAATCTGAGCATTCTTTTGCATGAACAACAACAACAAAAACAATGTGGCAAAAATGCCAACAATTTCCAAAAACACTCACTTCACATCCATCTATAATTTCACAACATTTGGAGTTTATTTGTTATAGGCGTGCTATGTATGCTCTTTTCTTGCCTATGGGGATTACATATTTTAGATCATATACACTTGCTACTTGATGTTTCTTGTTTCCTCGTGTGCAGATTTAGGTCAAAGGACACATTGGGAAGAAGCTTCGAACACAAATATCAACAATACAAGTAGTGAAAACTTTGGCTTGCCCACTTCGATTGTGGGTACGAGTAAAGACACTGGATGTGCACCCGAGTTACTTGATGGATTTTGATCCTTGGGAACCTAATTTGTAACAATTGTATCAGCTTTGAGACCTCAAGGGGACATCTATGTAACCTTGTATTGGATCCACCAGATTAATAAGAAATCAACTCTCTTTTGTTTTTTTTCTTGCTATTTTGTATGTCTTCCATTTTACTTGCATGCTTCCATTTGATTCTCATAGGCGATAGGAGATAGGTACATAAATTTTTCATCATATTTAGGTGCACCTTTTTTCTCTAATTTAGTGGTGATCATGGTGGGACCTAATCCCTTTTGCCTTGGGTGAATTTTTAACCTCATTTTCATCTTTTTTATGTTGCAGGTGCTAGTTGCTCTACACTAAAATGAACTCTGACCTGCTATTCGTGTCACCCTGGGATGGATGCAAATCTATACCACCCTAGGATGAATGCATACCTACTATTCATACCACCCTAGATTTAATAGAAACCAAAGATCTTTCAGAGCATAATTCTAGAGATAGCAATTCTTGGCAGTGATGAGGTAGGCATTTGCATATTTCATCTTTGTTTTGCACTTTTAGAAACTATTTTTATTTGGTTTTTGCTCGCATATTTTTCTTATTTAGGAATGTTAAAAATATTTTTCCTTTTTATTAAACACATAATAAAAAAAACATACAAAATGATAAAAATAAAAAGAAATCAAAGTAGGAATGCATCTCTTTGGATTGCTTGCTTGTAGCCTACCTAATGGGTAGGCTAACATTTAGGTTTTTTGCATTCCTAGATACAGTTGTGAGTTATTTTTACACTAAATTTATGAAATTAAAATATAATTTTTAGCATGCATTTAGTGAATGATTATCAAATACTTCTTTGTTTACTTTATTTGGATTAAAAATAACCACACACACACCATGATTCACTTAAACGCTAGTGAGGTGGATTTCATCACCATCCACTAGTAGAGTTCAATGAGGTGGATTTCATCTCCACCCATTGTCTCAAATACCATGAACCTTGTTATTTGCTAAGGCCAGTTCCAATATCCATCATAGCCCATGGATTATAGCATGTATCTCTCTTTGGAGAGGTATATCGTAGACTACGGGTGAACTAGGTGAGGAACTGGTAGGACTTGTGCTCCCTGGTCGTGTGTGGACTTCATTACCACACATTATAGGTGGGATAACATGACCTGGAGTTCATAGCTAGGTTGTTGAGCTACAAGTACATAGGTGAAATCTAATTAAACATAATATTATCATTCAATAAGATTTCAAACACGTGATACAAGGTCATTCTTTACAAACAACACATCTAAAACACACAAAATAGTTTAGGGATTCACATCTAAAACTTAAAAGAGATAATCATCAGTATTATTAAGTATTTCCTTTCTTGTTTGTTGTTTTATTAAGAATTTATAAAGAATATAATCATTATGGATTTTGTAGAGAGTTATGATGGTGTGCACCCGCAGCCAAGCCCAATCATAGGTGAAATCTATAGAGATTGGACTAGGAGACATGAGTCATCTTCGCTTTAGCTCCAAGGCCCTGGTCATATTGCCTTGGAAATCCTCTACTTAGCCCAACCCTAAGAAAGTGGGTCATGAGCCACACCTACGAAGGAGCCCTATCCGAGACACCCTGAGAGGTTATGTATATTACTTGGGAGAGTGTTCCTGGTATATAGACATGTCACATGCCTTCTTTGATGAAAGGCAATAGTGTGCTAAGGTGCTAGTAGACAGAGTGGTGTCATGCATACACATACCTATTAGGGCTAACATGCATATTCATAGGCTAGAGCATGACTTCACACACTAGGTAGAGAAAGTTGATATGACCTTGCCTATACATAACCTTGATAGGATATAGTAGCTTAGGCAACCTAATAGGTATGATACTCACCGCTCAGGGTGAGCCAAATCTACCCTGCCATTCCTTATCCATGAATGAAGGCACGAGGAAATACCATATTTTCTTTAGGAGCAGTATTTCATGCATGCACGATGTGCCTCTGCACCCACTGTGTACAATGAACATATGCTCTAGACTGAAACTTAAGTCAATGCGATGGACCTCGATCGACGAAAGCATGTGATGGATATCACAAATTATCTTGATCGATTTTAGTCTCAATATGAGACTCCTAAGCATCCTAGGCCCCGCATAGTGGAGCAAATCAATAAATTAGTTGCAAGATATGCATAATTTCAAGCTTAGTTAAAGCAACTTTAGTGAGATAAAGAATAACTAGACCACTTGCATCATCTTACGAAATAAAGAATTGAACGATAGACCAATGAGCTATTCTAAAAGACTCTACAAGAGAGGGTTCCCACCCCTAAGACACATAGGTAGGATGTCCACCTGAGGAAACCTGCACTCATTTAAGAGAGGTCTCTGAGACCTTATTCAACGTTACCTCTATGACCTCTTAGGCTAGACATAGGGTGCCCACAACGGGTAGATACCCCTCTTTATATATTGTCTCAAGAGACATCTTATGGGGCCTACAATGAGCATGATCTAGAGATAGAGTATTTGGAGATGCCATACCAAGGTAGGGAGGGTGATAGGCCTCTGACCCATAATAGGTTGGAGGATCCTAGACCTCCATCGTAGGATAGAAGCAAGGACAAGGAGATTAAATCCTCAAACGCATATCGAGCATTGCTAGAGCACCTAGAGTCAATAGAGAACAAGAATTCTAGGTTTGGATCTCAAAATCTCACTTTGCACTAGTTGCATATTCATCCCCTTCATCCTTCAGTTCCTACCCCTCATTATATAGAACAATTTAAGTTACCTCAGTTGGCTACCTTTAAGGGAGAGGAAGATGCGTAGGAACATGTCACCAAATTCCTAGGCTAATGCTTTGGCATTCAGGATAATGATGCTTTGATTTTTTGTATATTCATGACTACCTTCTCTGTCCCTACCTTAGAGTGGTTTATCCAACTCCCCAAGCATAGCATCCACACATTGGACCAACTTTTAGATGCATTCCTAGAGCGCTTCACCTCTAATACCAAGAGGAAGGCAATGTTGGCTGATCTCGTTGGGTTGAAATAGTATGACGATGAGTCAATATAAAATTATGGTAATAGGTGACTATTGGTCACAAATCCACCTATTCATATAAAATGTGCCCTAGACCCGGCCAACGAGGAAAGGCCTAGAGAAATAGAAGTCTCTCGGGCCAATATCCAGAGAGGGCTGGCTCCCAAACTAATCTAAACTAGTTTCAAGGTTCAAGGTTAGAAATAATAGAAAGAGATGGAAATATAGCCGAAGTCAACAGTTGATAGGGATAACAACCTCAAATAGCAAATAAACTCAAACTAAATCTTGAAGATAAGCAACAACTGATTCTTAGAATGCACATACAGAAATTGGATCAAACATTGACCATAATTTTGCCTTCAATTATACTTCAAATGTTCAAATGAAAACATAGCTAAATTTAGAACATCAGAATTCAACTTATATTTAAGCACTTAACTAAGTAGAAGTGAATTACACATAAAGCATCACATGAACATTAGTTTGGATCACCAACTCAAAAGACTCTAAGAACAGAGCAAAATGCATCTAGGATTTTTGCTTCAATTTTTGCAAAAAGGTCCTCCTCTTTTCTTGAGATGTACATTAGTATTTATAGAGGTCTTCTCTCTTCATTTTGAATTGCAGCATTTAAAAAATAAAACAAATTTTGAAGAGGATATCCACAAAATATGCACTTGAAAAGAGCAACAATCCCCCTAAATCTGCCTTGGAGAAATCACATTCCCTACTTTTATGGATCAAAACTGAAAATCGAACAAAAACAAGGGACCGCATTTCTTCATTAAATGACTGTTCTTGGGGCATGCTTGAAGTGTTAGGAGATGAACAAGATATTTTAATACCAGAGGCATCTTTAATTTTGGTGGCTTTGAGAACAAACTAATTTAACATGTTCTCCCATCTTACGCACATATGTAAGCAGTGAAACATTTAATTTTGGAGCCTCTTTGATCTTGATCTCAAAACAAATTGGAGAGCTTTTAAAACATTACTTCGTTTGATCCTCATTTTCCTATTCTACTTACGTTCTCTTATGCAATATGAAGAAAAATGCAGACATAACTTTATTGGGCCTTTGTTGTCACTTTTGTCACAAAAATACGTGTCACAAAATTGTGACATTTTTCCCTTGTTGCTACCAGTCGCGAAAATGTGACATGTTGTGAAATGGCAACAATCTTCTCTCACTTTGCCCTTCCATCACCTTTAGTCACAAAAATGTGACATGTCATGAAATTGCGACATTTTCCTCTTGCTTGGCCTTCATTTGCTTTTAGTTGCAAAAACACGACAAGTCATGAAATCACATGTGAAATTGCGACATCCTCCTCCATTTGGCTTTGTCTCCACGACATGTTGTGAAATCATGACATCTTCCTCTGTTTGGATTTGTCTCCATGACATGTCATGAAATTGTGACATCTTCCTCCGTTTTGGTTCCTTCACTGCTCCTTGTCGCGAAAATGTGACAAGTCATGATTTTACGACATTTCGTACTTGGCGCTGTCCTTTCTGCTTTCTCTTTGTGAAAACACGACAAGTCGCAAAAATGTGACATGTCACGAAATCATGAAAATTTTCTCTTGCCTTGTACTTTTCTTGTTTCTCCTCGCAAAAACGTGACATGTCGTGATATCGTGACAATTTTCTCCTGCCTTATACTTTTTTGCTTTCTCCTCACGAAAACGTGACATGTCGCGATATCATGACAATTTTCTTCCACCTTGTACTTTTCTACTTTCTCCTCATGAAAACATGACATGTCACGATATCACGACAATTTTCTCCCACCTTGTACTTTTTTGCTTTCTCCTCATGAAAACGTGACATGTCATGATATCGCGACAATTTTTTGTCTTCTCCTTTGTTACCGCCTACTGCAAAAATGTGACATGTCGTGAAATCATGACATTTCGTACCATATTGCTCCTTCCTCACTTTCCTATCGTGAAAATGTGACAGGTCGTGATATCGTGACATGTCACGAAATCATGACATTTTTCCTTGGCGGTCCCCTTACCTGCTATATTACATGAAATCACGACATCCGCCTATCACTTTGCTTTCTTGCCACTATCTACCATGAAAATACGACATGTC
This sequence comes from Wollemia nobilis, assembly GCA_028583015.1. Lineage (NCBI taxonomy): Eukaryota > Viridiplantae > Streptophyta > Pinopsida > Araucariales > Araucariaceae > Wollemia > Wollemia nobilis. The sequence goes on along the minus strand of JAQPPZ010002974.1, from coordinate 521,648 downwards.
ACGATTTCACGACAACTTTGCCTTTACTGTTCCCTTTTGCTACCTTCTGGCGTGAAACTGCAACAGGTCATGAAAATGCGACATGTCGCAATTTCACAACATTTTCCTATGCTTAGCTCTTTTTTGCATCGAACGCCGTGAAATCGCAACAGGTCATGAAAATGCGACATGTCGTGATATCGTGACATTTTTCACTTACTTTGCTTAGGCACAAACCTTGTAGAGATTTTTGTTTTTACTAATTATCCCTTTCAAGGTTCTTGGAGGGACAAACAAAGGAGTGAGTATCTCTACAATTTGTTCATTATTTTGCATGAACAACAACAAAAAAAAAAACAAAAAATGTGGTAAAAATGCCAACATTCTTGGCAGCTCTCGGGGTATACAGTTTTGTTGTATGCATGAACCTTAGGCCTTTATTCATTGGGAAATAGAGTCAAGAAGCTGTAGGAGTAGAAGAAGTGAGTTCTGGTTGATGTTGGACGTGTCTGCGGTCTGCTACAACAAGCTCTTGCTAGCGTTCGATACTTAAAATAGGACTTTCAGCAGAAATTTGTGGAATAACAGAACTTCACTTATTTTTTTAACTACTACATTTTGCCTAGCTCGGTTGAGCTGGGTAATCACCAGGTGCTATGAACGGGTATCCATGGTAGTGGTGAGAAGCACCTAGGTTGTAAAAATGAGAATGAATGGGGTGATGACCGACAGATATGCAGGCCATGGAATAGGAATGGTGAATTATGGAATGGTGGAAGATGGAGGAGTAGAAGCGGTAGATACAGTAACTGAAGAGGGTGCTACTATGCTACCAACTTCTAGGTCTCCATGAAAATAGATAATGAAATGGAAGTAGATGGGATGGAGAAAGTGGTGGGAACTTTGGAGAAGTGCTCAAAAGACAAAGGATTGGAAGAAAGGAGAAGTGAAGAAACGGGAACATTAGAGAGGGGAGTAGAAACAACAGTAGTGGCTTGATTATGTATAGTGGAAGGAGTGGGAGAGGAAGTGAATGAAAATAAGGAAGTGCAAGAAAGAAGTAGATGGAAGCCACTACTTGCTAGGGAGGAAAAGAAAAAGAGAGATAAATAGACATACATGCGGGCTCATGTGCAAAAGGAGCCGAAGTTGATTTTTTTTTCTTCTTTTTTTTTCTATGTACAAGGTAACACTGTGCTTTCACATCATGAAATGTAGGCTTTCAAATGAAAGTCGTTCACTGAGATAGGAAGTGAATTACCTTCCAAGTCCTCAAGATAAAATGAATTTGCTGCACTTGTACTGGCAATATGGAATGGACCCTCCCACAGAGCGTCAAATTTCTTGTGCATCCCTAGCTTGGCCTTCTTTTCATTCCACTTTAAGACTAAATCACCCACTTTGAATGTGCGGTCAGTAGAACCTTTGTGAAACCATTTTGAAACCACCTATGAATGCTTAGCAAACTCATCATAGGCCAAAGAACATTGCTCTTCCAACTACAACAACTGAGCCAATCGTATGTTCATAGGATCCATATTTTCTTCATCGTCCGAGAATTCCTTCAATTACTACAAGGCAGGTAGTTCTAAATGAATAGACAATCTTACCTCTTTCTCATATACCAGGGCATATGGTGGTCTTGATAGACTTCTTGATAAAAATTCTATCTACCCATAAGGCCTGATTCAAGAAAAGGTGCCAAGATCTCTTATTATCCCCCAAGTATCTCTTTAAAATCCATAGTAAGTTCTTATTTTTAGATTATGCCAAGTCATTAGCCTGAGGGTAATAATTAGAGGATATCTTCAAAAAAATACCGTACTTGTTTGCAAATTCTCCTAGCTTGGATCCAATGAATGGAGTTTCGTTGTCTGTGATAATGGCGTTAGGAATGCCAAAATGCATGATCAGTTCTTCAATGAAAGTGATTACCACATCCTGATTTACAGTCTTGGTTGGAATGGCCTCAGACCATCTTGTAAAATGATCAGTAGCCATCAATATGTACTTGTGTCTGACTGAAGAGTTTGGATTAATGATCCCAATAAAGTCTAGCCCCCACTACTGAAAACATGCTTCTACTTGAATTGGATGTAGCGGCAATGGTGCATTTCTGATCCATCCCATATACCTTTGGCATTTATCGCAAGCTTGAGCAATCTTGAAAGTATCCATGAACAAAGTTGGTCAATAGTAACCAACCCGAATAATCTTTAAGGCCATAGACCTACCAGCGTAATGTCCTCTCGACATGCTAGAATGAAACTCCTCCAGGAATCTAGCTTTCTTGGGTTCCTTAACGCACCTTAGGAGAACTCCATCAATGTTTTTGAAGAACAATCCCTCAAGCAACAATACATACCTAAGAGCTTGTAGGCAAAACCTTCTCCGTTGCAAAGCATTTAATTGTGGGGGACATCTACCCATTGAAAAATACTCAACAAGGTTGTTTGCCCAATCTTGGCCTTGTGTTAAGATGTTCGCTAGATTCCTTTCTTCAGCAGGGCCGTTCACTTGATGATCAACTATCTCAGAGGCTGCAATTTTTGCTAATTGCTGGCATAAGGTCTTACCCCGCACCAACTTGGTTGGATCGATCTCAACATCAAACTCTTGAATTTTGATGATCCAACCGGCACACTTATCACCCATCTCGCCCTAAATGATGAAGTTCCTTACATTGGGGTGGATGACGTAAATGATCATCTTGCTATGAGATACAAAGTGCTTGAACTTTTTGAGAGACTTCATGATAGCATAGACCTACTTCTCAATGAAATTGTATCTCTCCTCATGGGGTAAGATAACCTGGATAAGGAAAACAATGGTTCTTTCATCCCCATCATCTCCTTTCTATGTAAGCACTGCAGCATAGCTTTCGTCCTCCCCAACTATGTACAGAATGAAGTCCTTAGAATAATCTGGATTGATCAACCTAGGGTCTTGTGCAATTTTATATTTAATCTCCTGAAATGCATCTTTCCTCTGAGTTGTCCACTTGAACTCTGCATATTTCTTTAATATCTCAGTCATGGGATTGACTACTCGGGAAAAGTCAAAAATAAATTTTTTGACAAAATTGATTTTCCCAAAGAAAGATTGCAACTCTTTCTTATTGGAAGGGTGTGATAGTTTCTTCAAAGCTTCAGCTCTCGATGGATCAATTTCCAAACCATTCTCTTAGATGATATGTCCTAAGAGCTTACCTTCCTTTACTACAAAAATGGACTTCTTTGGGTTGATGGAAATGCCAAACTCCTGATATTTCTCAAATATCTGCCTCAAATGAGAACAATGTTCTTCTCATTTGTGTGAAAAGATAGTCATATCATCGAGATAGATGACAATAATCTTATTTAAAAGCTACCCAAATGCGATGTCCATGGCCATTTGAAACGTAGCCCCAGCATTGGACAATCCAAAGGGCATGCGCTGATAGGCAAAGGTTCCCCACTTTGTTGTGAATGCGGTTTTGTGTTGATCCTCATCTCTGACCCAAATTTGATTGTATCTAGAGAATCCATCTAGCAATGAAAAGCGCTAAGCCCTAGCAACAACATGAAGGATCTGATCAATGTGAGGCAATGGGTAGTAATCCTTCAAGGATGCTCAATTCAAGTTTTGAAAATCCACACACAGCTATATATCTCCATTTTTCTTATGGACCAGAACCAAATTAGCAACCCAAGTCGAGTGCTTAATCGGATATAAAATATTTTCCTGCAACATCTTCACAAGTTTGGCCTTCATGAGGGCTTCAATATTTGGGTTCATTGGTCTCTGCTTCTTCCTGAAGGGTTTGACTCCTTCCAGTTCGATAGTGTTTTGAATGATCTCTTTATCATATCTCCTTAGATCCTCGTAGCTCCAAGCCATGATGTTAGAGAACTCTTGATAAAATTATCTGAACTCTTGCAATTCAACGGGAGTAGAATCAGTCCCAATTTTGATGACCTTATCAGCCTCCAATTGAAGTTCCATGTACTCTTTCTCGTTGACCTCGATCCAATGCTTCTTGGACTGATCATTCTGATCAAATAATATTTCTAGAGTAATGAGGCCTTTAGGAATGTGGTTATTCTACAATTGAATCAGGCCTAGAGTTTCTTCACGCTCCAAGGTCCTTCCCTTGATGGTGGTAGCTTATTGAACCAAAAAGTTAACAATTTGCTCATCGCTATCGAATAATTGCCAAAATGTGTCCTTGTTTGGGACAGATGGCCTATACACCATTCTCACTATTTTTGACCTTCTCACCACCTTCTTGATTGGTGAAAAATTTTCTCCCAAGGAAGCCAGTAGTTTAGCATGTCTATTTTGTTCTCGTGGAATGAAACACATGCTGATAGTAGAGAACGATTCGAACAGGTCCCAGACCTTGTTGCGATAGTTCTTGAGATAGTGGTGCTTGGACACACACTTATTGGTCACCTGATTGACAATCAGCTCAGAGTTACCAAATATTTGCAACTGTCGTGCTCCATGTTTCTCAACCTTCTTGAGGCCTAGGCATAAAGCCTCATATTCTGCTACATTATTCGTGTAGCTCCAAGTCAAACGATATGAATAGGATCATTTAATCCTAGAAGGTAATACTAAAACAATCCTAGCTCCACCACCATTTCTACATCATGCTCCATCGAAATAGAGCTTCCAGAGCTAATATTGACTTTCATCATTCTTTTCTTTAGCCTTTTCAGGCTTAAAAATGGAGTAACACCCCAAGTCAGTTTCCATCATGGCATTGAAATTGGCCATGGAAAATTCATTTTCTAGGTGAAGCTCTTCCAAAGCTTCTTCCATTAAGTCAAGCTCACCAAATTCTTCAGACATCATGTGCATCAAATTTTATAACATGTCCATTTCATCTATTCTCTCCACATGAAATGTGGAAGGCTTCTCATTGAAAATTTTCACCTTGTTACCTTTATGGATCACCTCCAAATGATCCCCGAGTTTAGCCATGAACTCTCAAGAGAGACACATACCAAAACATGGCTCTAGGTCCACTACTATGATCTCCTGGATCATAGTAATCTGAGGCATGGCGTGTAGGGAGATAGGAACATCCTTAATTACGTCCACCATCTTTACTGAGGTACCATCTAGCTACAAAACTCCCATGCTAGTCCTTGTATATTCCATGCCTATGACATCACATATTGCCTTAGGCATGATAGTAGTAGCTGCTCTTGAGTCAATGAGGCAATTATGCACCACATGTCCCTCCATTCTCAATGAAATATAAAAATGTGGTGGTCTATTTTTTTCAGTGACTGAAGAGGTTAGAGTTTGAGCCATAACTACCTGGGCTGGAGCCTTCCCCTTACTTTTTGTGGTCTTCAGGGATTCTTGTAAGAGATTCACCTATCCAGGTAGCTGTAAGGTGTCATACAGACTTACCTTGGTTGGATCCTTTTGAGTTCTTCGATGATGTTGTACTCCATCAAAATCGGTTCTTTTCCTCCACTAGCAGATTCAAATCTACTTCTATATTGTTGGGTGGCATCCACTCACTGTCATTTAGTCAATTATGGATACCACAATGTCTCTCTAGCTTGTTCCTTCATTTCTGCTTGCGGCTAGGAGGTAGAAACTTTAGCGTGCAACCTCTCTTTTGCTTGTGGTGGAAGCAAATCCTTCGACAAAATAGGTGGGTCTTGTTGAGGAGCTAGAGGATCATGAGTCTTTACAGGTATTTGTTTCTTTATTACTTGTACAGGAGGCACTTTCAATAGCTCCATCTTAGCTAGATCTACCATCATTGATTTATTGTCATTGCGCATCAATACTGCCATGTATTCCTTAGGAGACATCATAGAATTATGATCCACATCTTGAATCATGTTTACACGGCTCCTTGTAAGAACTTGTAGATAATTTTTTTGGACCATGTAACTGGACTCATCATGTGGGTCATTGCATGAAGAACACTAGTAAGATGACTCATGTGAAACTTCATAGGGGCCAGCATCTTCACTTACCAGGATCATTGAGTTCCTCTCAGGTACTTTCTCTATAACCTTGCTAGGAGAAACTTGCTCTCTAGTCACCGTCGAAATAAATATTCATGGCTGATAGTTCCTTTCCGCCTCTCTCCACTCCATAGATGTCATCTTGTTAGTGATGGATCTCATGGCTGACTGAATTTCTTGCAAAACATCCAATTGATGATCTAGGCTTGAGGACACAAGCGGTGCCGATAGAGGTAATGGAGCTGGTGGAGAAGGTAATGTAGGAATTGGAAGTGGAGAGGTTAACTGTGGAATGGGACTCATAGGTATCAAAGTATTGGGATGATTCCATGAAGATGAAGGGTACATGGATGGAGCAGTGTAAGATGTGGAGGCTGCACCTATAGGCTGGTATTGCGAAAGCTCAAGAAAAATGGGCATAGTCATTTTTGGAGGCAATTTCCCAATGGAAATCAGATCGGCCTCAGTATTTTGTGCCTGGGAATTTAGTGTAGGAAAGGTTTGAATGTTGGACATCCCAAAGTTCATAATAATATCTGAGTGAAAATCCCTAAGATAGTAAAATACCGCTTGGTCATCAGTAGGGCGGAGACCATTAGGAACTCTCTGCCAAGTTTGGGCAAACCTAATGTTGAAATCCACTATCTCCTCTGAGGATGCCTCTTGATATTAGTAAATTGATGCAACAAATAAAATGGGTTCGCTTGCTCATTGAATCCTTGGATCATCATCTCTGCTAATTGATCCCATGAATTTATGGAGTTGGGAGACAAGGATCTATACCAAAGATAATAACTTACCGCGGAGTGATAGCACAAGCAATTTTATCATGACATATTCATCTGTGATATTATGAATTGTAGCCAAGGATGCCACATCTAACACATGCTCATACATGGTCTTTCCAGTCCCATTGTATGTAGGCAAAGCCTTTAATGCTGTAGTAGGAACTGGATTTTGAAAAGGCAGGTCCAACGCTCCCGAATGGTTCCAAGTAGGAAATTGACATGGAGGAGGTTGTTGACCAACCATTTACACTACTAGATTTGAATGTACTAGCAAGCTTGTAGCAGTACTGGGAGGATTCAGAGATGGCACAAAATGACCTGCCACCTACGAAGAGATAGCAAATGACGGGTTCACAGGACTTACCAATCTTAAGCGCTCCCTCCAGTTCTGAACATCAATATCAAAGAATTCAACTAGGTCTTCTGATTCTTTGGCATTTGATCTCATGATCATGAAACAAAAATTTTCACCAGCTTCACGATTGGAGATTTCTAGGTACTATACAGTCACCCTCAACAGAGTCACCAGATGAACTTACAATCTTCACTTTGAGGTCAAGACAGTTCATCAAAATATTGATTCCTTTGGGTGTAAAAATATGGGACTTGTGAGTCCCATCGGGCATGCCAAAAACTGTTGGTCATGAATCCGCCTAGTCATATAAAATATGCCCTAAACCCATCCAATATTGAAAGGCCGAGAGAAAGAGAAGTCTCCCGAGCAAATCTCCAGAGAGGGCTGGCTCCCAAACTAATCTAAACTGGTTTCAAGGTTCAGGGTTAGAAATAATAGAAAGAGATGGAAATATAGGCGAAGCCAATAGTTGATAGGGAGAACAACTTCAGATAGCAAATAACCTCAAACTAAATCTCAAAGATAAGGAGCAACTGATTCTTAGAATACACATACAGAAATTGGATCAAACATTGACCATAAGTTTACCTTCAATTATACTTCAAATGTTCAAATGAAAACATAGCCAAATTTAGAACAACAAAATTCAACTTATATTTAAGCACTTAAATAAGCAGAAGTGAATTACACAGAAAGCATCACATGAACATCAGTTTGGATCACCAACTCAAAAGACTCTAAGAACAGACCAAAATGCATCTAGGATTTCTACTTTAATTTTTGCAAAAATGTCCTTCCTTTTTCTTGAGATGTACATTAGTATTTATAGAGGTCTTCCCTATTCCTTTCGAATCGTAGCATTTAAAACATAAAATAGATTTTGAAGAGGAGATCCACAAAATATGCACTTGAAAAGAGAAACAATCCCCCTAAATCTACCTCGGAGAAATCACATTCCCTGCTTTTATGGATCAAAACTAAAAATCGAACAGAAACAAGGGACCACATTTCTTCATTAAATGACTATTCTCGGGGCATGCTTGAAGTTTTAGGAGATCACGAACAAGATATTTTAATATCGAAGGCATCTTTAATTTTGGTGGCTTCAAGAACAAACTGATTTAACATGTTCTCCCATCTTGCACACATAGGTAAGCAGCAAAACATTTAATTTTGGAGCCTCTTTGACCTTGATCTCAAAACCAATTGGAGATCTTTTAAAACATTACTTCATTCGATCCTCATTTTTCTTTTGTCCTTACATTATCCTATGCAATATGAAGAAAAGTACGAACATAACTTTATTGGGCCTTTGTTGTCACTTTTGTCGTGAAAATACGATGTGTCGTGAAATCATGACATTTTTTTCCTTGCTGCTTTCTCTTGTTGCTACCAATTGCAAAAATGTGACATGTCAAGAAATTACGACAATCTTCTCTTGCTTTGCCCTTCCATCACCTTTAGTCGTGAAAACATGACATGTCACGATTTTCCTCTTGCTTGGCCTTCATCTGCTTTTAGTTGTGAAAACGTGACAAGTCACGAAATTGCGACATGTTGCAAAATCATGACATCTTCCTCCATTTTGATTCTTTCACTGCTCCTTGTCACGAAAATGTGACAAGTCATGATTTCATGACATTTCATACTTGGTGCTGCCCTTTCCACTTTCTCTCTATGAAAATGCGATAAGTCGTGAAAATGTGACATGTCGCGAAATCGCAACAATTTTCTCTTGCCTTGTACTTTTCTTGTTTCTCCTCACAAAAATGTGACATGTTGCGATATCATGACAATTTTCTCCCACCTTGTACTTTTCTACTTTCTCCTCGTGAAAATGTGACATGTCGCGATATCGCAACAATTTTTTGTCTTCTCCTTTGTTACCGCCTGTTGCTATGAAAATGCGACATGTCACGAAATCGTGACATTCCGTACCATCTTGCTCCTTCCTCGCTTTCTTGCCATGAAAATGTAATAGGTCGTGATATCGGGACATGTCACGAAATTGTGAAATTTTTCCTTGGCATTCCCCTTTGCTGCTGTATTGCATGAAATCATGACATCCGCCTATCACTTTGCTTTCTTGCTACTGTCTGCCATGAAAATGCAACATGTCATGATTTCATGACAACTTTGCCTTTACTGTTCCCTTTTGCTGCCTTCTAGCATGAAACTGCAACAGGTCATGAAAATGCGACATGTCGTGATTTCGTGATATTTTCTGTGCTTAGCTCTTTTTTGCATCGGACACCACAAAACCGCAATAGGTCACAAAAATGTGACATGTCGCGATATCGCGACATTTTTCACTTACTTTGCTTTGGCACAAAACTTGTAGAGATTTTTGTTTTTACTAATTATCCCTTTCAAGGTGCTTGGAGGGACAAAAAAAGGAGTGAGTATCTCTACAATTTGTGCATTATTTTGCATGAACAACAACAACAAAAAAAACAAAAAATGTGGCAAAAATTCCAACAGTGATGAGCCTTGCTCGCCAAGTTGCCTTATCTACTCCCCATGTTAGATTTGACTCAAATGTTTTACAAGAGCTACCTAAAGCCCATATCCTTGTTGTTGCAACTGCAATAGTATCCCACTCTTGAGGATGCCCTAGCATAGGCTAGGATCATTGAGGACATCAATATTCAAGAGGGGAAAATTGTGAAGCCTCTCAAGAAGGAGTGGAACAAGAATTCTAAGAACACTCCAACTTAGCCTAATCCAATAGTAGTGAATTAGGTTACCATTAGTGTCCTAGGGCTGGTGCAAGTGGTGTTGCCTCAAAAGCCTAATTATCATGCCACACCTAGGAACTATGCTAAGGACAACCAGAATAGTCAAGGGTAAAATCAATAGTGTCACCCCAAGTGATAGTTCACACCCATTGTAGAGTCTATGGAATCATTGCTTGAGTACCTCTTAGCAGCTAATTCAATCAATCTGCCTAATATTTGACCTATCTACCCAAATGCACCCAGGACCAAAGGATACAAAGAAGACATAAATTGCAAAATTCATAGGCAAAACGGGCATGACATGCAAATGTACTATAATTTTAAACACTTGGTGCAAGACATGATCGATAGGAACACCATTCAAGTAGAAAACCCTATCAAACCAAACAACCAATAGATGGAGGTCTTCAGAGACCCCTTGCTTGTCCATGCAGAGTAGGCCAATCTAGTGCCCCAGGTGAATGAGGTTCACCATGCCCCCCTAAGCAGGGGTATGTTTGCATGATCATCATTATGATGAGAAATAGGTGGTACTAAAGTCCAGCAACACCCCCTATAGCTTAGAGTGATATTCCTTCAATGTCACAACCTTTATCACCTCCTATAATGAGCCTCCCACCCAGGCCTGTGGTCACCATTAAGAGCAAGCTCTCTTAGAGCTTAAGAATAATTTTTACCCGAATCTCCATCTATGAGCTCATTCCAAAATTACCACCTCACAGGGAAGCCTTAATGGAGATCCTTAAGGCAATAGAGCTTTATCCCTAGGAGTCTAACTCCTTCAAAAAATTTGTAGGGTATGTGAGTCAATGCATGGAACTGATGATTACCTTTCGAGAAGATGAACTTAAATTTATTACGAATGATATTGTAGATCCTCCCTTGCAAATCATCGCGTGTGTAAATGGAACACCATACAAGAGAGTGTTGATAGACACTGGATATTCTAGCAACATCATCACTACAGCAAATCTCAAGCATTTGAAGCTCCCAACATCCCATATTGTAGCATATACCTACACCCTCTGAGCGTTCAATGATGCCATATGTTTGATGGTTGGTACAATAATCCTACCTATTCAGGTAGGGCAAAAGACCATCTCGATGTTGTGCCACATCCTAGAGGGTGGGATGAATTACAATATCCTATTAGGAAGACCATGGATCAAGGATATGAAATGTGTCCCTTCCATCACTCACCAGTGCCTCAAGTACATTCATGAAGGGTAAGTTCATATCGTCCGTACAAACCTAAAGCCTTTCAAGTACTGCAATATTGTGCAACATCTCCCTGAGTCAACCTTGCCCTCAAACCATCTAGATTTCCAACCGAATAAATCCGACCAAGGTTCAACTTCGTCACTATCGCATGTTGTGCCATCCTCATCAGTGGCACCCCCTAAGATACCCATTGCGCATGTGTATCCTTTGCTTAGGAACCTGGAGAAGTGGTATGTTGATGAGGTCCAACCAACCATATCCACCATCTCCATAGAGGAGATCCCTAGCCAAGATGATGAGGAGCTATCGCATGAGGCAAAAAATGAATCAAATCAGGTCTCACTCTCATCCCTTTTCTATCCATAGCCTTGGGTCACAGTGCACCTAGTGTCCACCATATTAGGGGAGTACATGGTTAGGAATGTTACAAATACTCCTATAGAGTAGGTGTAGTACATGGGTCGACCTCATATTCCCATAAACATGATCGTGCGTCTTGGAATCCCCCCTAATCAAATGAATTTCATATATGGAGGTCTTTATTATGGCATCAAATCCTATCAGAAGTAAGAGGAATATGAAGATCCCTTCAAAGAAGACATTAGTTACTTGTCTAACCCTAACTTCACCTTAAAGTACCTTGACCTATGCAATTGACATGGTTATAGGTTAGTCTTGTATGAGCAAGGAACCATAATCCCTTACCAAATGTAGTATCAAATTCCTTATGACAAATCTGGTTTGGGGCATAACACGTCTTTGTCCCTTGACATCCTTGCAGATAATTTGGAGTGCATGATGCTAAAATTTTGGGATGAGCTGGCACAAGATCCATTTGACAACCCTAATTACATCTACTCATTGGGGTATTACTTCCCTATGTCTTTAGGAGATGATGAAAAACCTCATTATTATATTGGATCTTATGAGAGAGGTGAAGGTTTGCATACACTTCCCCATGATAGTGATGAAGAATATCAGAGGCCCTAGTATGAGTGGACCATCGATGATGAGTCAGATTATGGGTAGCACCCATTGAATCTGGTAGTTCAAATGGGGAAGGCCCACGTGTCGTATCTATGGATGATGAAGATGAGTTCTATCTAAGAATGTTCCCATTACACCATCCCATCTAGTGATAAATTCTACCGTTAGAAGATCAAGTTCATCTATAACCACACCGACCACCTTTAGTCATGCTGCTTCTGCCACAACCACCTCTAAAAGTCGAGAGACATCCCAATGTCCATGAACACCACTAGCCATATAGGAGGAATTATTCATCCATAAATATGATTTCCATATATCTTTTCTAGCCATTGTGAGATCCGAGTAACCCATTGAAGTCGTTGTACCTCAAATTGGGGGTAATTGGCTTTGATCAAGGAGATTCACCCCCATCACCCTCTGATTACTAGCCTTGTGATGAGTTGTAACATCCATTTGTTTTCTTTCCAAGGCCAACTCATGATTTCTTCCATGCCGAGGAGGAACCCAAGATTCCCATTGATGATCTAAATCTAGCTTATGATATCCACTTGATACCTAATCCTCACCAATTGGAGGAAGGATCACATATGTCAATCGAGCCTATGATTGATGTACATATCAACTCAGATCCTAAGAACCCATAGTATATAGATCTAGGGGAAATCCTATCCCCTTAAGAGCAATCCAATTACATGGCCCTTATCAAGTAGAAGAAAGCAACTTTTGCATGGTCTCACGAAGATATGCAAGGACTAGATCCACATCCAATCATACCTCTAAACCCCTCTCCACATCAGTTAGGGGAGGGGTTGCATGTGTCATCACCTGATCCCCATATCCCACCATCACCTAACCAACTCACATAGTGTATCGAGGATAGGATAAGGAACATGGAGTCACACATGAGCCAACATAGTTACACATTATTGAAAATCCTAGATAATCTCTCGAGAATCAAATCATGGTTGCACCATCTGAATCAGTAGCCTTCCAATCCTCGAAACCAAACCCATCCAGCCATGGTAAACCTACAACAGAACCCAAGGTCGTGACACCTAGGTCACCACTCACAGAGAGTGTATACTCGATTATGAGAGCCCTTAACTTTAATTTTTAATTGATTGTATGAAGAACAAGTAATTACGCTTCCTCTGATCCACCCTTTGAACCCTAATAAGATTAGACCAAAGCTGCATCATAAGGAAAACACATATTATGTCTACCATCGATAAATAGGTCATGATATCCAGGCATGTTACATATTTCAAGATATATTTTAGGTCTTAATCTAAGTGCAAGGACTTCATATAGGAGTCTAGGGATATGATTGACCAAACCACTTGGTCAAAACACCTCAAAATGCTCCAAGCATATTTATACATCGATTGGTCAACCATTAACATCCCTAGGTGATCTATGATCATCTAGGTAACCTCAAAATTCTCCAAAGGGTATTTATATACTATTTGGTCAACCAGTAACACCTCTAGGTTGTCTAAGACCATCTAGGTAACCCTAAAATGCTCTAAGGGTATTTATATATTTTTTGATCAACCAGTAACACCCCTAGGCTATCTATGACCATGTAGGTAACCCTAAAATGCTCTAAGGGTATTTATATATCATTTGGTCAACCAGTAACATCCCTAGGCGGTCTATGACCATCTAGGCAACCCTAAAATTCTCCAAGGGTATTTATATACCATTTGGTCAACCCGAAACACCCCTAGGTGGTCTATGACTATCTAGGTCACCCCAATAAGCACCTAGCAAACCCATTGGTCACATGTATATATCAATCAAAAATTCAAAAACATCATCAAAATATCAAAAATACAAAAATATTGCATTGCATTGCATTTCAAAAAACATCATCAAAATATCAAAAATACAAAAATATTGCATCGCATTGCATTTCAAAAAGAATCATCAAAATATCAAAAATACAAAAATATTGCATCGCATCGCATTTCAAAAGGCATCATCAAAATATCAAAAATACAAAAATATTGCATCACATTGCATTTCAAAAGCATCATTAAAATATCAAAAATACAAAAATATTACATTTCATTACATTGCATACCATCACATCGTACAATCATTTGCATTTAGGCATACTCATCATTGCACTTTGCATTTTAGAGTTGCTCATACATGTCTAGCACTAAGACTGTACACTAGTCATCATTAAAAATCAATATTGTTCAAGTTATCATCTATATAACTCAATATTTCACTTATCATTTCCACCTATATTCCCACTTTACATATTTGTGTCCATTCCCTTCACCTAGTCATTTGTTCTAGAATATTATTAGGGTTTTCGGTCACTCAGCCATCTCTAGTTTTCTTTTTAGATTTTGTAGAAAGCTATCTTGATTTTTAGGAGGTAGAGTCTTTCTTAGATTATGCATTGCATATATCAGATCCCAACACATTTACACATTAATAAATCTAAGTTTTGCACAAGAAAAGATGAAATTATGAAGTGGTCTAGGTTACCTTAAGCGAAATGGTTATCCTTCTCATCCCCCTATGCGAATGGTTTAAGAATGCTGAGAATAGGCAATAGTGCTTTTTTGTTTTAGAATAGTGCTTTCTAGGAGTAGAAATACTACCACCCAGAATTAACCACCTCAAGAGGAGGTGGGGGAGGGGCTAAGCTGAGAGGCTCATTCTTAGCCCCAATCCCCAAAGTTGACCCTTTTCCATTGATGTAAAATGGAGAGATATTTGAGTAAGGGGGAGAGATTTGGTATTTGAGTAAAAAGGAAATAGCATTGAGTAAGGGGGAGCAATGTCCCATGGGGAGAAAAACAAAAGAAAAGCCAAGTTTTTGGTAAAAATAATTTGGGTTGCCATCAATGACAAAGGGGGAGATTGTTGGACATTTTGAGCCATTAAATCAAGTTGTCATTGATGTCAAGGAATTGATCAAGAAACAAGTTGTCATTAATGTCCAAGAAAAAGCCACCTATGATGTCAAAGGTCAAGAGGAATAATGCAGAGGTTAAAGGTAAGGTTAAAGGCAAAAGGGCTCCATAATATTTTTAATATTATGTGGAAGCATAAGTTAAAAGTTTTTTCATAAAAAACCAAGAAATTTTATTGCAAACCTAAATGAAGGTTTAATATTTATTTGATAAAATATTTAAATTCAAAATGAAATTAAATTTTATAAATAAATATTATTTATACCAAGTTGCACAATGAAAGGTGGTCTTAATAAAACCAAAGGGTTTTAAAGAAGTAATTTATAAAATTTAAATTCAAATGAATTTAAATATTTTATAAATTAATAAGTTCAAAAGCAATTAACAAGTGTCGACGTCTAATACATTGGAGGAAATTTTAGCGTAGACATTTTGCATGGAGGGAAATAAATATAAATACCAATGCCTAGAAGGTATTAAACCTTATCCTTTTTCTTGATTAATGTATGCGTGCAATTGTGTTGACTTGTGTGGAATAAGAGAAGTGATTAATGTGTTTTAGAGCTAGCGAATAAAGTTTAAAAGAAACAACATGAATTTTCCAAGCACCAACTAGGCAACATGGCCTAGTGGCAAGAGGACATCGGTTAGAGTGTTGGGCATGAGGAGACCTATGTTAAAAACATGGTGGAAGTGTTTTGGTGGTTGCATTGGTGATTGGAAGTGCTAAGGAAAAGGTACACGATTTTTATGCTAAGCAAGGTGGGGAGCTTTTTGTGCACATGATGCTCTTTTCTCTCCATGTAAGCGCCTAGCTTGTGCGATGGTTGGAGCCATGGCTAGGGCACCGGTTGAGGGAATACCATGAGTTCGAATCCCTTCTAAGACAAGGCAAAGGTAATAATTTTTGTGTAATATTTTATGTTCCTAAAGTTTGACATGAGGTCTTAGGGAGATAAAAGGGTTGCTTAAAGTTTTTATTTTTATTATTATTTTTGACATATTGGAGGAATAAGGAGTTAGATTTATTTTGAATAAAGTTTTTTGTCACATTGATTTGTTGAGGATTTAAAGGATAAAAGAGATTTCTTGCATAGAGTTATTTTTGAGAAAAAATATTGCATTAACATTATTATTGTCATTAATATTATTTTATTGGGAGATTATAAGGTGTATTTGGTGAATTAATTTTTGTAAATGTTTATGAATGTTTTCTTAAATATGGAGTGATAAGGTGTATGTGTATTTTGATATTTACATTGTATCTTTGAGGGAGTTTATCATATTATAACATCTTGAGCTTGGAAAAGAAGTGTTTGCGGTTGTGGTAGATTTATGAAATCCCTTCATCATAAGGAAAAAGGTATGAGCATATTATTTCATAGTTGATTTTATTGATTGGTTTTCTAGAAAATAAGTTTGGAGTGAAAAAGACTTGATTAGGGTTTCGTATTGAGTGTGTTGAGTTAATTCTTAAAGGTTTTTTGGAATGAGGAATTTTTTTATAAGCATTTTTGTTAAAGCCATTGGTTGTGTGAAGAAATCGAATTAGGTTTTAATTATCATTGCTATGTTTTATAAGCATTATTGTTGAAGTGAGTTGTTGAGAAAAGAACTTGAACTAGGGTTTAAAAATAACATGAGTATCATTGTTATGTGAGAGTTGTATTATAAGTATTGTTATTGAAGTGAGTTATTGAGTGAAGAAATTGAACTAGGATTTGCAAAGATCATGAGTATCACTGTTATGTGAGATATATTGTTGAGAATTGTTGAAAATATTTTGAGTTTTTGTTTATATACTTGGATTAGGGTTTGTGATAAATGGGTGTTTCAATGAGTGATTGGTTGAGTAGAGTTGGTTGAGCCTATTCAAGTGGATGTGTGAAGTGATTGTTCAAGTTCCATAAAACAAAGTATTATATATTCTAAATTGATTTGAGAAAGTGATTGAGTATTGTGATGAGTATAGAGCATATTGAGACTCTAACAATTCTCTTTATGTTTCTATGAGATTGGACAAGTTCTATGTGGACTTTTTGAGTGAATTTGAGCAAGTTATGTGTGGAATTGTTGAGAAAATTTTAGCATGTTCTATGTGGACTTGTTGATCATATTTGAGGATAGGTTTGGTGTAGTTCAAAGACAGATATTGAGAATATTTGTGCTAGATCGAAGGACTATGTTTAGTACAAATTTGAGATAGATCTAAGTGTAAGCTTTAGAGGTGATAGGGTATAGAGGATAATATTCTCCAATGGATAGAGGTCCATTAGCTAGGGCAGTGAGGATAGGTCTTATGATTGAGTATAGGAGTCTTCAGTGGATAGAGATCCATAATCCAGTGCAATGGAAGTAGTAGTCTTCTAGAGGATCACCAGCCTGAGCAAAGTATGAGTTCTCCTATGAATAGAGATCCACATACTTGATTTAGGGGATTGGTATATCCATTGGACATAGGTCCATAAATATTATAATAGGGAAAGGATTCCCAAGAGATTGATTGAGAAAATTTAGTGAAATATTTTCTCTATGGATGTAACCCACATTGGGTGAACCACATTAAAATTGGTGTCTCTATTGTGTGTGGTGATTTGTGCATTGCTTTGATTACTATTGTTGATATTTCTATCTATACATTGCATAATATTGATTTGAAAATAAAAGTAAAATGTGGTCTTATACTGTTCACCCCCCTCTCAGTATAAGCTTGTGTTCTTCAATTGGTATCAGAGCGGGTTCCTTCATAAGATTTTAAAAGATTGAAGGAAAAGCTAACAAGAACACAATGGATTCTAAGAATGTGTCCTCAGATAATTTAGTACTAGTATTTTATGTAAGTGACTATATATATTAGAGTATGAGAATGAAGATCTACCTGATGGCACTTGGAAATGAATTTTGGGAATCATTTTATTTTGGATAGGATCCATTAATTAATCCTCCTATAGATAAGGAAGGTAAGCTTATACAAAATTACAATTTAAAAGCAATGAATGCACTTTTGAGAGGTTTGCATAGAACAGAGTCTATGAAAGTTATGCATTGTCAAACTAAAAAAGAAATGTGGAATAAATTGAAAAATATATATGAAGGATATAAATGTTCCAAGAAAGCAAAGATGCAAAATATTAAAGGAAAATTTGAATAATTAAGAATAAAGGATGAGGAAAACATTAGTACTTATCTACTTTGAATTGATGAGGTGGTTAATGCTATGCAAGGACTTGGAATGAAGATTGATGAAACAGATGTTTGTGATAAAGTCTTAAGAAATCTTCCAAAAAGATTGAGTGAAAAGGTATCTACTATAAAAGTGTCAATGGATGGTGATAATTTTACAAGAGATATGTTACTTGGTATTCTTACAAAACATGATATAAGAACAAAAGAGGAACCAAATACTCAAAAAGAAGTAGCATTCAAAGCAATTAAGAATATAAAGGGTAAGAAGTCAAGATCAAACAATGAGTCATCTAGTGATGAAGAAGCTAATTATGGTAGAAGAGATAAGGATTATAGAAGATCTAGAGATCTAAAATCTATTAAATGTTTCAATTATGGAAATTATGGACATTTTTCAACATATTGTCAAGAATCTAAGAATAACAATGGTGAAGTAAAACAGGATCACAGGAACAGGGAATGAAAAAGATACATACACAAAAAGAAAAACAAGGATGGACAAAGTAGACAAGGAAAGAAGTTCTTTCAAAGGAAAAAGAGGAGCTACTATGCAGATAAGGCAATTAAGTACTCAAGTGATAGTGATGCTAGTTTTTCATATAATTATAGATATGAAGTCCTATTTATGATTGAAGAAAAAGAACAAGTTAAGAAAAGGACTCCAATAATTCTCAAGTGTTTTAGATGTGGTAACTTTGGACATCTTGAAGATGATTGTACAAGGGATGGTTATAGTTTCAATGATGATGAATATGAATATACACTTGAAGGACCAGATGAAAACCTTCTAATGCAATTAGAAGAAGTAGGTGATCCTATAGAAGACAAGCCAATAGAAAACAAATATGTGGACAAAGGTAAACAAATAAAGGAATACTCAGATAAATATGGATATGATATTAAGGTATAACTTATTTATGCTCTTGAAATGGTAAATAAGGTAAGAGAGCAACACTCTAAACATGAAATTCAGTTCCAAGAATGTGATGAAGAGAGAAGATTGCTTATAGAGGATTTAGAAAAATCAAAGGCTAAGGAAAAAAGGTTCAAGGATAAGTTAGAAGCAAAGATCTTAAAATGTGAAAATTTAGCATAAGAAGTGGCTCTACTAAGAGAATATTTGGAATACTCCAAGGTCGAGCTAAAATGATTCAAAATTAGCTCAAAGAACTTGGATAATTTCATCAATATACAAAAGCCTACATCAAGAAAAATAGGTCTTGGATTTGAACATTCAAAAGAAATGGGAAGGAGAGTCATCCTCAAGTTTTGGAGGAGAAGAAACTTCAGATGAAGATACTTCAGAAGAATATAGTGTAAAAGAGAGTGAGATATCTGAGGATGAGTTGGACAATATAGAGTTCAACAAAAATACACAAAGAAGATACAAATGGAACAACAATCAAAATAGGTCAAGAGAGACTAAGAGACCAATGAGGTCAAGACAAGGAAACTTCAATTGAAGATGTTTTTCATATCATAGGTTTGGGCACATGGTTTCATAGTGGAAGACATAGGAAAGATAGGAATATGGGAACAAATAACTTTTCTATGGGTATTGCTACTCATGTAATCAGTTTGGTCACAATAGAAGAGGATATGGATTCACTAGGAGAAATCCTAAGATATTTGTAACTCCAAGAAATAATAACATTAAGTGTTATAAGTGTAATAATAATGGTCACACAAAAAAATGGTGTAGAGCAGATATTCCAAAAACTAGTATGAACAAGAACAAGAATATAGATATGAACAGGAATAGGAATAGAAACAGGAACATGGATATGAATAGGAATAGACAGTCAGAGGAATCATAAGGATCAAATAAGAAGGAAAGAGGATAAAGGTAAAGAATAATGCTTTCTAGGAGTAGAAATACTCCCACCCCAAAATTAACCACCTCAAGAGGAGGTGGGGGAGGGGCTAAGCTAAGAGGCTCATTCTTAGCCCCGAGCCCCAAAGGTGACCCTTTGCCATTGATGTAAAATGGGGAGATATTTGAGTAAGGGGGAGATATTTGGTATTTGAGTAAAAAGGAAAGAGCATTGAGCTAGGGGGAGCAATGTCCCAGGGGGAGCAGAACAAAAGAAAAGCCAAGTTTTTGGTAAAAATAATTTGGGTTTCCATCAATGACAAAGGGGGAGATTGTTGGACATTTTGAGCCATTAAGTCAAGTTGTCATTGATGTCAAGGAATTGATCAAGAAACAAGTTGTCATTAATGTCCAAGAAAAAGCCACCTATGATGTCAAATGTCAAAATGAATAATGTAGAGGTTAAAGGTAAGGTTAAAGGCAAAAGGGCTCCATAATATTTTTAATATAATGTGGAAGCATAAAAACCCAAGAAATTTTATTGCAAACCTAAAGTAAGGTTTAATATTTATTTGATAAAATATTTAAATTCAAAATGAATTTAAATTTTATAAATAAATATTATTTATACCAAGTTGCATAATGAAATGTGGTCTTAATAAAAGCAAAGGATTTTGAAGAAGTAATTTATAAAATTTAAAGTCAAATGAATTTAAATATTTTATAAATTAATAAGTTCAAAAGTAATTAACAAGCATCGACGTCTAATACATTGGAGGAAATTTGAATGCCGAAGTTTTGTAAGAAGGAGGGAAATCAATATAAATACCAATGCCTAGAAGACATTAAACCTTTTCCTTTTGCTTGATTAATGTATGTGTGCAATTGTGTTGACTAGTTCTGAATAAGAGAAGTGATTAATGTGTTTTAGTACCAACAAATAAATTTTAAAAGGAACAATGTGAATTTTCCAAGAACAAATACGCAGCATGGCCTAGTGGTAAGAGGACAATGGTTAGAGTATTGGATGCTAGAAGATCTACATTCGAAATGCGGTGGCAGTGTTTTGGTGGTTGCATTGGTGATTGGAAGCACCAAGGAAAAGGTGTACGATTTTTATGCTAAGCAAGGTGAGGATATTTTTGAGCACATGGTGCTCTTTTCTCTCCACATGAGCGCATAGCTCGTGCGGTGGTTGGAGCTACGACTAGGGCACCGGTTGAGGGAACGCCATGATTTTGAATCTCTTACAAGGTAAGGCAAAGGTAATAATTTTTGTGTAATATTTTATGTGCCTAAAGTTTGACATGAGGTCTTAGGGAGATAAAAGGGTTGCTTAAAGTTTTTATTTTGATTATTATTTTTAGAATATTGGAGGAATAAGGAGTTAGCTTTATTTTGAATAAAGTGTTTTGTCACATTGATTTGTTGAGGATTTAAAAGATAAAAGGGATTTCTTGCATAGAGTTATTTTTGAGAAAGAATATTGCATTAACATTATTCTTGTCTTTAATATTATTTTATTATGAGATTATAAGGTGTATTTGGTGAATTAATTTTTGTAAATGTTGATGAATATATTCTTAAAGATGGAGAGATAAGGTGTGTGTGTGTGTTTTAATATTTACATTGTATCTTTGAGGGAGTTTACCATATTATAACTTCTTGAGCTTGACAAATAAGTGTTTGTGGTTGTGACAGATTTATGAAATCCCTTCATCATCAAGAAAATGTATGAGCATATTATTCCATAGTTGAGTTGATTGATTGGTTTTCTAGAAAATAATTTTGGAGTGAAAAGGACTTGATTAGGGTTTCCTATTGAGTGTGTTGAGTTAATGCTTCAAGGTTTTTTGGAATAAGGAATTGTTTTATAAGCATTGTTGTTGAAGCCATTGGTTGTGTGAAGAACTTGAATTAGAGTTTGAGTATCATTGTTATGTTTTAGTAGCATTGTTGTTGAAGTGAGTTGTTGAGCAAATAACTTGAACTAGGGTTTGAAAAGAACATGAGTATCATTGTTATCTGAGAGTTATCTTATAAACATTATTGTTGAAGTGAGTTATTGAGTGAAGAACTTGAAATAGGATTTGCAAATATTATGAGTATCATTGTTATGTGAGATTTATTGTTGAGCATTGTTGGAAACATTTTGAGTTGGTGTTTATATGCTTAGACTAGGGTTTGTGAGAAAGGGGTGTTTAATTGAGTGATTGGTTGAGTAGAGTTGGTTGAGACTAGTAAATTGGATGTGTGAAGTGATTATTCAAGTCCTATAAAACAAAATATTCTATATTTTGAATTGATTTGAGAAAGTGATTGAGTATTTTGATGAGTATAGAGCATATTGATTCTCTAAAAATTCTCTTTATGTTTCTATGATATTGGACAAGTTCTATGTGGACTTGTTGAGAATATTTGAGCATGGTCTGTGTGGACTTGTTGAGAATATTTGAGCAAGTTCTATGTGGAATTGTTGAACATATTTGAGTAAGTTTTGTGTGGACTTATTGAGCAGATTTGAGCAAGTTCTATGTGGACTTGTTGAGAAGATTTGAGCAAGTTCTGTGTGTACTTGTTGAGAAGATTTGAGAAAATTCTATGTGGACTTGTTGAGCATATTTGAGCAAGTTTTTTGTGGAATTTTTGAGCATATTTGAGCAAGTTCTATGTGAACTTGTTGATCATATTTGAGAAAGTTCTATGTGAACTTGTTAAGAAGATTTGAGCAAGTTCTGTGTGGACTTGTTGATCATATTTGAGAAAGTTCCATGTGAACTTGATGAGCATATTTAAGCAAGTTCTATATGGACTTTTTGAGAATATTTGAGGATAGGTTTGGTGTATATTTGAGGACAGGTTTGTCCTAGATCATATATAGATATTTAGCAGATTTGTGCTAGAACGATGGACTATGTTTAGTATAAATTTGAGATAGAGTTGAGTGCAATTTTTGGATATGATAGAGTATAGAGGATGATAGTCGCTAGTGGATATAGGTCCATTAGCCAGGGTAGTGAGGATAGGTCTTTTGAGTGAGGACATGAGTCTTCAATGGATAGAAATCCATAAGCCAGTGCAGTGGAGGTAGTAGTCTTCTAGAGGATCACTAACCAAATCAAAGGAGGAGTTTTCTTATGGATAGAGGTCCACAAACTTTATTTAGGGGATTGGTATATCCATTAGAAAAAGGTCCATAAACATTGTAATAGGTAAAGGATTCCCAAGAGATAGATTGAGAAAATTTAGTGAAATATTTTCTTTTTGGATGTAACCCACATTGGGTGAACCACATTAAAATTGGTGTCTATATTGTGTGTGGCAATTTGTGCATTGCTTTGATTACTGATGTTGATATTTCTATCTATACATTGCATAATATTTATTTGAAAAGAAAAGTAAAAAAAGGTCTTATATTGTTCACCCCCGCCCCTCTTAATATAAGCTTGTGTTCTTCAATTGGTATCAGAATGGGTTCCTTAAGAAGAGTTTAATAGCTTGAAGGAAAAGTTAACAAGAACACAATGGATTCTAAGAATGTGTCCTCAGATAATTCAACACCATTCTTTTATGAAAGTGAATATATATATTGGAGTATGATAATGAATATCTACCTAATGGCACTTGGAAATGAAGTTTGGGAAGTAATTGGATATGATCCATTAATTAATCCTCCTACAGATAAGGAAGGTAAGCTTATTTAGCATTATAATTCAATAGCAATGAATGCAATTTTGAGAGGTTTGCATAGAACAGAGTCTATGAAAGTTATGAATTGTCAAACTACAGAAGAAATGTGGGATAAATTGAAAAATATATATGGAGATAAATGTGTCAAGAAAGCAAACATGCAAAATATTAAAGAACAATTTGAAAAATTTAGAATTAAGGACGAGGAAAACATTAGTACTTATTTACTTTGAATTTACGAGGTTGTTAATTCTATGCAAAGACTTGGAATGAATATTGATGAATTAGATGTTTGTGATAAAGTCTTAAGAACTCTTCCAAAAATATTCAATGAAAATGTCCCTGCTATAGAAGTGTCAATGTATGGTGATACTTTTATAAGAGATATTTTACTTGGTATTCTTACAACACATGAGATAAGAACAAAAGAGGAACCAAATCCTTAGAAAGAACCAACATTTAAATAAATCAATAAGACAAAGGGTAAGAAGTCAAAATAAAGAAATGAGTCATCCAGTGATTTAGAAGCTAATTATGGTAGAAGACATACATAAGGATTCTAAAAGATCCAGAGATCTAAAATCTATTAAATGTTTCAATTGTAGAAAGTATGGACATTTTGCAACAGATTTTCAAGAAGCTAAGAATAACAATGGTGAAGAAAAATAGGATCATGGGAACAGGGAACCAGAAAGATACAGGTACCAAAAGAAAAACAAGTATGGAAAAATCATACAAGGAAAGAAGTTATTTAAAAGGTAAAAGAGGAGCTAATACATGGATAAGGCAAGTAAGTGCTCAAGTGATAGTGATGCTAGTTTTCTAGATAATGATAGAGATGAAGTCCTATTTATGATTGAAGAAAAATAACAAGTTAAGAAAAGGACTCCAGTAATTCTCAAGTCTTTTAGATGTGGTAACTTTGGAAATATTGAATATGATTGTACAAGGGATGGTTATAGTTTCAATGATGATGAATATGAAGATACACTTGAAGGACTAGATGAAAACCTTATAATGGCATTAGAAGAAGAAGTAGGTGATCCTATAGAAGACAAGCCAATAGAAAATAAAGATGTGGACAAAGGCAAAAAAATAGAGGAATATTCATATAAATATGGATATGATCTCAAGGGAGAACTTATTTATGCTCTTGAAACGGTAAAGAAGGTAAGAAAGCAACAATCTAAACTTGAAATTCAGTTCCAAGAATGTGATGAAGAGAGAAGATTGCTTATAGAGGATTTAGAAAAATCAAAGGCTAAGGCAAAAAGGTTCAAGGACAAGTTAGAAGCAAAGATTTTAGAATGGAAAATTTAGCACAACAAGTGGCTCTACTAAGAGAAGATTTGGAAGACTCCAAGTTCAAGCTAAAAGGGTTCAAAAATATCTCAAATAACATGGATAAGTTCATAAAGATACAAAATTCTACATCAAGCAAAACAAGTCTTGGATTTGAACATGTTCAAAAGAAATGGGAAGGAGAGTCATCCTCAAGTTTTGGAGGAGAAGAAACTTTATATGAAGATACTTCAGAAGAAGATAGTATAAAAGAGAGTGAGACATCTGAGGATGAGTTGGACAATAGAGACTTAAACAAAAATTCACAAAGAAGATACAGATGGAACAACAATTAGAATATGTCAAGAGAGACCAAGATACCAATGAGGTCAATACAAGGAGACTTCAATGGAAGATGTTTTTCATGTCATAGGTTTGGGAACATGGCTTCATAGTGTAGGACACAGGAAATACATAAATATGGAAACAAACAACTTTTCCATGGGTATTGATACTCATGTAATTAGTTTGGTCACAAGGCAATGAATTACAGCTTTCATGATAGAAGAAGATATGGCTTCACTAGGATAAATCCTAAGATATTTGTACCTCCAAGGAATAATAACATTAAGTGTTATAAGTGCAATAATTATGGTCACACAACAAAGTGGTGTAGAGCAAACATTCCAGAAACAAGTATGAATAGGAACAGGAGTAGGAATAGGAACATGGATATGAACAATAATAGGAACAGGATAGGAACATGGATATGAATAAGAAAATGAATAGGAACAAGAACAAGAACATGAACATGGATATGAAAATGAATAGGAACAAGAACAAGAATGTAGAAATGGACAAGAACATGGACATGGAAAGAAATAGTCAAAGGAATCAGAAGGATCATATAAGAAGGAAAAAGGATAAAGGTAAAGAATAGTGCTTTCTAGGAGTAGAAATACTCCCACCCCAAAATTAACCACCTCAAGAGGAGGTGGAGGAGGGGCTAATCTAAGAGGCTCATTCTTAGACCCAAGCCCCAAAGGTGACCCTTTGCCATTGATGTCAAAGGGGGAGATATTTGAGTAAGGGGGATATATTTGGTATTTGAGTAAAAAGGAAAGAGCATTGAGCTAGGGGAGCAATGTCCTAGTGGGAGAAGAACAAAAGAAAAGCTAAGTTTTGCAAATCGATCACAAGCTCCTCAACTCCCAACACCTTTTCAAAACATGCATTGCCAATGGACCACCATGTCCTTTTTGACTCAACCAATATGCTCTTCATTTATGTCTTCTACTTGGCGCTAAATACAAGTGAATCCTTTGTCTTATTCCTCAACGGTCAATGATTACACAAAAATATTTCCAACTTTGTCACATAAATTAAAATATGTTGAGGGTTAAGTTTTGAATGCCTCTTTGGCATTAATTTATACACAAATTCCCTTTGTTGCTTAGACGTCGGTGCTCCCACATTTTTGATGACGTCGATGCTTTCCAACATTTATAATTTATAAATTATTTAAATTATAAGGAATTTAAATTTTATAAATTATATTTATAAACTTTAGCTTTAAGGAGATTAAAGCCTTCCTTGGGTTTAAACTTAAACCTTTAATTTGTAAATTATTCTACCATTGTGGGTCTTTTAAAATCTTTATTACCATATTAATGTGTGAGGAGACTTTTATATCCTCATAATGATTTTAATAAAACCATTTAATCTTCCACCATGAGTTTACCATAAACCCTCATAAAACCTTCTCACTTTGACATCAATGACAACTGAATGAGCTCAAAATGTCCAACACAATGTTTAGTACATATTTGAGATAGAGCTCAGTGTAATATTTGGAGGTGAAAAAGTATAGAGGATTATAGTCTCTAGTAGATAGAGGTCCATTAGCCAGGGTAGTGAGGATAGGTCTTCTGAATGAGGATAGGAGTCTTCAGTGTATAAATATCCATATGCTAGTGCAGTGGATAGAGATCTGTTGGACATTTTGAGTCCTTATGATAAAAGTTATCATTGATGTTAAAAGGACCTATGTAAGTAAGAACTATGATTTTTCTCCACAAAAATATTTATGGGAAGAAAAGGTTTTTATCAAAGTTTCTAGAAGGGATGCATCGAATTTGGTTCCAAAAGGAGCTTCAAGGGAAGATTAGCAAATTTTTTTTATGAAAACCAAGGAAAGAAAGGAAAGGTTTTATTTAAAACCAATAGATGGCATATTTGAAATGGGTTTTTCTTAAAACCCAAGTTGGATTTTTGTTTCATCGAAAAAGGTGCCCCGATGATGGAGAAATTTAATTTTAAAGGTTTAGTTTAAATTTTAATTTATTTAAAATTTAAATTTTAACTTTAAAATTAAATAAAAGGTTTTTCCCTCCTTTCTTATTGTCTCCACCAATGTCATGAGGACAATGTTAAAAGGGCTGATGTATTTGCATTGAAGGATGGCTTATATAAATAAGCCAAAGGTTTTACATTTAATAAATCTAAGGAGTGTCTCATTATTTTCAAAAACCCAAAGTATTTTTGCATCTGAATATTGCGCAGCGAATTTCATGGAGTGTGACATGGGAAATCAAGTCCTGGATGGTCAGTTTTTTGGCACCTTGTGAGGAAAGCACGCATGGTTTAAGGAAGCGAGTCCCTAAGGCACTCACGTGGTAAGTGTTAGCTCACACGGCTTAGCTATTTCTTGGCAGCACGATGGGCAGAGGTTCAAAATGCCAAGGCCCTTCGAGGGCTCCTTTAAGGTATGCACTCCGACTCTGATAATTGTGGGGGTAGATATTTTAATTAAAATATTTGCTTGATAAGGTTTAATTATGATTTTTTTGTGGGATATATAAGGTTGAGAAAGATTTAATATTTTAAAATGTCCGATACTTGATTAATGTGATACATTGCCTAAGAAAGCTTTGTGATTAATTTTGAGTGCAAAAGTGTTGAAAGGAAGGATATAAAATATTTGATTTATTTTATGGTACAAGTGGTTTTAGGAGTGATAACGAAGTTTTGCATTAATTATTAAGAGGGTTTTCTAATTAAAATCCTTGGTGAATATTATTTTGAAGTGGATTAATGTTGATTATTTTGTGATCTTCTAACCCTTGTGAATATTGGTAAAAGAATATTGTGATTGTGGCAGATTTCCAAAGAGGCTTCTTCATATTCATTAAAGGTATGGGCACATTCTCCTATTGATTGATTATGGTGGTTGATTTCTGAAAATATCTTTGGAGTGAAAAGGATTGATTGTGGTTTCCTTTTTGAAAGTGATTGGTTTAATGCTTCAAGGTTTTCTGGATTAAGAGTTATGGTTAAACCTTGTTTTATAAGCATTGTTGTTGGAGTCCATTGGTTGTACAAAGAACTTGAACTTGAGTTAGAAGAGAACACGAGTATAATTTTTATGTGAGATTTGTTTTTGAGCATTGTTGGAAACATTTTGAGTTGGTTGATATATGCTTGGACTAGGGTTTGTGAGAAAGGGTTGTTCATTGAGGTGATTGGTTGAGTTGAGTTGATTGAGCCTAATCAAGTGGATGCATATGGTTGTTCAAGTTCCATAAAAAAATACTATTCTATATTCTGGATTTGAGTTGAGATTGAGATTTGAGAAAATAACATATTGAGTCTCTAACAATTCTCTTTATGATTCTATGATATTGGACAAGTTTTGTGTGAGCTTGTTAAGCAGATTTGAGACAAGTCTTCGAGAAGGCTTGTGGACTGATTTTGAGTAATATTTTGTGGAATTTTGTTATGCATATTTGAGAAAGTCCTAGAGAGGACTTATTGAGAATATTTAGACAAGTTCTTTGTGGAATTTTTAAGTAGATTTGAGCAGGTTCTGTGTGGACCTATTGAGCATATTTGAGCAGGTTCTGTGTGGACCTGTTGAGCAGATTTGGACAAGTTCTGAGTGAGCTTGTTCAGAAGATTTGAGAAGGTTCTTAGTGAACCTATTGATATAGAAATTTAGAAGTGATAGAGTATATAGGACATAGTATCAATGGATAGAGATCCAATAGCCAATACAATTGAAGACAGTCTGAGTGAGGAGTCTTCAAGTGGAGAGAGATCCACTAGTCAGTGCAGCAGAGAGACAAAGTCTTCTAGAAGATCACTAGCCAAAGTAGAAGGGGAAAGAGTTCTCCTATGGAAGATATCCACAAACTTGATATTAGGAGATCAACATATTCTTTGGATAGATGTCTATAAAAATGGTACTTGGGAAGGATTCCCAAAATATTATTTGAGAAATATTTAGAAGAAATTTTTTTTCGTGGAGGTAGCCCACATTGGGTGAACCATGTTAAAAATTATGTCTCTCATGTGTGTGATGCTTTGTGTGATGTTCATTGCTTTATTAATGCTAATTCTACTATTTGGGAAAATTTTTTACGTTATATTGTTCATCCCCCCATATCAGTATAAGCACATGTTCTTCAATTGGAATCAAAGCGGGTCTCTCCATGAATAGTCTAACATCTTGGAAGAGGATCATTCGATAGCACACATGAATTCAAAAAATGAAGAAGAGAGTAGGTTTGATATAAAAGAAGAATTATTTGCTGCTCTTAGAAAATTGGAAAGACTTAGAGAGAAAAATTAAAACTTGAAAGAACAAATTTAGGAAGATAAAGAGGCAAGAGTGGAACTTATACAAAAACTTATAGAATTCAAGATTAAGGTATAATAAGGAAAGAAGATTGTGCAAGATATGTCAGATCTATTAAGAGCCAAGGAAACAGAATGTGAAATATTAGAAGCAAAAAATGTTCTCCTAAGGAACAAACTGGAAGGGATCAAGATAATACAAAATACAGAATATGTGAAACAAAAGGAGGAATCAAGCTTCCAAAAGGCATAAAATTCAAAAAAATAAAAGCAAGCAAAGGACATAAGAAATGAGGAAATAATAGAGGAAACCTCGATAGAGTTAATTACAAGAAGAGGATGACTTCTTCACAATATCCAAGACCTCCAAACAGGTTACATAACTTTTTTCATGGTCATTGTTTTTATTGCAATAAATATGGTCATATATCTACACATTGTATTCATCATGCAAGATACAATAGAAATTTCAATTCCTTTGCACCTCTCATGGATGATAATGTTATATTTTACAAATGTAATAATTTTGGGCACAAGGCTAGGTGCTGTAAAATGATATTTCTTGAGTCTAGAAAAATAATTCCAACAACTAGGAAGGATGAAAGAAAGAATGTCAATGCCAGATCTATGTTAGTCCAAACAACCCTGCATGCTCAAAATAAATAAGAACAATGGTATCTAGATAGTGGTTGCTCTAGTCACATGACAAGAGACAAAGACAAATCCATTGTTCTAAAGGAAACAAATAAAATATCAATAAGTTTTAATGATAATGGATTAGCTAGGATTGTTGGGAGAGACACTCTAAGTCTAGACAATGGAAAAAAAAAATAGAGAATATTTTGTATGTCAAAGGGTTAAAATACATTCTAATAAGTATAATTCAACTTTGCGATCAAGGATATATGGTTATCTTCCATCCAGATAGATGTGAGATAAGGAAAATAGAAATAGGAAGAATCAATGCAAATGCAAGAAGAAACCAAAACAACTTGTACATGCTCAATGGGATAAAAGGGGAAAAGTTTTTTCTATCACAAGAAGATGAGAGCTGGTTGTGGCATAGAATATTGGGTCATTTTAATTTTGACAACATAGTCAACATAAGCAATAAACAGTCAATCATAGATTTACCCAAGATAAGAAGACCTTAAAACACAATTTGTGCACCTTTCCAACATGGAAAACAAACTAGGACAACTTACAAACAAAAAGGTTATATGTCATTTGAGCCCTTGATTTTAATACATACTGATTTGTGTGGTACTACCAGAACACAAAGTATTCAAGGTGAGAGTTACTTCATGCTATTTGTAGATGATTATTCTAGAATGGTTTGGGTAACTTTCCTAAAATAAAAGTCAGAAGCCTTCAGTAAATTTAAAGCATTCAAGAAGTTGGTTGAAAATGAAATAGGCAAATGGATTAAATGTCTAAAATTTGATAGAGGAGGAGAGTTTACTTCATATGAGTTTGTAGAATTTTGTGAACAACATGGAATCAAGAGAGAATACTCAGCAGCAAGAACTCCCCAAAAAAATGGAGTAGTTGAAAGGAAAAATAGGACTATTGAAAACATGGCTAGAGCTATGTTAAATGAATCTAAATTGTCAGATGGTTTTTGGAAAGTAGTATCTACAACTGTGTATATAATTAATAGGGATCAATTAAGGGTAAATCATCACAAGACTCCTTATGAGATTTGGAAGGGAAGACTTGCTACTGTAAAACATTTCAAGATTTTTGGAAGCAAATGTTACATAATACGGGAAGATCAAAATTTAGGTAAATTTGATCCACGATGTGATGAGTGAATCTTTATTGTTTATTCCACGAAAATAAAGGCTTACAAATGTTACAACAAAAGGACACACACTATGGTGGAAAGTATGAATGTAACAGTTTATGAGAAGTTAGATTCCAGAGAGCCAATTTAGCAAATAGTATACCATGAAGATGGATGTTATCAAGAAGAATTTTGTGAGGAATTAGATAATGATGAAGAAGAAACACAAAGGCTTCTTCCTAATACTCCTTCCAGGTATGTAAAAAATATCACCCAAAATATCAGATCATTGGGAATCTAGATGAAAGATAGACAAGGAGAAGAATAATAAAACCATCTCAACAAGATAATTTTTCTTTTCTATCTAAGATTGAACCAAAATATTTCTCTCAGGCTAGTGAAGATGAATTTTGGGTTAAAGCAATGAATGAAGAATTGGATCAGATTGAGAAGATCAAAACTTGGAAACTTGTTCCATGACAAAAGGATAAAAATGTGATTGGCACAAAATGGGTCTTCAAAAATTAGTTGAATGAATATGGACAAGTTGTCAAAAATAAAGCAAGGTTAGTATGCAAAGGTTATGCACAAGTAGGACTTGATTTTGATGAAACCTTTGCTCCAATTACACGAATTGAAGCTATAATATTTTTTTTAGCTTTTGCAAGTTTCAAGAACTTCAAGGTATATCAAATGGATGTTAAGTCAGCTTTTCTAAATAGGATTCTAAAAGAAGAGGTCCACATTGAACAACTAGAGGTATTCATATTGGCAGATACACCAGATCAGGTATGCAGATTAAAAAAGACATTGTATGGTTTAAAGTAGGCTCCCATAGCATGGTACTCAATATTGGAAAAGTATCTACAAGAACATGGATTCAGGAAAGGAATAGCAGATAGTAATTTGTAAATCAAAAATAAAGGAAATGATCATCTAATAGTGGTTGTTTACGTTGATGACATAATTTTGGGGGGAAACAATGACAAGATGTGCAAAGAGTTTGATAAGAATATGTAGAGTGAATTTGAGATGTCAATGCTTGGTGAATTATCCTTCTTTATTGGTCTTAAGATTTCAAAATTAGGGAAGGGAGTTTTTTTGTCTCAAGCCAAGTACATCAAGATGTTAAAGAAATTCAAATTAGAATATTGTAAACTAGTAAGTACTCCTATGGTCACAAGGTGTAAGTTAAGGATGATGAATCTCTAGAGGTAGATCAAAGACTATATAGATCCATGATTGGTAGCTTATTATATGTCATAGCTACAAGACCAGACATAGTACAGTCAATGGGATTAGTGGTAATATTTCAAGCAGCACCTAAGGAAACACATGTGGCAGTAGTAAAAAGGATTTTTAGATATCTAAAAGTGACTATGGATTTTGGACTTTAGTATCCCAAAAGTGATAGTTTCACACTCACAGCATATACAGATGCAGATTGGGCCGACAACATTGATGATAGAAAAAGCACAATTGGAGGAGCTTTCTTTATTGGAGAAATTCTAGTCTCCTAGTTAAGCAAGAAGCAGGTTTCAGTAGCACTATCTATAGTAGAGGTAGAATATATTGCAATAGTAGCCAGTTGTACATAGGTGTTATGGATGAAGATAACTTTATAAGACTTCAAGATAAAGCATGATCAACCCATTCCTATACTATGTGATAATACCAGTGCCATATGTATCTCAAAAAATATGGTAATGCACTCCAGGACAAAGAACATTCCAATTAAGTATCATTTTCTAAGAGAACAAGTGTTAGATAAACAATTCAAATTGGAGTATGTCACTATAAAGGAACATATAGCAGATATTGTCACTAAGCCACTCTCAAAGAAGACTTTTGAGTATCTTCAAGGAAAATTGGGAGTGAGACTCCCACCCTAGAATTAACACCTCATGTGGAGGTGGGAGAGGGGCTAAGTTAAGAGGCTCATACTTAGCATCGAGCCCCAAAGGTGACACTTTGCCATTGATGTCAAAGGGAGAAAGATTTGTGTATTGGGGAGAGATTTGATATTTGAGAGAGCATTGAACTAGGGGAATCAAAGACCCAGGGGGAGTAGAAAAGAAGGTCAGGTTTCAGTAAAATGAATATGGATTTCCATCAATGAAAAAGGGGGAGATTGTTGGACATTTTGAGTGCCTAAGGTAAAAGTTGTCATTGACGTAAAAAGGACCTATGTAAGTAAGCACTATGATTTTGCTCCACAAAGAGCTTCATGAGAAGAATTTTTTTTGATCAAAGGTTCTAGAAGGGATGCATGGCATTTGGTTCCAAAAGGAGCTTCAAGGGAAGCTTAGCAAAAGGTTTTTATGAAAACCAAGGAAGGCAAGGAAATGTTTTATTTAAAACTAGTGGATGGCAGATTTGAAATGGGTTTTTCTTAAAACCCAAGTTGGTTTTTCGTTTCATCAAAAAAGGTGCCCCGATGATGGAAAAATTTAATTTTAAAGGTTTAGTTTAAATTTTAATTTATTTAATTTTAAATTTTAATTTTAAAGTTAAATAAAAGGTTTTCCCCTCCTTTATTATTGGCACCGCCAACGTCATGAGGACAATGTTAAAAGGGCCTATGTATTTGCATTGAAGGATGGCTTATATAAATAAGCCAAAGGTTTTCCATTTAATAAATCTAAGGAGTGTCGCATGATTTCAAAAATCCAAAGTATTTTTGCATCCGAATATTGTGCAATGAATTTCATGGAGTGTGACATGGACATGCAAGTCATGTACGATCAAAGTTTTGGCACCTTGTGAGGGAAGTGCACACGGTTTAAGGAAGAGAGTGCACAAGGTACTCATGTGGGCAGTGTTAGCTCTAGCGGCTTAGCTGTCACTTGGAAACACGGTGGGCAAAGGATCGAAATGCCAAAGCCCTTTGAGGGCTCCTTTGAGGTATGTGCTCTGACTCCGATATTTGTGGGGGTAAATATTTTAATTAAAATATTTGCTTGCTAAGGTTTGATTATGTTTTTTTTATGGGAGATATAAGGTTGACCAAGCTTTAATATTTTAATAAGGTTTGATATTTTATTAATGTGAGACATTGCCTAAGAAAGCTTTGTGATTATTTTTGAGTGCAAAAGTGTTGAAAGGAAGGATATAAAATATTTGATTTATTTTATGGTACAAGTGGTTTTAGGAGTGATAAGGAAGTTGTGCATTAATTCTTAAGAAGGTTTTATAATTAAAATCCTTGGTGAATATTATTGTGAAGTGGAGTAATGTTGATTATTTTGTGATCTTCTAACCCTTGTGAATATTGGTAAAAGAATATTGTGATTGTGGAAGATTTCCAAAGAGGCTTCTTCATCTTCATTAAAGGTATGGGCACATTCTCCTATTGATTGATTATGGTGGTTGATTTCTAAAAAATATCTTTGGAGTGAAAAGGATTGATTGTGGTTTCCTTTTTGAAAGTGATTGGTTTAATACTTCAAGGTTTTCTGGATTGAAATTTGTGATTAAACCTTATTTTATAAGCATTTTTGTTGGAGCCCATTGGTTGTGCAAAGAAATTTAACTTGAGTTAAAAGAGAACATGAGTATAATTTTTATGTGAGATTGTTGTTGAGCATTGTTGGAAACATTTTGAGTTGGTTGATACATGTTTGGACTAGGGTTTGTGAGAAAGGGTTGTTCATTGAGGTGATTGGTTGAGTTGAGTTGATTGAGCCTAGTCAAGTGGATGCATATGGTTGTTCAAGTTCCATAAAACAAAATATTCTATATTCTATATTTGATTTGAGATTGAGATTTGATAATAGAACATATTGAGTCTCTAACAATTCTCTTTATAATTCTATGAGATTGGACAAGTTCTATGTGAGCTTGTTAAGTAGATTTGAGACAATTCTTTGAGAAGGCTTGTGGACTGATTTTGAGTAAGATTTTGTGGAATATTGCTATGCATATTTGAGCAAGTCCTATAGAGGACTTATTGAGCATATTTGGACAAGTTCTGTGTGGACTTGTTGAGTAGATTTAAGCAAGTTTTATGTGGACCTATTGAGTATATTTGAGCAGGTTCTGTGTGGACCTGTTGAGCAGATTTGGACAAGTTATGAGTGAGCTTGATGAGAAGATTTTAGAAGGTTCTGAGTGAACCTATTGAGATAGAGATTTGGAGGTGACATATTATAGAGGATAGAGTCTCAGTGGATAGAGATCTAGCATCTAGGATAATTGAATATAGATCTGAGTGAGGAGTCTTCTAGTGGAGAGAGATCCACTAGTCAGTGTAGTAGAGAGATAGAGTCTTCTAGAAGATGACTAGCCAGATCATAAGGGAAAAGAGTTATCTTGTGGAAGAGATCCATGAACTTGAGATTAGGGTATCAACATATCCTTTAGATAGAAGTCCATCAACGTTGTACTTAGGAAGGAGTCCTAAAATATTATTTAAGAAATATTTAGAAGAAATATTTTTCTATGGAGGTAGCCCACATTGGGTGAACCATGTTAAAAATTATGTCTCTCATGTGTGTTATGCTTTGTGTGATGTTCACTGCTTTATTAATGTTGATGCTACTATTTGGGGAAATTTTTTATTTTATATTTTTCACCCCCCCTCTGAGTATAAGCACATGTTCTTCAATATCCATGAACTTTATTTAGGGAATTGATATCTCCATTGGACAGAGGTCCATAAACATTGTAATAGGGAAAGGATTCCCAAGATATTGATTGAGAAAATTTAGAGAAATATTTTCTCTATGGATGTAACCCACATTGGGTGAACCACATTAAAATTTGTGTTTCTATTGTGTGCATTGCTTTGATTACTGTTGTTGATATTGTTATCTATACATTGAATAATATTGATTTGAAAAGAAAAGTAAAAAGTGATATTATATTGTTCACCCCCCCTCTAAATATAAGATTATGTTCTTAACTACTGAATCTTATTTAGCTATTCTTCCATTTATTTTATCATTTTTAGATCGATCACTACCCTATATTTTAGATTATTCCAAGTTAAGATAATTCTACATCGTCACCCATATAGAGCTTAAAAATGTGCCATACCTAGTGATGCATAGTAACTATTGTTATACATAAATTCTATTAGGTATAAGTAGTCTTCCCACTTTATGTGCTATTCCATGTAGTACATTCTCAACATATCCTCAAGATCTTGATCCACCCTATCAGTCTATCCATATGTATCAGGGTGGTAAGCAGTTTTAATTATTCAAATTGGTCCCTAATACTTGATGTATTACTTGTCAAAATTTTAAAGTAAAATGAGAGTCTCTATTAGAGATTAGATTTATTGGGAACCCTTGTAGCCTCACACCTTCTCTAGAAAAATTTCTTGCTATCGCATGTACATCATCATGCACATTACCTGGTATAAAATGTGTGACTTTGGTTAGCTTATCCATAATCACTAAAATTACATCATGTATAAATCTTTTTTTAGACATTCCCAGTATAAAATATATTGATACCACTTGCTACTTTTGTGTAGGTATCTCATGTGGATATAATTTTCCAGATGGATGTAGATGTTTCACCTTCACTTTTTGGTATTATAAGCATTTGGCCACACAATTGATGATATATTTCTTCATACCTAGCCAAAAATAAGCTTTCTTTAAATTCTCACGCAATTTTTCCCCTCCTAAATGCACAAAATAAGGAGTATTGTGAGTCTCTCTAAGGATTATTTTCCTTAAAATTTCTGAATTAGGTACAACCAATATATTATTGAAGAATAGCAGATCATTCTTGATCACATATTCTGCATACTTACCTAAATTTTGTGTAACTTGCCAAATATAGGATTGGCAAAATTCATCTTCTCCTTGCCATTTTTTATTTGATCCAATAGATCATATTGGCATTTTTCATGACGATAATATGCCCACTCCTACTTAAATCATCAGTGACCTTATTATCCTTACCCTTAATGTACTCAATTCCAAAATCATGGTCCACAAGAGACTCTATCCACCATTGTTTCCTGTAATTTAATAAATGTTGGGTGAATATATACTTTAGACTCTGATGGTCTATCTTCAATTCAAATGGTTTTACCAAAAAATAATATCATAAAACTTTCAGTGCATGCACTACCGCTGCCAACTCTAAATCATGAGTGGCATAATTGACTTCATGTCTCTTGAGCTTCCTAGACTCATAAGAAAAAATTGCATTATCCTCGGTTAAAATCCCACCTAACCCATTGATCGATGCATCAGTAAAAACTATAAATTTATTATTAGGATCAAGTAACTACAAAATTGGTTTTGTCATCAACTTTTCTTTCAAAACTTGAAAAGCCTTTTCACACTAATCTATACACTTAAAGCCTTTCTCTTTTTGCTAAAGGTTTGTAATGGGTTGAGCAATTATTGAGAATCCCTTGACGAACCTTCTATAATACCCTACAA
This sequence comes from Wollemia nobilis, assembly GCA_028583015.1. Lineage (NCBI taxonomy): Eukaryota > Viridiplantae > Streptophyta > Pinopsida > Araucariales > Araucariaceae > Wollemia > Wollemia nobilis. The sequence continues at coordinate 483,865 of JAQPPZ010002974.1, read as the reverse complement.
TCCCTATAAAACTTTGCACCTCTAAAAAATTAGTAGGTGTTGTCTAGTCAATAATTTCTTTGATTTTCTTGGGGTCTACTGCAATTTCTTTTGTAGAAACAACATGTCCTAGATACTGCACTTGTGGAGAATAAAACTCACACTTAGTTAATTTTCCATATAATTTATTATTTCTAAGAATCACAAGTACTATCCATATGTGTTCATCATGCTCTTCCTTGCTTTTGGAGTAAATTAGAATGTCATCCAAAAATACGAGTATAATATTATCCAATTGTTATCTGAAAATGCTATTCATGAGATTCATGAATGTGGCTAGGGCATTGGTTAGTCCAAAATGTAAGACAACAAATTCAAACTATCCATACCTTGTTCGAAAAGTTTTTTAGAAGTATCTTCCTTCTAAATCCTTAACAGATGATATCCAGACCTCAAATCTATTTTAGAAAAGATGGTTTCTCCTTTCAATTGATCAAAAAAATCATTAATCCTTGGTAATGAATACCTATTATTGATAGTAACCTTGTTCAATATTTTATAGTCTATGCACATCCTTAAGGTTTAGTTTTTCTTTTTTTAAAATAAAATAGGGGCTCCCCAGGGTGATACTAGGTTTGATCAACCTTTTTTCAAGCAAATCCTAAAATTATGTTTTGAGATCATCCAACTCTATAGGTGTTATTCTATAAGGTGACATTGCAATTGGTGTTACTCCTGGTAACAACTCAATTGAGAAGTCAAATTACCTCTGAGGAGTAATCCTAGGAGATCCTTAGGGAAAACATCTTTGAATGCTCCCAACACTGGGTATTGCTAGAAAATGTCAGAATCCTTCTAAAATGTTTCTATAATATTCATATTAACCATAAATATCATTCCATTATTTCTAATAACCTTTTTTATCTACATTACAGACAATAGATACGACTTGACTTCCCTTCATCCACACCTAACTATAATAATTTGATTATATTCATCCAAAAATTCCACCCATCTCTCTTCAAAATTTAAAAGACCCTTGTGCACTTTTGACCAACCAACTCCTAAATGAATGTGAAACACATGCAAAGGTGCCACATACAGATGCCAGTTGATATTTCCCCGAGATAAGGAAATGTGGGGGTCAAAGAGACATTGATTAACAGGATGGGTTTACCTTGATTCATACTCTACCTTCCAATATTTGTCCAAGAATATAGGTCTAATAGGCAAATCCATCACTAATATATATGAGATAAAACTATATTTTGACCCACTATCAACTAAAAATTGTACATTTTTATAAAAAAATTTACCATGTAATAAGAAAGGAGTAATCTGACTATTGAGTTCAAAACATGTGGTATCATAGATCTTGTGGCTAGCTTCTTCTGGGGTTTTTTGTGGTAGGTCAGCCCTGTGAGGATACTTGTTAGTATAATGAGCCCATTTTCACACTCAGAAACCACATGATGGAGCTCTATTTTCCCTATTAATGCTTTCATTTATATTCATAGATAGATTTTCCCTATCCTTTCCTTAACCTGCTAGCTTTTGGTCCTACCTCTTGGAAACATCTTTAGCATCCTTCTTGAATTTACCATCTCAGTAATTGAATTCATTTTTGACCCATTGCTTGTTATTATCTCCTCATTTGGGTTTCTTATTATGTTCCTTCTTCCATTTCATAAATCCTACAATTTTCCACTTTCTAAGTTCATCTTTTTCCTTTCTAGATAACTTTTGGTAGTTAAAATATGACTTTATCGCTTCCTTATTAGCTTCCTCTTTTCTTGCTAGATCAAAATAAATTGGAAAATTGACATGATGCATGTTTACCACCATCATGATTCTAGGATGTAATCCCAGAATAAATTTATGTGTTTTCATTTCTTCATTGCTTTCATATTGGGAAGCATATTGTTGCAGTTGAATAAAATTTTGTTGGTATTCATGCACCATCATACTTTCCTGCCTCAAATTTGAAAAGTCCCCATATTTCTCGACATAATATTACTTTGTCAAGAATTTATCTTTGAATTCCTTGATAAACTCCTCCCATTTGAGGTTAGAAGCTTCTACTCTATGTCCTTTCTTATATGACTTCCACAAGTTCGGGGCTATTTTTGTCATTTTTATTACTTCCAAAGTAGTCTTGGATTTATATGATAGGACTACTAGAGAAAAGTAGGATCCTAGTTTATTCAACCAATTTTTGGCTGATTCACCATTGCCCTTACCATCAAACTTAGTTATTACTACCTTTCTCAGATTTCTATCCAACCCCTTACTCACCCTTGCCCTTCCAGAATTGGATCTTTGGTTCCCTTGAATCTTCCATTGAACTTTCCAAAATACCTCCTCATACATTAGTTAAGTCTTCTATGACCCGATGTTGTTGGATAATAAATTCTTGCTATTGGGACATGTTATTTTTTATTGGGCCATTTATTCTCTTTGGTATTCCATATGAGTTTGCAATAATTGCACCACTTTATTAAGGTTTCCTACCTCCACACTTGTCTCATTATCACCATGGGAAGTTTCATTAATCCTTATTTCATGTTGAGGTCCTTTTTTTCCTTATATTTGTTTGAGGCCTCCTTACAGTTCTTTCAGTGTCTTCCTCCTCCCTGCATCCCACAAGATTTCTTGAGGATCCACCTCACAACAATTGATTCATTCAACCTATAGGTTAAATAAGTAGTGTATTAGTTTAATTTATTAAATATTAACTCACTCTCAGAATATATAGCTTAAAATCTCTTTGGATCTGATACCATATGTAACATCCCAAAACCAACTTTGTATTTGGTTGTCCAAAAAAAATAGTATAAGAATAGAAAGTATTTTTTTTGAGAAGTTAATATTTCTAAACACACCTAAAAGTTGAAGAACTAATTTTATCTTATTTGTTTCTAAATCACCCAAGTGAATTAATCATACATAACATAGATATATCCACCATATTTGTGTTCAAGACCACTACAGACAAATATCCAAGTGGACGAGATCGACCTTATCCTGTAGAGTAGCCATTTTTTGAATTCGATCATCCTCATTTATCATCCACACTTTATATAATGAGGTTCAAACCACAAAAATAATTATCCTCTAGGTCCCATAACACCTAAAGGGGGATATTTTCTTTCCTTTTCTCTTCATACCAAACCTTAGACAATCTAGTCAACTTGTTTTTACTTAGCATGGAAGAGGTTAGCATATTTATGTCTCCATGAATAATTGGTGACTCTCTTAAACCTGGAGGTATTTAGAACCACATAAATACCATGATATTGGACCTCATTACCTATAATCACTATAACTCACAATGATTTATCCCATACCAAACCCCGTGTCTATTCCAGCTAAGTTCAATGAGTATGTAATGAGCACTGTGCTATTTGAGTCCAACCCAAAAAAGGTGTCCCATACCACCTCTCTCAATCCCATCCTAAGAAATTCCTTTTGATCAATGCCATTAAAACTCGGAGGACTCAAGGTTTGTTGCATGCATTCCCACACCTCAACATACTTGGATGTTATTTTGTTTGGTCAATTATCAATACAAAACTTCTAGGGTTATTTTATAAAGTATACTATTGAAAATTTATTCCCAAGGATGACAACTACTTTATCCTTAAGACAACATATTTTAAAAACATGATAGAATAATATCATAATAATATCTTACTATTAGACTATCAATACTATATCAGGTTCTAGTCCATTCAAAAGCATAGTTGTTCTTTCCAAATAAATATTGGTATACTATTTCACAAGATGGGCTTGAAAAACACCTACTACTTTATACAAGTATAGACACTAAAATCATATCAATATGTTTAGGTAATTGAAAGCATTGCCTAGTTGGCATCATATGGCCCCCTTGGGAAACTATCAAAGGTTTTACAATGGTCCTAACCACTCTTGGAAGGCTCTACCCCACTTTTTTGAGGTTTTGGGCCACATAGGCATGACTGTTCCACCCTTGGATGGTCACAGTTCATGGTCATCCCAACCAGGGACGGTGGCAAAGCGGTCATCCCTAGGTGGGATAGCTACAAGGTTTAATTCCCAAAAAGTCAAATTTAGAAAAATGGCACCCAAAAACTACCATTTATCCTACCTATGAGAGAATGCATGATCTGAGGGTATATAATCCTTTTGACATGCTACAGAATAGAGGCCAAAATAGGGAATTATCTCCCCCCTCCAATGCATGCTCAATTTTAGATAAGTGGCACCTCTTACCCTGCATGCCATTGCATGCCCATTTTATCAAAGACCCCCTTTGGCTATAAAGCGGATCAATTTTCCATAAAATATATAGAGAGGAGTTTTGAGACAGCAACAAAGTGCTGCCAAGATTTCCCCTCACCCTTTTGTACTTTTTTCCATTGAAATATCTACCTAGCGAAGGAGGTTTGCGAGTGATTAAATAGGCACAATTTGTTTGCAAAACCAAATTGTATGAGTTAATTTCAGTACCAAATTTGATAAAAACACTATTTAGAAGGTCTTTGACCAATCCATTGAAGAATTAGTAGCAAATTAGGTGTAAAACTGGTGGCCATCCCACCTTAGGATGGTCCCCATTCTATGACAATCACCACCATCCCTACAAGGTATGATGATATATATGTGCACAATTTTTCTACTATTTTTAATTAGGCATATTATAGGTTATATATGAACAAGTTGTCCCAATTTCATCCAATTTGGAGTTATATTGAATGAGATAATGTAATTTTAAGGTTTTGTAGGCTTTTGGGGACCATATGAAGAAGCAAATGAAGATATTACTTATTTTGCATATATGACAATATGGATCCTCTAAAAATATCATTTTATTCATACTTTCCAATTTTTGTTTGATTTGGAGGTGTTTTGGTCCAAAAATTACTTGTTTTGCGTTTTGTAGGCTTCATGGGTGCACTACAAATGCGACACCGATTTTGAGGTAATTTTTGTTCTATTTTTTATTATATATTCCCGAAATCATCTATTATGCATTTCCCTACAATTTCAGATCATTTGGAGTTGTTTTAGATAGGCACATTGCATATTCACACTTTCTAGTTTATAGTTACATGTATAGATTTTGCATGTTTCACATTCTACGCACTTGCTATTTAACAAAAGTGGTTTCCTTGTGTGTATGTTCATGTTTTACAGCATAGGAGGAAGGAATACAAGATCATAATAGTGAATAATTAAGTGGCGAAATCATAGGTTTCCCCACCTCAATTATGGGTACGAGGAAGAACATTGGAAGTGTACACGAGCTTGTTTGGAAGGACTTGATCCTTGGGCACCCAATTTTGTAAACAAGTGTATCAAATTAAGAGCCCTCAAGGGGACATATATGTAACCATGATTCTTATTTATGAAATGAAATAAAGAGAAACACCCATTTTTCTTGCACTTATTTGGATTCCATGGTTATTTGCATGTCCTTTTATAATGCTTGATTAATACCAGATATAGATGCATCTTGTTTGGAAGGACTTGATTATTGGGCACCCATTTTTGTAAACAAGTGTATAAAACTAAGAGACCTGAAAGGGAAATCTATGTAACCATTATTCTGGTTTATGAAATGAAATAAAGATAAACATCCCTTTTTCTTGCACTTATTTGGATTCCATGGTTGTTTGCATATGTCCTTTTATAATGCTTGATTAATACCAGATATAGATGCATCTTGTTTAGCACTCTTAGGTGCACCATTTTTTCCCTACTTTAGTGGTTATAATGATGGTACTCTATCCCTATTGCTTTTATTAAAGGTTTAACCCTATTTTTCTTGTTTTTTGTTGCAGGTACTAGCCGTTCTGGCCTGAAATGACCTTTGGATTGTTGATCGTCCCACCTTGGGATGACCACACAACCATCTCATCCTGGGATGGCCATAAAACTGCCACCATCCCACCCTGGGATGGTCACAAAATAGGAGATTTTTTGCTCCAAATTTAAAAAATAGCAGGCTTATAGAACATTGAGGTAGGTATAAAAACCCTCTATTTTCATTTCTACTGTTCAAAACTGCTAAAATCTAGTTTTTATTACCTATTTTGATTGCTTGAAAAGTAGAAGTAGGATTTGATTTTATATAACTGAAAAAAAAAAAAATAAATAAGAAGAAAAAATGGAAAGGAACTAAGTAGAAATGCACATCTATGTTTTTCTTGCTTGTAGCCTACCCAATGGGTAGGTTATCATTTAGGGAATGCATTTGGTAGGTTACTTTTTATCTAATATTTCTCTAAAATTAAAGCATCATTTATTTGAATTTAGTGAATGATCATCAAATGCTTGATTGTTTACATTATTTAGGCTTAAAAATAATCACACACATCATGATCCACTTAAATTCTAGTGAGTTGGATTGTATCACCAACCACTAGTAGAGGTCAGTGAAGGTGGCTTTCATATCCACCCACTGCCTCAACTCCCATGAATCCTTGTTCTTTGTCAAGGTTAGCTCTAATATCCAACATAGCTTGGAAAATTTGCATGTACTTCTCTTTGAAGGTATAATGCTGACCAAGTGAGTACTGGGTGAGGACTGGCAGGACCTGTGCTCCCTGATCGGGTATGGGTTTCATATCCAAACTTTTGTGGGTTTACATGACCATGGTTTTCATTGCTGGTTATCAAGTTGTGAGAATATAGGTGAAATCCAATTAAACACAAGATTATCATCCAACAAAATTCAAACATATGACACAAGGTATTCTTTACAAACAACACATCTAAAACACACAAAACAATTTAGGGATTCACATCTAAAACTTAAAAGAGATAATCACTTGATTTATTGAGTGTTTCCTTTATTACATTGTGTTTCATTAAGAATTTGTAAAGGATATAATCATCTAGGGTTTGGTAGATATTAACAATGGTGTGCACCCACAACCAAGCCCAATCATGGTTGAAAGCTATGAAAGGTGGACTAGGAGACATGAGTCATCTCTGCTTTAGACCCAAGAATTTGGTCATACCTCCTTGGCGAGCCTCTAATCACCCACAAGGGAGCCCTATGTGGGATACCTCTATAGGTGGTAGACCTTATCTAGGAGAGTGTTTCTGGTATGTAGACACATCACATACCTTCCTTGATGAAAGGCAATAGTGTACTGAGGGGGAAGTAGATAGGGTGGTGCCACACATCCACATGCCTAATAGGTCTAACATGCCCATTTATGTGCTAGAGCATGAATTCACATATTGGATAGAGTATATTGATCATGATTTGCCTCTACATCACCTTGATAGGTTCTAGTAGCCTAGAAAATAGGATGAGAATGATACTCATCACTTAGGGTGAGCAAACTCTGCCCTTCCATTCCTCATCCATGAAGGAAGGCATGAGGAAATCCTCGATTATCCTCAAGAGTAGTATACCGTGCAAGCACAATGTGCCTCTATACCCACTGAGTATAACAAGCATGTACCCAAGCCTAAACCTTAAGTAAATATGACTACTCTCGATCAAGGGAAGTGCATGATGAATATGGTAGATTATCTTGAACAAGGTAGGCCTCAAGGAAAAAATCCTAGGCCTCATAGGCCCTACATAGTGGAATACATCAATCAAGTGATTGTAATATATGCAAAAAAATAAGTGAAGTTCAAGCAACTTCAGTGAGACAAAGAGAAACTAGACCACTTGCATCAACTTGAGAAAGAAATAATCGAACGGTAGACTAACGAGTTGTTCTAGAAAAAATTACATGAGAGGGTCCCTACCCCTAGAACCTATAGATAGGAAGTCCATATAAGGAAACCCACTCTTATTTGATATGGGTATCATAGGCCTTATCCAATGTTACCTTTGTGACCTCCTCGGATGAATCGAGACTTTCCTCCTAGGCCAAACATAGGGCATCCACAGTAGGTAGCTACCCCTCTCTATAGACCAGCTCAAGATATGCCCTACAAGGCTTACACCGAGCATGAGTCAAAGGTAGAATATTTAGAAATGCCTTATCAAGATAGGGGGATAACATGCCACCACCTCAAAATAGTCATGAGGATCCTCACCCTCCATCACAAGATAAGAGCAAAGAAGAGGAGATCAAATCCTCTGATGCATATAGATTACTGGTAGAGTTCTTAGAGTTAGTAGAGAATAAGACCTCTATATATAGATCTCAAAATCCCACTTTATGCTAGCTACATAGTCATCACCTTCATCGTTCGATGCCTACACCTTCATATCTAGAGTAGTTTAAGATACCTCAATTGGCTACCTTTAAGGGAGAAGAAGATGCATAGAATAATGTTACCAAGTTCTTGAGCCAATGCTTTGGCATCCAAGATAATGATGCTTTGCTTTTATGGACATTCATGACTACCCTCTCTGGCCCAAACACGAAATGGTTTATCCAAATCCTGAAGTGTAGTATCCATATTTTGGATCAACTCATAGACGCGTTCCTAGAATGCTTTACCTTCAACACCAAGAGAAATATAATGTTGGTAGATCTCGCTGGGTTGAAACAATATGATGATGATTCAATATAAAATTACAAGTGGTGAGCATTGCTTGCCAAGCTACCATATCTAATCCCCATGTTGGATTTGACTCAGATGTTTACCAAGAGCTTCCTAAAGCTGATCTCCTTGTTGTTGCAACTGCAACAATATCTAACTCTTGAAGATGCCCTAGCACAAGCTAGAATAATTGAAGACATCAAGATTCAAGAGGGACAAATTGTGAAGCCTCACAAGGAGTGGAACAAGAATGCTAAGAATGACCTAGCACAACCTAATCTAGCATTAGTCAATTAGGTTTCCATTAGCATCCTAAGGCCAATGCAACCTACACCATCTCAAAATCCTAACTATCAAGCCACACCTAGGAACTATAACAAGGACAACCAAAATAATCAAGGGCAAAATCAATAGCATAACGCCAAGCAATAGTTAACACCCATTGCAGAGTCCGTGGACTCTTTTTTTGAGCACATTTATGTAGCTAAGGCAATAAATCTATGTGAGAGTCAACCTATCGATACAAATGCACCTAAGCCTAAAGAATACTAAGAAGAACTATACTATAAATTCCATAGGCATAATGGGTATGACATGCAAAAGTTCTATAAGTTCAAACATATGATACAAGATATGATCAATAAGAATAAACTTTAGGTTGACAACCTTATCATGCCAAATAACCAATAGATGGGTCTTTTTAAAGACCCATTGCCTACCCATATAGAGAAGGCCAAGCTAGTGCCCAATGAGGCTCATCATGCACCCCCTAATCAGGGTATATTGGCATGATCAGTATTGTAATGAGGAATAGGCGGTACCCAAGTCTAGAATCACCACCTGTGGCTCAAAATGATGTTCCTTCAACATCACAACCTCTACCACATCTAGTGCTGAGATTTCCACCTTGACCTGTGGATATAATTAAGAGCAATATCTCTTAGATCTTGAGAATGACATCTACTTGGATCTCCATCTATGAGCTCATTCAAAAATATCTACCTCATAGAGAAGCTCTAATAGAGATCCTTAAGGCAATCGAGATATAGCCCTAGGAGTCTAACTCTAATAATTTTATGGGGCTCATATTCAACAATGTATAGAATTGGTGATTACATTTCGATAATATGAAATTAAACCAGTTCCAAATGATATGGTAGATCCTCCCTTGCACATCATTGCATGTGTAAACAAAAAACTATACAAGAGAGTGTTGATAAACACTGGCTCTTACAATAATATCATCACTATAATAACTCTCAAGCATCTAAAGCTCCCGGCATCCCATATTGTCATGTATACTTACACCCTTCGAGAATTTAATGATGCCATATGCTCCAAAGTTGGTATAATAGTCCTACCCATTCAGGTAGGTCAAAAGACCATATCAACACTATGCCACATCTTGGAGGATGAGATAGCGTACAATATATTGCTGGGTAGATTGTGCATCAGGGACATGAAGTGTGTCCCTTCCATCACTCATCAATACCTAAAATACACCTATGAAGGGCAAGGTCATGTCATCTCTATAGAACTAGATCCATTCAAGTATTGCAACATGGTGCTACAAATCCCTGAGTCAACCTTGCTATCCACCCATCTAGATTTTCAACAGAATGAATCCAACCAAGGTTTGACTTTGTCACCATCACCTTCATTCAATCCATCATCATCTCATGCCATACCATCCTCATATTTAGCACCTCCATACATACCTTCATCATCGATGAATCCTTCATCGAGGGACATAGGGAAGATGCATGTTGATGAGATCCCTCCAACCATATCTACCATCTCCACAAGTGAGAATCCTACAACCTATGGATGAGAAACTACCTCAGGAGGTAAACAATGAATCAAATCAAGCCTCACTTCTTTCCCCTGCTTCTCCATAGGCATAGGTCATAATGCATCTAGCTTTTACCAGATTAGGAGAGTACATGGTTAGGAATGTCACAACCACTCTTGCTATCGACTCAGTGCAATATATGGGTCAATATCATCTTACCATAGGTACTATCATGCTTCTAGGCCTTCCCAAAAATAAGACAAATTTTATTTATGGGGGTCTCAACTATGGAATAGAGCCTTATCAAAAACAAGAAGATGATGAATAGCCCTTTTATGGGGATATCAACTACATTTCCAATCCTACCTTCACCATGAGATATCTTCATCTCTGCAATTGGCACAATTATGGGTTGGATATGTATGAGCAAGGCACCCACATTCCTTACTAGTCGTAGTATCAAATACCTTATGACAAATCTAGTTTGGGACACAACAAGCATGTGCCCATTAACGTCCTCATGGATAGCTTAGAGCGCATGACTATCAACTTTAGGTATGATCTTGCACGTGATCCTTACACAAATCCCAATTGAGTCTATTCACTAGGACTACTTTCTTGCACCCCTGAGTGATAAACATATACCCTACGTGACCAACCAATCTTATGAGAGAGGTGAAAGTTCGCATACCCTTCCCCATGATAGTGAGGAAGAAGATCAGGGGTCTCTCTATGAATGGACATATAAGGATGAGTTAGATTATGGATAAGAGCCTATTGAATCTTATAGTTCATATGGAGAGTACCTGAGGATCATACCTATAGATTATGATGATGAGTTTTATCTATGAATATTCCCATTACACCATCTCATCGGGTGATAAATTCTAACTTTAGAGGAGCAAGCTCACCCGCAACTGCACTAACCATATTTGGTCATTCCACCTCTTTTGCAACCACATCCTTAGATCCTGTGACATCTCAATATTGATAGACACCACCAATCACCTAGGGGAAATAATACATCCATAAACATGATTTCCATAGACCTATTTGAGCCAATGAGATATTAAAATAACCCATAGAAGTCGATGCACCTCAACCTAGGGTTAATGGAATTTGATTGGGGGAGATTATTCCCCATCACCTTTTGAGTATTAGCCTTACAATGAAATTGTACAACCATTTCATTTATCTCCAAGGCCTACTCATGATGTCGTCCATGCTGAGGAGGAACCTAAGGTTCCAATCAAAGATCTAAACCCAGCAGATGACATTCACTTGATCCCTACTCCCCACTAGTTAGAATAGGGGTTGCATGTCAATATAGCCAATGATTGACAAATATATTGTATTAGATTATGATAATCCTCAATGTATCAAGTTAGAGGAAAGCTTGTCGCTCACCGAGTAAGGCGATTACATAGCCCTTCTCATAGAGAAGAAGGAAGCCTTTGCATGGACATACAAAGACATACCAGGACTGGATCCAAATCTAGTCATGTATAATCTAATGCTTGATACCAAGGCCAAGCTAGTTAAGCAAAAATTGAGAGATATGCATTCAACAATAGCTTTAATGGTTAAGGATGAGCTACAAAAGTTGTTGGATGTCAAGTCCATCATATCAATGGACTATATGAAAGAACCCTGATGTTCTTGTGTATATTTAATAAATAATTTAATATAAAATGTAATCATAGCCCACTTAAAGGGGGCTCCCTTGCAACTTAGAGGAGGCTCCCTCTTTAGAATCTATGCTTCTTATTATTCTTCTTTTTTGATTTGTGTGAATGTCCAACCTAATATATATATATATACCCTAAAGCTATGTTGGTGAAGAGACATGATGGTTCACATTATGAAGAGATGTGATGGTTCACTTAATAAGTTAATAATATAATAATTAAATAATTAATAATACTAACTAATAGTAACTAATAATGTTAGGATGGAGGATCCTAACATGCCACCCTCCTTAAAAAAATCTTTGTCCTCAAAGATCAAAGTGAGGAGATTTATCCTTTGTTTTCCAATAAGGATTTATGTAAGTTCTTGGACTCTTTTAATGTCATCCTTTTGTAGGTAGGGATATTGAGAAGGATGAAGCATTAGTAGGGGGTTTCCAGAAAAATTAGTAAATGTGTGATGATGAGGAAAGGGAAACCCTTGGGGTTCTTCAAACACCTTAAAATGATGCATAAAAAGATGTGGTAAAACTTATACATTCTCTTGTTGTTCCCTGGGAGAGGCAATGGAGGAGTGTGTAGTCACCTTTCTACCTTGTTTTTGAATAGGTTTGACCCTATGGTGATAACTCACTATTGGAGAGGAAATTGAGTGTAGTTCTTGTAGAGTGCATGTTTGGCCATAATGATTCACTTTAGGAATTTTTACCTCATCCTTACTGATGAGCACCAGAAATGCTCATATTTTGTACATATTTCTTGGATCAATATGCGGCTGTATAATAAGGATTGCATACTTTTATGAATGATTATATAGATATTTTATATAATTATGCGTGTTATCTAATTTGTGTGCTTTTAGTATGCTTTGTGGAATTGCAGTTGATTTAGTTAGATTTGGAACGATTGAGGTCCTTTTGATGGACCTGACACTTTATTTCATCAGGAGTAAATGTAGAGAACATAGGCGTCTCCCTACAACCAAAATGCACCAAGGGAACAAGTGCCTCCCTGTAGTTGGAAGGTTCCACTTGAATCCAAGAACCACCCTACAGTTAGAAGGTGCCACTTGAATCCAAGTGCCTCCCTGTAGTCGGAAGGCATCGATTGAATACAAGCACCTCCCTGTAGTCGAAAGGCACTGATTGAATACAAGCGCCTCCCTACAGTCGGAAGGTGCCAAGTGAACACAAGCGCCTCCTTGTAGTCAGAAGGCATCGATTGCATATAAGCGCCTCCCTACAGTTGGAAGGCACCATCTGAATGCAAGCGCCTCCCTGCAATCGAAAGGTGCCAACCAAATACAAGTGCCTCCCTGCAACCAAAAGGTGCCAACCAAAGGCAAGCGCCTCTCCACAAATGGAAGGCACTAATAGAGGGTAAGCTTCTCACTACAACCGAAAGGTGCTAATAAAAGGTAAGTGCCTCCCTACAATTAGAAGGCACCAATCGAAGGCAAGCGCCTCCCTACAACCAAAATGTGCCACTGATTCTTTGCCCATTGACCAAAGTTGAATGACGTGGACGACAACGACTGGTGCTGTTCTGGCTCTACGTCATGCAGAGCTAATTTGGAGATAACAACAATGTATCCAAATGTCTCACTGATACTAGGCAAAGCATGAACCAAAATGAACATGCCGCCTTCAAAATAGAATGCCAGACATTGATTACATTTGCCAGACTGTTCTAATTTAGTCTGGGAAAGATCGACTATTGTAACCACTTCTGTAACAAAAGTTCTATGGGTGTGTTATATAAACACATGCTGATCGTTCTAAAAAATATATAGAATTAATTAATAAAGATCTACTTTGAATTGCAGAAGATAGATTGTAATACGTTGATAAATATATTTCAGTTCCAGAAGTTCTAAGTGCGTGTTCGATCGGGAGGAATCTGCTAGATCCTGGGCCCACTCCAAGCCAGTATTTCTTCCCCATTTCTTTTCTATTTATTTATCAGTTTATTGCTTTCATAGAAATGTTCATGAGTTTGCTAGTTCCAGTATTTGCAGTAGGTTTATTTCCAGGAATGTGCATTTTATTTATTTCTATAGATTTAATTATGTTCTTCTTACGTAATTTATTGAAGAGTGCGGGAATGATTGACAACCATCTCAAGAACACCCCCCAAATGTAGAATTAGCAGATTCACCCTCCAGTGGTATTGTAGTAACCTAGTTTCGACTCTTCGCAAGTTTACGAAGCTCCTTGGGTTGATAATTAAATGCACGGGCATGTGACAAAAATAGGAAACAATTCACCTTGTTTGGCCCACAACATTTTGGTTCCATTGTCAGGGAAGCATCTTAATTAAATTACCTACAATACCCTAAAACCTTCATATGACCTTGCATGAGTTCTTCGAGAAGAAGAGGACCTGATGGTCACTTTATAAGAACTAATCCATCAGGACCTGAGTCAGCCAAGCATTTTGGATTTGAGTTAGACTTTCCTGACCTACCAACAATCCATTGGAGTGAGGAACCACACTTTGTGCAAAGTGCCACCTCATCCCATCAAAAAGGGGAAGAACGGATCATCACAAATCCCCTATTTAATAGGACTCCTCTAGAGGAAGCCCTGTTGTGGAAGGCTATGGAGGATCAGACGATCTCGCCAGACAACCTTAGAGCATTGACTCAGAAAGTTTTAAATGATCGAAAGGCCATAAACGCTGCATTAGAAACCACATTTCCTAAAAAAATGGTAGATAACGATGAAGTCTCATTTGGCTTTAGTTTCCCAATAGAGGAAGGAGTAGGAGATACCAAAATGAAAAATATATCCCCTGCTCACCTTCCGTCCTTCAGAGGACACCCGACTGAGGACCCTGACCTATTTTTATTCAAGTTTGATGTTTTGTGTAGGTCCATGGATTACAAATCAAATGCACAGAAGCTAAAATTATTCCCTTCTACATTATACGATGCATCTCTGCGATGGTTCATCGATCTAGGAAATAAACACATCACCACCTAGGACCAGATGAAGACGCCCTTTTTAGAGCAATATCAAGATTTTGGGAGAGCAAGAGACTCCAGGGAGGAGGTCCTAAGCATGACACAAAGAGAATATGAGTCTCTCAAGGAGTATTGGGAGAGATTCAGATTTAATATTCAATGGTCCCTTCACTCGAAGCTATCTGACAAGTCCCTCAAAATCCTCTTCTTGAGGGGACTTACCAATGAGTCACTAGAGGCTCTCAACATGATCTCTAGAGGTGACATCTATCAGCATGCCATAGACGACATCCATCAATTATGCCAGAACTACTCAAGAAGGTGAGGCAAAATCATCACCAAGACCATGAAGGCGACTGCTTCAGTCACCAAAATAGAGATAGGCAACATGCTAGAGGATTTGAAGAGCAAAATGCTCTCATATCTAGCACTGCAGATGGATACGCTACTGTTAGAAAAGAAGAAATAAGAAAATGATGTAGCATTAGCCTATTTCTGCCCAAAATGCAGAGGAATGCATGCAAAGAATGCATGCCCAAAAAACAAGGTCAGAGTATGCACAATTTGCAGGCTGAATCATAAAACTTGATTGTGCCCACAACTGCCCAGTAACCAGGAAGTGACTAAGAGCACAGAGCCTATTTCATAGGCAATAGGAAAATTTGGCCATAGTCCCCTACGAGGAATATGCCAACCAGAATGCCATCAAATGAGGAGGGTCATACATGGACCAAGGACCCCCTTAACCACCTAATATGGGGTGGTGGGGACTGTCACCTTGGACGAACGCACCCCCAATAGCATTCCTGAATCAGCAGCCATGGATGCCATATCCATATCCTGAGCCAGCGAGACCTGCACAGCTACCAGCACAACAGATAGCAAACCCGAACAATAGAGTAAATCAATCGGCATACAACATAGAAGGTGAGATGTACCATATGTACAATATTCAACTTAGATCAGGTAGGTAGCTAAGAGTAGAGACTCCACCTCTGGTAGAAGAGGAGGAAGAAATAGAGGAGACACATTTGGTAGAAGAAGTAAAAACACTTGAGAGAGCGGAGGCTCCATTTCCTAGCTGGCTACAGCAACAGAGAAAAACAACACAACTAGAATATGACATCTTGTTGAGCTTGAATAATCTCACAGTGACAATCCCATTATTTCAAGCAATTCGAGATGTCCCCATTTACACCAAGGAAATTAGAGAAATGTGTCTAAGGAGACCAGGAAGAAAAGCTACCCAGACTATTAACGTTGTGGGTAAACTAGTAGATCTAATGATGGGTAGAACACATCATTTGAAGTATGCAAACCCAGGTAGCCTAGTGTTGACCATAAAAATTGGAGGACATTCCCTGTCCAACACACTAGTTGACCTCGGGGTAGCCATCAACAAGATGCCTCAAGAGACCATGTAGAGGCTGTGGCTCATGAACCTGAAGCCAACCACGACAGTGCTACAGTTAGCCGATCGATCAACCATGTGGTCAGAAGGAATGTTGGAAGATGTGATCGTAACAGTCAGTGCATGGGAATATCCAGCTAACTTTCTAGTTTTGCAAACCAAGACTAGGCTGGGTGGTTACCCGCTCATTTTGGGGAGGCCATGGCTAGCAATAGTTGATGCTTACATCAGCTGTTAGGATGGGCTAATGACCATATCCAATGGGAAAAATGTCAAAATGCTGACCATTTCACCGCTAGCTTAGTCTATGGACTCGACAAAAGAACCCAAGATCACCGAGTAGGGAACTATGGAGTTGTCCATAATCTAGCTAGTGATGACCTTGGAGGAGGTGGCATAAGAGGATGAGGATGGTGCTATCATGGAGTTTCTCCATGGAGAATCATCCACCCTGATGCATAGTCGTTATACCATCATTAATTCTCAATGAATCTGTCAATCCAGGGCAGTGTACAAGGCTATCTGTAGAAGAAGAAGTGAAACAGCTATAACTTAGGTCAATTTAGAGCAACAAGTCTTATTGGTGGAACCGGTTGTGTGGGAGGTTTTTGGAACATTCCTATCTCTAAATTACATGAATTAAATCTTAATCTAAGTTGCAGAATTGGAAACTAATCATTAACTGTAGAAATGAAGTCCTAATTACAATTACAAAATAAGACCTAATTATATTGCAAAAATAACAGTTGTAGAATTGAAAGTCTGATCCTAATTGCAAAAAGGAAATCTAATTACTTTTGTAGTAATGAAAGTCTAGATCTAATGTGGAAATAAAAACTGTCAAAGTTCTGTAACATAAGGTTGTCAATCTTCTATTCAAGTTTTAATAGCAAAACATAAAATGCAGGAAATTGCTAAAAAATAGTAAATTTTGGAAATAACAGTCTGAAATAAAGTGGAAGCTTTGCTGAAAGTAATATTGCAACTAAAACATTAAACACAAGGTTAATCTAAGCATAAATAAACTACAACTACAAATATTGTCAACTGTTTACAAGCAATTGAAATAACAAGTTCTACAACTCATTCTGCTGTAGCAAAATCAGAATAAAAACCTGCTTTGTTAGTCCTCCTCCTAGGTCTAGAAGTGGCTAGCCTCTTTGTCCAGAAGAAGGTGTAAGTCTCTTTCTCTTCTTAAATCTTAATCACACTCATTTACAAGCAATATGAAATAGAACTAGTGCACTTTATTGATTAGAATACATGATTACAATAATTTTGCTGAAAAACTGTTATAAGACTGTAACAGTCAATTTCTACCTATACTCTGTATTTTTTGTTAGCTTCCTTACTCTTTTCTCACTATTTTCTACTTCCTTTACTACCTACCTAGGCTCAACCTGAACGAGAGCAATATTTATAGCTATCCTATGATCTGATTACAAACAAAGAATATCTCAAAAGATCTAATCCTACAATGCTGCAACAAATTCTAGTTTTATCCTAGAAGAGGACTAAAACTTGATCTTTCCGTTAATGATGACTTTGGTCAGCAATGACGGCAAATACAGATGGAAGATCTTTCCATTTAACTTTTTCAACCTTTATTTCCCTTTTTTCGGCTTCAAAAATTGATCAACAGGTCAAAAACACATTCTGTTCTTCATTTCGAAGATAAGTGGCTTCATTCCAAAGACAATGCAATTCTCATTCTGAAGATCGCTCATTCTAAAGATACTACATTCTCATTCCGAAGATCACTCATTATAAATATATTGCATGCTTCATTCTGAAGATCCACTCATTTCGAAGATACTACATTCTTCATTCCGAAGATCCGCTCATTCTGAAGATGCTATGTTCTCTCATTCCGAAGATATCTGTTCATTCCAAAGATACTTTGGAATGAACAAATGTATGCTTTTCTAGTGATTTCTTCTGCATATCTCAGGTGGGTTATCTCCTAAGATCAAATTCCAATGGTCTTCATCCCTTTCCTCATGTGAATTCCATGCCTTGCTATTTATGGATAGCTGGTTGGAATTTACATGGGAAAGACCAATTTTTGTTGCACAACAACAGTTTGCTTGCACTGTTGCCAGATTTAGGTGAAGTAAATGCTTGAAAAATCAAAACATGATTAGTGAAATGCTGCTATTATTCTAAGCATATCCCATTGTAGCAAATCATAGCAAAAAGAACACAAAACTATGCAAAAAGTTGTAAAATCAGCATATAATATTTCAAATACATTGATCATACAAAATGGTTAATATACAGCATATTGAATCAACTTAACTAACATATCAGATAAAAAATAAGAGTTTATAGGCATTTTTAGTGTTCAAAACATGTTATGATTGAGGTATTTCTAGGCCTCATCATTTTCCCCCCAACTTATATTAATGCATGCCCTCATGCATTCTGTTGGGCTATGGAATCACATATGTCCATGTTTAGATTCCATGACCTGTAGAATAATTTCTTATCTATGTAATACCCCCTGTTTTCCTAAATATTTCTGAGCCAATCTTCAAATTGTTCATCAGGCTGGGCATCTTCCTCAAAGTAGAATGGAACTGGAGTAATGATGGTCAAAGGCCTAAAACTGAGACCTATCCAGTTATGTTGCATGATCTGAATCAGCTAGACTACACCTTCTACTCTTCTTCTAGACCATTCTAAGTTGATGGGGGAGATAGGTTCTCTTTTTCTCAAAGACATAGAAAGTTCATTCCATCTGTCTCTGCATACTGACAATGTTGGGAAGAAATTGTGATCACAAAAATTGTTAAATCTGGCCACACAATCCCTTAAATTGTTCAAGTACATTCTCTTTATATCATCCCTGATCATCATTGAGAAGTGTTGCCTGGTGATAACTAAGTGATTTGGTTGGATTGCTCTGACTAACAACTCAACCCTTGTTTCAATCACTTTATTATGCTTTTTATCTTGATCCCAGTAAAGCTGATTTTGCAAAGTAGATATAAATGCTCTCAACTAAACATCTCCAATGTAGATTTGAGGATGAGAGTCAACTTCCTCTGGAATGAAGAAACTGTGTAAAAACAGTTCACACAGGAGATTTTTCTACTCAAAAGGACTGTCAAAATATGCCTCTAGAAAATCTTCAATAGTGTCCAATTTATATGGAAGGTTTGAAGTAATTCTCATGACCTGCCATCTGAGGTATTTTTCCTTCAAAATAAGGCTGTAAAATCTGGATGGTCGTCTAAATTGGACTAAAAATTCAGCAATTTGGCATAATTCAGACACCTTTTCTTTCAATGCCTAATTTTTTGTCTTTGGCTTCTAGCTGTTTTGCTTCCAATTTAAACTTCTTAGTTTTAGTGGCAAGTTGCTCATATCTACTCATCCAACTAGCTATGTCTGCATTATACTGCTCTAGAGATACAATATTAGGTGGTCTTACTACAGGGGGAATCCTAGGCAACAAATTTATCTGAACTCCTTTTTCTACCACTTCCATTGGTTGTTCATCTGTTAATAACTCTACTTGCACCCTCTTATTTGCTATTTCTATGGGGTTGTCATCAGATAGTATTTCTACTTGTACCCCCTTATCTGTTGTTTCTACTAAAAGTGTAACAAGTTGAAATGCAGGGACCTGAATAAGAGTACTTACTTGAACATTTTCTTGCTGCTGGGACTATTCCTGTGTTGGTGGCTCATCTTCAGCATCCTCTGCTATGCTCTTTACCATTTTTGAAGCATCTTCAGAACAAGAAGGTAATGCTTCAGAATAATATGGTGCTGCTTCAGAATGAATAGGCACTTCTTCAGAATGAAGGAGTGCTGTTTCAGGATGAACTCTCATGTCTGCCTCAACAGAGTCATCTGCTCTTGATAGACCCAGAAGCAATTGAGCCAAATTGTCTTCATCATTGGATATAGCTGGCTATTTTTCAGATTGTGACAACAATTTTCTCAATTCTGCCACTTCTTGTTGAAGCTCTGCAATTTTTCTTTCTTGCATCTCAATGATGCTTTCTTTCTCTGAAATCCACCTGGTCTATGTTTTGACAACACTCCTTGCTACCCTTAGCTGCTTTGTGATGTCTTCCACTTCTGTTTCTACTTTAGAAGCTGATGCAGACAAATTAGTTGCAGTTGGCTGCTCAACCAATATTTCCTCTTCTACAAAAATTTGTTCTTGTTCAGGAGGCTCTGTGAGACTATCTATAAGGGTATCTACCATATATGTAGCTTGTTGAACTATAGCCTCCTCCAAACCATCCTGCTCAATTTTTGCCTCAGCTATCTATTCAGGGAATTCTAGAAATTTTTCAGATGCTGGTTGTATCTCTATGACATCTAGGCTGCTTGGTCTATCTTCTTCCTCCATGACCTGTTCAGTAGTTTCTTTCAAATGGATTCTTGTAGACCTCTTAGTTCTAGATGTAAAATTCTTCTTTTTGCTCTATTTTCTGGTGACAACAGGGGTCATGGGGTCAGTTTTAGATGCCTTTGTTTCCCTTGTTGTTTCTGCCTCTGTTTGGTTAAGTGCTTCACTTCTATGTTCTGACAAATCAATTGCAGCTTCAGCAAAATGAACTTTCTTTTGTTTTTCTGCTCTGTTTCCAGTTCCAGATCCTCTTCTCTTTTGTTTCTTAGCTCATGAAGTTGAAGGTTCAGGAGCAAGGTTTTCTGCTACTGTTGTGGGGTGTAGTTCTGTAATAGCTTCAAGGGCACCTTCTACAATTTCTTTTATAGCATCTTCTACAACATTTTTTGCAGCAGCTGTTTCCTCTTCTACAGCAACATCAGTAGCATTTGGTTCTTCTTATTCCTCACTTTCATCCTAAAAAATGACATCATTTAGGGTAGAGTAAAACCTATCAAAACTCCTAGGGTTTCCTCTAAAATGGTGTTGGCAAACTAATTTGATGAGGCCATGATGGCGAAGGCTTCCTTTACCCTCCTGATATCTCTTTGCCATGTTCTTTAACTCTTGATATAGATACAAGGGAAGATTTACCCTAACTTCTGGTTGTTGCCCACCATGTCTGAGATGGTTCAAAATTCACAAACGATGCCCTGATAACAACACATACTGCCCTTCACAGGTTAGGAATTTAATTACCCAGGTGGCTACTTCATCCAAGGGTTCCTGCAAGCTAGCCCTTTTTAACCCTTTGCATGTGTTGTTATGGGTTAAGTACTCTGGTTCTCTATCATTTTCTTCTACAAACTGATTAACTACATTTGCCAATGTGTTCTTGCCAGATCTAGAAATTGAAATCCCTTCTAATGGTAGCTCTGTAATCTGACTTAAAATTTTAGGGCTTACCTCAATAGTCATGCCGTTAACATGTGCTCGATTGTTTCTGAACGTATGGGCAAACATGCCAGCCAAATATTCAGAAGACCCATTGAATTTATCCAAAAATGGCATAAACTCTCCATTTTCAAAAATTTGCACAATTGCCAGATTTTCTCGGAGGTAAGTGGTATCTGTAGGCTCTGTTTTGATCTTTTGCCCCATTTTTTCTATTTAAAAATTGTACACTATGGTTACTGTTATTCTGCTGGATCTCTGGCTATTTTCTATTTGCAGATTTGCAGAATTTTTAGTTTGAAACCTTCGTTGCCCTATTTTTTGTCTGCTTCTTCAGAATGAACTGTAACCTGTGCACTGTACTTTGCAACACATATTTGAAAAGAAAGGTGGCACACATTTCTACTGTTGCATCGAAAACCTATTCGTTGATAATTGATTGGATGTCCTTACTGTCAGATCCACCTCATTAGTTTTGCAGATTCTCACGTGCATGTTAATTGGCATTAAAAACTAGTGGCATATGGTTGGTCACATTCTCCGTATTTCCAATGAGTGCAAAAACAAACCATGTACTGACTGACACGTGTTCCTTCCTTGCATGCAACTAAATTTTTTTGATTTTGTCATACCTTGTCTTCTTGGATGCCACGTGGAAATGCTCTTTACGAAGATTTATAACTTATTGCGTAGACAAAATTTTATTTCGAAGATTATGACCTCATTCCAAAGACAAGTCTTCATTCTGAAGACAAATCCTCATTTCGAAGATTATGACTTCATTCCGAAGACAGGTCTTCATTCCGAAGACAAATATTCTTTGCAAAATTTTCATTCCGAAGATTAATCCTCATTTCAAAGATCAATCCTCATTCCGAAGATCAGGCTGTATTATGAAGGTAAATTGTCATTCCGAAGACAGATCCTCATTCCGAAGACAGATCTTCATTCCGAAGATAGATCTTCATTCCGAAGATGATGCAGCAAGTCGTCATTCCAAAGACCAAGTTTCATTTTGAAGACAAATTGTCATTCTGAAGAAAAATTTTCTTTCTGAAGACAAAGTGCAACATTCATTTTGCTGTCATTCTAAAGACAATTTCAATCTGAAGATAATACAACAGGCACTATTTTTGGCATTCTTGTTTTGAATATTAGGCAGAAATCAATATTTTCATTTTCAAAACATGTCTTAAGTATGCCAACTCTTATGAATACCTTTTATGCTAATGGTTAATTGTCACATACTATATACCAATCATTTTACAATGAAGAAATGTAAGAAATATATACCTAATAAAAATAGTTAATGTTAGTTTTGAAGAATGACTGCCTTTGTTGATATTTTGTTGAGATTTTCTACAACATTTCAAAAAAAGTGCACTTGGTGAATTTGTACAATGATGGTTCAAAAATTTCTCAAGGTTATCCATGCCAGAAAACTGGTTTTCATGCATACCAACCCAGTAGTGCCTTAAGAAAAGGTTTTCACTACTGAGTTATTCATTTTTCTCTTTTTTTTTTTTTTGATTTTTCCCTTTTGATTTTTATTTTTTTTACCTCTCATTTTCTCTTTTTTTTTTTCTTGATCCTGACTATGCCCATGAAGGAATTTCATGATTTCCCCTGAAACCATGCCCATGAAGGAATTCATATTCAGAATTTATTCATCTTTTTGTTTTCTATTTTTTCTAATTTTTTTTTGTATTTTCTGCTTTTTCTTGAAATCCATTGATCATGTTGATTATTTTGAAGTGGAATAGGGAATCTCTTCCACCTATTGTGTATCCAAAATATCAAGTTGCTGCAAGAATTCTTCTTTAGTTAGAGGTGTATGGTATACCCTGAGGCGATGTCCATTCACTACCAACTTTATTTGTGATCCATCAATAGGGGATAGACGAGCTGCTCCGTTGTTAAATACCTCCTCAATCCAATAAGGTCCCAACCATCTAGTTCTCAGTTTTCCAGGGAAGTCTTCATATTGAGAATCAAACAATAAAGCCCAATCTCCTTGTTGAAGTTTCCTCTACTGAATGTGACTATCATGCCATAGCTTCCTCTGCTCCTAAATTACCTCAGTTTGGTGCAGAGCATCCAATCTAAGTTCATCCAATGCATTCAGCTGCAAAATCTTGTCTGTCTGTGCCTGCAACAATTCAATTCCAATTTCCAGTGTTGTGTGCAATGTTAGTAGCTCAAATTCAATAGGTAAGAGAGGCTTTTTACCAAAGACTAGTTCATAAGGTGTGAATCTAGTAGTGGACTTCCAAGTAGTATTGTAGGCCCAAACTGCTTTAGGTAATTTATCTAGCCAATTTCTCCTATGAAAAGCTACTATTTTTGTCAAGATGCGTTCTAGTTCCCTGTTTGTTACTTCAACCTGGCCATTTGCTTGTGGGTGGTAAGGTGATGATTTCCTATGTTTGATTTCATACAATCCTGTAAATGCTTTTATGACTTTGGATGCAAATTGGGGTCCTTGGTCTGTGGTGATAGACCGTGGAGCTCCAAATCTCTGAAAAATCTGAGTATACAAGAAATTAGCGACCTTCTCTTCATGAGCATGTTTAAAATAATGCACCTCTACCCACTTTGTCAGGTAATCAGTGCATACTAGAATATGCACCTTTCCTTGAGAAGGTGGATCAATAGGTCTTACAAAATCAAGCCCCCACCTCTCAAATGGTTCTAAAACCATTTGAGGCTGTAGTGGCATCTCATTTGTATGAGTGGGTTTCCCCATTCTTTGGCATGCATCACAATGCTTGATGTACTTTTTCACATCCTTGTGAAGAGATGGCCAATAATATCCTGTCCCTAAGATTTTCCTAACTATGCTTTTTATAGAATAGTGTCCACCTAAGGGTTCATCATGACAAGCTCTAAGGATATCATACACTTCATCCTTTTGGATGCACCTACGTAACACATGGTCAGGATTGCACTTAAAAATCATACCCTTAATCCATTCAAAAGAAGAACTCTGTTTGATCAATTTTTTTTTCTGTTTTGAAGTGAAATGTGGAGGAACTTTCCCTGTGACCAAATAATTGGCTATATCCGCAAACCAAGGTGATTGGACTGATATAGCAAATATTTTTTCATCAAGAAAAGTGTCATCAACTAATTCCCCTTCATTTGTGTTCTGCAACCTGGACAAGAAATCTGCCACAACATTAGCTTTTCCTGGTTTGTTGATTATAGTGATATCAAATTCTTGCAGCAACAGCAACCAAAAAATAATTCTTGTACTTACCATAGGTTTATTCATCAAATACTTAATGGCTATATGATCTGTGTGAATAAATATTTTATAACCTGTGATATAATGCCTGAATTTGTTGATGGCATAAATTACTGCTAGGAATTCCTTCTCAGTTTTTGTATAATTTTTCTCGGCTCCTGTCAAGTTCTTGCTAATTTTGTAGATGGTATAATTTTCACCATTATCAATTTGTCCTAATGCTGCTCCAATTGTTGTATTGGAGGCATCGATCTATATGTGAAATGGTAATGTCCAATTAGGTCCTCTGAGCACAGGTGGAGTTATCAATTTCTCTTTCAGAGCTTCAAATGCTTCTTGACACTTTGCAGTCCAGGAGAATTCAGAATCTTTAGTCAATAAGGCAAACATAGGACTGGCTATTGTACTAAAGTTGGGAATAAACCTGTGGTAAAAACCAATGTGTCCTAGGAAGCTTCTGACATTAGTTTGAGTTTTAGGAGGAAGGAGATTCTTGATAATTTCAACCTTCTTTGGATCAACTTGGATCCCTTTAGGAGAGATGTGATGACCAAGAACTATCCCTTCCTTCATCATCATGAAGCATTTATCTAGATTTAAGGATAAGTGGTATGTTTCATAGCGAGTTAAGACTTTATCAAGATTTTCCAATGTAAAATCAAAAGTTTGTCCACATACTATGAAATCATCCATGTAAATTTCAACGCTTTTGGTGGTCAGATCAGTAAAAATTGCTAGGACTGCTCATTGAAAAGTTTTTGGGGCATTACACAAACCAAAAGGTAAAACCCTATAGGAAAATGTTCCCCATGGACATGTAAAAGTTGTCTTTTCTTGATCTTCAAGTGCAATCTAAATTTGATTATATCCACTAAATCCATCAAGAAAACAAAAGTATCTTTTTCCAGCAAGAGTATCTAACACCTGATCTATGAAATGTAATGGAAAATGGTCTTTGTATGTCACCTTATTCAATTCTCTATAGTCTACACATACTCTCATTTTTCCATTTTTCTTAGGAATTATTACCAATGGAGAAACCCATTGGCTATCAAAAATTGGGTAAATGAATCCTACTTCCAGGATTTTTTCAATTTCTTCTTTCACAATATCTCTTAAGGCAGGATTCAATCTTCTTTGAGGCTATCTTACTGGCTTGAATTCTTCAGTATATATTCTATGGGTACATATATCAGGATGAACTCCTGACATATCTTTGTAGTTCCAAGCAAAAGCATGAACATGCTTCTGCAAAACAACTATAAGTTTTTCTTCCTCTTCCCTAGTAAGCTGGCTGTAGATGTTCAAAAATTTGCCTGGTTGGACTTCTATTTGTTTTGTATTTAGAAGGACTGAATTCACTCCTTCATACCTGGTAATTAAGAGATTAAGAGGACATTGCTGAGATGGGAGAAAAGAAGTAGTTTCTATTTTATTGCTTCTTGAGGGAAGCATATCTTGTATGGAACAGTGAGAAGGAAAAATCAAATGATGGTGCCATCCATGTGGTAGTGAAACAGAGTTTCCCTGTGATAGCACAGATGGTTCATCTTCAGATTTTTGATTCTCTTCATTACTTATCAACTGTTGGATATTTGTTGTTTCCCCTTCTAAACCTTGTTCATGCAGAACATTCATCAAGATTGTTTCATTTTCTAAGTTTTCTATGTCATTGAGGTCTTCTATGTGTTCTCTTACTACTAAGGTAGCTAGTGTAGAAATGACCTCTTATGGTTCCTCATCTGAGTCAGAAAACCATACCGACCTAAAAATTTGCTAGATGGTTTTGCAAGAGGATATAAAGAAATCTGTTTCAGATCAATACCATTTGAAATAGTCATATTTCTAGATCTACAGTCTATGAAGGCTACTGCAGTTGCAAGCCAAGGTCTTCCCAAAATAATGGGATATCCATGTGCTGAATTTCTTGGCTGTAAAACCAAAAAATCTATAGGGAATTCCCAAGAAGAAACTTCTATAGGGACATCTTCAATGATTCCTTTAGGTTTTGCAACTGACCTATCAGCCATTTCTAAAACTATAAATGTGGGGTTGAGATGTTTGAGCTGTAATTGTTCCATTGTATCCTTGGTCATGACATTTATTGCAGCTCCTAGATCTACTAAAATATTTGATATTGGTACTAAACCTATGGTGACTATGATAACTTGGCTTCCTAGGTCACTATACTTTGGAGGTAGTAGTTTTCCAGATAAGAGATCAGCTATCTTTCCTTCAACCTGCATAGTTTTGGAAAATGCTTTCTTCTTTCTTCTTGCTCTTTTAATGCACAAATTTTGGACAGTACTATTAATTTCTAGTATTTCCTTAATAGCTTGTAACAAGGGCAATGCTATAGTCAATTTTTTTAGTTCTTTGACAAATTCTGACTCAAATTTTTTTGGTATTGCATTAAGTCTTTCAAGATATGGAATTATCCTTGGTAATTGTTCTGCTTGTGTCTCTTTCTCTATTGTTGGTTGGATTCTCTCTGGTTCCAATTTTTCTTCTGTTTCTATTATTGGTTGGATTCTCTTTGGTTTTGATGATTCTTGCTCTTCATTTTCTTTGATTTCAATTGAAACTAGTTTAGGTACAACTTTTCCTGAATGAAGTTGGATGTCACTACAATCAAGAACATTAATTTCAACATTTTCTTCAGCCTCAACCACATAGACAGGAGGTGTCTGTCTCACACTATTTGGATTAGTGATTGGCTGAGCTGGCAATTGAGGTTATCTTACTTGCTGTGTTTGTTGTTGTTTTTCTTGAAAATTTTTATTAGGTGCAGGCAACAAATGCTGAGATTGACCTTGATTCCTTTGCTTCCTTGGATAGGACTGGTATTGTTGATTCCACTGTGGTTGGTTTTGCATCCAATGTGGATTAGTCTAATTTTGATTCCAAGCTAGATTTTTTTGATTCCAAGATGGGTTGTTTTGATTCCATGAGGGGTTGTTTTGATCCTGATTCCAGGCTAGGTTACCCCAATTTGATTGTGGCCATTCTTGGGAATTTTTCCATTAAGGATAATTCCAAGGACATTGGGGTGGTTCTGATTGTCCCCAAGGCGTAGTACCAGGATTATGCCCCCAATTTATAGGAAAATGAGGGGGATTTTGATATTGAGAGAAATTTCCTCCTTGTTTTGGTCCAATATAGTTGATTTCCTTAGTCTGGTTTTCTAACACAATTTTGAGTTGTGGTAGCAGGTGGCATTGATCAGTTGAATGCCTTTTTGAACAGATACTACAAATGGCTGAGATAGATGTTTTATTTAAAGGACATTCCTGCAAAGCATGTTTATTTCTACATCTTGGGCAATAAATTGCCAAAGGTTCTGTGTTTTTAGCTTCTGTAGATATTTCCCCCAAAGTAGTGTTTAAGTGCACTAGAATATCAGTTTTGAAATTTGCAAGTTCCTTTATCAGGTCCTTTACATCAGTGCCATTTGTGCGGCTTTTTCTTCTTCTCTGCTTAGTGCAAGAGTAATTCCTATAGATATCCATAATTTCCTCATTACTGAGAGTGGTTACATCCCATTTTCCCATCAAATCTAGAACTTCTTTGGATTCATCTTGCAATCCTCTCAAAAAGATGGTTTTACATAATTCTGGTTCTACAAGTCCACATCTCCTTTGAACAAAGGAGAACCTATCAAGATAATATTTCAAGGTCTCATCATCTTCCTGTTTGATTCTAAATAACTCATATTTTCTATTCCTTACACAAAAATATTCCTAATATTTGTATAAAAAGACAGTTTCCATTTGATCCCAGGTTCTTATGGAATTTGGCTCTAAGCTCATGAACCAGCACAATGCTGAATCCTTGAGAGTTGAGGGAAAAACCTTAAGTTTTTTATTGTCATTTATATAATCATAGGTCTGACACACTACCTTGAATTCAAACAAAAATTGGTCAGGAACTTCAGATACAACACTCGAAAGGTTGGGAGTGCTGAAGGTGAAATGGTCTTCATGGGAGAGTTTTGTGTTGGATTCAGATGAATATGATATTCAAATGTTCTGGACGGTTGGAGTATATCCTGATCATCTCCTTCATTATGAACATAGCCATGTTGGCCATCTATATTGCCTCCTACCATAGTTTCCTATTTGTTGGGAGAAGTTAAAGCTTCCCAATTTGTTCTCTCAAGAGGTCCAAGCCTCTCTGTTGATGATGAGTCTGATGAATTGTCTTTCTTAGGATATTTTGATGATGATAAAATTGGTGATTTTACTATCTCAGAATGTTCTAATGATGGTGAGACTGGTGATTTTTCTATCAATATTTCTGGTAATTCAAACACAGGTGATTCACCCCTTAGGCGTGAAGATCTCCTTAATGGGACAAGCCAGGGATCCTTTTGGGTAGTTCTACCTTTTTCATCCCTAGACTTATTCACTCATGTCTACTCCTAAATGACATAAATTAAGTCAATAGTTGTTATCTTCCTCAGTTGTTATATTCAGATTTTAACCTGAATGTTCACAGTTTAGTCTAATTATAGCTATTTAACTATTTTTTTTCTTCTGACAACACTATTCCCTAGCAATGGCACCAAAATGATGCGTAGTCGTTATACCATCATTAATTCTCAATGAATCTGTCAATCCAGGGCAGTGTACAAGGCTATCTACGAAAGAAGTGAAACAACTATAACTTAGGTCAATTTAGAGCAACAAGTCTTATTTGTGGAACTGATTGTGTGGGGGGTTTTTGGAACATTCATATATCTAAATTGCATGAATTAAATCTTAATCTAAGTTGCAAAATTGGAAACTAATGATTAACTTGAGAAATGAAGTCCTAATTACAATTGCAGAATAAGACCTAATTATATTGCAAAAATAACAGTTGCAGAATTGAAAGTCTGATCCTAATTACAAAAATGAAATCTAATTAATTTTGCAGTAATGAAAGTCTAGATCTAATGTAGAAATAAAAACTGTCAAAGTTCTATAACAGAAGGTTGTCAATCTTCTGTTCAGGTTTTAACAGCAAAACATAAAATGCAGGAAATTATTAAAAAATAGTAAATTCTAAAAATAACAGTCTAAAATAAAGTGGAAGCTTTTTTGAAAGTAAGATTGCAACTAAAAAATTAAACACAAGGTTAATCTAAGCATAAATAAACTAATACTGCAAATATTGTCATCTGTTTACAAGCAATTGAAATAACAAGTTCTACAACTCATTCTGCTACAACAAAATCAAAATAAAAACCTGCTTTGTTAGTCCTCCTCCTAGGTCTGGAAGTGGCCAGCCTCTTTGTACAGAAGCAGGTGTAAGTCTCTATCTCTTCTTAAATCTTAATCACACTCATTTACAAGCAATATGAAATAGAATTGGTGCACTTTATTGATTAGAAGACATGATTACAATAATTCTGCTAAAAAACTGTTACAAGACTGTAACAGTCAATTTCTACCTATACTCTATATTTTTTGCTAGCTTCCTTACTCTTTTCTCACTATTTTCTACTTCCTTTACTACCTACCTAGGCTCAACCTAAAAGGGAGTAATATTTATAGCTATCTTATGATCTGATTACAAACAAAGAATATCTCAAAAGATCTAATCCTACAATGTTGCAACAAATTTTGGTTTTATCCTAGAAGAGGACTAAAACTTGATATTTCCCTTAATGATGACTTTGGTCGGCAATGACATCAAATACAAATAGAATATCTTTCCCTTTGCCTTTTTCAACCTTTATTTCCCTTTTTTTGGCTTCATAAATCGGTCAACAGGTCAAAAACACATTCTGTTCTTCATTCCGAAGATAAGTGGCTTCATTTCGAAGACAATGTAGTTCTCATTTCGAAGATCGCTCATTCCGAAGATACTGCATTCTCATTTCGAAGATCGCTCATTCCGAAGATACTGCATGCTTCATTTTGAAGATCCGCTCATTTTGAAGATACTGCATTCTTCATTCCAAAGATCCGCTCATTTCGAAGATGCTGTGTTCTCTCATTTCGAAGATATTTGTTCATTCCGAAGAAGATACTTTGGAATGAACAAATGTATGCTTTTCTAGTGATTTCTTCTGCATCTCTTAGGTGGGTTATATCTTAAGATCAAATTACAATGGTCTTCATCCGTTTTCTCATGTGAATTCCATGCCTTGCTATTTATGGACAGCTGGCTGGAATTTACATGGGAAAGACCAGTTTTTGTTGCACAGCAACAGTTTGCTTGCACTGTTGCCAAATTTAGGTGAAGTAAATGCTTGACAAATCAAAACATGATTAGTGAAATGCTGCTATTATTCTAAGCATATCCCATTGTAGCAAATCATAGCAAAAATAACACAAAACTATGCAAAAAGCTATAAAATCAGCATATAATATTTCAAATACATTGATCATGCAAAATGGTTAATATACAGCATATTGAATCAAATTAAATAACATATCAGATAAAACATAAGAGTTTATAGGCATTTTTAATGTTCAAAACATGTTATGATTGAGGCATTTCTAGGCCTCATCACACCCCCACACCTGGATCACCGTTGAATGACACCCAAGATCAGCACATCCAACAAATACACATTGGGCTGAGAAGGACATTAAACATCAACAGCAGGTTGATGCCCACACAGCTAGAAAAATTAGAAGAGCTTCTGGTAAAACACCAGTAAGCATTTGCATGGGACTACGTAGATATGCACAGTATCAACCCAAAAATATGTACCCATCAGATTTATTTAGATGACCAGGCAAATCCTAGTCGGCAACCACAGAGAAGGATGAACCCAAAAATGAAAGACATTGTCAGAGAAGAACTGCATAAAATTCTAGCTACAAAATTCATATATCCAATTTTTGATAGTGAATGGGTATCACCATTAGTGGTGGTCCCCAAAAAGAATAAGAAATGGTGAATCTGTGTAGACTACCAAGCATTGAACAAGGCGACTAAGAAAGACCACTTCCCACTACCGTTCATCAATCAAGTCTTGGAAACACTCTTAGGAAGAAAATACTTCTCCTTTCTATACGGTTTTAGTGGTTACAACCAAATCCAGATAGGGGAAGAAGATCAAGATAAAACAACGTTCACCTGTCCATGGGGAACGTTTACCTTTAAGGTATTGCCTTTTAGACTGTGCAATGCACCAACTACATTTCAATGGGTGATGCTTAGCATATTCTATGATATGATAGGAGACGGGGTGGAAGTATACATGGATGACTTCATCGCCTATGGAGAAACCTTTGAGGAGGCAATGAAAAATCTGGAAAGAGTGCTTGATAGGAGTAAGGAAAATCATTTGTCCCTAAGCAATGAAAAATGTTTTATGATGATGCAGGAAGGCATCGTGTTGGGACACCACCTCTCTAAAGAAGGAATAAAACTAGACAAGAGGAAGATTGAGGTCATCAGAGACCTACCTAGCCCTAGAACATAGAAGGAGGTAAAAAGTTTCCTTGGATTAGTCGGTTACTATCAGTGATTTATCGTCAAATTTAGTAATATTGCCAAACCACTGCACACCCTACTTTTTAAGGATGTAGAGTTCAATTGGATGGGATATTGCGAAGAAACATTCCAATTGTTGAAGGAAAATTTGATATTTGCATTGGTCTTGCGAGGACCGAATTGGGCCATACCATTCCATATTTACTGTGATGCATCTAATGATGCGATCGGAGCAGCCCTCGAGAAGAAAGACGACGAAGAATTCTACGCCATCTATTATGTCAGTAAAAATTTGGCAGGAGTGGAGCTCAACTACACAATAACAGAAAAAGAATTTCTTGTAGTTGTCCATGCAATAAATAAATTCTGCCACTATATAACAGGATACAAGGTCTTCGTCCATACGAACCATGCGGCTATCAGGTATTTGATGAGCAAGCCGGCCATTGGTGGTAGAATTATCAGATGGCTATTGCTATTATAGGAATTCGACATCACTATAGTCGATAAACCAGGCAAGGACAACATTGTGGCAAATTTTTTGTCCAAATTGATGCCAGTAGATCATAAAGCAATGGAAGATCAGTTTTTGGACGAACATCTGTTTGCTATTAGTGAACAAACTCCATGGTATGCAGACATAGCAAATTACTTGGCCACCGAAAGGACCTCACCTGCTCTCTCCTATAGAGAAAAGTAGGTGGTCATAGAGAAGAGTGCATCATTCCTTTGGATGGATGGTCTCCTATTCAAAATAGGACGTGACCAAATTATAAGAAGATGCGTAGCAGAACAGGAGTTTTCAGAAGTGCTCAAGGCATGTCACGATGAGCCATGCGAAGGACACTTTGTAGGGAAATGAACTGCCTACAAAATCTTGTAGGCTAGGTATTTTTGGCCCACTCTATTCAAGGACGTGATAGCATATACCAGCAAGTGTGACGAGTGCCAGAGGATGGGTAGACCAACCCACCGAGATGAAATGCCCCTACAGCCCCAGGTACATCTAGAACCTTTTGATAAATGGGGCATGGAATTTGTGGGACCATTTAATCCACCTTCGATGGGAAGGAGGTTTATTCTGGTCTGCACAAATTACATCACCAAATGGGTGGAAGTACAGGCATTAAGGAACTCAAAGGAAATAACTATCAATGATTTCTTATTTGCCCATATTTTCACATGATTTGGGGTTCCTTGGGAGATAACAACAGACCAAGGGCCTCAATTCACCTCCAAATTTATTGAGGAGCTGATGGAGTAGTATAGATTTCGGCACAATAAAACCACTCCCTACCATTCACATGCAAACGGGCAAGTAGAAGTGACAAACATGGAGATAGAAAAAATCTTGACCAAAATCGTGCAACAACACAAGAAATATTGGCCCACATGGTTATCGGAGGTAGTTTGGGCATACAATACCACGTGGAAATCCACCACAGGATGCACACCTTTCCAATTGGTCTATGGAAAAAATGAGATGATGCCCATCGAGTTCAAAATCAAAACTTTGAGGATGGCTTCAAAATTAAATTTGAGCTTGGACAAAGCTCAAAAATAGAGGATTCGCCAGCTAGATCAACTGAATGAAATATGACTGGATGCTTTACAGAGGACAGAGATTATACAAAAGCAGAGAAAGAAGTGGCATGATAACCACATTAAGCTGAAGAATTTTTAGGTAGGGGAATGGGTACTGTTGTATGATTCTTGGTTCCAAGAAAGGAAGGGTAAACTTATGCAGAGGTGGATGGGGCCGTATGAGGTGGCATAGCTCATTAGGAATGGGGAAGTGTGCATTAAGACAATTGATGGCAGCAACACCATGTTCACAGTCAATGGCCACCGACTACGCCCCTATAATACATCTAAAAAGTTACAGGTGGAATCCAGAGTAGGCGTGGGGGAGAACCCATCTTGCTAGATCTGGACTGAACTCTCACAGGTGAAATGGTGGGCATGAAAGTGCTCATCCAAAATTTTAGTTAGTTAATATAGTTTTTTTAATGTGTGTTTTTTTGTAGGGACGACGCCCGCATGCAAGCTGTAGGCATCCTAATCTAGGGCCTAAAAAGAACGAAACGTGTCTAACTACCTTTATTTTCCTTTTTTTTTGGTTGCTTTTTGTAGATGGAGGACTTGACAGCACAAGGGATAGGTATCTAGGAAACTAGGCCTGATTCGGCTCAACATTCCAACATCGGCTCATAGATAGAATCTGGGTAGCATGAAAAACTAGGAAGGTTTGATCACCCTTTTTCTAGTCAAATCGCCAACCAGAGGAAGGTGCCTTACTACACCCAGAAGGTGCCAATTTCAAAAGAAGGCACCTTACTACATCTAGAAGAAGGCGCCAAGACAAGAAGAAGGCGCCTTACTACAATCAGAAGGCGCCAAATCCAAAAGAAGGCGCCTTACTACAGTCAGAAGGCACCCATCCAAAAGAAGGTGCCTTACTACAGTTAGAAGGTGCCCATCCAAAAGAAGGTGCCTTACTGTAGTCAGAAGGCACCCATCCAGAAGAAGGCTCCTTACTGCAGTCAGAAGGTACCCATCCAAAAGAAGGTGCCTTATTGCAGTCAGAAGGTGCCAAGCCTAGAAGAAGGTGCCTTACTACAGTCAGAAGGTGCCCATCCGAAAGAATGCACCTTACCACAGTCAGAAGGCACCAAGTCCACAAGAAGGCGCCTTACTACATCCGAAATGCGCCCATCCAGAAGAAGTCCCAAAAAAAAAAAGAGAGAAAAAAATATATATAGGCACCTTCCGTGGCAGGAAGGCACCAAGACGAAAAATATATATATATATATATATATATATATATATATCTATAGATATATATATATATATATATATATATATATATATATATATATATATATATATATATATATATAATAAGCCAGCCGAATACGCCTTCCAACATTAGGAAGGTGCATTCATCCAGTCGAACACGCCTTCCAACATCAAGAAGGCACATTCATCCAGTCGAATACACCTTCCAACATCAGGAAGGCACATTCATCAAGATGAATGCCTTCCAACATAGGGAAGGCACGAACCAGAAGGAGGCGCCCCCCACATTGGGAAGACGCATGCAGGAAAAAGTGCCTCCACCAATCAGAAGGCATTGGAAGGTGCATTCGTTTGAATATGAGCATCGACAATGTTGGAAATGCACTACAAGGGTACCATCCACATGGGGAAGGTACCAAAGAACACCTCCTGCGTGCAACATCAAATGACCATACCCCTCTCTCGTGTCACAAGTCAGCAAATCAACGGCTAGCATGACAACTAGAATGTCGAATCAGGTACACGCATAATAAATCAAATATTTTATATAATTGTTTATAAATACGCAGTACCAAAAAAATATAGCTGTCATAGAGATCATACCGCCCATAGCCGAAAACGCATGCCAATGAGAGGACGCCTTCCATAACTACTAGGGTTAGGCGTCTTTTCTATAAGAAGGCACCTTCCTGAAGAAGGAAGGACAAAAAAAATACAACAGAAGGTGCCATGGGAGGAAGGTATAAGAACCATGTGATCAAGAAGAATGAACCCAGTGACACAAATGGGATCAGAGGGGTAGTAAAGATCCAATTAGAAGCTGAGGGGTGGCTCGAATACTGCACCCTGGTCAGTCAAGGCTAGGATGTGGGGGCAGCTAGAGAATTCACCACCTATTTGAGGGGCAATGCAGCCCAAGTACGAGGGATGGAAATTCTAGTCACCCCTGAGTTCATCTCACAGGTGACTGGATTGCCTCTCACAGGGGAATGTATATACAAGGGCGAAGTGTTAAAAGTATACACCGAAATACTACTGTTGTGAGGAAATGTGCATGTAGACAAGGAGGGGTACTCAAAAATAGCCTCCCCATGAATATGCAAAATATGTTTGAGAAGATTGCTCGATTCTTCACATGCACAAGGAAGTATACCCATCTGCACCTTAATCATGTGCACTTCCTCAATCACCTAGTGCATGGGAGGAAATTGAATATACCCTTCTACCTGGCAAGTGCTCTGAAAGACGAAGTGGCTCGGTACCAGAAAGGGGCACCATCCACCTTAGCCCACCATGGGATGATATCGGCATTGGTCCACCATGCAGAAGCATAAGGACAGAACCACGATGTAGAGGGAGATTTGTGGCCAAATAGGGCAACACAATGCGGTTATCAAATTAGGGCAAGGCGAAGCATCCCCTGTAGAGGAGATAGCAAACATCGGGCAATTGGTGTTGCCCTATTTTTTAAGAGGAGCAGAGCAGTCATCGGTGCTCGAAGACATAGAGGATAGAGGGCATTCCCCAGTGCCCGAGTATGAGGAGGAAGGAGTGCCACTTGCTGGTGGTGAGGACGAACCAATTCCCAGGAGGAAACGTCTATGGTGATTCCTATAGATAGAGGAAGAACAGAGTGACACAGAGATAGACGTCGCTGCCCAAACCCTCTAAGAATTAACGAACCATAGCCCATATAATTAACTTATGAGAGCAACAACCAGATCGATGCAGCCTTGGAGGAGGCGCTTGATTGGAAAACTAATTGCTGGATGACACAAAAAAATTTGGAGGATTGCCAGAACCATCATCAAATGGAATTAGAGGAAAAGGATAGTCGAATCGCTCAGCTCAAGCAGCTGGTCTGGTAGTTGCAAGAGGAAAATCAAATACTTTAGGACAAAAGAACAACAAGACAAGAGGCATCCACGCAAATTGACTGGGAAAAAGTAGTGCCGATGAACTCTCCCACATCCGTCGAATGAGTATTCTCTTCGAGGGAGATTCAATCAGATGCTCGACAGAGTAGCTCGAAGGTAGGGGAGGATTCCTTTGTTTTTAGGGGTGATAATGAAAGAAGTCCTACAATGCCCCCTATCATTGTCCTGAGTGACACAGAGCAAGACGAAGGCCTTCAATAGAAGATACGACCAGAGGATACAGAGAACCTCCCCAGGCCTAAAGAGGGAGAAGAGCCTGAGGGGTCGACACCAAGAAGATAGGAGAACAAAGGATCACCCTCGGAGATAGTAGCACAGCCGATCCTTCAAAGTAAAGAGAAGTCCCCAAAGGAGAAAGAAGAGACCCCGGTTCGAGCCGCCACATTTTCTACAGAGGCCAAGGCAAAGAGGCCTAGGATGGCTCGACAAAAGGTGAAAGTGACCTTCGTCGAGTCAGAGGAGGACGAATGGGATATGCAATCGTTCACCAAAAGGGAAAAATATTTCGAGCAGCTGTGCAATGAAATGAAATTAGCCAAGGTGGCCAGGAAGGCATCCTCGAGGGTAAAAGAAGATTCTGGCATCTGCGTCAATCCAGCAGAAGACAACTAGTTTTGGGACATCTATGGTTCATCCCGAGGGTGGCCTTCCATGATTAGGAGGTACTTGGAACGATGGGGAGTGTATGGCCCACAATTGGAGGCCGTCACAATTGCAAAGGAGAATGCAGGGCTTATCCCTAAAGTGGCCAGATTATACAAGGCCCAAGTAGTGTCTTCCAGAGGCGATAACTCAGATATCCCTCTGGCAGGGGTCAAACCTCCAGACGCTGACCTCTAGCAAGCTACTAAAGCTACATTTCAATCGACAGGAACCACATTGGCCAGACCACCACTAGTAGTGGCCAGAACAAGAAGGGGACAATTAACAACCATAGTTTCCCATAGGTAGAGGCGAACCACACCTTCACATGCCGACACAAAAAGACAGACTCGGGCCACAGGGGCAGCTGAATCCTCCAAGAGATGGTGATGATGAGAAGTCTGAGGGCTACCTATAGTTTGGATGCCATGAGGGCATGGCATATGTTAGGCATGCGGGGATGATGAGCACCAGAAATGCTCATATTTTGTACATATTTCTTGGATCAATATGCTGCCGTATAATAAGGATTGTGTACTTTTATGAATGATTATATAGATATTTGATATAATTATGCGTGTTATCTAATTTGTGTGCTTTTAGTATGCTTTGTGGAATTGCAGTTGATTTAGTTAGATTTGGAATGGTCGAGGTCCTTTTGATGGACCTGGAACTTTATTTCATCGAGAGTAAATGTAGAGAACATAGGCACCTCCCTACAATTGGAAGGTGGGAACAAGCGCCTCCCTGCAGTCAAAAGGTGCCACTTGAATCCAAGTGCCTCCTTGCAGTCGAAAGGTGCCACTTGAATCCAAGCGCCTCCCTACAGTCGAAAGGCGTCGATTGAATACAAGTTCCTCCCTGCAGTCGAAAGGCGTCGATTGAATACAAGCGCCTCCCTGTAGTCAGAAGGCACCAAGTGAACACAAGCGCCTCCTTGTAGTCGGAAGGCATCGATTGCATACAAGTGCCTCCTTGTAGTCGGAAGGCACCGTCTGAATGCAAGCTCCTCCCTACAACCAAAAGGTTCCAACCAAAGATAAGCGCCTCCCTACAACCAAAAGGTGCCAACCAAAGGCAAGTGCCTCTCCAAAACTGGAAGGTGCTAATAGAGGATAAGTGCCTCCCTACAATCGAAAGGTGCTAATAAAAGGTAAGAACCTCCCTACAACTGTAAGGTGCTAATGGAAGGCAAGCACCTCCCTACAACTGGAAGGTGCCACTGATTCTTTGCTCATTGACCAAAGTTGAACAATGTGGATGGTAGCGACTGGTGCAGTTCTAGCTCTGCATCATGCAGAGCTAATTTGGATATAGCACCAACGTATCTAAATGTCTCACTAATTCCAGGCAAAGCACGAACCAAAACAAACATGCCACCTTCAGAATAGAATGCCAGACGTCGATTACATTCACCAAACTATTCTAATTTAGTCTGGGAAAGATCGACTATTGTAACCGCTTCTGTAACAGAAGTTCTGTGGGTGTGTTATATAAACACACACAGATCATTCTAAAAAATATATAGAATTAGTTAATAAATATCTACTTTGAATTGCAAAAGATAGATTGTAATACGTTGATAAATATATTTCAGTTCCAGAAGTTCTAAGCACGTGTTTGATTGGGAGGAATATGCTAGAGCCTGGGCCCACTCCAAGACAATATTTCTTCCCCATTTATTTTCTGTTTATTCATCAGTTTATTGCTTTCATAGAAATGTTCATGAGTTTACTAGTTCCAGTATTTGCAGTAGGTTTATTTCCACGAATGTGCATTTGATTTATTTCTATAGATTTAATTCTGTTCTTCTTACGTAATTTATTGAGGAGTGTGGGAATGATTGACAACCATCTCAAGAACACCCCCCAAATGTAGGATTAGCAGATTCACCCTCCAGTGGTATTGTAGTAACCTAGTTCCGACTCTTCGCAAGTTTACAAAGCTCCCTGGGTTGATAATTAAATGCATGGGCATGTGACAAAAATAGGAAACCATTCACCTTGTTTGACCCGCAACACTTACCTGATGCATCAATCAATTATGGAATATTGACCTCATTGTATTTATTTTTGTGAGTAGGTGCGCCAGGCACTTTGGATACAACTACCTCATCTTCACCTTTTAGGGATTGACAAGGATCAAATTCCTTCAATAAATACAATGTTAGTGTAGAACATTTATGATGGGGTCCAAATTGCTCATCACAAGTGTCACAGAGGCCTTTTGCTCATCATTCCTTCATCTCCTCAAAGCTGATATGTTTAATTGGTAAAGTTTGTTTAGGTTTGGGGGTGGTGTAAGTGGTTTGTGATTTCCCCATAGGTGGTTTTCCTAATCAACATTGAACATGAGTTTGTCTTCGACTAATTTTGCCAATCCATAGGTTTGCATCATGGTATATGGATTGAACCTTGTCACCTCCATTCTAATTTCCTCTTTCAATCCACTAATGAAGCTATTGATGAGAATTGATTCATCCAACCCTGTGTTGTGTTTGGTGATGTACTCAAAATGATTTTTATACTAACGCACAGAAGTGATTTGATAAAGATATTTGAGCAATTCCCATATGATTGGGTCCCACATGGCTCTGATACCAAATTCAAGAACCCTAATGTTCTTGTATAAATTTGATAAATAATTTAATATAAAATGTAATCATAGGCCACTTAAATGGGGTTCCCTCCTTGCCACTTATAGGGGGATCCCTATTTAGAATCTATGCTTATTATTATTCTTCTTCTTTGATTTGTGTGAATGGCCAACCTAATATATATATCTACTCTAAAGCTATGTTGGTGAAGAGACGTGATGGTTCACGTTATGAATAGATGTGATGGTTCACTTAATGAGTTGAAAATATAATAATTAAATGATTAATAATACTAACTAATACTAATTAATAATGTTAGGATGGAGGATCCTAACACTATATGTCATGGTTGTCCAATATGGTTTCCATCAAGGAGCCCAATGGGAGGATTCATATTTGCATTGACTTTCGAGACCTGAATAAGTGAGTCCTAAGGATGATTTTCCTTTGCCAAGCATCAATGCCCTGGTACATGCCATAACAAGCCAAAAAATGTTATCCCTCATGGATGGTTTCTCTGGATACAACCAGATTCTTATCAATCTAGAATACAAGCTCAAAATGGCGTTCATAATGCCTTGGATAACATTTTTCTATAAGGTCATGCCTTCTGGCCTTAAAAATGTTGGCACTACCTACCAACGTGCCATGACATACATTTTCCATGATTACATGCATAATATTTTGGAATATTACACGGAAAACCTATTGGCCAAATAATTTTACGCCATGAGCATCTCGATGTATTGCACAAAGTCCTCAATCACCTTATTGAGCATAACATGATACTGAACCCCAAGAAGTAGTTCTTCAGCATCACATCTACAAAGCTCTTGGGATTTATAGTCTCTAAATGAGGTATCAAAGTGGACCCCGACAAGGTCAAGGTAATCCTCGAGATGCCTCCCCTAACTACCATTAAGCAGCTCCAAAGCATGTAGGTTAAGTTTGTGTCCATCAACCATTTCATAGCACAATTGTTGAACAAATGTCAATCCATGAACAAGCTACTGCATAAGGGGGTCACATTCCATTGGGATGACGAGTTTTAGGCTACCTTTGATGCAATCAAATAATATCTGGCTTCATCACCTTTTTTGGCTCCACCTAGACTAGGAGTGTCATTCCACTTATACATCTCAACCACTGAGATTGCATTGGGCATCATGTTGGCCCAAAAAATAAATTGTATAAGGAATAGGCTACCTACTACCTTAGCCGCATCTTGGTCAACTATGAAATCAAGTATGCATACATTGATAAGCTATGCCTAGCTATGGTTTTTTTCACCAAGAAGCTACAATATTACATGCTTAGTCATACCATGTATGTTGTATCAAAAGAGAATCCATTGTGATACATGACGATTCAT
This sequence comes from Wollemia nobilis, assembly GCA_028583015.1. Lineage (NCBI taxonomy): Eukaryota > Viridiplantae > Streptophyta > Pinopsida > Araucariales > Araucariaceae > Wollemia > Wollemia nobilis. The sequence goes on along the minus strand of JAQPPZ010002974.1, from coordinate 442,199 downwards.
ACTTATCACAATAGTCGCACAATGAAATGGAAATTTTTATTGATGGAGTTTGACCTATAATTTATAAAATAAAAATCAATTAAGGGTTAGGTCATCGCCAATCAACTCATAGAGGCTCCCCTCTAGGATGAGAAACCTCTTAGCATGGAGATTCCCGATAATGGAGTCTTCCACATATTAGAATCACCTGATTCTTATGAGCCTGAATCATAGGTCGATATGACTCTATTATTTGATGGCTCCAAGTGCGAGTAAGGGGGTGTCATAAGAATCATGCTTTTCACACTTCAAATGGACCCTATACCCATGTCTTTCAAACTTGATTTCTGATGCACTAACAACAATGTCAAGTACAAAGACTTGCTCATAGGTCTTCAAATGACAGTCGCTATGAAAATAACCAAGCTCAACAATTTTTGTGACTCCTTTATCATCGTAAACTAGGTCAAAGGGATTTTCCAATGCAATTATCTAGTTCTACAAGCCTATAAAGATATTGTGGATAAAATCCTAAAAAAATTTGAATGGTATGATATCGAGGAACTCCCTCGATCATCTAATAATTTTATGGATATAATAGCCTCCTTAGGGTCCTTGATCCCACAAAACCCTATGGATGATATGACAACCATTCAAGTTTAAAAAGTTATCACAATCTACAATTGAGCATGAGAGCACTCAGTCCATGCCAAAAGTCCACTCGATTCATATTGAACCTCATAAAGATAGGTTATCACAAATTCATGAGCACCTAAATCATGCCTCTTGGGGGACTCTATTACCTAAAACCCATTTTGATAGTAGCACAATGGTATTCTTACAAGTTCTACCCAACTCAACATTCACTCAATATGAACTTCAAAAGGGATAGACAATTCATGCAATCGAGGCTTCCTCACAATAGGACTGGTCTACCTAAATCAAGGAGTACCTAAAGCCTGGTAGTCTCCCACTTGGTTTATCGCATGCCACCAAAAGGAAATTTAAAAAAATGGTAAAGTATGTCTTGCTAGGAGACATTTTGTATTGTCAAAGCTACAAAGGTATCCTCAATTATTTAGAGCATCAAGAGTTAGTTTGGGTAGTCTCCCAAGCACACAACAGTACTTGCGATGGCCATTTTAGCGGTATGGACATCGCAAAGTGCATTCTTCGCATAGGATATTATTGGCCAACTTTAGAGTGAGATTGTTGCGCTTATTTTAAGAAGTGCGTAAAGTGTCAACACCATGCTAACCTGACACACATACCTTCTCAAGCCCTACAACCAATTCAATTGGCTTGGTCGTTCTGCCAATGGGGTTTTGATTTAATCGATAAAATCTCACCTGCCTCCTCATGCAGTCACACATTAGTCATTATGACTACCAAGTATTTCACAAAATGGGTGGAAGCAATTTCCCATACCACTATGATAGGACCCCACATAATGGAGTTCATATTGCACAATATCATTTGTTATTTTGGTATTCCATCCAAGATCATTTCCAATAATGGGACATCGTTCAAGAAAAAATATGTGCATGCTTTGATAGCAAAGTATAATATCCAACACAAATTTTTGATGCCCTATTATCCACAAGCAAATGGGCAAGTAGAGGCATCAAAAAAAACATTGATTACTATTTTGAAGAAAATAGTTAAAGAAAATCACACCGATTGGCACACACAAATACCCCTTGCTCTATGGGCCTACTACACTAGTATTCAGATGCCCAATGGGGCCACTCCATTTTAACTAGTGTATGGCATTGAGGTATTCATACCTCTAGAGTTATAAATCCCATCGCTATGCATATCCATGCAAAAGTTCATCGATGATGACACCACATGTCAGGCTTGCTTAGACTAACTTACATTTCCTGATGAACGACACATCAATGCCCTTGAGAACTTGTGTGTTTATGAAGAGCATATTAAGACAGCTTATAAAATGAAAGTCCATCAAAGAGATTCTCAAGTTGGTGAGCTCAATCTGAAAGAGAACCAAAAAATTCTAATTTTTTGCCCCATCTTCTGGACAATTTTATGACAAACTGGTTAGGTCCTGTTGAGTGGTATTTTCACCCAATTGTGAAAGTACACTCTCCCTTAGGATTTGGGTTCCAAATCCCCTCTTGCAAAGAAGTTAAACAAACAACTTCTCCAAGGTCTCCGCTATATTAGCATTTGCATATGTGTATTAGTAATCTCAAATAAAGATATTCAATTTAAATTCTTGGAACACCTTAGTGATTGCAAGTAACTGTAAACAAGGGGCAATGTTGGTTTATTTTACCATGAAACTTTAGTGATTGTTCATTGAACCAAAATAAAGCAAATGTGAGTTGGCCCTCATATGACCACGATGTAGTACCTTAATTATTTTTATCTTGAGGGTTTTAAAATATATTTTATCTTGAATTAAATCCAAATATGGCTTCTTATCATCAAGATGAAGATAGCTTTCAATGTGATCGATAAACTATCCCTCTTTGATGAAATAGGTTTTCACAAAGAGGCAATAATTTATGGCCTTAAATTAAGGGCTTTAAATGTCACTTTAACTTATCCCTCTTAAATGAAATCAAATTTTCATCAAGATGAACAATTAAGTGCTTTGAAGAAATGACCTTCAATGTAATACTCAAATTACCCCTCTTTCGTAAAATTAGAATTTTTTTGAAGAGAGGGCAATTTTAGGCTCAAAAATAGAAATTTATGAAATGCCATAAAACATAAAACCTTCAATGAAATTGGAATTTTCATGAAGGGAATGTCATCATAGGCTCATGAGTGCAAAACAAAACTGAAAAAATGAAATTCGGCCCAAAAATGGAAATTTTCTATTTTCGGATTTTTTAAAATCTGTAATAAAACAACAACTTCGGTGAATTTTTAAAAATACTAAACAACTCCAAAAATGAAATTTCAAAGTGCGTATTGGAAGTCTGAAGTATAACCTACGCAATGGTGAAATTATTTTTGGATTTTGAAATTTTTTAAATGTTTATTTTAATGCCTGAAAATTAAAAAAAAATTAAAATTTCTGGAAAAATAAAATGCAGAAAAATGAAAGTTGAAGTGCAGAAAATGAAACACATGATACATTTAGTTTGATGCTATCCTATTCCGGAAAAACCGAATATGTGAGGTTTTCATGCATGCAACCTAACCTATTGGACTTGCAAAACAAGCACAATCCGGATAAGCTAAGTGCTGGCTTCTAGGGTTTTAAATGAGATTTTTCAGATTTAAACATTAGCATGAAGCAACCAAGAAACTTGCATAAACTCCATTTACAAGCCTAAAATATGAAAAGGAAAAAAAAATAGACATTTAATCTTGCATGCAGAAAATGACTCCTCCTTTCTTGCCCATAAAATGCAACTTTCTGAAATTTTATGTATTAAAAATATGTCCTTGTACATGGCAAAAATCTGGTTTTCTCAAAGAACCAGTCCAATGTGGAAGGAAAAATATCCAGAAAAACCCAGTGCCAAGGCCTTGCCTTCATTCCTGCAATCTTCTCTAAAAAGTTTCCAACCCCCCTCTACATCGAAAAAAATTCCTGGTTTAAAAGTTTTTTTTTTCTGTCTTCTTCCACCGTTTGGTTTTTCATTGTCTCATTCATTTGCTTCATTTCTTTAATTTTGTCTTTTATTTGCCATGACCTGTTCATTTTCGTAACCGCTGCTCTTCATTATAATAAACTATTATAAAACGCATCCACCTTTAATCCACATGGAATAGGTTTTTTTCGGATCATTGGACATTCTCTATTTTATTTCATATCCTCGTTGCTTTTACCATGAACATGCATTTTTTCATTCAGTGGATGATAACACCTCTCTGTTTATTCTGTTTGGTAATGCCAAGTGTCATTACCTTGTCCCTCATAATAACCTCTTCACAATTGCAATGTTTGTTTCATGAGCCCTCACAGCTTCGACTATCACTCCATCGTCCACAACCATGTCTTCACCTACTATTATCTCCATCCATCGTGAAGTGAAATATCTGTCGAGCTTGACCCATCCGCTACAAACTTTATGATTGGCTCCCTACTGCATCCGCTCCATGTTCGCTGCACCACAATAGTTTTCTGTTTACGACATCATCCGAGTGGCGCCCAGCTGCCACATCAAAACTCAACGTCGACGTCTGCTGCTAAGTGATGCCTTCAAACCCACCTCAGCCTGAATCGACGCTGTCCACTGATACCGCCAAAGATGTAGGGAGCCCATGTTTCATCACATTTCTTGAAACTCTTGGCACGTTGCATTTTTTTATGTCTCTTGCATGATCGTTGTGCCGCATCTCATCCATATCATCGTTGTTCCATGTCAGATGACTGACTATAACCCTCGATGGCATCTTGAATTCCATCATCATCTTTGACGACTTCATCCAGTGTGTAGTTCGATGTCTTCTGCATGGAACTCCTCAAGCTCCTCTCCATGTCATCGTCAGCTTTCACCTTTTCTGATGCCATGATCTCACGAACATCGGTGCCTCTCCGATCAATGGTCCACATCATCTTCAACGCTATCCAAGGTGTCTGAATGCCCCACAATCTATCGTCGTGTTATCGTTAGTCATGCTCTTTGTTTAGGAGTTCTATCATTAGGCTTTGGCCCACTCCCACGATGGTAATTTCTTATAAAATTAGACTATATTAAGCCTCTGCATCATCTGGTCAAATTTGTTACCCATGATATTAGGTTCTGAAACCCGTCCATGCATTGTATTCATAAATAAGCTGGGTAATGGGAGCTCGTTGTGCTTCTATGGGTAAATTGGCATAGTGTGTTCTGTCATTTATGGTGTTCATTATCACCAATCCTGGTCGTCATCTAGAATTGGGTCTCCGCCCGCGTTCGCTTGTGAGTTCGTAGACCATCATTGGTTTACCACAAAACTCGTAGTGTCACTTGTATGGCCGTCCCGTCGCCGCCTGTTGGGTATCCATTGCCGAAGTTGCCGCGTTCACCACGCTTGATCGAGGTCTCTGCAAAAAGAATTAAGATGACAAAACCCTTTTATTAGACACAAACTAACCTATCATTTTAGTAAGCCAAAATAATCAATTCATTTATTTATTTATTTTTTTAAAGTAATACTTCTTATACACATCTATCATGGGCATTAAACTCCAATAATAGCTGGATAATTTATTACTTGCTTTTACTTTTATTTTTCTTTTTATTCTCATATATCTATACATATATATGAAATATGCATATAGACATATATTTTATTAGAACTTTCTCTTGAATTGATAGGACACAAGCACATTACACATACATGATAAAAACAACAACACAATATTAGCAATAACATTGCTAACACAACATTGACGATAAAAATCATCGACAACAAAATGATGCTAAAAATCGTAAACAAAAAAAATTGACGACAAAAAGTTGCTAACAACAAAAAAGTCATCGACAATAAAAAATCGTCGACAAGAAAAAGTTGTCGACAATAAAAAATCGTCGACAAGAAAAAGTTGTCGACAATAAAAAATCATCGACAAGAAAAAGTTGTCGACAATAAAAATCGTCGATCAAAACTGACAATAACTGCAAGCCCATAACAAACGAAAGCATCAGACACTAAAAATGAAATGTAAAGATCCAGATACCAAAACGAAAAGGTGGGTCCCCAATTTTGGGGTACGTTGTGGAACAACCACAACAAATGGCGACTCTGCTGGGAAATGCTCCTAAGCATTTTGGTGAGAACCCAACCTGAAAACACACAAACTCAAATACAAGCATCAACAAATATCCAACGAATGCAAATAGATCAAAAATACATGAAGCATCAGAATCGTTAAGCATCAGCTCGATGTGTGCAGTGTGCTTCATTCCCTATCGTTTGAAACTCGTTCAACTTTCCATTGTCAGTTTTACCTGAATGCATATGCGAGGTTATGAATGATTTGTTTCAGGATTTAATGTATGGCAAATATGCTAGAGATATAACAACCTGCTTTGCAAAGGTTCAAACTTTCTAGTATCATGAACAAGCATATTAAAACTGTCAAACCCTCTTAGGATCAAATATGTGTACTGGGTTCATTTACCAGATCCCAAAGTTGGTTATGTGTCACTATCATCTTGAACCAGCGCATGTGTAGGTGGGATCAGAGCTTTGGGGAATAGGATTCCCAACCTAAGTGAGATGGGAATTTAACCCTATCCTTACTACTCTGATCTGAAGTTCATTACCTCATCTTGAACAAAATGATTTAACCTGTTATGAATGAAACTATCAGGTTAGCCTATCCATTTGAGTAGTCAGTGGTCTTGCTTTTAGACAAGACATGTTGCCATGCATGAGCATACTCCACTGCCAGTCAGGCGTCTATAGCCCCGGTGGAGATCAACCCCATAATCCAAGATTTGGCTTTACTTTTGATTTCTTGAACCTTGGGGATGACTACCCATCCTTGCAAGGGACATGTAGTACGATCCTTCCAATCCAATATTAATGATGAAATGAAAGTAGAATGAAAAATATTTGCTTTGGAATTTCAAGTTCTTGAGTGGGCAAAATAGAAGCTTTGGGGAATCGGATTCTCAACCTAAGCGAGATGAGAATTAGACCCTATCCTTACTACTCCATGAAGGTCAAATCAGAGCTTTGGGGAGTTGGATCCTCAACCTAAGTTCGATGGGGATTTAACCCTATCCTTACTACTCTGATTTTAGGCTTTAAACACTATGGGAGTGGTAAAACCCACTGTTTTAAGGATTATGTTGCATGATAGGACAGACACGAAATACTCCTTTCGCCTCACCTTTTCTTCCAAGTATGGTTTTGACCATTTTGCTCAAGATCCTCTTTAATATGTGTAGAACGTGCTTGGTTCAAGATAGTTCGGGCATCAATTCCCAACCTTAGGATCCTTTTAATATATGTTATGTAATAACCCTAAGAGGATTCGACACCTTTTCAATGATTGTATTTGAAATGTAGATGCAACTGAGATGAAATGTATATGCAATGTGGAATGTAACATGAGATATGGATGAATGCATTGCTCTTTTTGAAATGCGGATGGAGTATACCACCTACTTTGCCATAATTTGTAAAACTGACAACTTCATGCATCACAAGTTCCAAACGATATTCTTTAATGTGTTTGCGATACTCGTGGAGCTTTCTGCAATACAATTCCGATGTTTCATATTCTCTTAGTCTTAGTCAACATTCATAAGGACATAAGCTGACATCTCGCTTTTTTTTTTCTTTTTTTCAAGACAAACCAAAAGTGTCCAAAGGACCAACACACAAAACTTAAAACCAAAATGAGATCCAACCCAAAACCAAAACACGAAAACCAAAAGTATATACAAATGTACAATATAATACAAGATGGTGCAAAGTTTGGATTATCATTTTCCCGGATCCCAAACCTGATTTGAGCATTCCAACAGACATATAATGTGATACACATGCCAAATGTGGAAGGAATCAAACAAAAACAAGACTAGACCAAACAATGCAACCAACTTCAACTTTCCTCTCTCACCCCACCAATTAGATTTAGTTCCATTAGTATTCTCATAGGTGAGATTCAAATTACCAAATTGATTAGACAATGGTTGATTTTCAATTCTTTCTTGTCTATTCTTTAAGGTGTAAATTTCATAATTCCATTCATGATTTAGAACTAGGCTTTCTTTATTCAAAATGAAATTTTGTAAGCAAGAGCCTATTTCTAAAAATTTCAAAGCTAATTCATTTTCCATGTTCTTAGGCCAATCAAAATTGTGCAACAATTTACAAGCATCTAGGATATTTACTAAATGGGGATCATTAGGAGTTTTTATCCTAGGTTCAAGAATTAATTGTTGATGAATTTGATTTAGCAATTTAAGTGCATCAAGCTCCTTTTCATTCATTAAAGTAATGTTATCAAAGGTGTGGTTAGAAATTAATTCTTGTTCTTCATTCACCTTCAATGGCATTTCATCATAAATATCATTTGAATTATACAAATCTTCACCTAAATCTTGGATGTTTGGACACAAAGGTTTAGATTTTACCTTTTTCACATTTTCATTTACCAAAACTTGGTGAGGATTTGCAATTCCCTCTTTTACCTCATGGTCTTCATATTCTTCATTGATTACTTGTTCATCAAACATACCAAAATTGGGCACCCAATTGAAAACATGCCCATCCTTTTCAACCCTCAAATATTTTTGGTCAAAGTGTATGTCAAGTAACTCATCTTCATGATCAATCACTTGCGTTGCTTCTAATAGATCAACCACTTTGTCATTTAATTCCAACTCTTTGTTCACTATCCATGGTATCTCTTCATTTGAATCCTCAAAATAATCATGCAAACTTGTATCCGAATCTTCAATGAATTTATATTCAACATGATCAAATTTTGTAACCTTCTCAAATCTTGTGAATGTGAGATCTTCGTATGAAGTAGAAGTTTCAACGTCCTGCATATAAATTGGAATAGAGGCTTCATCAATAGGGGTGTGAGGCAATAACACATCTTCATATCTTCCCCAACCATTGTAAAAATTATCTTCCAAATTTGTGGGATGAAACTCCATGGTATTTGTGACATGATCTTTTGATTCATTTGTCAATTCTTTTTCTTCTTTGTCCTTGGTAATAGGATCATTATAATCTTCCAAAATTTGATGAGATTTGAAACCCTCTTCCAAAACATCCTCAAATTGTACAGGAGTTGTAATATCTTCCTTTGAGTAGGCGATTATGTTGTCTTGTATATCAATTGGCACACAAGTTTCATTAGCAGTTTTGGAGTGAGTGTAGTCTTCCCACTTCTTCCAAGCATCATAATAATCATCTTCCAAAGTCAAGTGGTGACGTTCAACTACTTCTTCAACATCTTCCAATTCATCAATGTGTTTCTCATCAAATTCACCTTCACCTTCTTTAGATGGTTCAATAACTTTCAAAAGTGGGTTATTTCTTGAATTCAAATTTGTAAGGCTATCATCGTCCAAATTAGTAACCCATGATTCGATTTTATCACAATTTGGAGGGTGAAGAATTTTTTGATCATTAGTTCCAAGCTTCTCATCGAGAGTGTCTTCCAAGAACAAGTGGTGAAATTCTATCATATCTTCAAATTCATTTATTGGTTTTCTTCCAATTTCACTTTCAACCACTTCATCCAATTCTATGGTAGGTTCCGTCCTATCACATATTTCAAACATTGTTGAATTTAGAACCCCTTCATCTAAATAATCATGTATCTCTATGAATGAGATCATCTCTGCATAATCCTCATTGGTGGATGTCGACTTAGCAATTTGCACCTCCTCTTGGACTACATCTAAGGTGGTTGTAACATTTGGACCTTCAAATTCATCCCCTTGATCATTTACCTTAGGTATCATTGGAATGGAGGGTGCTATATTTGATGGTTGGTGCAGGTTGGCATCACTAACTCCAAAAGAAAAATCTCTCATGTGAACATGTTGTGCCTTTTCTTCTTCCAAAACTTGTTGTTCTACCTTTTCCAAGATCTCATAGATTGTCTCTAGAGACAGGTCATCCAAGTTTTTCTTTAAAGATGTAACAAGTCTGGGGTGTATGGCTCCCATGTATACTTGAATAGCTTCCTCTTCTGATGTGTTAAAATTTTCCCACATTTGGGAGTGCAACTCACGAAATCTTCCATTGAATTGACTCAAGGACTCATTAGGCTCATTACGTATGGAGGTAAACTGATTTTTCAACATCTCTAAGTCAACCTGATTACCAAAATGGTAAATATAGGTTGCTTCTAGTTGTATCCAAGAAGTCCTAACCTCCATGGGTAGTTGGCCATACCAAAAGAATGGTCTATCATCCAAAATGTATGCAAATAACTTACAAGCCACCTCCTCATAGAAAATTTGGAATTGACATAATGTATTCTTGTAGACATACAATTTTTGCAAGTATCCTAGTGGCACCTCTTGATTAAAATGTCGTAGAAACTCCAATAACATTTTAGGAATTTGATAGGGTATCCCATGTATAGACAAACCCTTATAATGATCCTCCATCGTAGATACCATTCTTTCTCTTAGAGATGCTACTTCAGCTCTTATATCGTATGTCGTCATTAGTAAAACTCAAAATATAACTTCAAAACCAATTTGTTAGTCATGAATAAAAGAAGGAACCATGACAAAGCAATATTCTAAAAATGTAAATTAGTTTCTGATTCACGAGATCGCATATGCGCAAGTGAAGAGCATACTCCTAGTGTTGTAGGCTTTCTGATTCACAAGATCGCATTACACGCAAGTGAAGAGCATAATACCGACAACAAATACATTTTAGACAAAATAATTCCTTACAAATAAGCATGAAATGACTAGCAAATATCAAACATGTAACGTATGAATAATCATGTTAGCATCAACCAAGAGATGTATCCATTAAAATCAAATGAAAGTAATTGCATGGAGACAACCTCGTTAGTCAAGACCAAAATTTTTCAAAATCAAATCAAAACACATTATTCCTGTATGAACAATCAAAAGCGTTAGAACAATGCATAGCGATTCATGTCCTCCTTTTAACACTACAAGGTTGTATTGTTAAAAGAGGGCTAAAGATAATAATCAATAGGGCATGAAATATTCAAAATTTAAATCTCTATAGCATTTAAATCAAACTGAAATAAACCCATTCAGGCCCTCCTTCTAGCGCCAATCTGTTGAGTGGTATTTTCACCCAATTGTGAAAGTACACTCTCCCTTAGGATTTGGGTTCCAAATCCCCTCTTGCAAAGAAGTTAAACAAACAACTTCTCCAAGGTCTCCGCTATATTAGCATTTGCATATGTGTATTAGTAATCTCAAATAAAGATATTCAATTTAAATGCTTGGAACACCTTAGTGATTGCAAGTAAGCTGTAAACAAGGGGCAATGTTGGTTTATTTTACCATGAAACTTTAGTGATTGTTCATTGAACCAAAATAAAGCAAATGTGAGTTGGCCCTCATATGACCACGATGTAGTACCTTAATTCTTTTTATCTTGAGGGTTTTAAAATATATTTTATCTTGCATTAAATCCAAATATGGCTTCTTATCATGAAGATGAAGATAGCTTTCAATGTGATCGATAAACTATCCCTCTTTGATGAAATAGGTTTTCACAAAGAGGCAATAATTTATGGCCTTAAATTAAGGGCTTTAAATGTCACTTTAACTTATCCCTCTTAAATGAAATCAAATTTTCATCAAGATGAACAATTAAGTGCTTTGAAGAAATGACCTTCAATGTAATACTCAAATTACCCCTCTTTCGTAAAATTAGAATTTTTATGAAGAGAGGGCAATTTTAGGCCCAAAAAATGGAAATTTGTGAAATGCCATAAAACATAACTCCTTCAATGAAATTGGAATTTTCATGAAGGGAATGTCATCATAGGCTCATGAGTGTAAAACAAAACTGAAAAAATGAAATTCGGCCCAAAAATGGAAATTTTCTATTTTCGGATTTTTAAAATCTGTAATAAAACAACAACTTCGATGAATTTTTAAAAATACTAAACAACTCCAAAAATGAAATTTCAAAGTGCGTATTGGAAGTCTGAAGTATAACCTACGCAATGGTGAAATTATTTTTGGATTTTGAAAATTTTTAAATGTTTATTTTAATGCCTGAAAATTAAAAAAAATTAAAATTTCTGGAAAAATAAAATGCAGAAAAATGAAAGTTGAAGTGCAGAAAATGAAACACATGATACATTCAGTTTGATGCTATCCTATTCCGGCAAAACCGAAGATGTGAGGTTTTCATGCATGCAACCTAACCTATTGGACTTGCAAAACAAGCACAATCCGGATAAGCTAAGTGCTGGCTTCTAGGGTTTTAAATGAGATTTTTCAGATTTAAACATTAGCATGAAGCAACCAAGAAACTTGCATAAACTCCATTTACAAGCCTAAAATCTGAAAAGGGAAAAAAATAAACATTTAATCTTGCATGCAGAAAATGACTCCTCCTTTCTTGCCCATAAGATGCAACTTTCTGAAAAATTTCTGCATTAAAATATATCCTTGTACATGGCAGAAATCTGGTTTTCTCAAAGAACCAGTCCAATGTGGAAGGAAAAATATCCAAAAAAACCCAGTGCCAATGCCTCGCCTTCATTCCTGCAATCTTGTGTCTTATCTGAGTGACACAAGAGTGAAGCTCAAGAAGATACTTCTCCGGAGAAGGATGCCGATGTACATCATTGAAGGAAATTCCCAATATGGTTGGAGCCAAAATTGGAACAATCGATACCTTCTAGAAGGTAGGAGGAGCAGCCTCTCGAGAAAGAAAGTGAGAGTAGTCCGATTCAAATCAGGACAAGAATCCAGAGAGAGGATGGCAAGAAAACCAACTCCTAAAGTACGAAGAACGAAAGAGTCAGATTTAGAAGTTACGTAGCTGGATGAAGTGTATTGGGCAGAGGCAAATAAAATAGTATGCTCACAAAAAAATTTCTCTCAATATGAGAAGATGGATGCCTCTAACTTATTTAGAGGATTTGAGGTAGGGAATTATGGAATGGCCACTATCCAAGAGGAAGCAGTAGCAGAGCCTAAGAATAAGATGTGATACATATTTGTATCAGGAGGCTCTTAACAAAGATGAAGTCTCAAAGAAGGAAGTGCCACAAGAAAGTGAAGAACTTGTTGCCCTGAAGGTCACAATGGAGGATGCACAGAAGCTGCAGGAGGAAAGAGTGGTAGAAGACAAGGAGGAAAGTCGAGACAATACGAAGGAGCCATAGGGAGGCTCATATGGATCAGAGAAGGCTCAAGGACAGGACGAGGAGCGATCTCAGGAAGAGATCATAAATATTATAGATAACAAGGGGGAGGAGGAACCAGAGAAACAGTTTCCACCTCGAGAAAATATTGATACCGAGAGAGAACTTAGAGAGCTTGGAGGAATCTCTAGCCACCTTAGATAAGAAGATGAACTGAGGACTCCTTCATAGGAAGAAATATGGGGAATGTAATCCAATTATCTCATGGATATACCATGGTTCGAAAGAATTACGATGAAAGTGAAGGTATGAGGTGTAGAGGATAAGGTGGAGCACTTATTCAGTCAATTAGGCCATGTGATGAATAGTGCAAGAATGACATTTTGTATTGGCCATGTAGGATAATTGACGATGTGGGAACAACAAGTGTCTCTCAAGTTGGAGCGTATAACAGAATGGGTGATTAGTACGAAGTAGATAAAGAAGACAGAAGAGATCCATGCACAACATCCATGGAGGTTACCCAGGGAAGAGGTAACAACGATGTTGGGAAGAGAAGACTTGCCAGAAGGGATGGTCACAAACTACAATAGGAACCTAAGAATTACCTGGATAGAGTGAGTCATCCAACGTGCCCAAATAATACAACAGATATGGAGTATATACGGGTTGCCACAGGTGTGTCCATTACCATGCAAAAGTTGAACTTCCTGACTCATTGGATAGAGTGGCTAAGTTTTGGGTTGATATAAATCCATTAACTCAAGGAGGTGCAAATAGAGGAGACTACAACCACTCAAAAGGAATTGGCTAAAATGGAGGAATAAATTTAGAAAAGTAGGGCAGTGGTAGAAGAAAAGATAAGGAAGTTCAAGGAGGATCTATCAGGTTTTAGAACAGATTTTGAAGCCATGATTACAATGCTTGAGGAAGAGAAGTGACAGATCATTCAGATGGCAGAAGATAGGATCAAGGAGTTGGAGGCACAACTCAAAGTAAAGGATGAGCAGATGTCAGTTCAGTTTGCCAAGAAAGATAAGAAAATAGCTATGCAGGCCAAGCATATAGAGGAATTGATGATGGATGGCAAGAAGCTCAATGAGATGGTCTTGGACAAGCAAGCTCAAATGAGGACCAAGGAAGACAAGATACAAGCTCTCAAAGCTGACATCAAGCATCACTTGAAGACGATTGATGAGAAGAATGAAGAACTTCAAGCGGATGCTAGAGCAGAGGCTCATTAGAAATATAAGTTTTCAAAAAGTGCCTTCGATCGAGACAAACATATGATGGACTTTGTGAAATCCGTCGAGGAAAAGGCTAACCTTCACAAAGCCAAAGTCTTCGAGATGGGGAGCTATGTAGCCAAGCTAAAAAATGAGAGAGAAATGTACAAGAACCAAATCGAGGACTTGGAGGTTGAGATAGCTCGACTGGAAACATTATAGAAGAAGCAGAATGAGTTGTTGAGGATGCTGACTCAAATAAAGGTGAGGGCAGATGTAGGCAACAAATCCACCTCCTAGAGAAAGAAGTGATTTGCTAAAGTTTTGAATGTTTTGGAGATGATTTGCTAAAATTTTGTGAAACCATACAGTAGGGATAAAATCGTACATAAGACCATACAACTAAAGTGGAAAACCATACAGAGTAGTGGCAAATCGTACAGGGCGCACCGAAATTCATTGAAATGTAAAGGAAATGCAATTTTGGGATGAAATATCACATGGATTTGCTAACCTAAGGTGTAAAATTAGGAAAATACCAAAATAATGTATTCAATTGTAATTGGGTAGTTGTGAATAACATATTTTCTCAAGAACCACTTTTAAACGACTTGTGCAACGTTATATAAGGCCCCATTTTCAAATTTATGAGTCTGGATACTAGTTTACTGGTTCATAGTTGCTAGGATAGAGAGTTAGCCATATTTTGAGTTATTTCTATAGTATGGATAGAGTTTATACATTGTACTAAGTTGATCATCATTAATAATAAAGAATAGATGTTGTGTATGACAGTGTACGATCTTGTGTGTATGGTTGATGCATTATGGATGATTATTATGTGATTGAGTTTCTTCCTTACTATCATATGTTAGTTTTAGGCTTCATTGCAGGTTGTGAGAAAATTTCTACTGGTGGGAATCATGGAGAATGATATAGGAGCATGAGGACATTGTCAAGGATGTATTGAAGCAAACTGTATGATTTTTAGGCATAATTGCTTGAACAGAATCACTTATAATCCCGGATTGGATGCTTTGCTTATGTGTGGAATCATCTTGTTTGGACTATTGCAACCTTATAAAACATTTCGGAGAGAGATTGGAGCAGAAGAGCATTGCAAATACTATATTTTTGTACCTTTGGATCGTACATATCGTACATCATAGAAATCGTACACAAAATCCTTACCTGATTTGGTAAAATAGGCAATTGATAAAAACTTACCCGATTTGGCAGTTTTGGTAATCGGCTTGAACGATTACAAAACTATGTATGGCAACCTCCAAAACAACATCTGTCAATTTTTTTGAGTGTAAGATCCTACCATATTGTCCACTGTATGATCTCAAAAAGACCATCCGAAAGTTCTTTGGTTGCTTTGTCAATGCTCATGCATTCTTTGCTCTAGATAGGTACTCCAATCATATGAAATACCCTGGGTAATACCTTCTACATATTGTGCCATCCACATTGGCATATCTGTCTTATCAATATCCTTTAGCTTTCATTGATTCTAAAGGTCTGCTACAACTGGCATCTCTTCATTATGTAGCTTACACCACCATGTGGTCTTAAACATGATAAAGATGAATAACATCATAAACATGATGGGTAACGCCCATCTCCACCTATGATGGGGGTCAAGGGGGTGGGAACCCCCTTGCAGGGTCAATGTACAGTGTCCCTTGTAGGGTCAATGGATAGCATACCTCATAGAGCCCCGAAACCTCAATAGAAAAATTGCTAAGACCATCACTGTCAAAGTCAAATTTTTCTCTTCCTTAGCACTTTGGGGTTCTTTACTCAACCTCCTTAAACAACTCCACATTGACTCTCTTTTACCCTATCTTAACCACTGATGGAACACTTTGTATGGTTCTACTCTATAATATTTCATCTTGTACGATTTCCTATTGCATAATTTATTATTGTACAATCTCACATTGTGCTATTTGAATTGAAATCGTACAATCTCTGCCCACTATATGATTTCACCCAACAAATGTACAGTGCCCTCTTGCAAAATCATACAATCCCATTATTCCTTAGGGAATTTTGAGTTTATGATGGGTTGTTCTATTTGGGAAACATCTTCCATAACAACGTCTTCCATGAATACATCCTCCATGTCAACATCTTCCATGACATCTTTCATGTCATACCATATTCTGCATCTTTTATTACTGTGAGGAGTGTCACAAACTACATCACTAGTGACAACCTTCCTATTTATACCATTTTCCCTCAAAATGGTTATGCAAGTTCCTACATGTCATGTGGTATATTCCTTACCCTCACCTAAAAATGGTGGACATATTTGCTTGGTTGCTATATTAGCCATCTTGGGAGAGTCGTCACTCTCACTCGAGGTCTCCCATGAAATCTCGATCAAATTCCTCCTCGGAGGTGTATTACTTTCATTCTCAATAGAAGAATAAATTTGAGGTATCGTATTTTGTCTCTTCTCTCGATGACCAAATTCTCGTGCATCCTCACTCTATGACCTTCTTCACTGATGTGATGGAGATTGTCTGGGTCTATGTTCCTGATTCCCCATGTCCGGTTGCCTTGGTGACTGACTCTCATACTCTACACCCTCTCGCAACCCCATTGTCACTTCCTTAGGCCTTACCATCCACTCTCCATCATTGTGCACTTTCTCTTTATCACCTGTATCCTCTACAATTGGTGGGTTTTCCTCCTCATCTTCTGTCTCAGTCAACAATGTCTCAAAGTCTCTTTCTTCATATGTCCAAAGTTTCTCTATCTCTAGTTTGTGTGTACTCTGATATGAGTTACTAATGTTTCCTCTTTGAGTAATCCTTATGCTCCTTATTACTAGAATGTTCTCTCGTGGTTATCTTCTCCCATGGCTTCATGTATAGGTGTCTGTCATAAGAAATCACCTCCAATTGTTTTGTCAAATTTGACCCATTTTAATAAAAATGTCAAATTAAATAAGGAAACGGTGCCAAATGTAACATAGCGGTGGAGTATTCCTGATGGGGAGGTATCTTTCGATGGTCAGAATAATCCCTAGGATGAGCTTGATCTTAAGTACCAAATCGAATAATCTTCCAAGTACCCGAACTACCCTTGTATGGACTGTCAATCTCTTGTACGACCTTCCACACATATACTGTATGATATGAGATCATACAGTGGCCAAGATGATATGATCTTGCACTCAGAAAAATTGGTGGATGTTGTTTTTGAGGCTATTGTACACATTTTTGTAATCGTTCAAGTCGATTACCAAAACTGCCAAATCGGGTAAGTTTCTATCAATCACTTGTTTTACCAAATTGGGTAAGGATTCTGTGTATGATTTGTACGATGTACGATCTATACAATCCAAAGGTACAACAAGATAGTATTTGCAATGCTCTTCTGCTCCAATCTCTCTTTGAAAGGTTTTGTAAGGTTTTAACAGTCCAAACAAGATGATTCCACACACAAGCAAAGCATCCAATCCAGGATTATAAGTGATTCCGTTCAAGCAATTACCCCCAAGAAATCATACAGTCTACTTCAATAAATCCTTGAAAATGTCCTCATGCTTCTATATCATTCTTCATTATTCCCACTAGTAGCAATCTACTCACAACCTGCAATGAAGCCTAAAACTAACATATGACAGTAAGGAAGAAACACAATCACACAATAATCATCTACAATGCATCAACCATACACACAGGATTATACACTGTTATCCACAACATATATTCTTTATTATTAATGGTGATCAACTCAGTACAATGTGGAAACTCTATCCATACTATAGCAATAACTCAAAAATATGGCTAACTCTCTATCCTAGCAACTATGAACCAGTAAACTAGTAGCCAGACTCATAAATTCAAAAATGGGGCCTTATATAACGTTGCACAAGCCGTTTAAAAGTGGTTATTGAGACAATATGTTATTCACAACTTCCCAATTACAATTGAATACATTATTTTGGTATTTTCCTAAGTTTACACCTTAGGTTAGCAAATCCATGTGACATTTCATCCCAAAATTGCATTTCCTTTAAATTTCAATGAATTTCGGTGCGCCCTGTATGATTTGCCACTGATCCGTATGGTTTACCACTTCATTTGTATGGTATTATGTATGATTTTCTCCCTACTATATAGTTTCACAAAACTGGAGCAAATCATCTCCAAAATAGTCAAAAATTTAGCAAATCACTTATTTCTCTAGGAGGTGGATTTGCTGCCTACATGCACCCTTCATGATCAACTCACTGATAAGGAGCAGGAGTGGTTTGGTGTGGTTGGCTTCAACTATGTTCTTGATATAACCATGATCTGGGTAGACCAAGCATACATTACTACGTTGGCCCAACTTTGGGAGGCATGAACCAACACATTTCACCTACCTATAGGTGAAATGACTATCACATTGGAGGATGTCTACCAGATCTTCAGGATCCCTATTGATGGTGAGCCCATCACCTCCACTAATTTCACCATAAAGAAGGATGTTTTTGATGTTATATTCGATGACCACAGTGAGTATGCCCAGGGCAGGGTTTATCATGGGGGCATCCACATGAGGTATTGGTAGGGGGAGCATATATTCTCCATTCGAGAGGTCATATTTATGTACCTCATGGTTTAGATTTTTCTTCCAGACTCCTTGGGTGCAAGGATCCCCTGGAACCTCCTGGAAAATATCAGGATATTTACACAAAGCTCCACATAGTGGCCACTACTCTTGGTTTTGGGGAGCACTCTATTATACCAACTATACTAGGAGTTATATCAGGCTATGCGTAGGAGCTAGGTTGGCATCATCTGTAGCTTGTTACTTCATATATAATACTGGAAGCATATCAGGATTGAGCAACCGACTGACTTACCCCTTGTCATCACTACTATACCTAATGAGTTCCAGTGCTATGCAAAATTTTGGCCCTATGAGAAGGAGGGGTTCTGGAGCAGGTCCCATTTTGGGGACGTGGACCACTACATTACGATGTTTGCACAACTCTGGGTGGATGACATAAAGTGGCATCCATACATGAATTTCCCTACATGGGAGGAGGTTTGTGAGCGACTATGCCAAGCTAGGGAAGATAGGTGGTTACTTGGTCATAAGGACAAGATCCATGAGTATCACTTTTATTCACACATCCTCTACCAGTTTGAGCTCATTCATGACATTTCAGAGCTGCCTATCATCTACCAGAAGCTAGTACTAGAGAGGGATTTGCCATGGATATAGTTGATACCACTTGGGAAAAAGGATAACTACTTCCAAGATTCAGGTGTGGCTAGGGTTGGGGCAACCCCAACATATGACACTTGGTTGTAGGTAGGGAGAGGGGCCTCTCGGCTAGGTGGATGACAATACTGAGGCTAATCTAGAGGGGCACAATGTGTGCCAGTGGATTGAGGTCGGATGGGGTGTAGATGTCGCAATAAGGGATGCTCCTCAAGTTAAGGCAGAGGAGGACCTATCATAGGAGGGTGAGGTGCCTCTAGACAGTGAGGTGGGGTAGCTATTGTCTTAGATTATGGATCTTCAGAGTCAGGTTGGAATGCTGCAAACACAGTAGTTGCAGCAAGATACTTCTATTGCCACTCTAGAGGTGAAGCTGGATCACAGGGAGAGGTAGATACAAGAGGTCCAAGAGAAAATCATTGTTCTTACAACATGATATATAGGGGTGGAGACACAGGTTCGTGATCTTACTAGTGTGCATGATCTAGCATAGGTGAAGTAGAGTGCAACTATTACAGAGAGAGATCTACTTAGAGTATAGAGGGGGATCCTTTATCCTCCCAGGCTACCATGGGACCCTTTGCTACAACATAATCATTGCTACCAAGTGGCTATGACCCTATGGCATAGATACCAATGATTACAGGCCCTCATAGAGGAGGGCAATGATAGGCATACAGGTAGGGTAGCCTTCATAAACCAATTGGAGGGCTACATAAGGTTGATTGGTGTGTAGGTCCTAGAGGATCTACACGCTTTAGGGTCCCAACAGACTAGGACTGGGACTACAAGGCAATCCTCTACTAGCTCTAGCCATCAGACCCACATGACTGAGAGGATACACAAGTCCTCTAGCACACATGGAGTCAACTCACACATGAGCCATAGGGATGGTGAGGGCGATGGTAGTGACTCTCAGGCTGGGGGCGTAGGCCCCATATAGTACATATCTTGCTAATATATTTATTGTACCATTTTTTAGTGTAAGGTCGAGGACCTACATAGTTGTAGCTTACGAGCATTTTGATACACTCTTTATGTACTCATTGATACACATATTTATATGATATATCATTTTGGCTCGTTATGTGTACTTGTCATTTTTATGTTTTATGTTTATGTTTATGCACATGGATGTAGATGTTTTATATTGATGATATGTTTATATTGTCTCATTCTTTTGCTTCATTTCTTTAATTTTGTCTTTTATTTGCCATGACCTATTCATTTCCATAACTGCTGCTCTTCATTATAATAAACTATTATAAAACACATCCACCTTTAATCCACATGGAATAGGCCTTTTCGGATCATTGGACATTCTCTATTTTATTTCATATCCTCGTTGCTTTTACCATGAACATGCATTTTTTTCATTCGGTGGATGATAACACCTCTCTGTTTATTATGTTTGGTAATGCCAAGTGTCATTACCTTGTCCCTCATAATAACCTCTTCACAACTACAATGTCTGTTTCATGAGCCCTCATAACTTTGACTATCACTCCATCGTCCACAACCACGTCTTCACCTACTATTATCTCCATCCATCATGGAGTGAAATATTTGTCGAGCTTACTGTATTTGCTATAATTGGTCCAAGTTCATTGGGCTACAGCTTGACCCATCTGTGACCATAGTAAAATTAGAAAAGAAGAAGAAAAAGACACACCCGCTACAAATTTTGTGACTGGCTCCCCACTGCATCCGCTCCATGTTCACTGCACCATGATAGTTTTTTGTTTACGACATCATCCGAGTGGCACCCAGCTACCACATAAAAAATCAATGTCAACGTCTGCTGCTAAGTGATGCCTTCAAACCCACCTCAGCCTGAATCGGTGCTATCCACTGATACTACCAAAGATGTAGGAAGCCCATGTTTCATCACATTTATTGAAACTCTTGGCACATTGCATTTTTTACGTCTCTTGCATGATCATTGTGCCACATCTCATCCATATCATCATTGTTCCATGTTAGATGACTGACTATAACCCTTGATGTCATCTTAAATTCCATCATCATCTTTGACGACTTCGTCCAGTGTGTAGTTCAACGTCTTTTGCATGGAACTCCTTAAGCTCATCTCCATGTCACGGTCAATTTTCACCTTTTCTGATGCCATGATCTCATAAACATTGGTGCCTCTCTGATAAATGGTCCACATCATATTCAACACTGTCCAAGGTGTTTGAAATCCCCACAATCTATCACCGTGTTACCATTAGTCATGCTCTTTATTTAGGAGTTCTATCATTAGGCTTTGGACCACTCCCACAACGGTAATTTCTTATAAAATTAGACTATATTAAGCCTTCACATCATTTGGTCAAATTTGTTACCCGTGATATTAGGTTTCGAACCCCGTCCATGCATTGTATTCGTAAATAAGCCGGGTAATGGGAGCTTATTGTGCTTCTATAGGTAAATTGGCATAGTGTGTTCTATCATTTATGGTGTTCATTATCACCAATCCCGGTCATCATATAGAATTGGGTCTCCACTCGCATTCGCTTGTGAGTTCGTATACCATCATTGGTTTACCACAAAACTCGTAGTGTCACTTGTATGGCCGTCCCGTCGCTACCTATTGGGTATCCATTGCCGAAGTTGCCACATTCACCACACTTGACCGAGGTCTCTACAAAAATAATTAAGACAACAAAACCCTTTTATTAGACACAAACTAACCTATCATTTTAGTAAGCCAAAATAATCAATTTATTTATTTATTTATTTTTATTTTTTAAAGTAATACTTCTTATACACATCTATTATGGGCATTAAACTCCAATAATAGCTGGATAATTTATTACTTGATTTTACTTTTATTTTTCTTTTTATTCTCATATATCTATACATATATATGAAATATGCATATAGACATATATTTTATTAGAACTTTCTCTTGAATTGATAGGACACAAGCACATTACACATACATGATAAAAACAACAACATAATATTAGCAATAACATTGCTAACACAACATTAATGATAAAAATCATCGACAACAAAATGATGCTAAAAATAGTAAAAAAAAAATTGACGAAAAAAAGTTGCTAACAACAAAAAGGTCGTCGAAAATAAAAAATCATCGACAAGAAAAAGTTGTCGACAATAACAAATTTTTGACAAGAAATAAGTTGTCGAAAATAAAAATCGTCGATCAAAACTTACAATAACTACAAGCCCATAACAAACGAAAGCATCAGACACTAAAAAAAAAATGTAAAGATCCAGATACCAAAATGAAAATGTGGGTCCCCAATTTTGGGGTACGTTGTGGAACAACCACAATAGGTCCTTTCATCATCACTAGTCAGATAGGTCCTAAAACTTACCACCTAGTCTTCCTTGAAGGAATAGAGGATTTGAACCCTTAAACATCCTTCATATATGGTCTTTCCATTCCTATAGTGTTGTAACCCACCCAAAAATACTCCAAGGGTATCTACATACCACTTGGTGAATCCAAAATGCTCCTAGGTGGTCTATGACCATCTAGGTTATCCCAATATGCTCCAAGAGTATCTACGTACCACTTGGTCAACCCAAAATGATACTAGATGGTCTATGACCATCTATGTCACCCTAAAATGCTCCATGGGTATCTATGTACCGCTTGGTCAACCCAAAATGCTCCTAGGTAGTATATGACCATCTAGGTCACTCCAAAATTTTCTAAGGGTATCTACGTACTACTTGGTCAACACAAAACACTCCTAGGTGGTCTATGACCATCTAGGTCACCCTAAAATGCTCCAAAGGTATCTATGAATTACTTGGTCAAACCAAAATACTCCTAGGTAGTTTATGACCATCTAGGTCACCCCCAAATGCTCCAAGGGTATCTACGTATCACTTGGTCAACCCAAAATGCTCTTAGGTGATCTATGACCATCTAGGTCACCCCAAAATGCTCCAAGGGTATCTACGTACCACTTGGTCAACCCAAAATTCTCCTACAAGATCTACGACCATCTAGGTCAACCCAAAATACCCCAAAGACATTTATAAGACCTTTGGTCACCTAAAAAGCCCTAGTAGCATCTAGTAAGCCCATTGGTCAACCTATATATACATATATATCAACCAAAACCCAAAAACATTATCAAAACATCCAAAATAAAAAAATATTGGATTTCATAAAGTTGCATACCATTGCATTATATCATAACTTGCATTAGGCATACTCATAATTGTACTTTGCATTTTAGAGTCGCTCATACGTGTCTAGCACTGAGACTATACACTAGTCATAATTCAAAATCTATGTTTTTCAAGTCATCATTCACAAGAATTTCATCTTTCACTTATCATTTCCACCTACATTTCCTACTTTTCATATTTGTGTCCATTACCTTCGCTTAGCCATTTGTTCTAGAATGTCATTAGGGTTTTCAGTCACTCAGCCATCTCTAGTTTTCTTTTCAAATTTTTTAGAAATCTAGCCTGATTTTTAGGAATTAGAGTCTTGCTTAGATTGTACCTTTTATACTTCAAAATACCAACACATTTTCACACTAATAAATCCAAGTTTTACACAAAGAAATATGAAACCTACGAAGTGATCTAGGTTACTTTAAGCAAAAAGTTTTTTTTGCTCATACCCCTATGTGAATGGTTCTAGAATGCTAAGAATTGATAAAAGGACAAGCTCCTTCTTACCCAATTTTGCAAATAAATAGTGGTTTTAACCACTATCAATAAAGCAAAATCTTACAAAAGAAAAAAAAATCAAAATCAAAATAAACAATGGCTTTCATCACCAAGCAAATCCCTTGCTCAAGGAAAACAAAATACAAAATAAATAGTGATTTTCATCACTAAGCGTGAGCAAGCATCCCTGAAATCAGATAAAAGAAAATAAGGGAGTATTGAAATCAACATTTGACAAACCATAAGTTGATAGTCATTACAAGTTATGTGGCATCAAGCCTGCTTGGCAATGGTGGTATCTTTACACATGATGATATATCTATCACATTAGCTTCTTGTATGTGTACGAACCAATGTTTGTATGCATATGAGCTAGCTTTTGGTATCCTATACTACCTAGTGGTATAATACAACTACATACAAAACCTAAGATAGTGATACTCATAGGATGATATCTAGTATATATGGGTTGCATCAATCTCGTTTGGCACTGGGGTAATCTTATGCGTATTACAAGAATGAACTCACTTGCACACACAGGGATATTGAGTATCTAGGTCATCCTAATTGATTCATACCTTATCAAAATGTCTTGCATTGTTAGTATATAACTTTTAATCAGTTGAATAAAATGTTTGAGTCTCATGAAAACCTCATAGACATCCTATAATGTCCTACTATTTATTCTATGTTATCACATGTATATCAATTTACATTTTATCGCAAATCCATTACATAGTGTCATGACAAAATTACACATGAATTGATGAATTCTATATAGTCTATGATGCTAACATAGTATGTCATATAGTATCCACATTTCATCATCTAGATCCATAAATAATCCATATCATCATACATCTAGGCATATACATATCATCAAATCAAATTAGATTACAACATATGCATACATGATAAGCATCCATCATCATATCATAAAACAAATAAGTACATTGCATACATCTCATAAAGCAGTAACGAAACAACATGATGAAAAAAATATAAAAGCTCATATATATATATATATATATATGTATGGGGTAAAAAATACATAATAATCCTTGACCTACCCATAGCCTATAATAAAGTGGGTCCTTCGACATCACAATACCAAAAATCCAAAATACAAAAGAGCCATCAAAGTCTCAATAACCATGGTCATGTTGGATTGGTACTATGACTCTCACACCGATACTCAGGTCGAGTCCACCAAGAACCCCCTGACCTACCACCACCTGCCCTGTCTACCCTTTTTATAGGTCCAAGAACCCCCATCCTAGATGAAGAATATCCTGTACCACTTCGTTGACTCTGGTGTGACCCACTAGCAGATGGATGGGCTGGTATGCACCCCCTAAGGTGCACTATATTATTCTCCAACTCATCAGTGAAAGCCCACTCATGTTGACATCACACCTGGTAGGTATCCACTAAGTCTTAGAGTGACACCTCCTCTTGTAGCTTGGCTATATCCTCGTTGCTCAATCTCTCTTGCCTAAGGCTTCAAGATCTCAAATGGGATCATAGGGCCGCTATATCTACCTATGTGTCTTGTACCTATATCTGAAGGAGATCTCTCTCATGCCTAACCCTAACTAGCTCATGCTAAAGCTACACATATGGGTCACCTTGTGTGACCTATTGTGCCTACACCTCCTAATACTTAACATCATCATCCCCAAAGTCACCCTAATATCCTAATTCTAGGAGGTTTGCCCACTCATCTACCATGTGATGAGGCCCATGTCACTCACCTGCATCTCTTTGACCCTCCTTAGGAGTGTCCTACTAAGCCTCCACTACTGCCCCTACCACGTCTCCCCCTAGTGGTCCCTCTCCTCACCACTGGTGCATCACCCACTAGGATTCATACTCCTCTATAGTCTTGGCATCATCCAAGAATGGAATTTCTACTACAAGATCCACATCCTCCCCTAATGCATCCACTATAGGCCACACCAGTGTCCTCTCATCCCTGTAGTGTCGGTAGATCACTGGCTTACTAGGAAACCCTTGTTGTAGCCCAAAATACCATATAACCTGAGCACAAAGGAAGAACTCCTGCTCCATCCCATGTCGTCCAACCAACCATATGCCCCTATGGAGATGCACCTCAGCATAAGACCATGCTAGGCAATCCTTGTAAGGTCTCCAAAGTACATCTATTGCTCTTAGTCCTGTACAATACTAGACATAAGGGCCCACATTGCCCATCCAGTGCCAATTATAACCTACCTCTTGGGCCTACTACCATAGGATCCCATAGCCAATCTCTCGATCTGCTAGTTGTGCCTGTGATGTCCAAGGCAATCCTTGTGGTTGATCCACAAATATATGCTACCACACCCACACTTGCAATAGAAATTTTCATCGCAAGCCATTCCACCCCTAGGAGAGAATATTGTACAACTCATTGTACAAATGTGCCATTAGTATCATCCCCATGCCATAACTAGTGGTTGCTCCATAGTGCAACCTACCAGAGTAAACACTAACTCTAGCAGGTTCCAGGGAAACCTAGTGCCTGATGAGTCTTGTAGTAGCATATTAGATATTAGTGCCATCAAAAAAACATGCCTAATACCCAATACTTGGTATTATACCAGTACCCCACCAGTATGCCTCCACTAAGAGAGTCCCCTATTGCCACCTTCGTGGCCCTGAAAAGTACCTCTCCATAGTCACCTCTCTACAATAATTATGAGTAGACACAATAGCCTTCCCTTCTATAGAAATGTGCAAAATTTGATAGATGTCCTCCAACATCACCATTATCTTCCCTATCAGTAGGTGTAAGGTGTTCATGCACGTATTCCACAAATCAATAAGAGTAGTCAAGTGAGCACGGTCACCCACCACGAGCTCTAACTATGTCACATACTTGAGGCCAAAGGCATCAATCTATTCCTAGTCTGCATCTATCAATAAGTATCTCATGATCTCAAAGAGAGCCAAAACTTGATACCGACTCTTAACCACCTGGTAGAGATTAGTTGATCAATAATATGCACCAAACAGGCTTCAAAAAGCCCCAAAAATACCCAAAAATAGACCAAAAAAAGGCCCCTATTTGAGGCTAGTTTGTGGTCATCCTATCCAAGGAAGGCCCCATAATTTGTGACCATCCCACCTAGGTATGACCACTAACCAGCCCATGATAGCCGTCCCACCTAGGAACGACCCCCAAATTGGGCCTTTCAGGCCACCAAAAACAATCCAAATAAAGCCTTAAAAAGCAATAAAAGTGCATAAAAACACAAAAAATAGCATAAAATATTTCATGGCATCCCTAATTAGGTTCAATTACCAAGTATTTAGTGTGCTCTAAAAAAAATAAAAAACAAGCAATAGTTCAACTTCTAACACTAGCATAGTGCATTAAGAAATTCAACTCTTACCCGTCCCGTCCCAGCTCTGCCACTGGGAGAGTATGCATGCTAGATCATGGTGACTTTAGGATGCTTTTGGTAGCACTCCATGAAGAACACAAGCTTATACTGAGAAGGGTGGGGTGAACAGTATAAGACTTCTTTTTCCTTTTTCCTTTATACTTCAAAATAGTAAAGCAATATACCCAAAGCAATATCAAAGAAATGCACAATATCATCCACAAAGTGACACCAATTTTAACGTGGTTCACCCAGAATGGCTGGGCTACGTCCACAAAAATTTTCTCTAAAATTTATCTCAAAGTTCTTTTGGAATCCTTCCCAATTACAATGTTTATGAGTCTCAGCCCAAAGGAGATACCTTCCCCCAATCAAAATTTATGAGCCTCTACTCAAAGGAGATACCTTCCCCAATCAGAATTTATGAGCCTCTGCTCAAAGGAGATACCTTCCCCTCTGCTCTGTAAATGATCCTTTAGAAGATCAAATGCCTCTACCTCTTTCCAACATGTGGAACTCCTTTCCACCGAAGACCTTCTGTCCTTAATACTTAGCCTAAGAGACCTTTGCATTCTATGATCACGTCCATAACAGCTCAACAACTTGTACCAAACACAATTAGTTGGTCTAGTACAAGTCTTCCTCTATTTTTCATATCTGTACAACTCTTGAACAAATCAATCCTCTGCATACAAGCCTTCTCAAAGACTTGCCAACTGTCCTCAGGTTCTTCTCATAGAACCAATGCACCTCTGTCCTCAAGTTCTCTGATAGAACTATCAAACTCAGCTCACAAGTCCTCTGCTAGGACCTGTCCAAATCTGCTCATAAGTCCCCATCGAAACCTATCCAAAACTGCTCACAAGTCCCCACTAGAACTTGTCCAAAACTGCTCACAAGTCCCCACCGAAACCTGTCCAAAACTTCTCACAAGTCCCCACCGAAACCTGTCCAAAAACTCAGCAAGCTCACCAAGAAAAAATTTCTTAGTAGGAAATCACAAAGTGAATTGTTAGAGACCCAATGTGATTTGTCAAACTCATAGAAGCATAAAGAGAATTGTTAGAGACTCAATATTTTCTATACTCAAATCCCAATCTCAAAACTCAACTCAAATCAACTTAGCTCAATCTCAATATCAAATCTGAAAACTCAACTCAATATCTGAAATGGATAGGATAGAATGTTTTCTTTCAAGAACATGAAACCCCAAAAATTGCCAACTATGCAAAGAATCACATAAAAATTATACTTATGTTCTTTTCATCATCAATTAGGGTTTCAACAACAATGCTCATCAAACAAGGTTTAGTCAACCAACACCATTCAACTCAACATCAACCTTGAAGCATTCAACCAATCATCACAAGAAAAGAAAACAAGTAGAAATTTTTTTCACTCCAAAGATATTTGAACAAAACAACCACCAACATAAATCACCAATGCAAAGAATAACTTGCTCAAATCAATCTCAATGGAGTAAGCCCAAATCATGTATCAAGTAAAGCATTAACTTGATCAAAACAACCTCTATGGAAGCAACTCAACCATCAATCTCAAAATAGCCAACTAAGGGTTTCACCATCTCAATGCAAGAGCAAGACTTACTAACATAAACCCTAGTGCAAGATGCTTCCTCTTCCTCAACCAGAATTATGCATTCACCCAAAAAACTCATCAATGATTTTAATGCATAAACAATATTCAATATCCATAAAATGGGATTTACACCAACAAGAATACCTAGTAGACAACCTTTTCACTCCAAACTCAATTTCAAAAAACATACACCAATCATACTCATAATAAGAATGTGCCCATACCTTATTGGAGTAGAAGATAATTTAACCTTCAAGCTGTCACCGCACACAACTCTCAAACTTCCAACCAAGTTAGGGTTAGAATAAAAATAAATGAGCAATAATATAAATTTCTTTTATTACACCTTTTAGCTCCACTTCTTTAAACACAACCACCATAACATGCCAATAAATCAACAATCACAGACTCACACCTTATACCTCCATTTTTAATTTTAGCATAGCAAAGAATAATCTTAAAAATACATCCAAAGAAATATGCCCTTATTTCTCCTAAGCTTTTATTCAATGCTAATCACAAAAGCCAAAACTCATAAAATTTAATCACACCTTATAAATCGCTGTCCAAGAAACTCCGAATTTCATGGCATAAAGACATTTTAATAAAAATGTGTGTTACTCTAGCAAAGCACCCCCACGAGACTCGAAACGACGACCTTCGCCAATGCAGTGCCCAACAGTAGCCTTCGCTGCCACTAGCCCACGCGGGCTACGAAGTTCACAAGTGAACTTCCCTCCACTTCACCATCGAAAAAACTCTCAAAGACTTTTGAACCGCACGTGCTTCTAAGTCTTCCTTTGATCGCAGCGAATACAGAGCACAAACATCGCAAATTGCATTTGGGGAATTTCCAATTAATTAGCCTTCCAACCTTAGGAGTTGGAGAATAAATAGTCTCTTCGAAGACACCTTGAAGTCGACAGAAATAAATACCATTTCGAAATTAATCAAAAGTATTTTAAAAAAGGGTTTAAAAACCCTTAAATAATTTTAATAAATTAAGAATAAAAAAGGTTTAAAAACCTTTAAGTATTTTTAATAAATTAAAAATAATTTCTCCCTTAATTAATTAAATAATTAATTAATTAAAACCTTGAAGGGTTTTAAATAATAATTAAATAAATAATAAAGAGAACCTCCATTGGTTTTAATAAAAACCATTTAACTTGGTTTTAATAAAAACCCTATCCAACTTGGTTTTAATAAAAACCGGTTTGGTTTTAATGAAAAACCCTTGCCAATGGAATCTCTCCAGATTCTCTTAAAAAGATTCTCTTGGAATCTTCCACCTTTGAAGCCAACACATCCTCTTAACATTAATTCCATTTCCTTTTGACATCAATGACAACTCATAGACAAGAAGCTAGGATCTCAAACCCAAAATTGCCAACACTCCACTATGTATAAAACTTCTCCTCCTCGTCACCTCTCAAACTGCAAAGTTGCAAATGCATAAATGAGCCCAAATGACCCATTTTTGGCTTAAATAACCCTCCTAGGTCCTTGGCCATCCTTGGTTGGGATGAGTGGATAATTAGCCAACTGTCCCACCCTGGGATGGTCATCAAATATGCCACCATACCACCCTAGGATGAACACCAAAAAATCTCATCAAAACAACTCAAAAATGCACCAAAAAAGGTCCAAAACTCACCAAAAATAGCTTAAAGTTGGTCAAAATTCAATAGGCACCTAGATGAACTCAAAATTCTCATGGATAAATGGAAAATTCCTTAATTTAATCCCTACTAATGCCATTTTGGCCATACCTCCCCACGGGAATGAAGTTTTTTTACTCCTTTCTTCCATGAAACGTCAACAAAGTCACCAAAATCCTCTAAAAAATGCTCTATTTTTCAATGAGTAAAATCGAAGGAAACCCTAACAAAGTCATATGTGTCAAGTGACTCATCACTTTTATCACTGGTCATTCCCTCATTGACTCATCACTTGATGGGTAGTCATACCTAATGATTTCATAATCAAAATCAGTAATCAAACACTCAACCATGAAAATTGCATTAGTCCAACGAATCATTGACAAAGACAATCACGCTCTTTCTTGGGGCAGTAAAAAAGCATAAATCTCAAATAAAAAAATGTTTGAAATTCTGGAAGCATGAAGGAATTAGAGGCCTAACCTCTTCATGACTAAAAGATATCCAAGGTCAATCCAACCTTACTCAAAAGGTCGTAATTGAATCAAGTTCCTTAGCTCGTCAAAAGCAAGGATTCATGAGCACATGCTCTTTCCATGATTGGGGAATCTAAAGTTTTTTAGGTTATTTAATAACCTTAATAATTCAAAATTTTAGTCATCTATTTTTTCTCAGTATTGTGTTGCACATAATGCATCTCAAAAAGGGGCATCTGTAGACACTAAAATCATGTCAATACGATTAGGTAATTGAAAGCATTGACTAGTTGGCATCATATGGCCCCCTTGGGTAACCATCAGAGGTTTTATAGTGGTCCTAACCACTAGTGGAAGGCTCTACCCCACTTTTTGTGGGTTAAGCACCACATAGGCATGACCTTCCCACCCTAGTATGGTCACAGTTCATGATCATCCCACCTAGGGACGGTGGCAAAGCGGTCATCCCTGGGTGGGATGACCATAATGTTTGACCTCAAAAAAGCCAAATTTGGATAAATGGCACCCATAAACTACTATTTATCAAACTTATGAGAGCATGCACAACCTAAGGGTACAAAATACTTATGATATACTACATAATAAAGGCCAAAATGGGATATTATCTCCCCCCTCCAATGTATGCTCAATTTTAGAAAAGTGGCACCACTTGCCCTACATGCCCTTGCATGCCCATTTTCCCAAAGGCCCCATTTGGCTATAAAGTGGATCCATTTTCCACACAATATATAGAGAGGAGTTTTGATTCATAGAAATGAAGTGCTGCCAAGATTTCCCCTCACCCTTTTGTGCCTTTTTCCCTTGAAATCTCTACCTAGCGAAAGAGGTTTGCAAGTGATTCAAGAGGCATAATTTATTTACAAAACCAAACCATATGAGTGAATTAAACACAAAATTTTATGAAAAAACTATTTATAAGGTTTTTGACCAATCCACTAAGGAATTAGTGGCAAATTATGTGCAGAACTGGTGGTCGTCCCACCCCAAGATGGTCCCCTTGTTGTGATAGTCACCACCATCCCTGCAAGATATTGTGATAGATATGTGCACAATGTTTCTACTGTTTTTAATTAGGCATATTCTAGGTTATATTATGAACATGCTTTCCAAATTTAATGCAATTTAAAGTTATATTGAATGAGATATTGCAATTTTAAGGTTTTATAGGCTTTTGGGGACCATCTAAATAAGCACATGAAACTGTGACTTATTTTTCAAATATGACCATATGGGTCCTCTTAAAATATACTTTTATTCATACTATCCAAGTTTGATTTGATTTGGAGGTTTTTTGGTCCAACCATTGCTTGTTTTGGGTTTTGCAGGCTTCGTGGGTGCACTGCCGATGTGACACTGATTCAAAGGTAATTTATGTTATGTTTTCAATTATATCTTCCCAAAATCATCTATTATGCATATAAATGCAATTTTAGATAATTTGGAGTTGTTTTAGATAGGTGCATTGCATTTTCACACTTTCTAGCTTATAGTTGCATGTATGGCCTTTGCACGTTTCACATTCTATGCACTTGCTATTTAAAAAATATGGTTTCCTTGTGTGCAGGTGTAGGTTTTACAGTGCATAATGAAGGAATACAATATGAGAACAGTGAAGAAAAAATCAGCAGCATCATAGGTTCACCCACATCAATTGTGGGTATGAGGAAGGACATTGGAAGTGCTCACGAGCTTGTTTGGAAGGACTTGATCCTTGGGCACCCATTTTGTAAAAAAGTGTATCAAACTAAGAGCCCTCAAGGGGACATCTATGTAACCATGATTCTTATTTATGAAATGAAATAAAGAGAAACACCCCTTTTTATTGCACTTATTTGGATTCCATGGTTGTTTGCATATGTCCTTTTATAATTCTTGATTAATACCACATATAGATGCATCTTGTTTAGCACTCTTAGGTGCACTATTTTTACCTTAATTCAATAAGTATAAATTTAAATAAATTTATTCCCTTTAAAGCAAATTTTTTGAGAAGATATCATAAGTTTTTTGAACCCCTACATAGTTTATATTTTTTTCTAAAACTATATTTATCAAATTCCTCCTCAAGGATAAATTTTTTGATGCAACACACTATTAAGTTACTGATTATATTATCAACAAATTGTATATGGAAATCATGATAAGGGTATTAAATTATATACAACAGTCATTAAATTGAATATAACTCACTTACTCATCAGGATAATCCATGAATCATCATGATTAAATTGCGTTTGCTTATTATTTATCACATACAAGTGGTTCGATACGATATTGCAACATACCAAAGGATAATTAAAAATTAGAAACCTTTCTAATGACATAAAAAGTATAAAGTTTCACTACAAATATATGCTTCATTTGACAATACTAAAGACACACGAAGTTGCCTTCCAATTAAATTTACATCGGATTTTCCTTTTTTTTACAGGTCATAAACTAAACTCTCTTAAATCTTAATGTATAAACTACCCTCATCTCAAGGTTTGGTTCAACCAAGACAAATATCAGGTATTCCATCCCTATGATTCTACCCCACTGTCCAAGCTCAGACCAGATGAAATAATATCCATTCATTAACATGGATTTTGGCATCCCTTCTGGAGTAGCTAGGGGGTAATGTTCCTCACCATGATATTTTGGTAGAGTACTCCCTAAACCCGCTCAGAATTATAACATTTTCTCCCACATGATCAATAATCCATTCAGGGAAAATATAGGAGTCACCGCTAGGGATCATATACATCTCTAAAATATGAACATGCAACTTTTAACATGCACAAAAGCAATTACTCTATCACAAGCAACATATGAAGAAAACCAGATACCAGAGCAACAAGCCGGTGGTATACAACCTGGAGACTAAAAAAAATGAAGAAGAGAAAGACAAAAATTAGGAAGAGGAGGTCAAGGATTAGTACTAGGGTCTTCCTCTGATTGGCCTATACTATGGATGCACGATTTGCATTTTGTTTTGTTGTGTTCACTGTGGTAGTGGCTTTTTGTTTCCTATGGGCTTATGGGTGATCTCCTGTGCAAAGTGTGGGTGCTTGGGGTAGTTAGGGTCCTGATAGGACCTTTGTCTCTTTTTGTTAAAGGCATTTTCGACTATGGTGGATAGTATGGTCTGGTTATTTTGGCATCTGGCTAAGTAGTAGCCTCAAGTTAGAGGACATAGTTTCCTCAGTTTGGTTCATGGTGGGGTTCCTTAGCCAAGGGCTGAATTTTGTAAATTGGTTTTGGATCAACCGTTAAAACCTGATTTAATGGCATACTTAATTTACCAAAAAAAACATATGAAGAAAACCATTCATCTTACTTTTTCCAAGATTTATCCAAGAAATATATCAAATTTTTTCCTCTATTTACAAATTGCCTAATTACACCAGGTAGAATCCCATGAAACCTACCTCCTTCATCCAAAACTGTTTCCTAGTTCCAAGAGAAGTGCAAATTCTAATTTATTTCTTTTATTTTATTTTAAAAGAGGGGTGCAGCTCACACACAACACACATCACCTTGTTGCTTTCAATACATGATTTAAAACAAGACAAAAATATAACAACATATTGTTTCACAGTAATGTATTGTTTCCAACATTATCAGCATAACATATCATAATGTCCTTTTTCAACACTATAGAACTCTATATAATACAAATTAACCCCTCTGCATAACATGGTTACACCCATAGTTCCATTGTTTTTATTTTGTCTCTGTTAACATAGTTAAATGGTAATATTTAACACAACAATACGTTTTCTAATATGGTAGTTCTACACTAACAATACCATTGCTTTATTTCACCATTTATTCACATAGTAGCATAGCAGTGATTTACATAATAAAACATCAATAAATATGGCAGTGTTATACCAACAATTACATTACTTTTGTCTACTATCTATTTACACAACATCATAGCAATGATTTATACGATGATGATAGACATGTCATATATACCAGGTAAAAATGGAGAACATATACATTGCATGAGAAGCTACAAAACAAAAAATTTGTTTTATCATGCTTTCCAAATAAATGACTTGTTTTGTCATGCTTTCCAAAATCACCGTTTTTTTTTTCTGCAATCCTCTCTACCTTATCTCACCCGATATTTCTTCTCCCCCTTATTACCTTTTTTTTCTTTTGTTTTACACACCACCTTGTTGCTTTCAATTCACAATGATTTGCAATAAACATGGAGAATGTGTCCATCATGGATGTTTTAATAAAACTTTAACTCTAACAAATTTTTTAATCATTTCTTTAATGTTCCATGCAAAGCTATTTGCATAATAGTGTAAACTATTTTTCACACATTTTAAAATAAAATAAGATTAATAATATTATGACATATTTTCTTATATTTCAAAGTAATGCAACAACGATATTCATTAATACTTCCATACATGTAATTCTATTTATTATAATAAATTCACATATAATTAAAAGATCATTTTAAATAATAAACTCTTATACCTCAACAAAAAACCACACATGCATACAATTCCAAACTAGTGTCTGCCATAATAATTGCCACCTAAAACAACATGTCACATTTCTTTCCATACAAGCAATATTAGAGTCAAATAAACCCACGCAAAGATGTAATATGTAATGCACCTAAATGATATGCAAGTGCGAGTTTCCATGTGCTCATGCGTTGAATCATCACTTCCCTGTATCACATTTTTTCTTGACTTGTTTCCATTCATTTCCATTATGCAACTATCCTATACTCACAAAAGCCATCGATAATATCAAGAATCATAGAAAAATGCAAGTGTATACATGTTTCTCTATCTTTCATAAACCATGCAAGGAGGATCATTACAAATATTTATTACACTATCAATCGGACATTACAAATTATATTAAACATTACAATATTGAATTTCAAAATATTACTTACTAAGAAGATAATTCATTTCATGACATTTTTAAAAGAGGGTTCCATACATTTGACACATTGGATATTATTTTTTTTTAATATACAAGATTTAGTCTCTAAAAGTATGAAAAGAGTATTATAAAATATCTAGTATAATTTGAGGTAAGCAATGACGAGAGGGGTTTTGTTAGAAAATTATTATTATCATAGTTTGTTAATGTTATAATAAATTGAGTGGTTGCAACCACTCAATGTAGGGTTCATGTATTAACTATAGTTTTGGATGGTTGTCAATAGTTGTTGTCTAATTTTAAGTTGTTATGTAATATTGGGCATACCTTATTTATAATCTCTAATCAAATAAAGATATCACTGAAGCATTTTCCACCAATGGTATCACAACCCCAACTCTTCTTCTAAGCCATTGGGTCTCATTACCTTTCTAAGAGAACTAGAACTTCCTCTTGATTCAACATAGAGGGGCTCATAAGCACTCCATTAATATATCACATAATAATATAGTAGATCATAGTGAATAATATTGATTCAACACTCATGGCTCTCAATATCTTATGCTCTTATTGGCACCAAGGTTAACAAGCAACAATCTTATCAAAGGCTTGGTAGGACTAGGTGAAACCTTAGAGGAAGCATTGATGTCCATGTGATCACTACAAAGTATAACAATATGATTCAAATCAAATTGAATTATTAGAATATCAATATCTACCAATGGAAATACTTATAGGTCAAGGAGGTTACCTACATTAAAGGAGGAATTTCAAAATCCCATAATATTGTTGGTCCTCTAATCATGATAATCACACCACAACCAAAGAAAAATAAAAACAAATTAAGAATTAAAAAGTGATGTTCCCAAAACTCTAATAGGTATAGTTTCCCATCATGGCAATCGATTTTCCTTCCTCTGAGCATGCTGTAGACTTCACCACTTTTTTTTTATCCCATTTTAAGCATATCAAAGTTTTTTACATAGGTTCCATGTTGCTTTTGAAAGGCATGCAGGCTACTCTCCCAAATTTCCTCCTTTGTCTACTATATTTTATGAATATTGTACTCATATCAATCCTACAACCCTACCAAGTAAATGTACTCTACCACCTTCCACATCAAAACTATCTAATTTTGTAGATAACTTAACATGTCAAAACTAGTTTCTATCCCTATTAATTATCATCACCAATTTATCTTTCTCCTTATTCTTTTTCCTCCTTGCATATTTCAAAATCTATGTCCTAGACCTTTTAGTTACCCTAACTATAATGCTCCAAACATAGGACCATTTATGATACTATAAAAAGTAATGAATCCCAATGTTTTGATCATTAAGGATGATAAAAATAGATAAATGTATGATTTACCTTACCATCAATGGTTCTTTATTCATTGTGCTAAGAAAAACTATTAATAATTAACCATGTGTGCCCATGGCCCCACTTCACCTTTATTTTTAGGCCTACTAGTGGGATTGATAGGCATCCATGTAAATAAATATAAAATTATGAGGCCTTAGTCTACCCATAGAAGAAACCTTTACTTTTTTGGAAATTTATATTAGGTGAAGTAATATCTATTTGAGGCATTTACATTATATCAATATAGGATTATATATACTCATTGGAAAGTTATTTTTGAGACCGATCCTATGGAATTGAATTTTATAGTTTTGTGAAGATTGAACATGGCTAGTAGTTCACAAAAGTTACTATTACCCAATTCCTATCTATTACAAGAGAATAATTATTCTACTTGAAAAAATTAAACTTAAAACTCAACTTGAATTGGAGGAAGTGCATGAAGTTGTAAATGAGTCCTCTACTCATCTTGACATAGATTATGATCAAATAAAATTGGATAAAGTAGATAGAAATTATCAATTTATCATCACATTTAGTGTCTCTAATGAAGTTAAAGAACAAGAATTAAATCTTTTTCATTTAAAATCAACTTCATTGTCGAAAAATGAATCATGAGAAAAAACTTGAGTAGTTATTGAGACAAGTTGTAGAATGACATATATCACTACAAGCCTTCAAAGAAATACTATTTGATGACACACTTGTTTTCAATGTATTGATATATTTTCCCTTAAATTATAATGTGTTTGTGACAACCTTGAATATCACTAAGCAAACACCAACATTTAAAAATTGGTGAATCTCTTCAAAAAAATAAAGTATCTCGTACATCACAAGATGAATATTATATTATCCTTTCAAATCAAAAGGGTAAGCAACCAATCAAAAGAGGTATAAGACCTCAACAACACTTCCAGTATTAAGGAAATAATTCTTAAAAATGCATACACTTTATAGAAAAATAGATCACAAACTAATGAAGTGTTGGTATAGTCCTTTCACAAATGGATCCTCTTATCAAGAAAAGCATTTATAGTAGAAGAAGTCATCAAATGACAAGAGAAATTCAAATTATAAAAGGAATATGATACATAAATAATGTGGTAATGTTTCCAAAGATAACCATCCAAGGAGAAGAAGAGTATGATAATTCAATAAGATAAGACTATACAAATGTTGATAATGAACAACCAAGTCATCATAATGATTTTTGGTATATTTATTTTGGAGCAACCAAATATATGATCAACTTAAAAGGATGGTTCTAGACTCTAGACTATTTCAATTATATAGAACAAGTCTCTCTAGGTGATGACATATCCTATGACATCAAAGGAATAAGTAATGTTAATTTACAACTTGGGTCACACATGCAAGATAATAGACATCTTATATATTCCAAGATTCACTAACAATATAATCTCTATAAACCAATTACTCAACCATAATTTAAAGGTTGATTTTGATGAATGATAGAAATCCATGGCATGCCTCATTTATGATAAGTCTAGAAAGTCTACGATTATTGCACAAGGTAAAGGAATAGAGAAATATTTTGAGCCTCATAGAGTATGTCATGACAATTAGGTATTAATTATCAAATCTAATATTTATGCATCACTTTGGCATTGATGATATGGTCATTTAAGTTTTTTCCATCTTATTGCACTTAAAAATAAGCACATGGGCCAAGGTATTTCTTCCTTGCAAAAACATACTCAAAAGTTCCCTTATTACTTAGCTAGAAAGTAACATCAAGCTCCATTTGGTTATTCAAAATCTCAATCCAAAGGGCCTTTCGAATTTGTTCATACTTTTCTTTGTGGACCCATGCCTCCAAGCTATAATTTCTCTCGATATTTTCAACTCTTTGTTTATGATAATACTTGCAAAATATAGGTATTCTTATTACATAACAAAAATTAAGTCCTTTTATACATCAAATAGTTTAAGGCTCAAGTTGATACGTTTATAGGTTATTGTACCCATGTACCCTACTTAGATCAAGGGGAAGTTTACTAGTAAAGAGTATTGCTTTCTTATATAAACATGACATTTGTCAACAATTCATAATTGCTTACACACCACAACAAAATTGTGTTGCTAAATATAAGTATAGAACCATCATGGAAATGGTTCATTGCATGTTAAAACATTCTTATAATTTACACCTCCTTTTTGGGATAAAATAATACTTACTTTGTCATTACTTTGCCATTACTATGGATTTGATACCAAATGATAAAAATCAACATGCTATGTTAGTTATTTAATTGATATTCAAGATTAAATACATTTTAGTTTACCCAACATAGAGTATAAAAAAGTAACAAATTAACTTCTACTTTTAACAACTCATAACTCACACAACTCATACAACTCACACAATACTCCTACATAAGTGGTTTTAACCACTCACTTTATCTTTATATTAATATGATCTATCATAGCCTATGATGTAGTAAATCATAATAATCCCTCTATTATATCGATGATCTAAATATATAAGAATAGTACAAATAACCATACGACAAGCTACGACACACTCAATAGCTCATCAATTATACTTAGTACAAATATGGACACACTTAAGTATTTGCAACAAGCAATAGTGGAAATGGCCTCATTGGACACTTAACCAACTATAGAATAAACTAAATTATCCAAGGTTATAAAACATAATTGGATAGGGGTACATACTCTATCCAACATCATAGTTGCAAATAGGAACACACAATACTATTCACATTAATTCTAACAATCAACACACTCGACCAATCATAAACAATTAGGTAAGTTGGACCTTGTTGATTTACATCATATTATGAATGGGGATAAATGCAACAATTCACCCTGAGTGTGGCATTGATATTCATTAATGCATACAATCAATAAATTAGTCGAATGATCCTTATTACTCCTACAACTCAATCATTGTCAATCCTCAATCACTTGGTGCTTACCAAATATTATATTTATAACCTTGGCGTACATTGAGCATTCAAAAAGAATAATATACCCTCCCTCCCTCAATGTAAAATATTCAATTGCATAATATTTAGGAGTGTCAATTTCCACCAATCCTGCACTCCAAGTAAAATATTTTTTTAATAATAAAAGAACATTATTTACCCTTTCTACATAATATCTAAGAATTCGATGAAACATTTCTTCTTTGATATAACTATAAATATAGTGGTGCAACCACTTTTTTTAAGTTCTTCAAATAAGTAATGTAATGCTTCAAACAAAACCATAATATGAGGTCATATGAAAACGTTATGACCAAAATGAAATGTATAGGTGAAGATAAACATATGATAAAATAAAATCTCTTTGGCTTTTTAAAAAAAATATGGATCAAGTAATTTCTAGGTGCTTCTCTTTTTTTTTTTTAATTTCTACCTTATTTAATGGAAATACAAAAATACTAATATCAGATATATTTTAACTAGTAGTTTGATAACTAGCGAGAAGGGATTATTCATTAGGTATGGTCGAGAATTACTTATCACTAATTTCAATGCCCACCGTTAGAAGGGTCTCCCATATCTCTTTAACAAAATGTAGTCATTGTCATGGACATTAATGCCATGAAAAATATTGTCAAGCTTGAGCTCTTTGTCGTCCATATAACTATGAAACTCATGGTAATCCACATGATCAACCTAATTGGAATCAAATACCTTAATAAAATATCCATGAAATCAATTTTTGATATAAGAAGTAACCATTGTCTCATTTCTGGTTATATTATAAACATAATCTCCAATGGAAAAGTAATCAATTAAAATGAAAACATTATGTTTTCCTCTATAAGCCTCATCACCAAATACATATCCCCATGAAGTGCACTCCCATGCTTAAAACTCTTCATCTTCCCATTTTCATCGATTCTCACAAACACATTCAATTCCCTCAAATGATCAAAGTAATAATTTCATGCCATAATTTGGTTAGATAGCATCAAAATATTAAGTATAGCATACATCATATCTACTTTCAGAATCACAAGTTATTAGAGGATGTTAATATGATCCATAAACTTTATGGTATCCATAGCATTTACCATCTATACCACATTGGAATCTAACATTCTATAGTCCACTATCTCATAGTTTCCATTGATATTACCTTAATCAAGAAATATAGACAACATGATTTTGCTGATGTTGTTAAATATGTAGTAATAGACTTTGTTGTATGTAAGATGTGACCCTATAGCATTTATCCTCATCAGACCCAAGGGAATAAAGATGTGTTGCTTCATATAATATATATATATATATATATATATATATATATATTGTTTTGGTAACATACTTCATTACTCTTCTAAATACTTAACAAAAATTAGAGTATTCCATGGATGACCTAGGATCAAAATCAAGCAACATACTTTCATGTAGTGGATGTCTTCAAAGACAATTGGAGAAGTGAGGAATCATAGATAATGTGATGTGTATAGAGCCATTGAAAGTATTTCTATCTTGATTTCCAAGATGATGATATTGTGCTCCAGCCTATAGTGTGTTGTAGTAGATGTTGAATAGTCATGGGTCAATTCTAGCACCATTTAGAGGCAAAAGGTTATATAGAAATCCAAAGGGTTTGTCCTCTAGACTCAATAATATTTCTTGGATAAGTTTGATAATGGATACTCTTATGAAAAATTTAGAGATATCATTATATCTTAGAATATCATGGGTAGTGAGGACGTTATCTATGTACTTTACATTCAAGATCTAGACATAAAATCTCTTGATAAACATTTTTCCCAAAGCTGAAGTAGAGGTTGCTATTCACTAACTCTCAACCTAGCTCATTGTCTATTGATGGAATATGTTAAAGATTAATTATTTTACCATAGACCAAGGTGGGAGGATGTCCTTACCATCCCTTCATAATATCATCTTGCTCTACCATTACTATGGCTCTGATACCATATAATGAAAATCAAAATGCTTTGTCAGATATTTTGTTGATATTCAAACTTAAATACATTTTAGTTTACCCATCATAAGTTGTAATAAATTAACAACTTAACTTCCACCTCTAACAACTCATAACTCACATAACTCACACACCTCACAAAAAACGCCTACATGAGTGGTTTTAACCACTCACTTCATATTTATCTTAATATGATTTATCACATCCTATGATGTAATAAATCCTAATAGCTCCTACATACTAAAATGTCACTTTCCATAAGATTTACCTTAGGATCCATGCCTTCAAATTACCCTTGTGATTGTTTGAGCAATCTACTCTAGTTTAGCAAGCAGATCAATACCTTTTGTAAAATAAATTACTCCCCTTGAAGTAATAAATCCTCTTTAGTAAGTGAATTGGTACTTGAAGCTAGTATATCATTTTTTGAAAATATATCGGTTAATCTTCATACTTGGCCAAGTTTTGAGAATTTTTGTGAACTATCTAATTTCTATATCACATACCACTTCAAAATTTACAAAAATTACAAGGTAGTATTAAGGTACTACACTAATATGAATGAATTTGAGCAAACAATATTATGGTTAGACATCCATACATAAGTAACTAAATAATAGAAGGTTGGTTATGCTTGTAAGTACTTAAAAATGGTATCATTAAATAAATCATGACGCTTTGACTAATATCAATATCAAGTAAATGCATTCACTTCTAATCAAATAACTCTAGTCAAATCATTTTAATATGATCTAGACATGCATTTCAAAAGAGAATTAGATCAATTTAATAGAACTATTGCTATGTTGATAGGTTTCAGTATAATCTCATCATCTTATTTAAGCATAATATTTGCAATCCATTATAAAATAATATCATGTTATACAAAATATGCGTTTCCTTATTAAGATAGTTTTAGTCATGAAATTTACATCTCGGTGGTATTCACGTTATATTTTTTAATTATCATATACATTTAGTTTAATTTAAGATCTAAACACA
The DNA here is from genome assembly GCA_028583015.1 of Wollemia nobilis. NCBI lineage: Eukaryota > Viridiplantae > Streptophyta > Pinopsida > Araucariales > Araucariaceae > Wollemia > Wollemia nobilis. The sequence goes on along the minus strand of JAQPPZ010002974.1, from coordinate 398,948 downwards.
AATATAAATTTTATTTGTTAGTAGTAGTAAAAAATTAACTTTTGTAGTATCAATTAATTTTATTTTTAATCTATATATAAGATACTATTTATTATGAGATCTATAATTTCATTAACATAGAAGAACTCTAATTCAAAATAGTAATTCTAATATCAATCATTTTATGAATGTACATTAGCTATAGTGAAATTTGCATTGATGTGGTAATTATGTACATACAATCAAGAATCAAGAACAAAGAGGTCTCAAGTTATAACTACCTTTATAACTTAGAAAATAATTACAAAATTTCTATAGCATCTCCCTTTTTACGTTAATGCTCTATCAAACTACATAAGAAAAGCTCAAAATATTTGAACTTAACACATACAAGAGAATTTCCTAAAATATCTACATATTGATCTTAACAGTATTGAATTGAAGTTGTATATTATGTTCGTGAACATGTTCATAGCTAAAGTGGTACTGAACTTCAATGTGCTTCATGTGCTCATGAAAAACTAGATTGCAAATAAGTTTTAGAATTACTCGATTGTTGTATTTCAAGATTGTTGGTTTTACTTCTATGAAATACCTATTCCTAACAAAATGTCTCATAAGCATATCACCTTGCACATAGCTCCTAATGCAATATGATATTTTTCCTTTGTAGGATGTCAAGCAATAACATATTGCTTCTTAGTTTCAGACAAAATTAGAATAAATCATATATATATAATCCAGATCTATGAATCCTATCAAGAGGACTTGGTCATTCTTCTTGTACTAGACCATACTTACTCATTGGTTCTTGTATGAATTATAAAATATAGCTGAAAATATAGCCAATATCTATACAGACTGCTCCCATTTATACTTTACACCGATCCGAAGAAACCTAGCAGGCTTGACAGTCTTGCGAACACTACCCGTGCTATCCCAAAAATGGCCAAAGAGTGCTACAAGATGTGGCAAAAAACCCAACAAATAATTGTTCATCCTCCATTGATCCACAAGACTTAGTGGACTTTAGACCTATCCTCATCCTTAGCTAAGTCTTTGCTAGCCAATTTAAAAACCATTTGGTTCACCTCCCTCCATTACGAAGTGTCCCTATCCTGATTAGAATTCAACATGTATTCAACCGGATTTTTCACTGTCATGTTTAGCCAAAAAGTCAACCGCTGCATTATTTTGTCTGTAAACATAGACCTGGATGACATCTTCGAACTGTTGCCAAATGAACATAATTTGGCTCACAATGTTTTTTATCCTCCAAACCTTTGGTCTAAAATTTCTAATAGTTTCTAAAAGCCCCACCATAATTTATGAATCGGACTCAACTATGATCTTTCTAACTCTATTCTTTCAAGCATTGATGATCTTTCAAAAATTATTCTTTCCCACGTACACTAATTTTGAATGTCATTCATTGAATTTTCCATAGCAGGCCGTCCTTGTCAAGCTGAGTTGTATTTAAATAATTGTAGTGGCGTAGTGGCCAATGATATAATAACTTAAAGGAAAGTGAAACAAAACCATCCCCGACAACTTTGATTTCAATAATGGTGGTTATGCGTCTGCTCATGTAACAGTTTAAAACATACGAACAGAAAAGCAGAGAGAAATTTTGATATTCACGTGCACGTGCCAGTCATGTCTTTTATTTCAATAATGGTGGTCCTGCGTCCTCGGTACGATGGAATTTCGATCCACATTAATACAATATAACACTTCAAAACATACTAACAAAAGCGGAGAGAAAAACCAGAATTTCCCCGTCATGTATTATCATGATAGTCCAAAACACAACACTACTTATTTTCCATGTCGTTCATTTAGATTTTCACCGCCAGCAATCCTTGTCAAACTGACGTGTATTTCAATAATTGTGCTGGCGTGGTGGATCCAAGAGGAAAGAGAGAAAGAAAACAGTCCACGTCAAGTAAAGTATGGTATCAGAAACAATTTTTTCATTCAATTCGTCACCGCCATCTGTCCTTGTGAAGCGGACTTGTGTTTGAAGAATTGTAGTGGCGTGGTGGCCAGTCATAGTTAAATTATACAACACTAAATGAACGAGTGAAACAGAACTAAGAGTGAACACTAAAATTACATTAAATCTTATTTAAATGTTATGAAGATGAGGTAAAAGGGTTACAGTTTTGATGCTTTGGGTACAACAAAATCTTACAAAAGAGAAGATGATAACATAACGGTTTAATTAAAAATAAATAATTATTTTACAGTGTTAAATTATAATTAATAGTTTAAAAAATTTAAACGAAAATATAATATACTAGAGTAAATAATTATTTTTATTTTAATCTTTCTAAATTAAAAAACTCATTAAATTAAATTATACCGTATGATATAATTTTTACTTTAAAGAAAAGGATTGCATCAGATTCTTTTCTAAATATATTCTAATTTATAAATATCCATTTTTTTTTTTTGACATAATCAAAATATGTTTCAAAATGTGAAAGGAAAAAAACGTTAACTTATATTTTTTAATTTTGATAGAAAAAGTTTAAAAGGAAAAAAACAAAATTAATAAATAAGAAAAAAAAAAAATATTAAATATTAAATTTTATATTTATTAAAAATTAAAAAGATAAAAAGATTGAAATAATATTTTATAAAATATTTATTAATTGTCTCGCTAGGAAGTTGAACGAAGACAAGCTTTGCTCCTTCTCACAAGCGAGGACGAGCATCGCTCCCCCTCTCTAGAAAATAACAACAGTTGCCTTGCTACTCTGATTGCATGGAGTCTAATCTTCTATTTCTCGCAACAAAGATGAAAAAACCTCCATATCACTCCGTCTCCTGAGCGAACTTTAGAACTCTTCTCATAGCAAGCGATAGATCTCTGACTTTATCCTCCTTTGCTCCATATCGCTCGATTGCTGAGTGAACCTATTTCTCGCTCCCTTTGTCAAGTGAACTTAAACTCTCCTTCCATCGCTAGCGAATCATAGCATACTACTAATCACTCTGGTTGCTGAGCAAACCTGAGCATTCCCTTTATCACAAGCAAAATTTGGCGAGTTGCGTCTGGCTTTGACTTTGTCGTAAATCCCTATGTCACCATGTTTCTCGAGCGAAGCCCAGCTTTGATCATGTTGTGAGCGAACCCCAGACTCGCTCCAACAAGCTAGGGATTTTGAGTCTCGCTCGTGTTGTGAGCGAATCCAAGACTCGCTCCAACAAGTGAGCGATTCCAAGACTCACTCATTTCTTGGGTGAACTCCATCTCAGGGTTATTTAAATCCTTCAAATTGGTATCAGAGCATGTGCTATCCCATGGAATATTGAAGTAATGGCCTTAAAAAATAACTCATTGCAATTGCATATCCCACGGTTCAATGACAAAAACTATGATTACTAGAGCATTCAGATGAAAATATTGTTTGGGTCTCAGGATCTTTGGGACATGGTTGAGAGTGGATATATAGAATCAGTAGATGCAACAACATTGGCTGCACTCTCCCAAGAAGATAAATACTTGTTAAAGGAACACAGAAAGGACCAGAAAGTGTTGTTTTACATCATGCAGGCAGTTGAGGAGATAATTTTACTATGGATTGTAGAAACAACCAAAGCAAATAAAGTTTGGTAAATCCTAACCAGTTCTTATTAGGGGACCAACAAGGTGAAGTTTGTGAAACTATAGATTTTAAGGAGGGAGTTTGAGAACTTGTAGATGAGCGAGTTGGAATCCATGAGCGACTTCTTCACTCGAACAACGGAGGTCATCAACCAAATGTAGTTGAATGGAGAGATTGTGCAAAACTAGAGAATTATGGAGAAGATTCTGAGAAGCCTACCAGCAAGGTTTGACTCAATGGTGATTGCTATCAAAGAATCAAGATATTTGATAAGCCTCTCGATAGATGAGATCACGGGTTCTCTACAAACACACGAGCAGAGGCTAATCTGCTCAACTCAATCCTCGTTGGAGTAGGCGTTCAAGTTGTAGATCTCATTCCAAGATAGTAGCAGAGGAGAATCTCACCAAGGAGCCTCTAGTTCTCAAGGATAAATAGGTAGATGCAAGCATGAAAGAAGCCACAAGCAAGGAGGAAGGTCAAACTGCAATTACGGAGAGACCAACTACAACTTCCATCAATAAGGAGGAAGAGGTAGTGGCAAAAATCAACAAGGAGGATCTAATCAAAAGAAGGATAAATCCAAGATCCAGTGCTATTACTACAAGAATTTTGACCACTATATCTTTGAGTGCAAAAAAAATATGGCCAAGGATAACCAACAACAAGCGCATTACACAGATGAAGCTGGAAATAGATATGCCTATGGAAATATGTTGTTGACTTGCAGTATCGAAGATAAGAGCCAAAAGAATGTCTGGTATCTTGATAGTGGATGCAACAACCACATGACTAGGAAAAAAGATATGTTGTCACAACTGGATGAAACAGTCTAGTTTGAGGTGAATATGAGGAACAACAGTAAAGTTCATGTGATAGGGAAATGAAAAATACTCATTCATACCAGGCATGATGAAAGAAAATAAAGACAAGATGTGTATTATGTTTCTAGTTTGAAGCATAATTTGTTGAGTGTTGGACAACTTATACAGAAGGGGCACACTGTTAAATTCAAGGATGGAGTCTACACCATCATAGATAAAGAGCATGGGCAAATTGCAACAGTGTCCATGATGAAGAATAAAATGTTTTTACTACAAATTTAGAATGAATCTTTGATGTCTCTTAGTGTAGTTGTGTAGAATGCTACCTAGCTATGGTATCTCAGATTCGGTCACCTAATTTTTCATGGCCTAAACCTGCTACACAAGAAGTAGATGGTGAAGGGTTTACCCCTTATTGAGCAATCAAATTAGGTTTATGAAGATTTCCTGGTCAGTAAGAAACACATGGATGCATTCCCAGTAGGACAGTATTGGAGGGCTTCACAACCTCTAGAGCTAGTGCACTCGTTAGTGCACTCAGACATTTGCGGTCCAATGTAGACCAAAACATTTGTTGGAAATAAATATTTTTGACTTTCATAGATGACTTCAACTAGAAGACATGGGTATATCCCATCAAACAGAAGTCAGAAGCATGTTACAAATTAAAGTAGTTCAAGGATTTGGTTGAGAAATATAGTGGTTACCAAGTGAAGACTCTCAAGACATATGGTGGAGGTGAATACATCTCCAATAAATTCCAAAACTTCTACAAACAAGATGGAATTTGTAGGCAACTTACTGCCAGATACACACCATAGCAGAAAAATGTAATTGAGAGGAAGAATAGAACCATTATGGAGATGGCACATAGTATACTGAAGGCAAAAGGAATTTTATGAGTTATGGGTAGAAGCTATAGCTTGTGTAGTTTATCTGTTGAACGAATGTCCCACCAAGAGTGTGAAGGACAAGATTCCTTAGGAGGCCTGGAGCAATCTGAAGCCGAGTGTGGATCATTTGAGAGTTTGATGGTGCATAACATATGCACATTTTCTAGATGAGAAGATGTAAAAACTAGACAAGGCAGATAAGTGTATCTTCATAGGATACAATGAATGAGCGAAAGCATATAGGCTGCGTAATCTTGTGATGAAGAAGTTGATCATCAATCGAGACGTGAATTTCTTGGTGGATGAAGCATGGAACTCGAAGTCTAATACTGGCTAACTGGAGCCAATAGTTATTGAGTCTAAAGACTTAGAGGAAAATAGTGTACTACCACCTATAGCTTCAAGCGGTAATAATGGTGCTAGTAGCAATACAACCTCATCATATTAGTTACCTCTACTTGCATGTATGATACCTAACTTGAGTACACCCGCAAAGATGAGGAGCTTGCAAGACATCTATAAGGTAACCCGAAATCAAGAATATGAAGAACATTATGACTTTGGTTTATTTTTTGAGTGTGATTCAATTTCATTTGAAGAAATAAGTCATAATAAAAAATGTGTGAAGGCGATGGATGAGGAGATAGAGGCCATAAAGAAGAACGGGATATGGCAGTTGATAGATATCCCAATAGGGAAGAAGACCATTGCGGTCAAGTGGGTTTTAAAAACAAAGTTTAATGCCCAAGGAGAAGTTGATCAGCATAAGGCTAGATTGGTGGTGAAATGCTACAAGAAGAAGTCAATGATTGACTATCATGAAGTGTATACACCTGTAGCCTGACTTGACATAGTCATAATGATCCTGGCATTGGCAGCTCAAAAGGGCAAGAATGTGTACTAGATGGATGTCAAGTCTACCTTCCTCAATAGAGTGCTAGAAGAAGAGGTATTCATAGACCAACCACCAGGCTATGAGCTACAAGGACATGAAGGCAAGACCCTAAAATTGAATAAGGTCCTGTATGGGTTGAAGCAAGCACCCAAGGCATGGTATAGTCATATTGATGGCTATTTTTAGGAGAATGGGTTCATCAAATGCCCATATGAGCACACCTTGTACTTGAAGATAAATGTTGAAGGAGGGATGATACTCGTCTGCTTGTATGTGGATGATCTGATATACACTAGAAATAACAATGTGTTGTTTGACCAGTTTAGAACAACCATGATGAAGGAGTTCGAGATGACAGACTTAGGGCTGATGAAATACTTTCTAGGCATTGAAGTTGACCAATCTATATATGGCATCTTCATATCTCAATGTAAGTGTAGACACATAAAACATGTCATGTCGAGGGTGACTACTCACATGGAAATGCTACAAAACCATATGGAGGATCTTAGACAGACTCCAAGATAGAGTAGTGGTTCTAACCACTCAATTTAGGCAATTTTTCCTAATTAGGTTGAACCATAGACAAGTTCTATAGTCTCCATTCTAAACCATGGCTGATACCTGTGGTCTGCAGTTTGGACCACAACTATGACCTATGGTCTTAACTAAAGTTTAGTTAGGCATTCCATCCGAGCCAAATAGGTTGGAACAACCAAAAGATCTAGAAGTAGGTAGTTGAAGGATGAAAGATTCCAAAGGCTTCCATCCTAACTGTCCTAACAAACCTTCTTGGTATTGGCTTCTCCATGAAGCTACCCCTAGCCCTAGGGACATGCTATAAATACCCCCTCTAAATGGGGTGAATATATAGAGAGTTAATTAATCAAGATAGCAATGAAGCCCTGTCAAATTTTATACTGAATCTATGCATTTGAGATCCCCTTTGCTATTCACCTAAAGATCAATTAGCCATGGATGCCCTAGGTGCTTAGGAGATTCAAGAATCACAAATATGGGTAAACGAAGGCCCATCATAGTTATTTGATCGCCAAATTTTTTAGAGGACAACAAAGGCGACCCTTGAATATCAATTTGGACAAGGAGGTCAAGCCCACTACCCCTAATTCTAAGGGAAAACCTATTAGAGGTCAAATCATGGCTGTCAGTGTGGTTCATAGTGCAGACCACCCACCATAGCAATGGTTTGCAATAGGTGACTGATCACCTTACTTGCTTTGCTTTTGATCACATAGATTAGTTATATTAGTCTTTTTATAGGTTTAATTGCACTTTAGAGAAACTTTGATCGTAGGAATTAGTTATTTCATGCATTGTATTAAGTAGTATTATATTGGATCTTTTATGCACTTTATTGCTCCTAATTTGATATTTGATCCTTGCATCATTTGCTTATTCATATCCATCATGTTATAGTAAAATTCTTGATCTAATTAGAATAGTTTAAAGTATATCTTTATGATTTTTTGTTTTACTAGTTTAATGGCATTTGCATACATGTTTCCTTAAATGGCCTCATCACTAGAGGTTATCAATATTTTTAATCGTGTGTTGTTGTTTCTTGTTCGCAGGGAGATAGGTGCAAGAGAAGCTTACTTCATAATCCTTCCACATTGCGAAGAAGGGGGTCAACTCCACCCCAAGGCAATTTGTGACTAATAAATAGAGCACTATAAGTGTGCCTACCCTATTGAGGGCATTGGAAATTGTAATATCAGTATCATCTTTCAAGTGACCCTAAGAGGGAATTTTTGTAATAAAAGATCATTCAAATATTAGTACAAGAAACCTTACTTTTTTATTTAATTTATGTACTTGTGTCAATATTTGGGCTTTCGTGATGGTATAGATCAATATAGTAGCTAGGTGCATGCTCCATGATTAATTCAGAAGGCGATCATAGTGAGACATCGCAATTTTAGCCTTGAGTTCTGACTTTTCTTGGATTTTTCTTATCTCAGGCACTAACCGCAACTTTTAGCTGTAGTTATTTTTTGGCCCGCAACTGTAACCTACATTCACTACTGCATCCCACATCTTAGAACTACGGTTAAAAAAGGAAAAAGCAGATAGCAGGAAACTTAGTGGGTAGTAGAGCAGGAGCTAAGATAGGCCCTAATTTCACTAGCTATTTAAAATTTTTTGCTTTGTGTTTTTCTAGAAAGCATTGAGCTGTTGCAAACTAGGAACTTAAATGAAAAGGTCAATGAACAAGTCTTAGTTTATTTCTATTTTCCTTTTATTAGAAAGGCATTGTTGGGAACAACGAACCTCTAAGTTTAGTCCACCCCTAAATACAATTACCTTGATAGAGATTGCATGTCATTTGTATGCTTGAGGCCCAATTAGTGGCCATGTCATTATAATTGCATCGTCAAAATATCATATAGAACATTAGCATGCATTATTTCTGAATTTGAAATGTTCCTTTCTTTTCATGCATATCATGTAGGAATGATCATTATGAATTTTTATGCATTTTTCATTTTTGCAAAGTAAAAGGAACCACACACACCACTTGGCACTTAAACGTTAGTGAGTTGGGCTTCATCTCCAACCACTAGTAGGGTTCAATGACGGTGGGCGTAATTTCCATCCGTTGGCCCAAATCCCATGTACCTTGTGTTACTAGACCATACTGGGTCCAAGATCCTTTTGTACCCTAAAAAAATTGCATATACTCCTCTTCGGAGGGTATGAAGCTGATCGAGAGAAAATGGGTGAGGAAATAGCAGGACTTGTGCCCCCAGACCATGTGTGGGCTTCACTTCCACATATTATAGGTTGGTTTACATGACTTGGGTTTCATCTCTAAGTTATCGAGCTACGAGTATACAAGTGAAAGCAAGTTCAAGTGAGTATAAAATCCAACAATCTTTCAAAACACATGAGAGTTTCTAACATTGATACAACACATCTAAAAACAACATCAAATAGTTTAGGGCTCACAATAAAAATTTAAAAGAAGATAATCATCATTTGTATACCTTGTTTGCATAATAAAACACATCTAGATGTTAGGTACACAAATGGTGAACACACGGGGTGATCGAAAAAGGTCTAAGACCAATACTCATGATCAACCCCAAACTGATTCACAATAGCATGTGTCGAGTCCTCACACACATGAGCAAACCAAACGATGTTCGGTGAGCATTAGAGGTGACAACATGACATAAGGATATCATATTGAGCGGACCCCTGATAGAGGAGCTTCAATACACTCCTCTAAACATAGGATTGAATGCAGAGCTTCTCAACATGAGGATGCTCTACTCCAAAGCCATTATCGAGATTGCATTGCACACATGTCCATGGGATCGGTCGAGGAATATGTTGTGCAAGGGACCAAGTTGGTTCCCATATGTACTAGGTCCATAGGAGGTTCTAACCCTCCATAATTAGAGTATAGATGGACCATATATCCACCCATTCAGGGGCAAGAGGACATGCTTGCTTTCAACAATAGGTCCACCCATACTCCTGTGTGTGGCCCACCATGCAAGATCATCACTGATATATCAAATATGGGAGCTAATGGAACACCATCGCATGAGTGATGGAGGTCTAGAAAGTTAGATGGTCTAGGTAGTGTTCTTGAGCAGTGAGGATGTAAGCCTATAGCTACGCCCACTCGTTCTTTGAGTGAGTGTAGTGATAGTTGTATCAAGATCACTAGAGAGCATGGAGAGGCTTCTAAGCGTCCTCATGTCACACATCCACCATCCACACATGGTGGTTCACAATTTAGAGCACAGTAGGATGTTGATGCCATATTCATAGATAGAGGAAAAGGTGCAACACATTTTTTTGATGGGTACAAAACCCATAAGGTAGCTCACATAGAGCATGCACACCAGAGGCCTCCCATGACCGACTAGATCGACAGATCACATAGACTAGTGTCTGAGCAAAGATGTCAACTCCTCCAAGATCAATTGGAGGATGCTCGTCTAGAGAGACAATATATTGAAGATGAAAATATTCAAGCGCAAATGCTCCTATGACAGAGGTTATATGAGCAGCGTATGCACGAGGAGTGTATTCTAGCTCATAAGGAGTGCATAGAGAAGGAGGATCGGCTAGCCAAGGCTGGCCTATACCCTCCTTAGGAGCATAGAGAGAATGTGCATAGGAGGGTTGTGTCCCTAGTCAATATGCATGAGGAGCGTAGATATGCTCATACTCATATCAGTGCCGAAAAGAGGGAGCGACTGTCATCGCTCAAAGATCTTAGACAAAGGTAGCATGAGCATGTAGATGTAGACAAATACGATTAGGAGTATCCTAAGAGTTACAGAGTTGAGGAGGAGGAAGAGCCACGTCCTCCACCTCCCCCAAAGAAGACATTACCTCCTAGACCACCTCAATGTCAGCTTAGGGAGGAGGACTTTTTATCTTCTAAGTCATACAAGGTTTTTGTCGATAAGGTCAAAGTAATAGAGAGGCAAAGCACAACTATTCAAAATTTGACACTGAGGAAGATACACAATGAACCTCTAGACCCCTCGGTGCCTACGCATCCATATCTTGAGCATTTTGATATGCCCAGGTTAAAAAAATTCAAGGGTGATGAGGATGCCCAAGAGCATGTTAATGGTTTTCTGGATGCTTGTTTCCAGATAGAGAGTCATTATACCTTGTTTTTGCACACCTTAATTACGACACTCTTCGACCCGGCTTGAGAGTGATTAAACCAACTGAAGAAACATAGTATTACTAGTTTCAAGCATTTAGTTGATGCATTTATTGAATGCTATTCATTTGGCATCAAGAAATAGGTCAACCTTTTCAATTTGGCTATGCTAGCTCAGCACGACGACGAGCACATCGAGCAGTACAAAAAGAGATGGTGTAGAATAATGGTAAAGCTACCATTCCTTATTCCTGTAGTAGAACTAACTCGAATGTTTACAAAGATTTGTGCCAAGCACATCTCTCTATAGTTGTAGCTGTAGTAGTATGCTACATTCAAGGAATATTTGGTACAAGCCAAGGTGAATGAGGACATCAAGTTGCAAGAAGACAACTTGAAGCTCAATACCAGGAAAGAGGGGTTTAAAAAGAGTACTACAAAGCAACAAGGCAAGCAAGCACACATGAATCAAGTAGTACTAAATCTTGGAGGAGAGGACAAAGGACAACATAAGCCTAATTATCAGGCCCAACCTCCTCCTACACATTATGAGACATGTAAAAACAATTATAAGGGAAAAAATAGAGAAGAGCACCCACCAAGCTAGTTCACACCTCTAACAAAATTGATGACTTTGATTTTCCATCAACTGTGCAAGGCCAAGGCCATACGATTGCCCGAGGTCAAATTAGTAGATCCAAATGTGCCAAAGTCGAAGTGGCATCAAGACAATCTATTCTGCATATTCCATAGAGTGAAGGGCCATGACCTTGAGACATGTTGGTCCTTCAAACACATTGTGTAGAACATGATATAAAAAGGAGAGCTTGTAGTACCAGGAAATCCACAGGTGCTCTATAACAAAAACATGAGGATTTTAAAGAATCCACTACCTAATCATGAGGCACCTCATAACAACGCCCGACCAGGTCAATCAAGTGAGAGGCAAACCACCTACCTAGGGGTTCATAGACATGGTCAATGCTATTACTATAAATGGGAGGTACGATCAACCGAATCAATCTTGTGCTCTCATTAGAATACAAGCTATGCTAGATCAACAGCCAGATTAGAACATTCCATGCCCACAAACTAGACCGATGGTGACCATAAGGAGCAAGTTAGTTTAGAACCTGCAGACAACTCCTACGAAGTTGTCAATATATGAGCTCATTTAGCATTCCCCTAGACACAAGGAGACTCTTATGGACATTCTGAGGTCCATTGAGGTACAGTACCAAGATGCGCATGTATTTACAAATTTCGTGGGACATGTACAATAGTGTTAGGAACCCATGATACAATTTTACAATCATGAAGTGAAGATGGTTTCTACTATTATGGTTGACCTACCACTGCATATTGTCATGTGTATTAACCACATGCCTTTCAAAAGCATCTTGATTGACACTAGGTCCTCAATCAATATAATTACGACCAAGCCGCTGAGCCATCTCAAGTTGCCCAAATCACACATTATGACTACCACCTATATGTTGAGAGCATTTAATAATGCACTATGCTTGACGGTTGGTACAATTGTTCTACCTATTTAGGTGGGACTCAAGACCATCTCTATGATGTGTCATGTGATAGAGAGCACCATGCAGTACAATATTCTGCTCGAAAGGTCTTGGATTCGTGAAATGCATTGCGTCTCCTCGATCTTGCATCAATGCGTGAAGTACATTCATGAGGGATAGGTTCATGTAGTGCCCTTGGACGAAGAACCATTCAAGTTTGTGAACCTAGAAAATTTTCTTGGGGGTTTTCTACTCCCATCGATGCACTTGGATATTCGGCTTGCTTCACCGGTTAAGATTCTAAGAGGTAAACTAGCAACCCATGCTCAACCATCGACATCTATGTCACATAGATCTAAGTATATGACAACAACTTCTCTAAAACTGAATGTATCAACAATGAATCGATAATACAAGAACTTAAAGGTGAAATTGGGTGAGAAAGTAGAAGATCATATGCCTGGACCAGTCACCAATGAGACTCCCACTCCCATGGATGTGAAAGAACCTCAAGACAAAGTTGAGGAGGCATCTCAGCCTACTTCACCTACATCTTTAGTAGGGTCATCTACACCGCAGGTGACCGTTCATCTAGATAGCACAGGGTTAGATGAGTATCTTGTGCAAAATTTTACTTTCGGACCTAGTTTAAAGACTACACAAGAGATGGGCCGACCACATGCCCATCAATTTTCAATTGAATCTATAGTGTCGTTGGGTGAGCCACCCAACCAAACAAACTTTGTCTACATAGGGCTATATCAAGCACCCACCAGAATGTCCATATATGAGGATAATGATGAGCCATTTGTTATGAATGTGCGCTATTTTTCCAACCCAGAATACGCCATGCACATTTTTGAGTTGTATCATTGGCATGGACACGACCTTGGTTTTTTCGAACAAGGATGTAGGACTTTTCTCAAACCTCATTATCAGTTAGCTACTGATAGGTTCAAGTTAGGGTTATAGGTACAGGATCATGATGATTTTCTTTCTGCATCCTTATATCCCATGTACTTGAGTCTGGGGGACGATGTGGATTTTAATCCATATCACCCTAATCCTTCCAGCTTTTAAAGGAATCACCAGATGATATAATTTGTTACCATAAGGCCACCCAATTCATATCATGAAGGGCCCTTATAGGACAACCCTAGAGGCAATCTGGGTAACCAAATACGTAATGCTACCGATGACACTGGTATGCAGGGGCATAACCCCACTACTGTAGGCGATCTTGAATTAGGAGATTGATGAGGCTAGGAATTGCCTCATCCATGAACACTTTTTGATATATTTTAACTATTTGACTTACCCTTTTTACTATGATTTAATGTTAATTATGGGAAAAATGCATTATATAATGATTTTTGCATATTCTGAAATGATAAAGTGCATATACTCTTTTTTACTGTTTTTATTGCAATTTCACCTATTTTTCAGTTAATTAATCAGTAGTATTATGGCAATTCAGACTTTGTTTGAATATCTGATGCTTGGTAATATGGTGTTCCTTTGGTTAAACTAATTCAAATGGAAAAGGGCACCAATAATTTGTCCACTGTAGCTAACTATGCAGGAAAACAGGTTGTAACTATGATAGTTCCAGCCAGTTGTACATATACAGTAGGGCTTGGAATTAGTCACTCTAGAACATGCCACTGATGCAGAAGGATGTGCAATAGAGAGGAGAAGTCAACATGTTACTCCCTATGCATTTGGACCACAAATCAGCAACAAACGGTCACCTACCTATTGTTTCAGAGCAGTGTAGGAATAAGTGGCGTAGGAATAGGGATTAGCGTAGGAACAACTGAAAGTGGTCAAAAAGTGATAAACCAGTGGAGGAAATGATTGAAAATTGACCAGGAGGTTGTACCAACTCATTTTAACATGATTTCCTCAAAAAATGCAGCCCAACAATAATGAATGGATAAATTTTTAACAAAGTAAATTCCTACAGTCTAGGAAACAGTTATGTAATCAGTTGTAAATCCCTACAAAGCAGTAACCAAGCATATCAACATTATATTATAAATAATAAAGCTTCCAGATGGTTGAATATATAGATATATAGATATATAGGCAATATAATACTGAAATTAGCATAGAGTGAAGTTTTCTATAGCAGAACAGTAATTTGCAGGTTTTTCCTACATTACTGTAATGCATTTTTAGATTGAATGAAAATGTGCAATCTTTAGTTTTCAATTGGTATGTTGAGGTTGATGATTAACAACTAGTTTCTCTTAGCATAACTCATCACCTTATTCTAGTTCTGGAAGCAAGGGCCACTTGCAGACCAGAGGAAGGCAGTTCCTGACAGAATTTCTTGTTGAATTCTTGCTGCAGCAGGTTAGCAGAATTCTACCAGTTTTCATTTCTTTAGTAGTTTTCAATACAATTTTCAACATTGGACAACATTTTTTGTATTTATAGAAATTCCTAGATATTTTGTCATTTTGCAGTTTTACAATAATTGTTGATTCAATTTTTGCATTACACAACAATTTCCAAATATCTTGTCATTTTGCAATTTGGTAGTTTTTGTTGATTCAGTATTGCAGTAGTTGAAATTCTATTTTGACATTCTCTAGTTGATTTACTTTCATGCAAGAGTGTGTGTGTTTTAAATTCTGCACTTTACTTTTCTATCATTTCAATTTAGCAACATTTCATTTTCTGTCATTTCTAGATTTTGCAATTTCATTTCCTGCAATTTTGTTTCTGCAAAAGTAAATAGGAGTTAATTTCAATTCTTAGGAGTTAAAGGTCACAAAAAAACCCCCAAATGCTAACTGATCCACCAATAAAACCTGTTCTTGGATAAACTGAACCTGTAACTATGACACTTCCTATCGTATACAGCCTCTGGACACCGCCCTGGATTGACACACATAATGATTAAATGATGAATGATCAACGACCCTCATCATTTTTGGTGTCGTTTTCGAGGAACAAACGGTTTTGTTAGGAAAAGTGACACAGGTCAAAAATTGTGTTACAATTTTTGAAATATTGTATTTTAGTTTATTTACCGAATAGGCATGAATGCATAGGCCAAGAGATGAAAGAGGGAGGTTTATCAGAACTAGTTCTAAACCACCAAGGCATTCTTCACAATCAGATGAAGAATTTCCAGAGAAAGAAATACCTTCTTCACCAACTGAAGCTTTGGACATATTAGAACAAGAACTTTTGGTAGCACTTTTTTCTAAACATTCCCTTAAGAATGAACCATCCACATCAAACTCAAAGAAAATAACTATGGCAGCAGAAGCACCACCACCAGGTGGGTATGCTGATGATCCTCCTAGGACTTTTGAATATCCCATATGGTTGGATCCAAATCTGGATGCTCCCATGAAAACTATTTCTCCATCCATATTGCCAATTTTTAGGGGAACCGTTTTAGAAGATCCTGATTAATTTTTGTTTGAATTCAAAGTGTTATGTCATACTTATGACTACATAAATGATAATCAAAAATTGAAATTGTTTCCTTCTATGCTTAAGGATGATACTCTCTAATGGTTTATGAGTAATCTTGAACCTAATTCAATCCGTACTTGGGATGACATGGATACTGCATTCTTGCATAAATATCAGGATTACTATAGAGTATGAAATAGAAAAGATGAGTTGTTTTAGATAAAGCAAGAAGAAGATGAGAGTTTAGAAGATTATCTTGATTGCTTTGCCTTTGTCCAAAAGAGATGTGGTCCTGTAGAACCTGATTTATTAAAGCCTATATTCTTAAGAGGATTGCAGGATGAATCTATGGAAGTGTTAGATTTAATGGGAAAAGGAGACATAGATCAATTTGAACTTGAAGATATTGTGGAGTTATGTAGAAACTATTTTCGTACTCACCAACGAAAAAGGAAATGGAATTCTGGCAATAATGACATAAAGGAGTTGATGGAGGAAATGGCTAATTTAAAAATTAATATCCTTGTTCAACTTAATTCTGCATTAGGTGAGAGAAACACAAAACCCAATTCTACACCACCTTTGGAAATTTATTGTTCGAGATGCAAGAATAAGCATGCTTTACAAGATTGCCCTTTAAACAAAACTTCTATTTGTGGAATTTGTTCCAAGGAACATTCAATAGATAGTTGTCCTTTGTTACCTCACCTAAAATCTGTCTTAGGCACCCAAACAGAATAACTTAATGTTATTGGGCAGACATCCAGTGGTGGCTATACACAATATCCCAATGCTCCTCGGTTTCCAAACTAGGGACAATCTCCTTGGAATATGAACATGCCATGGGGACATGCAGAAGTCCATGCACAACCTTGAAAACAACCTTGGATAGCTCATCCAGATTTGTCACATCCTGGATGGATGAACCCACCTTGGAATGCAACTCATCCACAATGGACACAGTAAGGACAAAGATGGGGACAACAATATCCACCATATCAAGGACAACAAAGGTATCAAGGGCAAGCTCAAAACTTGCTGCCAGCTCCTAATCCAATTTTTTAGGGAATAACACAACCGCAACCAATAAAACAACCTCCATTCCCAGCTCAACCTGTGACTAACCCAAATAATACCAGAAAAACAACCCCTGTTTATGAGGCTGAGTCTGAATATTCTACTGCAGTTCATGTACTTGACTATAGTAACATCCAGATACGTTCAAGGAAGGTTTTACCTGAACTTGTTCCACCCACCATTGAAGAAATAAGTGAGAAATAAGAACCTCCAAATCAGGAGACAATGCAAAAAGAGGAAGTAACAAAAAAAATGCAAGAATCTTCTCCAGTAGCATTACCATACCCTGAAATGTTTTATCATATTGATACTGCCCCTGAATCAAAATTAGTGAAAATTTTTAAAAAGATGTCAATTTCTCTCCCTTTTTTGCAGGCAATAAGGGATGTGCCTTCACTCAAAAAAACTATTCAGGAGTTATGTATCAAGAAACCTGGTAAAAATAAGGCCTTTCCTAAAACCATTCAGGTAGAAGGAAAATTAGTTGATTTATTGTTCGAGAAACTAGTTCCTCTTAAATATAGTGACCCCGATAGTCCAATAGTTACAATTACTATTGGATTAATGCAAATTCCTAATGTGGTAATTGATCTTGGAGTTGCAATTAATGTTATGACTAAGGACACAATGCAAAAATTGTAGCTCAAGAATCTCAATCCTACTACCATAGTTTTGGAAATGGCAGATAGGTCAGTTGCTAAACCTGAAGGAATCCTAGAAGATGTAGCCATTAAATTCTCTTCTTGGGAATATCCTATAGACTTCTTAGTGTTTCAGCCTAGAAAATCAGTCAATGGATACCCTATTATTCTAGGACGACCTTGGTTGGCTACTGTAGCTACTTTTATAGACTGCAGGTCAGGGGAAATGACCATTTCTAATGGTGTTGACCTAAAGAAAATTTATTTGTATCCACTAGATCAACCTTCAACTAAAATTTTTGGACAAATTTGGTATCCTGAATCTGATGAAGAGCAAGAAACCATTGCCACTTTGGCTACAGTTGTAGTAAAAGAACATATTGAGGAAATCACTAAACCTGACAGAGAAATATTCGAGAATGAAACTATCCTAATTGAAACATTACAATTGAAAGGACTAACTGATGATCAAACTCTTGTTCATCGATTATTTTTGCAAGAAGAGGAACAAAATTTAGAACTTCTGTCATCCATGCCTAATCAGGAAAGACCATTCATTCTACCACATGGATGGCATCATCATCTCCTTAACACCTTCAAATGTCCTCTGATTCCACCAGGTATCATTTTTGAGACAGATTCTAGATTATTTCATACTCTATAGCCACATCATTGTCCATTAAATGCATTAATAAATAACTATGAAGTAGCTAGTTCTATCTATCCAAGGATCAAACAAATTGAAATCCAGCCAGGTAAATTTCTAAACATTAATAGCTAGCTAACTGAGGACCAGGAAACCAAATTATTTGCGGTCTTACAAAGACATGTTCAAGATTTTGCATGGAACTATAAAGACATGACAGGTATTCATCCTGAGGTATGTACACATAGGATATACATAGAAAATGTAAAACCAGTAAGGCAACCTTAGAGACGCTTGAATCCTGCTCTAAAAGAAATTGTGAAAGAGGAAATTGAAAAACTCTTAGATTTTGGATTCATTTATCCAATTTTAGATAGTAAATGGGTTTCACCATTGGTCATCGTTCCAAAGAAAAATGGTAAAATGAGAGTATGTGTGGATTATAGGGAGTTAAATAAGGCCACACATAAGGATCATTTCCCATTACCATTCATAGACCAAGAGTTGGATACCCTTGCTAGAAATAATTTTTTCTATTTTCTTGATGGTTTCAACGGGTATAACCAGATGCAAGTTGCCCCAAAAGACCAAGAAAAGACTACCTTTACATGTCCTTTGGGAACCCTTGCTTACAGGGTTTTACCCTTTGGTTTATGTAATGCTCTAGCAACATTTCAGAGAGTTGTTTTAGCAATTTTTTTTTATTTAACCAATGAAAGTGTTGAAATTTATAACGATGTTTGTAAATAGTTTTGAATATGCATTAGAACAGCTTGAAAAAGTGTTGATTCACTGTGAAACATACCACCTCTCTTTGAATCCTGAGAAATTCTTCTTAATGATAGAGGAAGGAATTGTCCTTGGACATCATATATCTTCTTATGGAATCAAGGTTGATCCTAAGAAGGTTGAAGTCATAAAAAACCTCCCTCCTCCACAAACTCAAACTGATGTACGCAGTTTCTTAGGGCACATTGGTTTTTATCACAGATTCATTGCTAACTTCAGTACTATAGAAAATCCTATGTTTGCTCTACTCATGAAGGATTCTGAATTTGTTTGGTCCTCTGAATGTCAAACTTCTTTTGAATATTTAAAGGAAAAGTTAACCACTCCACTTGTATTAAGAGGTCCTAATTGGGGGTTACCTTTTCATAATCAAATTGATGCTTCCAATACTGCTATTGGAGCTGTGTTAGGACAGATTGAAAATGGGGAACATTATGCTATTTATTATATCAGTAAAAACTTGACAAGAGCTGAGAAAAACTACACTACCACTAAAAAAAGAATTCTTGGCTGTAATCTATACACTATATCATCGAGTACCAAGTATTCATCCATACGGATCATACTGCAATCAAATATTTAATGAATAAACCATTGGTTAGTGCACGAATTATTCATTTGTTGATTCTGTTATAGGAATTTGATGTTACCATAGTAAACAAGCTTGGGAAATCTAATGTAGTTGAAGATTTTTTGTCAAGAATACCAAATGTAGATACAGGGGACGTTGTGGAAGATACCTTTCCAAATTAAAAGTTGTTTGTTGTCTCTGTACAATCTCCATGGTTTGCAAACATAGCTAATTACTTAGTCACAGGGAAGATTCCTCTTCACTTTACCCCCAAACAAAATAAATAGTTAATCAAGCAAAGTTCTTCTTTTCAATGGATAGAGGGCTTACTGTTTAAATGTAGTCCTGATCATGTTTTACGTAGGTGTATCCACCAGTATGAAGTATATGATATCCTACGGGCATGCCATGATGAACCATTAGGAGGCATTATTTAGTTAAAAGCACTATTCATAAAATCTTGGGAACCGGATATTATTGGCCATCTTTGCATAAAGATGTAAAGAGGTACATTAGACATTGTGATGCTTGCCAGAGAATGGGAAAACCTACCTTTACTAATGAAATGCCATTACAACCTCAAATAGGAACAAAACCATTTGAAATATGGGGTTTAGATTTTGTAGGACCCATTAATCCTCCTTTCCAAGGCAAAGTGCATATCTTGGTATGTACTGATTATGTTTCCAAATGGGTAGAAGCTCGTGCCTTTAAACATGTTAGAGAAGAAAAAGTTGTTGATTTTCTGTATTCATAGATTTTTCTACGTTTTGGAGCCCCACAATCTATCACCACAGATCACGGACCCTAGTTTACTTCCAAAATTATTGAAGCCTTCACTCACCTCTATCAATTCAAACACAGAAAATCCTCACCTTATCATCCACAAGCCAATGGTCAAGTTGAAGTGACCAATAGGGAATTAGAATGAATTCTGACCAAAACCATAGTAGTTCATAAAAGAAATTGGCTGGAAAAATTACCAAAAGCTATTTGGGCTTATAATACCACTTGGAAATCTACCACTGGATTTACACCCTATGAATTGGTTTATGGAAAAAAACCGCTTTTGCCTATTGAGTTTGAATTACTAACTCTTCGAACTGCTATGGAAGTAGGTATTGATCTGTCACAAGCACAAGAAGATCATATTCTGCAACTTGATGCATTGGATGAACTGTGCATGGATGCACTACATCAGATAGAGATAATCCAAGCACAGTGGAATATGTGGCATGATAGTCACATAAAGCAACAAAAATTTCAGCAAGGTGACTAGGCCTTGTTGTTTGATTCACAATACAAGGATTTCCTTGGAAAGTTGCAGACCAGATGGCTTGGACCTTACCAAATTGAGGAAATGTTTGACAATGGAGTTGTTCATCTTACCCCTATTGATGACTCATAATGCAAGTTGGTGGTGAATGGACATCGTCTTCGTATATGCCACAAACCATACAATAGGGCAGAATTTCTCAAGCAAGTGGAAAGTTTGGATGTACACATTTGGGAAGAAAACACTTCTTCCATCCCAAATTCAGCAGATTGACACCAGATTTTGATTAAAAAAAAAACAAAAACAAAAACAAATAAGAAATTTAGGAAGTGAAAACCTTTTTGAGGCACTCCTGAGTTGGTTTTACATGAAAACTAGTTTTCCAACATGTTTACCTGGTTTGTTTTACTATCATTGTTCGGTCTTGTCTCATGACCATTGTTTTGTCTATTTTTAGATTACACCTACCTTAGTTCAAAGATTTATTAGCTGGAAATCTCAGCAGGAGAACCTCGAAATGTAGATAAAATGGTTATAACTAAAGAATTCGGCGAAGCACTTGATTCATTCTCATTAATTCAATATAAAGAATTTACAAAGCAGTTGAACCAACTAGTTGGTTAATCAACGAATTAGAGATCGCCTACGAGCGATTATTTTGCAATAATGAAATACAATAACAATATATGCTATATGTTAACATCCCCCCGTATTACATTATTGGCAAATTCCAATCGTATCTCGAAATTTTTCATATTTGATACGTCCAAGTGCTTTGGTAAAGATATCTGCAACTTGTGCATCAGTAGAAATGTATTGAAGTTGTATATGGTGCTTTGGAACTTCATCTCGAATAAAATGACATCTGGTATCAACATGTTTGGTACGTTCATGAAAAATTGGATTTTTGACAAGATTCAAAACACCTTGATTGTCGCAAAACAAATGAAGTGGAAGATTCTTTGGAAGGCCCATGTTTGTAAAAATGCGACTTAACCACATTATCTCATGCAGTCGCTTCACTGGCTGCACGATATTCTACTTCTGTTGAAGATAGAGCAACCACATGCTGTTTCTTACTGTGCCATGAGATTGGTCTAGACCCGAGATGAAAAACATATCCAGAAGTGGATTTACGATCATCAAGAGATCCAGCATAATCTGAGTCTGTGTATCCAAGTAAGAAAAAATTATTATTCTTTCTATATTCCAGACCATAATTTGTACTACCACGAACATAATGAAGAACTCTTTTTGCTGCTTTCCAGTGACTCATCTTAGGCTCTTGCATGAATCTTGAAAGATATCCCACAACAAAACTGAGATCTGGCCTGGTATTTGTCAGATATAGGAGACTCCCAATCAACTGGCGATAGCGAGTTCCATCTACCTGAGGTGACTGATCATATCGAGATAACTTAAGTCCTTGCTCCATTGGAGTTGCTTTGGACTTACAATTAGTCATCCGATATTTTTCTACTAAAGTCTTGGCATATTTCTTTTGTGTTACTCGAATATGAAACTGTTCTTGAGTAAATTCTAAACCAAGACAATAGTGCAGAAGTCCTAGATCTGTCATTTCAAATGATTGCTTCAAGTCATTTTTCACTAAGCCAATCATACTTTCTGAGCTTCCTGTGATGATCAGATCGTCTACGTAAAGTACAAGAATCACTATATCAGAACCATTTCTCTTGATATAGAGATTTGCATCTGAAGGACTTCTTTCGAATCCATGTTGCACAAGGTGACTGTCTATCTTGATATACCAAGCTCGAGGAGCTTGTTTTAGCCCATACAAGGATTTAATCAATTTGCATACTTTTTGTTCTTTCCCCTTTTCCACAAATCCTTCTGGTTGAGTCATATATACTTCTTCTTGTAAGTCACCATTCAAGAAGGCACTTTTAACATCCATCTGATGTAATTTCCACCCAAACTGAGCTCCCATGGCACAAAGTACACGAATGGTAGTCATTTTTGCAGTAGGGGCAAAAGTCTCTTCATAATCTATGCCTTCTTTCTGAGCATATCCCTTTGCAACAAGCCGGGCTTTATGCTTATCAATAGACCCATCTGCCTTATACTTCACTTTGAACACCCATTTGCAGCCTATGGGTTTCTTTCCTTTTGGCAGATCGACTAACTTCCAAGTATTATTTTTAAGGAGAGATTGATGTTCTACATCCATGGCCTCTTTCCATTGTGGTTCATCAAGTGCAGATTGAACCGTTGTGGGTTCGTTTGTATTCAATGTAGACATATAAATTTTTTCTCCATCCTTATCTTCCTCTCTATCATTTTTTGTACCCACTGACAAATCATCAAAGTGTTGACAAAGTTCATCAACCTCTGAAGTAGATTCTTCTGCTTTCATCTGTTGAGTCATACTGCGAGTACATGGCCTATCAAGAGATAGATCTGGAAGGGATTTCAACTTAGCATCTCTCAAAGTGCTAGTATACCATTTTGGAACTTTCTGTTTTTGTTGTGGATGTTGAACCTTCTTCTTAGGCTCTTCTTCATCTAGGTATACAGTTGTGGATGTGTCTTTTGATGTGAGAGCTTCATCAAATATAACATCTCTACTTACATGTGTCTTCTTGGTCTTAGGATCAATCAATCGATAACCTTTTGAGTACTCATCATAGCCAAGAAAGATACACTGCAAGGTTTTCTCATCCAACTTTCTCCTTTTTTGTTTTGGAATGTGCATGAATGCTTTACATCCAAACACCTTCAGATGAGCAATGGAAGGTTTCCTACCACTCCATGCTCCTTGTGGAGTCTTCCCTTGTAGAGCTCTAGTGGGTGCTCTATTTAGGAGATATGATGTTGTATTTACTGCTTCTGCCCAATATTGATCCTCAAGATGTGCTCCTTTTAGCATACATCGAGCCATTTCCATAATGGAACGATTTCTTCTTTCTGCAACTCCATTCTGCTGAGGTGTATAGGCTGTAGTCAGTTGTCTTTTGATCCCATGTTTCTTAAGAAACTCTAAAAACTCTTCAGAGGTGTATTCCCCCCCTCGATCTGAGCGGAGGGTTTTGATCAAACATCCCGACTCCTTCTCAACAAGTTTCTTGAACTGTTGAAAGTAGAGAAATGCTTCTGATTTCAACTGAAGAAAGAAAACCCACATCCTCCGTGAGTAATCATCAACGAATAGTTGAAAATACTTTTTCCCACCATAGCTGGTTGGCATAGGCCCACACAGATCGGTATGTACCAGCTCTAAAGGTTTTGCAGCTCGAGAGGAGCTTGCTTCAAAAGGCACTCGATGTTGCTTCCCTGCTAAGCAATCCGAGCAAACCGGTAAGATAGATGAGAGGGGTGGAAGACCTGTCACCATCCCATATTTGTGTAATTCAAGCAAATATCCAGAACTGAGATGCCCATAACGCCGATGCCAGAGAGAGGTGGCCTCTTTTGTAGTTGCAGCCAAAGCAACATGGGAAGAGGATATAGCATCGAGAATAAACAAGCCATGTTGGTAAGATCCAGTTGCTACATGTTTACCACTGTGTGTGATAAAACATCTCTTCTGGCCATTGACAACTCGAAACACGACTTCCATGTTTCTATCCAACATTTGTGTGACTGAAAGCAGATTATTGGCTAAGCCTGGAACATAGAGAACCTTTTCAATTTGACAATTACCATCAGGGAGAGACACAGAAATATCCCCTTCTCCTTTTACTTGATATACCTGATTGTCAGCAATTGTGACTGGCTTACCCTCTTTTTCCACAAACGTATCAAACCAGGATTTATCCCCAGTCATGTGTTTGCTAGCTCCTGAATCAATATACCATACTGCATCTATCTGGGAAGACGAAGTATGAGTCATGAGCACCTTGTGTGCTCGTTCAGAGTCAGAGTCTGAATCGGACTCAGGAGAATGTGAGTCTGAGTTGGACTCAGCATAAGCAACATGGCCTTTAGATTGCTTATGCTTATGGTATTTTTTCTTGTGCTTGCCCTTCTTTTGGGAACCTCTTTCATTTGGTTGCTTGTTTTTGAACCAACATCTGTTGGTGTCATGGTTATTCATGTCACAAATTTTGCAATATTTTGTATCTTTTTGCTGAGGTTGCTTCCCTTTTCCTTTGGAAGAAGTACCTCCTTTTTGAAACTGGCCTTGCTGTTTACCACTTTGTTGTGTGGAAAGAGCATTATCTGGCATGTCATCTTTCTGGACCTGAGTTGCCTCCTCAGTCTGAAGCAAGTTTACCAGTTCCACAAATGAGACTTGTCTACCAGAAACATTGAGAGAGGTGATCAACATCTTGTAGGAACTTGGTAATGCTCTCAAGATAACAGAATTCAAGACATCATCATCCACAGGTTTTCCCATAGCATTCAATTTTGCTTTCAAATCTGCCACTCTGCATAGGAATATGTCAACTGTTTCTCCAGAACTCATACTGAGATTATGTAGTTGAGTTTGAAGATGAAGAATAGTGGATTGATTCTTCCCTTCATATACTGTGAGCAAAGCATCCCAGGCTATCTTACTAGTTTTTGCATCACAAATATGAGGCTGCACCTCATCTGTGGTAGCAAGTAAGATAAATACAAGACTCTTCTGGTCTTTCTTATCCCAATCATCTTGATCTGTTCCTGTTGATGAAGGACGTTTTTCAGTGCCAGTCACTACATCCCATAAATCTTCCAACTGAAGTATGGCTTTCATCTTTGTCTTCCATGGAACAAAGTTAGGACCTTTCAACAATTGAGAATCTGAGAGATACTTATGAATTGTGGCCATTATGAAGGTTCCTTATATCACCAATTGGTCTCCCTTTCTTTATACCTGCCAGATCGTTATATTGTAACCATTCAATATACACCCGCCCTTACGTGAGGGAAACTATAGGTATATAGGAACATTATACTACTCAATATGTACTCGCCCTTACGAGAGGGAGACTATAAGTACATATGAGAAGCACAATATATTGAACATAGGCGATACTGAAAGGGCATCGTGTTGTTAATGACACCTACCATAGAAAGTTTTATTCCGCATGCGTGGGGCGTAACTTCCCCTAAACACTTTGGAAAAAAGAGCTTTCGTCAGGATTTACGCCTAACAACAATCACGATGTGGGTATGAAATGAGAAATGAAAAAACTGGTTTGCCTTATTTCTCCCCGACGATTTATAGAGAACAAGCTCAGACGTCGTTGTTGCAGCTATATTAGGCGGCGAATACAGTAGTCCAAAGCACGACAGCATTACCTATAAGTGTGGACCAGAGGTATCTCAAATACCGAACGCTGCTGTGCAATAAATTGCACAAATAGGGTATAAATTTGGGGTCTTATGTTTTGTTTTTAATTTATGATTGTGAATGCAAGAAAACAAAATATTTAAATGCAAAAAAAACAATCATAAATGCCCACAAATTGATAGCTCCTATTACCAATCTAGCAATTATTCTGCCAAATGGCTTGATTTCCCCCCTTTATCTGACAATTTTGCAAATGAACCATGTGAAATCTGCCCCCCGTCAACTTGCAAAATTTGGCAAAAAATGAGAAATGAATACCTAAAAAAAAATTGAGCCTCCAAGGCATCAATTTTGCTGCTGTGGGGCGTCAATATGTCCTTGCAGGCGTCAACTGGCAGTATTCGGCATCAAAAATGCGTTTCAGGTGTCAAGGGCACCGTGCGGGCGTCAACGATGCCGTACAGGGCGTCACTGGTGTCGTGCGGGCATCAACTGTGCCGTGCGGGCGTCACAAAACTGGTGCGGGCATCACAGAACTGGTGCGGGCGTAAAAAAAAAAAAATGCCGTCACATAACCCCCGAAGAGGTTTGAACCCACGATCTGCCACCAAACAACGTCCGCACTTGCCACGGGAGCCAGACGGCCCGACGAAACCAAACAGACAACAGGGAATAAAGAAGTGTGTTGCGGCCTGGGATTTGAAAAAAAATAATAATCCCACATGGCCTGTGCGGCCACTGTGGGAGATTTTAAGTTTGGGGGAAAGCAGTTAAGCTTTCGGTTGCCTTCGGGCAACCAACCCCACCCTTTTTGGCCTCCGCAACCGCCGTGCGTCCTCCGTCTGCCTCACGCACCTTCGTCTGCCTCACGCACCTATGTGCCTTAGTCTATGTGTCTGGTCAGTCTGCTGTCGTCCTTCGTCTGTCTACTGTTTGGTCAGTCTACTATTGTTCGCCTGCTACCTTCGTCCTTCATCTGCCTGTTGTCTGGTCAACACAGGTCCCATTGGCTGTCCTTACATCCGTAGCTCTGATGCCATGAACAATTCGGTGAAGCACTTGATTCATTCTCATTAATTCAATATAAAGAATTTACAAAGCAGTTGAACCAACTAGTTGGTTAACCAACGACTTAGAGATCGCCTACGAGCGATTATTTTGCAATAATGAAATACAATAACAATATATGCTATATGTTAACAATAATAGGTATGTGTCTTTTTCATTCTCTGAATAATGTAAATCATTAGTATATAGTGTATATATCCTTGATTAGTATAAAAGCATGTAAAAAGGGGAAATCAAACATGGAAAGTCCTTGACAGTAATGCCTCTGCCTAATTCTGCTCTAGAATGAAAAAAATAGAAGTGCACTGGAATAGGAAAGTGCAGGAATAACCTGTTATATTCCAAAGTGTAGGAATAATCCATAAAGTGTAGGAATAAACTGTTTATATTCTAGAGCGTAGGAATGATTGATTAAGCGTAGGAATAAATCACTAAGCACAAGAATGAAATTATGTGTAAAAATTGTTTATGACACATGGCCTGAAGGGAGTTAATTGGTTTGGAAGGAAAAAGACAGGTCACCGACTCATGGTTGCATGTGACAGCTAGCGTCCATAACAAAAATGAGCAAAGTCACGGGTGGTAACTTCACATGCACTGCCACGTCATTATGCTACAAGTTCCGAAGTAGTTCCTGCACTGCTATTATTCCTGCTACAGCGATTGAAACCCTAAAATAGATGCACGCTCGTACTATCTACCAATTTATAGAAGCTACAGAATAGAAGGCAAGAAATTATGCCATGGGGTGAAAGAAAATCAGAGTCGAACCTAAAAATATTAGCTACCTAGAAAGTGACCCTACATCCTTGCAAATATTCGTTGATGGAGGATTTCTGCCATTCCTGCGCAAATTTGATGGCTATTTCGAGCGCTTGGTGGCAGAATTTGCACACACCTTCTACAACAATTGAGTGCACATTAACAAGATGACTATCCAGGTAACTCTCGAAATACTCAGCCAAATCACTGAATTACCTCTTTAGGGTTTGCATATTGTAAAAACTAGGAGAAATATTTTAAATGACCTAGTTAATCAGTTTAAGGTAGAAGGGGATGGAGAAATTGAGTTCTTAATTCATAGAAATGTTTGTAAGGGGGTAAAAAGACCTAGTTTACCAGTCCCTTGGAATGAAGTTGCAATGTGGGTTATGAGGTACATCACTTGTGATGGCCAATTTCTTGTTGTATCTAGCCCACACCTTCGTATCCTCAACCATCTATGCCATGGAGCAGTCAAACCAGAATGTAGGGTTAATATGCCCTTATACATTTTTTAGGAGTTAAAGGCTATGGCTCTAAAATACCAAGCAGGGAAGGGAAGCCCTAAGCACCATGGGCTCATCAAATTGATTTGCCAGTATCACTTTAGGGGCAACCCTAGAAATTTTGACCGCTTCTTTGCCCCTTGGGCAGAAACAAATGACCCTAATCCTGCATCAGAGGAAGAAGAAGCAGAGGAAGACTATGCAGAAAACCCTAGTCCAGAAACCCCTGAAATTAGAATTTCTCCTTCTCCAGATGGTCCCCCATCTTCACAAACTCAGAAATAACAAGCGTCCACATCTGGTTCTCAGTCAAAAAGGAAAAGGGTAACATTTGCATATATGACACAATCCAGTACGAAAATTGGAAGTGCAAGTGAACATGCACCTGCTTCGAAATCTGCTCTTGAAATAATAGCAACATTTGCAGTTGCTCTAGAACATCCAAAACCTGCACCTGCTAAGAAGTATCCAGGGTCTACAGGGTTAAGAAGGTTTTCTAGACTTCAGAAAACTAAAACCCTACCAGAAGAACTAATAGATATCACAGACCCAAATGAAGGAGAAATCAAAATAGAGGATGCACAGGAACCAATTTTTGAAATATAAATGATAGACACAAGGATACAAACAATGGAACTAGATACAACTATGAATGAAACTTTAATAATCCATGTACATCCATTAGTTGATTATACTGACTCTGATTCTGAGGAGCATCTTAAATTTGATTCTAAATCAGTTGAGGATGATGTGCATGTTTTAATGCATGATGATTTTGAGCAATATTCTGAGTCTGATTCTGAAGAGGAAATTGATATCCACCCTCAATTGCATGCTACAAATAGTGTTATTAAAACCTAGACCTATTGGATTGAGCAAGCTAAAGAGACCATAAAACAAAAGGATCGACAAATTGATCTTCTTCAGCAAAAAAATAAGATTTTTGGAACCAGTTGTCTCAACTAGAATTTTAATCTATAGAGTTATCGGAAGCATCACCTGATGAATGGGCTCAGATCCTCTTAGACTTAGTTAAACATTCTGAAGCAAACATAGCACCTACACAGAGATTACCTGACAGATAGGAAGCAGGAATGGCAATATCTAATGATGAGAGTCCATCAAGAATTTTGTTGATAAATGATACTACACTTCAGCAAAAAACATAGACACCTTATGTAGAGGAACAAGAGGCTACAACATAAGATCAAGTATCCACACTCTCTCCTCTCATTACTATTACAACAGAACAAGGAACACAAATAGATTTGACTATTGTAATACCAACTGTGGAAGTTGGTGGACAAGTGAATATAGTGGCACAAATACAACCTATTGTAATACCCCTAGACACAGTGCCTTTAACTAGGTACAATGAAGACCTGGCATATTGGATGACTCAGTGTCACCAGTTAGAGGGCAAGGTTGCCACTTTAAACTCTAAAGTAGCCAAAGTAGTAGAGAAGGAAACAAAGGTGAATAGGTTAAAAAAATAGGTGTAGGATGTATGTCAGATTGTAGAATATGCAATACAGTGCAGAAGACCACCTAGGTTTTATAGCCTCCTACTCAAGGAGAGATGCCTTCGCTAGAAAATAATGAGACTTGCTTCTGAGTTGCCTCATTAGTTGAACACTCCTAAAGAATTCATAGAGGCATTTATGCAGAGTCCAGCAGAGCAACAAAACCTGTTATGTGAGTTATTTTTGCATAATTTCTTTTTGCCAATAGAAAGTATGTTCCTGCCTCACATTTGTACAAGTGACTTACATCTTAGAGCCTTCATGTCCACTCTATAAAATCAGATTTATTGGGACACAAAAAAGAATTTCACTAAGGAATTGAAATCACAAGTTGTTTTACTTATCAGAC
Source organism: Wollemia nobilis (assembly GCA_028583015.1). Lineage (NCBI taxonomy): Eukaryota > Viridiplantae > Streptophyta > Pinopsida > Araucariales > Araucariaceae > Wollemia > Wollemia nobilis. Next base: position 368,681 of record JAQPPZ010002974.1, on the reverse strand, counting down.
CTACTTCTCTGAATCACAGGGATTGTACAAATGTTTATTATACCTTCATGAGGGATATCAGAATGAAACATATCTATCTAGGGAACCTTCAGAAATGTATAATCCAGTTTCAAAATTTTTGTGTAGATTTCTTTGATGATGCTGTGGTAGCTTGTAAAAACATATGGGGTGAGTTATCTATTTCTCTACAAAAAAGAGAGCCAATTTTAATTTGTTGTGGTCAAGGAGAAGAGCAGAGGGAATTGTCCAAATTATATTAGAACTTAAGGAGCTTTGGATAGGTTTGAGATATAGGATGCCCATAATTATCACTCATGTCCCCTAGTTCTTTGATACTAACCCACAGTTTGATATGCACTTCCAACAGTGGTTTCAGTCCATCAAAGTAGTCAGTGGATTTTATAAAATTGGTGGTGCATTACTCAAATTTTATGAAATATATCTAGACCTGGATCTGTGTGCCGTTGTCACTGTACAAAATGCATGAGGGCATACATTACCATAAGTTGGGGGGGAATGATGAGGCCATGAATTGCCTCATCCATGAACACTTTTTGATACATTTTAACTATTTGACTTACCCTTTTTACTATGATTTTATGTTAATTATGGGAAAAATGCATTATATAATGATGTTTGCATATTCTAAAATGACAAAGTGCATATACTCTGTTTTACTATTTTTACTGTAATTTCACCTATTTTTCAGTTAATTAATCAGTAGTATTATAGCAATTTAGACTTTGTTTGAATATCTAATGCTTGGTAATATGGTGTTCCTTTGGTTAAACTAATTCAAATGGAAAAGGGCACCAAGAATTTGTCCACTGTAGCTGACTGTGTAGGAAAACAGGCTGTAACTATGATAGTTCTAACCAAATATACATATACAGTAGGGCTTGGAATTAGTCACTCTAGCACATGCCACTGATGTAGAAGGGTGTGCAAGAGAGAGGAGAAGTCAACATGTTACTCTCTATGCATTTGTACCACAGATCAGCAACAAACGGTCACCTGCCTGTTGTTCTAGAGAAGTGTAGGAATAAGTAGCACAGGAATAGGGAATAGCACGGGAACAACTGAAAGTGGTCAAAAAGTGATAAACCAGTGGAAGAAATTATTGGAAATTGACCAGGAGGTTGTCCCAACTCATCTTAACATGATTTCCTCAACAAATGTAGCCCAACAATAATGAATGGATAAATTTTTGACAAAGTAAATTCCTGTAGTCTAGGAAACAGTTATGTAATTAGTTGTAAATCCCTAAAAAGCAGTAACCAAGCATATCAGCATTATATTATAAATAATAAAGCTTCCATATGGTTGAATATATAGATATATATATATATATATATATAGATAGGCAATAGAATACCGAAATTAGCATAAAGTGAAGTTTTGTAGTAGAACAATTATTTGCAGGTTTTTTCTGCATTACTATAATGCATTTTTAGATTGAATAAAAAGGTGCAATCTTCAATTTTCAATTGGTATGTTGATGTTGATGATTAACAGCTAGTTTCTCTTAGCATAACTCCTCACCTTCTTCTAGTTCTAGAAGCAAGGGCCACTTGCAGACCAGAGGAAAATAGTTCCTGATAGAATTTCTTGCTGAATTCTTGTTGCAATAGGTTAGCAAAATTCTGCCAGTTTTCATTTCTTTAGTAGTTTTCAATACAATTTTTAGTAGTGGACAACATTTTCTGTATTTACAGCAAGTCCTAGATATTTTGTCATTTTGCATTTTTATAGTAATTGTTGATTCAATTTTGCATTACACAACAATTTCCAAATATCTTGTCATTTTGCAATTTTGCAGTTTTTGTTGATTCAGTATTGCAATAGTTGAAATTCTATTTTGACATTCTCCAGTTGATTTACTTTCATTCAAGAGTGTGTGTGTTTTAAATTCTACACTTTACTTTTCTATCATTTCAATTTAGCAACATTTCATTTTATGTCATTTCCTGTAATTTTGTTTCTGCAAAAGTAAATAGGAGTTGATTTCAATTCTTAGGAGTTAAAGGTCACAACAAAATCCCCAAATGCTAACTGATCCACCAATAAAACATGTTCTTGGATAAACTGAACCTATAACTGTGACACTTCCTATCGTATACAACCTTTGGAAACCGCCCTAGATTAACACACATAATGATTAAATGATCAATGATCAATGACCCTCATCATAGATCTTTGTGATGATGATGGAGAGGAGTCCACCTCTGAAATAAGTGGACCTAGTTATGATGCAGATGATGAGTCCTCAAATGATGATCAATCTAAGGAGAAAATCTAGCGGACCTTTCTAGGTCTAGCGTTTATACGCCATATACTTCCTATGGAATAAGTGGAAGAGATGAATTAGTGCTTCATAGTCGATAGTGATTATGAATATGAGATAGAGGAGGCCTACTTAAGGCCTCATCCAACTAATATCCCACTATTCATAGACACAATAGAGTGGTCCATCCATGGTAGTGGGCAAAATGATGTAGATGAGAGGACAAATTCCAGGTTTGTGTATCCAAAATATCTATTGCCTAGGGAATCAGAGCATGTTATGGAGGAAGTCCCTCCCAAAAATGAGCACTCTAGGAAGAAGTAGCACCAATTTATGTGGCAGTATCATATATATGATCGTTCTATCAGATTTATCTGGATAGTGATGATAGCGACCACAAAATCAGATACACGGGGTCATATTTGGTAGATCACCCCTTAGAAGAGGGGGGAAGTGACATATTGTATTTGTATAGTGATGATGAGGATTCATTGGAGATGGCCTATTTGGGACCTCATCACCTACATAATAGGCCTCCACATTGAGGTCCCCCACCTATTACAGCTGTAGGTTTACATCAGGAGATTAATCTCCATCATAGACTAAGGGAAAGAAGAGAGCTCAAAGAGAGGTATTAGGAACTATTTCCCCATCTACCTACGTATGACAAGCTCCTTGAGACTAGAGATCCCATTTTGTAGCTAGTGCACTAGGAGGATCCAATTATATGGGTATCCCACAAAGAGGATTCATTTGTGCCCATACCATTTGAGCTAGATCTTGGGTACAAAAGCTACACTTTAGATATAGAGTTTTGTCCATGTGGTTTTGGATATCAATTCCATTCCATCAATATGGTCTCTATTGATTTGACCACTCCACTCCGCAATCTAGTAGATCCATCCAAACCGCTACATCTGAACATGGATGTTATCAATTGGGATCGTGCTAACTCATCGGTCCAACCTGAAGATTTATTCCCTAACAAAGAAATGTTGAAATCATTTCATTTTATGCTAGGCTATGTTTATGATGTTTATCATGTTGAGGGTGCTTCCCACAAGAAACACGTGAACCCGACTGATGACATCCATCTGATTCCTATGCCTCACTAGCTTGAGGAGGGATCACATATGTCAGTAGAGAAAACCTTCGATGTGGATATCAGTAAAGATCCCACCAATACAAAGAAGGTTATATTTGGAGAGAGTATCACTCTGAATGAGTGTGATAGCATCATCCCTCTACTAAAAGAGAGACCTGATCTCTTTGCTTGGACTTACAAAGACATGTTGGGTCTAGATCCAAAATTGGTTACTCATAACCTTTCACTAGATCTGTCGAAGAAGCCAGTCAAGCAAAAACTAAAAAAATGCATCCAACAGTAGCCTTAATGGTGAAATATGAGTTGCAAAAGTTTTTGGATGTAGATTTTGTCATCTCCATCGACTATCCAGAATGGGTGTCCAATATGGTACCCGTAGGAAAGCACAATTGAAGGATTCGTATTTGTACAGATTTTAGAGATCTCAATAAGGCAACACCCAAAGATTCATTTTTGTTGCAAAATATTTATGCTCTGGTAGATGCTACTGTAGGTCATGAAATGCTCTACCTTATGGATGGTTTTTTTGGATACAATCATATTTGGATTAAACCCAAATATTAGCATAAAACCACATTTATAATGCCATGGGGGACATTTTGCTACAAAGTTATGCCATTCGGTCTTAAAAATACTGGTGCCACATATCAGTGGGCTATGACATATATTTCATGACTACATGCATAAAATATTAGAATATTATATCGATGACTTACTAGTTAATTCATTGTTGCGATCAGAGCATGCGAAGATATTAAGGAAGGTCTTCGATCTCCTGATAGAGCATAATGTCAGGTTGAATCCTAAGAAGTGTGTATTTGGTGTAACTTCAGGTAAACTCTTGGGATTCATCATTTCTAGATGAGGCATCAAAGTAGACCCAACAAATGTCAAGGCTATTCTAGAGATGTGTCCTCTCACTAATATCAAAAAACTAAGAAGCCTTCAAGGCAAAGTATCATAAAGTGATTCATCACTCAATTATTGGATAAATGTCGACCCATGAATTGAATGCTACACAAGGGGTCCCATTTGATTAGGACGAGAACTGCCAAGCAGCCTTTCGCTGAGATTAAGCAATACCTAGAAACACCGCTAGTACTAGCTCCACCAAGGCCAGATGTGCCTTTTTTTCTATATATATCAGCAACCCACTTTGTATTAGAGACCATGTTAGCCCAAAAGAACATGCAAGGCAAAGAGCAAGCCATATATTACATCAGTCACACCTTGGTGAGTTATGAGTCATGATATGCATATGTGGAGAAGCTTTGTTTAGCAGTGGTGTTTGCTACCAAGAAATTATGGCATTACATGCTAATTCATACGACATATGTTATATCGAAATAGAATCCTTTGCAGTATATGATGAGCAAGACATATCATAACACACATACTACAAAGTGGATCATGCTATTGACATAATTTGATTTGGAATTCATAAGCCAAAAGTCCATCAAGGGATAAGTCATAGCTAATCAACTGGTTGAGGCACCACTATCCAATAGTAGACCTCTAATCATTGAGCTTCCAGATGATGTGGTCTTCGTAATATTTGAATCTCCCAAACCTGAAGAACTAGAGAATAATGCTGATATGACATTATTCTTCGATGATTCGAAGTGTGAGCAAGGGGGTGGTGCAAGAATAGTATTTCTCACACCACAAGGAACTCCAATGCCCTTATCATTCAAGTTAGACTTTCCATGCACCAACAATAATGCTAAGTACAAAGCCCTACTTTTGGGCCTCCACAGCCATTGCCATGGGTATTCAAAGATTGAATATTTTTGATGATTCTCTGCTTATATTTAACCAAGTTAAGGGGATATTTCAATGTTGATGTCTCGTACTAAAATCCTACAAAGATCTTATTGCCACTTATCTGGCTAAATTTGAATGGTATGATATCGAGGTAATCCCTCGTTCATCAAATAGGTTCATAGAAACCATGGCATCTTTGGGGTTCTTGATCCCTCAAAATCCATCTGCCGATTTTACTACAATTTATGTTAGCATGCTCTCGCATCCAGTAACAGAGTGTGCAACCTTTGATAACAAAGAGTCAGTCAACATGATTGTTGTGGAACCAACAACTGATTGGTTTCGTAGAGCGAAAGACTTTCTTAAGTAGGCACCACAAGATTCATTGAATTCTTAGAGTCCTACGGGAAATGGTACTACCATTCACCATAAGGTTGTTTCATAGTCTACATGTACAAAGTTAAATACGTAGGGGGAGCAAGTCATCTTAGCAGTCCAAGCTAAGGCTTGTCAAAGATAGATGTTGCAAATCCAAGACTTCTTAAAACATGGTATGATCCCAAAGGGATTATCGCGTGCTGCAAGATGCACATTCAAACTAAAAGTGACTAAGTATGTCTTGATAGGAGATATTTTGTACCGATGCAACTATGAAGGAGTTCTCCTTCAATGTCTTGAGCCCCAAGAGTCATCTTGGGCAATTTTAGAAGCTCACGATGGTACATGCGGTGGCCATTTCAATGGCATGGCTATCATCAAACACATCCTTCACATGGGTTATTATTGGCCCACTATGGAGAAGGATTACAATGTGTATGTCAAGAAATACATTAAATGTCAGCATCATGCTAATCTTATGCACTTGCCATCATAGGCCTTATAGCCCATTCAGGCGGCTTGGCCATTTGCTCAGTGGGGACTAGATATTATTGTCAAGATTTCTCCTCCATCATCGGGCTGACATACATTCATTATCACAGCTACTAAGTATTTTACAAAGTGGGTAGAAGCCATTTCCTTTACAACGACCACTAGAGCTCGCATCGCAGAATTTATTCTCGAACATATCATATGTCATTTTGGGATACCATCCAAAATAATTTTGGATAATGGAACTTATTTTAAGAAAAAAATTGTGTAGGCTTTAACGTCTAAATACCACATTAAACACAATTTTGCAACTCTATACTATCCACAAGCAAACGAGCAAGCTGAGGCCTCAAACAAGACTATGGTAGCCATCTTGAAAAATACAATGCAAGAACACCACAAGGATTGGCATATATAGGTGCCCCTTGTATTATGGGCTTATAGGACTAGCATTTAGATGCCTATTGGGGTAATGTCATTTTCACTAGTATATGGCATTGAGGCCTTATGTCCTTAGAGTTGAAAATTCCAACGTTGTGTGTCGCATTGAAAGAGTTCATAGATGACAACATCGTGTGGCAAGCTCACCTCGATCAATTGATGTTGCTCGATGAACGTCGCATGAATGCCCTCGAGCATCTCTGTGTTTATCAGGAGTGATTAAAATGAACTTACAATGTCAAAGTCCACCAGAGAGACTTTGAATTTGGGGATCTTGTGCTGAAAGGGAACCAACATAACTCAAATTTATTTCTTGATATGCGAGACAAATTCATGTCTTATTGGCTAGGGCCTTACATCATATCTAAAAATATTAGTCCAGGTACCTATTGCCTAATGTTTTTAGAGGGTGTGGAAGATCTTGAGCCTCTCAATATCATCCATATTAAGGTGTTCTATGCTTGAGAGTGTAGTAAATGAACCAAAGGCATCTGTAAGCCCTTTGGTCAACCTAAAAGCTCTGAGGGTTTTTCCACAATCGCTCGGTCATCCCAAAAGGCTTTGAGTTCTTGAATTGAGAAGCTTGGTCAAGTAAATGCACCAAAGGCATCTATAAGCCCTTTGTTCAACCCAAAATCTCTGAGGGTTTTGTCTCAACTACTCGGTCATCCCAAAATACCCCAAGCTCTCTATTAAGTATCTTGGTCAAGTAAATGCTCCAAAGGTATTTCCTTGTCGTTTGGTCATCCTTAAAATCTCCAAGGACATGTACTCATCATTTGGTCAAATATGGAAGCTCAAAATCCATAAAAATCAAGAAAAATATATAAAATTCCAAAAAAAAACTAGAAAAGCTTAAAATTCAAAAACATTTGCTTTTGCATTTCGCATTTTCATTTGCATTCACGCATTGCATATAGGCATTTGTCATCCACTACATTCCATACAAGAATGGATAATGTGTGTCAAAATCTTACAAATGATACCATGTTTGTGTTTCAATCATGCACCCTTGCATTATATCATCTGTCATCTATCACAATGAGTAAATGTGTTTTTCAACACAACCCATCCTATTGCTATGAAGAATATGCTAGAGTTTTTTGGTCATTCAAACATACCTAGTGGTCTTCTCATGAGTTGGTAAGAAATCTTGTTTTGCTTTTGATGACTGAGGTCGATTTAGTATAGCCCTTAGCATATCAAAATATTATCACTAATGAATAAATTAAAAATATTCTTAATAAGGACTAGGTAAATATGAATCTGCAAAGCAGGACAGGGTATCTTAAAGCAAAAATAATTATTCTTACTTATCCCTCTAAGTTGACGGTACAAGAAATGTGGGTAATTGGTAAAAGGATAGGTTTATTTCCTATCCATAAATCCCTTTCTTATAATAAAATGAGCAATATCCCCTAAGTGATATCCCACATCAATCCTCAAGATTGATACCCTTCGTCGATATCATAAATTGACATCTTAGATTGATATCTTGCATTGATATCATATGATTGGTATCACAAATCGACACTACAGATTGATGTCCTCTAGATTGATGTTACATATCGATACTCTAGAATCGATATTATAGAAGCAGTTCCCCTCAAAGTTAAATACACAAAGGACATTTCTGAAGCTCATAAATCCATAAACAAAGATCAAATGAAGATCGAGAATAAAAGAAAAAAATTCTAGAGATCAAATGAAGATCAAATATAAATATCCAATGAAGATAAAAAATTAAAGGCACGACAAGGTCAAATGAAGATCACAAGATAGTGCAAAAATGAATTTTAAGACAAACCCCTTGCTTAAGAATAAAAAACATAATAGCACAAAGATAACATTAGTGATTCTTATCACATTGCACAAGAAAGTATCCCTATCATACACAGAGAAGGAAGGAGTGGTCCTGAATCCCTAGAATTGCTCGCACTACTGTACCTTACACATGATGATATATTTGATGCATTAGCATTTTGCTTATGTATAGACCAATGTTTGAATGTGGATGAGCTAGCTTCAGGTGTCTTGCATTGCTTAGTGGTATGAGTCCAACTGAAATCTAAAACTAAGATTGGGTAAGACATTTGCGGATCCCCTATCTTAGCAATGGGCTGAAAGAATCCCGCCTAACATTGGGGTATGCTTATGTCTTACCAAAGTTATGCACTTGCACACATAAAGGTAATGAACAATTTTGGCCTATCTTAACAAAAGCCTCACAGTTCAGAAGTCTAACATGGTGAGTATACAACTTCTTATTAGACAAATAGGGTATTTGAGTCTCATGGAAAACCTCAAAAGTTCCCAAAATAGCAACAAGATGGCAGAAACCACAAGCCATCAAAAATAATAAAGTCATTCAATCAATCAAACTGCAAAGTATCTATCCATGATACATTATTATATTGAGCACAATCAAAGATATAGGATAGATACCGGATGAATATCAAAAATGATGTTTAGACGACCATTGACTATATAGTGCAAGGAATAAATATCGAATGACATATCAAATCATTTACATTATACCAATCCATCTCATCTCATTTCATATATGGGTGATTAATTTATTAAGATCTTGTAATGAGAATGATCAATTATTTTGCATGATTGTTATACATTTTGTGGTGTCATATTTTAAAAATTGATATACACAATTTACATTCATTCCTTATGTTTTAAGTGATTAAAGCATACAGGTTCATTTCCATTAGATTATTATTATGTATATAATGCATTACCATACATTGCATAGCATACCATAAATTGCATAAAAATAAATCCATGCCCACAAAGCAAAAATAAATATGCATTTAAAAATAAACATCGCATCCATATGCATACATCATATATCACACATCTGATCATCTAGATCACTGCATATCATCATCATAAAGTAAAATAGCTATATAGTGCATGTCATCAATACATCGCATCATATAAACATAGCATTTACATAAGCCTTGCATCCATGTGCATAAAATAAACATAAAATCAAAAAAATAAATAAACATGTACACATAATGAGCCATAAAATATCATATCATATATATGTGTCCAAAAGAGTACATAGAGAGTACAAAATACTTGTAGGCTACAACTATGTAGGTCCTCGACCTTACACACAAAATGATATATCAAAAATGTAGTTGGCAGCTACTATAACTCAGATCTAGGATACTCCCCTTGTACTGAGCTCTCATCGCCTCCCTAAGAACTGTGCTCTAGAGCCTACTCTCCTGGCTGACTTGGCACCTATGGTGGATCCTACCTATCTCCAAAGCCTAAAGCACTAGCACACAAGAAACTAGTAGCTACAGCAGGATAGTCCTTTGACTAGTGGTCCTTGATGTCTACCCTAGATATCTAGTCCTAGCCCACGATCTCGTTGTGTGTGTGTTAGAGGACCTGTGTGTCCTCTTAGTCCTATGATTCTTGTGACTCAAGCTCATTGTAGACTGTCTAGTAGTCCTATTCTGGGTCCTTTGAGACTCTAGTGCAAAAGGATCCTTTGGAACCTATAGCCCATGCATCTCAATGTAACAGACTAGCTAATCAACTCGAGTGAGCTGGGATACATGCATCTCCTTGGTCACCATGACCATGATGCATAATCAATCTATCTCAGCCATAGGATCTTGAGTAATTGTTGTACCTACTGTTGGTGCTGTAGGAGGCCCCATAGTCGCTTGAGGAGGTGGTACAGCGCCTCTCGATGCCCGAGCAAGATCCCACTCTACCTCTTCTATAGTCCAAGCTGACTCTGCAAGTCAGCCACCTAAGCTAGTAACCGTCCCTATGCACTATCATGAGGGACCTCACCCTCCTTTGGAATATCCTCCTTAGGTTCAATCTTAGGTATATCCTTGATGGTGACCTCTACATCCCAACCGCCCTTTGTACATTGGCGCACCCTACACCCGTTAGGATCTGCCTCTACCTCTACCTCTGTCTAAGTTGGATCTCAACCTAGAGGCCCTATCTCATACCATCTGAACAAGGACCACCACCCATCATAGTTTGGAGTGGTCCTGACTATCTCAACCCTTGACTCTTAGAAGTTGTCTGGTGCATCTCCTAGCGATGGAGGATGTATTAGTGGGAGATCTGTCTCCAAAGCCAAGTGCCTGTATCTAAATGGGATCTTTGGCATGTCCTAAACCATGTTGAACTATCATCAGGCAAAACAAAAGAATTGATACTCTCTGTAGCACCCTAAAATTGGCACAGTAAAACCTTAAATTACATTTACTCTAGTAAATAATTCAAATTCAAATTTTAACCTCCAAAACCGCTCCCAAACCGTTGCTTAATCCGTTTCCTCATTTTCCATGCACCATTTTTAGAGGTTGTTTTGACCATTTGATGATATCATCGCCGATCAGACGATATCACCTCAGATCAGATGATTTCGTCTGGACTAGGACGTCCAGACGATCTTGTCCCAAAACTAATTTTGCATAATTAGTCTATGTTCCAACGACGTCTCTAATCCGGGCAGAAGCATGTCTGCACCGTTAGAGAGACCCTTCCCCATTGGAGATCTCCCAAATAGGGATGATCTCCAACCTCCTAACCTCCCTCCTAAGATTATTTAATCCTAAGCCCTCCCCTTAGCACCCCCTTGGCTGATAATTCCTGTAACTTGATTTCATACGCATTAAGACATCCTAAATTGCTATTTGCATTAGTTCTATACAAATTTTGTTGTAGGTACCTTGGTATTTTTCAATCGAAGTAAGCTTACATCGTCACAGATGATCCTATTCAGATCAGAGGTGATCCCGTCGAATCAGAGACGATTTTGTCACATCCAGACAATTTTGACTGCAATAACCATTGGGGGAAATCAGTGCCTAGAGTTTGCATTTTACTCTTTGCAATCTGTTGTTTTATGTTGTAATTATGCTAGTTTATTTACTATTTTTTGCTATTCTACATTTTTGAGTTCACCCATGTAGATTTAAATGCATAATTAAGTCATCAATTGTCATTAAGTCATTGTAGTACACTTGCATTTTGTTTATTACCATCATTTTAATGTTACTCCTATTATTCTACATCATTGCCCTTTGTTAGAATAGTTGCATTTTTTGCATTTTGCACCTATTTCTCTGTTTGTAGGTCTTTGACGAATTCGCCTGACGAATTCGTCAGATCTCAGACGATTCTGTCAAATTCCAGATGATTCTGTCAAATTCCAGATGATCCTGTCTGCTTCAAACATTAGAATCTTCATCAGACATCCGAATCAGGTATTGGTCTTTAATCCATATTATTCTCTCTATTTTGTCCAATTTTGTTTTCTGTATTCATTTAATCTGCATTTTCATATAGAGTAACTTAGATTCATTTGGCCAAACCTAGGACTTGGATGTTTAAAGCTAAAACTAAACACATAAAACACATTCCCAACCTAGGTGTGGAAACTGCCATTAAATGTTTCCTGGTGAACCCACCATCCATCAAAAAATCACCATAATACACCTCCCTCGAGAGGCAGGACCTTCGCAAGGCCTCTCAGTCCGAGGTACCATGCCATCCTTTTCACATCCCCCTTCCGGGCACGGATCCTATAGCCTGAAGGTAAGGGTGTGAAAAATTTGGAGCGATACATTTTGGTGAACCCGACGTGAATGCATTTAAAACCTTTTGAAAAAAAAAAAAAAAAAAAAAAAACAACCAAAACATAGATGCATTTCAAATCATTTAAAATTAATAAGTTGCATGTCATGTTTAGATGGTAGCTCCTAAGAAAATATTAGCAGTTACTATAAATGTTGAAAACCAATTAGCAGCCATAGAAATCAATTCTGTGCTTAGTGTGCCTAAAATAGATAGAAATCAACTCTTGTGGGACGAACTTGATAGAAGACTTAGTGTCATTTCATCTAGGTCAACAGAACTTAAACAAATCAAGAGGCTTGTCCTAGATAGAATCCTGGATCCTCATCAACTTGTCTTTTATCATGAACTTCAGAGAGCCTGCCATAGATGGTTAGCTTATAGGAGAGCTCTTGTGTCTTCAAAATTGTTCACCTTCGAGGAATACCTCGAGAACGCAGCTACTATACACCAGTTCCTAGGTCGTGTAGAAGACCAAGAGGTCGTTCTTACGGATAGGGAAATATGGAAGAGAGTTCCTAGAGCTGTGTTATATCGAGAGTATTGCCATGAACTTTACTTCTATCAACCAGAATCTGAGACAGATAATATTACTATAGCTCTTTTCATTAAATTCTTGAAAGAAAATTTCCAATTTGAAGAAGAACACTTCATGACTCCTGAAGAACTCGAGCCCATTAATTATATTTATAAATTGTTTATAGAAAACTAGATCATTACTTTCAGTATTAGTTCTTGCATTTATTGTGTTGTTTGTTATCTTTACAATATTATTACAAAAACAAGAAAAACTAAAAAAAAGACATAAAAAAAACCAAAACCTTTCATTTTAAATATTGTAGTAGGTATATAATTAATATATACCTCTTAAGATCTTGTTGCGTATTATATATATATATATATATATATATATATATATATATATATATATATATATATATTTTTGCTGAAATCTAAATTAGGCACAATGCCTAAACTTAGGAATGGTAAACAAACTGAAGGAGAAGAAGAAGATTGGTTAGAAGATAAAACTAGAGACCCAAATGTCCTTCCTGAAGATCCAATTCCAAAAGGAGAAACTCTAGATCAACCAGAATATGACTTAGGTGAAGACAATGAACAAGAAGAAAATGTTAAAGAGGATGGATCTTCATCCCCTAGAGTAGCTCCAGATGGAACTATTGCTTTTGACAACGTAGATCATTTTCGGAAATTTCTCAATAATAACATTGATGCTCTTAATATGGCAGTTCATATTGATAAAGGGCAAATTAGTGACACTCAAGCAGCCATGGAACATATGTTTGATGTGCACACTAATCCCTTGTCTTTCATTGATCAAGAAAGTGATAAGGTTGGACCATCCAATAGTGATATGGTCACTATGATTCAAAATATGCCAAAACAACAGGTTACCCAACCTCCTAAGGAACCTGTTATTGAGCCTAAAATCATTCCCACACAAAAGAAAACTTCCTTCACTACTTTACTTCGCCAAACTATTGATCAATATGCTTCAAGTAAACAAAAACCTAAAATGAAGTCAAACACCAATTTTCAACAATCTGGAATACATCATAATACAACTTCAAAATTCCTTCATAACACCTTTCCTACCAAAAATTTACACAATAGCAACATAGCATCTAATCTTCATGTCCCTCCATCATATGCTCACAAATCCCATATCAATGCCCTATCGAACCAATATGGTGGGCAAACTAGTAATCTAGAAGCCATGGTGAAACAGTTAGCTTCGCGTATGGACCAGATAGATCCTTATCATCCCTCGTACAATTATCGAGAGATATGTAGTCAACCTTTGGATCCCATAGTGGTAGCACAACCGTACCCTAAGCATTTTCCCATGCCCATCCTGCCTATATATAAAGGAACCAAAGATCCCATAGAGCATCTTCGCATGTTTAGGATAGCATGTCATGATATATCACATGATGATTTGCTATTACTAAAAATGTTCCCAAAAAGTTTAGGTGGAATGGCATTAGAGTGGTACTATCAATTGCCCACTCATTCTTTGAGAAACTTTGAAGAAACAGCTAAATCTTTTGTCCATCAATTTAGTGCCTACATCGAGAGGCATGTAACCATTAAAGATTTATACAACTTAAAACAAGACAAGGATGAATGTTTTGCTGATTTCTTAGCTAGATGGAGGCAGTTGATAGGAAAACTGCACTTTGTGCTACCTTATAGGGAAATGTTGGACATTTTTATCAATAATTTACAAGAACAAATATCTTATGAGCTATCAACTACTACTTTAACTACCTTCGATCAGGCTATAGATTTAGCTCGAAGAGTAGAAGATGCCCTCATTAGGAGAGGCCAACTTAGGAAGAAATATGATGAGAAAACCTCCAAAAATCAATATAAAAACAAACAAGTTGTTGGTGACGGAGTCACTGACAGAAAAAATGTTGCTAATATCAATGCAACGAAAACAACAGAAAATTTTATATTGAAACCGCTTGATAAGCCTCCTTGAGAATTTACTAGATTGAATCAACCATTATCAACTATTTTACCTCAATTACTCGAAAGAGGTTTGATCCAATTACCAGCTATCCGGGAACCTGATCCAACTATACCCCGATATAGAGCTGACTTACACTGTGATTTTCATAGAGGGCCTGGACACTCTACCAATGCTTGTAAAAGGTTGAAACATAAAATATAGGATCTAATTGATAATAATGAAATGGAGGTGCAAGCCTTCCAACCTAAACAAAATGCTCCTAATAATCCTCAAAAGATCGTTCCCCAAAATCAAAATCAAAATGCTAATCAATCATTAGACATATTTCAACACCCTTTACCGAGACATGGTAAAGAGGTGGCCAATCAAATCGAACATCATAATGTCCCTCCTCCTACCCGATATGTAGGGACTATTAGTGGACATTTACTTAATCATGATCCTCAAATATTTGACACAACTTTATCCATGGTCACAACCAGGCCCCTACATAATATTCAAACTCTAGATTCTAGTGATATAGAATCAGATACTGGAAGTGAAATGGACATCACTTCAAACCAATCGAATAGTTCTAAAAATGAATCAAATCCTATTCAACCCATCACAGATGCTATGGTTCCAGAAGAACCATTTCCTAGAAGAGTTACTACTCGACCTTCTTCTAATCAATTCCTTCCAAATGAACAAGCCATAAACGCTCAATCGAGACCGGTTCAGCATCCTCAATATAACATTGTAGGTACCATCGGAGTCGTTACCCGAAAACAGGCTCAAAACTCTCAACAAGTTCAAACTCAGAATGATGGATCAACTCCATTCATTTTGAAAAATCCCAATAAAGGGAATCATGCTTCCAATGTTCAACCTAAACCCCCTTACAATATTAATGAGCAATTATCCAATACTACAACCAAAATTTCCCTTTTGGATTTATTAAGATCTTCTCCCACCCATAGGGATGAGTTGATGCTTACATTAAGCCAAATGATGGTACCTCAAAATATTCAACCTGAAGCCATGGCCAATACTATCATCACTCGAGAAGTTGATTGTATTGACTTCTAGGATAAAGATATCCCACAACATAGTTTACATAAGGATAATCCCTTATATATCATTGCTCTAATTGGAGATGTAGTTGTTAAAGGAGTCCTGATTGATAATGGTTCATCTCTAAACATTTGCACTTTTGACTTCTACCAACGATTTGGCTTTAGAAGTGATGAAATGAAGAAAACTGACATGATTATCAAAGCTTTCAATGATGAAACACAAGAAACGTGTGGAGTTATTACCATCCCATTGCAAGTTGGTCCTCGAACCCTAGATACAACCGTGTTTATTGTACATTGCCCAGCATCGTACAATATACTTTTGGGTCGCCCTTGGATCAATGCGATGCGAGCAGTCCCATCAACTTTACACCAATGTGTTAAATTTGAATTTAAAAACCAGTTGGTCACTATCCACGGTGACCCTAGACCCTTTGATATGTGTGCTTTGGCAGAACCCGTTGGAGTGAAATTTTGCCCTACTCTATCATCCACACATCCTAATTCTTATTTTTCATCTAAACGTGTGAAACACACACACATAACATCATATATCTCCCCCATCAACTACACCTATACATTTAACTCAACCATCTTCTAAACAAACCACTCTAGAACCTCAAAAAGATCTTCAATCTACAACCAATCCTTCATGTTCCATCCCTATAATTTCAAAACCTATAGACCCATCTATTAATACCTCCACATTATCAACATCTATCATACCTTCCACATCTAAAGATATAGGGAATGATCCTTCTACATCTTATGCTCTTTCTGATGAACTTTTACCAGATTTATCCACAATTTTAATATAAAAAAAAAAAATGCTTTCATGCAAGATTCAATTCTTTTAAATAACTTGCCACCATCTCCTCGTACTTTGGGCCTCCCACAACCTATGGGAAGCATTTACCAAGTCGGGAGTTGTGCCTTCATTTATAAAGGATATGATTGGGGAAGAATCCCTCGAAATATCAAAACTCATCATGAGGGATATGCTCGATGTTATTTTACCAATGAATATATTAAAGCTAAACCCATAATGCTTAAAATGGGATATAAAGGGAAAGGCTTGGGACCTTTCCAAAATGGCATGAAAGAACCTTTCGAGGTAGAACCGTGGCCTCGCCCGCTGTGGTGTGGGCCTATTTCCTAGTAAGGGTCAACCCTTTCCTTTTGAAGATGATGATCAACTCATATGTTATCAAGATTATTTGGATAGGCATGAGGATTTGCCTCTAAAAAATCAGCCATTTACATGTAACATGCTATCCATAGCTTACCTTGAAATGATTGCTGACTCCAATGAGGAGTTGGAAGGAGATATCTTCCACGATGTCTCCGTTGAAGAGATGTTACACAATGGATTTTATTTTGATGGTTCTATACCAACTATAGCCCAACTTGAGACCGCTAATCCTCAAGATGAATTATCCAACTTAACCTTACAAGAATTACAAGAATTGGGCGTTTCACCCGCCCCACCCAATTTTGAAAGAGATCTACACATGGAGGTAGAAAACGTCATTAAAGTTAATATTGGAACTAAGGATAATCCTCACATAATCAATATTGGATCAAAATTAAGTCAAGAAAAACAAGAACAATACATTGCATTCCTTAAAGAGTATGAATATGTCTTCGCTTGGACATATGAAGATATGCCAGGTCTAGCTAAACCTGTTAAACAAAAACTTAGAAAAATGCATCCCAAAGTGGCTCTGCTAGTCAAAGGGGAGTTAGAAAAACTCCTGAATGTTGTTTTTATACAAGCTATTGATTATGCTGAATGGATCTCAAATGTAGTTCTAGTTACCAAGAAAGAAGCTACCAAAGTTAGGGTTTGCACAGATTTTAGAGATATTAACGCTGCATGCCCTAAAGATGATTTTCCTCTTCCAAACATGGATCAAATCATTGACTTTACTATCGGGAGTGGGATGATGTCCTTAATGGATGGATTCTCTGGTTATAATCAGATCAGGATAGCTCCTGAAGATCAGGCTAAAACAACCTTTATTACCCCCTGGGGTACTTTTTGTTGGAAAGTGATGCCATTTGGCTTAAAGAATGCAGGTGCAACATATCAACGAGCTATGACTTATATTTTTCATGATATGATGCATGATATCCTACATGATTATGTAGATGATATTATAGTTCGCTCTATTATTGAAGATAATCATTTAGATGATTTGAGAAAAGTTTTTAATCGATTACGAGAATATCTTATTCGATTAAATCTAGCAAAATGCATATTCGGAGTTAAGTCCGATAAACTATTAGGGGTTTTAGTTTCTTTACGTGGTATCAAAATCGACCCTCTCAAGATTGTGGCTATCATTGATATGCCCGCACCTACTAATATATCTGAGTTACGAAGTTTACAAGGTAAGCTTCAAGCCATCCGTCACTTCATCGATAAGCTGGCGGACAAAACTAGTCCCTTTCTTAAACTTCTTAAGAAGGATGTCCCTTTTAATTGGGACGATGAATGTAGAGAAGCTTTTGAACTTCTCAAGAAATACCTCCTTAATCCACCTATGCTTTCACCGCCTAAACCTGATCGCCCATTCCTCCTATATATTTTAGCTTCATATTCTGCCTTAGGAGCTATGTTAGCTCAGCTTGATGATGAAAAGAGAGAACGTGCTAATTATTATATTAGCCGAACCTTCATCAGTTATGAAACCCGCTACACAACGTTGGAAAAACTATGTCTAGCAATCATTTTTGCTATGCAAAAATTACGCCATTATATGCTTAGTCAAAAAACCTATGTCATTGCTAAATATGATCCCTTGAGGTATCTCATGAGTCGACCTTATTTATCGGGTTGCACAGCCAAGTGGGTTCTTGCTCTAAGCAAATTTGATCTCACATTCATAGGACAAAAGTCTGTTAAGGGTCAAATCATAGCAGATCAATTAGCTGCTGCACCCTTAGAGTCTACCCATCCCCTCATCATTGAGTTCCCTAATGAATGCCTTCAATTAGAGGCAGACCACATTGAAAAATGGTCCTTATACTTTGATGGAGCCCGATGCATGAGTGGGGCTAGTGCGGGTATTATTTTAATATCCCCACAAAAACATCTTATTCCTCTGTCCTTCAAATTAACATTTTCTTGCACCAACAATACTACTGAATATGAAGCTCTAATCCTTGGATTACGAGCTGCCTTGGCACTAAAAATTAAACATCTATTAGTTTTTGGTGATTCTCAACTGGTTATAAACCAAATTAATGAAGTTTATCAAACCAGAGATGATAAAATACGCCCATATAAGGCCTATGTTTTACAACTAATGTCTCTATTTGATCAAGTTACCTTGGAAGCTATTCCTCGAACTTGCAACCGTGCAGCTGATGCTATGGCCGTAGCTACATCTCTCCTGCCCTTGGAGTTAGATGATGAATACACCACTATCATTATTCATCAACTTCAGGAACCCGCTTCAAATAAGTCATGCTTAGAACCTTTGGATGTGTTTCTAATCAATGAAACTACTCCTGAACCTTGGTATACGGACATATTTGATTTTCTCCAAAATGGGACTTTCCCTGCCAATTCTAATAGAAACCAGCATCGGTTATTACGTAGACAAGCAAGTTGATTTGTAATAATTGGCAATACTTTATATAGGAGATCTTTTGAAGGTATCCTATTAAGATGTTTGAATTTAGAAGAATCCAAATCAGCCTTGAGTGAAGCCCACGATGGATCTTGTGGAGGACACTTCAGTGGTAGTGTCATTGCTAAAAAACTCCTTAGAATAGGATACTTTTGGCCTACCATGGAAAAGGATGCACATGATTATGTGCACCATTGCGACAAGTGCCAAAAACATGCTGACCTTGTCCATGCGCCTGCACAAGAACTGCAGGCTATTTCATCTCCTTGGCCCTTTTCAAAATGGGGTTTAGATATTATTGGCAAAATCAATCCTGTGTCATCTGATGGACACAAATTCATCATAACCGCCACTGAGTATTTCACGAAGTGGGTTGAAGCTATGCCTTTAGCTTCCCGCACTGGCACACAAGTCTCTAAATTTATTTTTAATCAAATCATTTGTAGGTTCGGAATTCTTGCAAATCTCATCTCTGATAATGGAACTTGTTTCAAAAATAAAGATGTTAAAAAATTATGCCAAAAATATAAGATTCAACATCGTTGGTCCACTCCCTATTATCCTCAGGGTAATGGTCAAGCGTAAGCATCTAACAAAACCTTAATCAAAATTCTCAAAATATTGGTCAATAAAACTAGCCACGACTGGCACATTCAGTTATATCCAGCCTTGTGGGCCTATCGAACTAGTGTTCGAACCCCCATTGGAACTTCACCTTTTGTTTTGGTTTATGGTGCTGAAGCCATTTTTCCCTTTGAATTAGAAGTTCCTTCTTTGGCTCTACTACTTCAAGATACCGAAGTAGGAGATGAATATCAAGTCGGCAGACTCAGTCACTTGGAACTCCTAGATGAAAAATGCATCAATGCTTTGGAGCATCTCCGTGCCTACCAAAACAAGCTTAAAAGATCATATGCTAAAAAAGTTCGTCATCGATCCTTTGAGATCGGCGACCTTGTTTTAAAAGAAAATCAAAAAAATACTAATGCAACTAAGGACCTTAAAGGTAAATTTGAGCCCAACTGGCTTGGACCATACATTGTCACTGCTAAATTTGAATCAGGAGCATACAAATTATCTACCTTAGATGGTAAAGAACTCAAAGAACCCATGAACATTTTGCATCTTAAACGTTACTATGTATAATTTTGGTTATTTCTTCCTTGTATATATTTCTTTAAAATATTTCAAAATCACTATTTTGTATTTCTTTCAATTTATAAATTCAAAAACACCAAAAACATTCATAATCATCAAAATCTTCAAAACTATTTGTTGTATTTATTTATGGCACTTCTTAATTCTTTCAAATAATAATAAAAATAAAAACAACAATATTCTTGACTCTTTCGAAACCAAAACAACATAAAGAAGAAAGAGAGAGTCAACATTCTCAAAACTTCTCAAAAAAGTATTTATATATATCTTCTTACAAATGTTGCAGTTATATGTTTCAAATTATTTTGGATAAATTAGCATTTATTTGGAATCCCTCACTTTCACAAACAAAAAAATAAATATCTTGATTTTATCTGGCATGATTACTAATCTCTCTTATATCAAAGTTCACAAAATTCAATTAAATAAAGTTTGAGCACAGAGAATTGATCTTGTTATTTACTTAAACCAAGCACATCTTTTCACAATAAAATGATTATATTTGTAATTTCCATGCTTTGCTACATAGTAGAAGTGGTTTCTTGAGCGAAAAGTTTCCCCTGCTATCCTATCATGCACATGGTCTAGAATCTTTGAGAATTGGCAAAAGGACAAGCTCACCCCTACCCGGAATAAAAATCCCTTGCTCTATAGCTAATCCGAGCAAGTATCCCTAGAATAGGAACAAAAAGAAAAATAAAAGTTCAAGCAAAATCATGAGAAAAAGAAAAAAGTTATTTTATATCATTTTGTACTAAGCAATGTTCCAAGCATTATCTCCAAAAGAAAGCAAAAATACAAAAGAAAGAAAAAGAAAGCAAAAGCAAAAGCAATAAAATCCCTTTCCCTACCCTTTGAAAAGAAAAGAAGGGTTGATGAGCTTGAATCCCTAGAATTCTCAATTATTCGAAAACTGTGAGGTAAGCCCCATAACAGGTGGTTTGTGCCCAACCCGCTTGGCCTTGGGTAACTCCTAGCGTGGCGATATGTCTGTCACATTAGCGACCTTATTTTGTATAGACCTATGTCCGCTTATGGATTAGCTAGCTCTTGATAATCCGACTTACATAGTAGTCTAGTATGGTTATATGCATCTACATCATGGTTAATGAACACTTATTTGGTTCATTCAAATCACTTGTATCATATTATCTTGCTCAAAACTGGTAAATGAACATAGCAATTGCACACACATTTGTATTTGAGAGATTTTGTGTATCATTATGATAAATCAAGATTGGAAATGAATTCACATATGCACATGGGATTCCTTATAAATCTAACTTTTGTCTTTAAGATACTTTGAAATATTTTTGCAAATTGTTTGGAATAAATTCATTTTCTTCTTTAAAGTACAGTTGTTTCATATAAAGACAATTACATGCATAATAGAAACATCAAAATTGCTTTCAAAACCATACAATCAAAAACACACACACACACACACACACATATATATATATATATATATTATTGACTTTCATGACGATGGTATAGTTCCAAAACCAAAATTGGAATTTTATGCCTAGCGCAAGTCCTCATCTTCATATTTTTTGTTTATTACAAATCAACCATGCAATAAAACAATCTATTTTCTTCTTTGATTTTCGCGATGATGGTATAAGTCTATACCTACATATTCTATGCCTAGCGCAAACCATTGTAACAATTTTTATTCCCCATTTATTTACAAATCAATTCATGGAAAACCATATGACTTAAATCATTCTATTATACAATTATGTTTTAAAAAAAAAAACATGCACATTATCACTATTTCATGTCATTATGTCAACCTTCAATTTTGCAATGATGGTATAATTCCTAGGGAATTATCCAAAAAATTTATCACACTTAGGAATTTATGCCTAGCAAAAATCATTTTAACATTATTTCATGCATACTATTTTATGAAAATCTGAAAACAAACCATCATCATCATCATTTGCATTATTGCACCAAAGTCTTAAGACAGTCTCTTAAGCACTCTTTTACTTTTTAACAATATTTCTATACTGGGATTAGCTTGACGACCGAGTGAGTGGCGACTCCATGAAATGGTCTATAATAGCGACAATGTCCTTTGAAATTATTGTTAGAAGTCTTTTTTTATCTTTTATCACATCACATCACAAACAACCAATTTGTTACATCAGATTATTTCATTTAAAATCTTACAGCATGACATTTAAACCATAATATTTCAAAATGACGTAATTACATGAATCATCAAATCAATCAATCAAAACATTTAAAAGCATCATAAAAATACATAAAGACACAAGTCATATGATCCAAAATATATCTCAACAATATATACATCATCTCAAAACTAGATTGGTATGCCACAATCTGTACCTCGGCATACTCAATCCTCTATCAAAAATAATAAAAACTATGTATCAATCTGTACAATGTCATGCAGTAGTCTAGCCTCGAGAACCCCTCGAGCTCTCAGCCTCATCTCTCCCCCCGCCCTGAGGTGGACGAGGTGGCCCCATCGTAGTATGTGTGGTACTGCGAGTCCTAGTCGTCGATCAAGACGAAGTCCTCGATGACCCGATCCTGATCGGATCTACGATGTTAGCCGATAGTGGTAGTCTATCCTCCTCTGGCACCATCTGATAGTATAATGTCTGGTAGAAAGTGATTTGGGCAATAGCCCGTGCTAGCTCCCCAATGCTCGCCCCTCCGCCCCGTGCTCTAAGGCATGCAATCTCATCTCTGAGTTGTGTCACCTCAGCTCGATGTCGTGCAGCCTCCTCCTGTAGGGTCTGCACCTATGCTTGGAGACGAACTGTCTCTGCTTAGAGATTCGCTGTCTCGCTGCTCTCCCCCGTGTCAACACCCTTGCCCTTATCGGGCGATGGTGGCCTCTCTCTCTATGGAGAAGGGGGTCTCTCCACCCTCCTCTCCCACTGCCGTGGCCTCTCCTGTGCCTGTGGCCTCCTCTACTCTCTCCCTCCATGACCTTGGGCCGCCTCCATAGCCGCCTGGCACTGCCTCCCCATCCGATGCACAACTGCATGAATCGGACCCTGAGCCCTTGTCATTCGAGGAGGGCGGATGCCTATGTACCAGGCATCGTAGCCATCGGCTACCCCTGCATCATCCCCATCCACTGGCTGAATGGGGGCATCATCCGTGTCCTAACTCTAGAAGCACTACATATCTGGAGCCCCGCTGACCGTAGTGTTATCCCAGATAGTCCAAGAAAACTCGTAATCCCTGAGAGATGGGATCCCCTGCTATAGACCGAACTGTCACAAAACTCGGTCATACCGATGGAGCTCTACCTCTCCCCTCTCCATCTGAAGCCAACAAACTCGCTTGATGTGAGCCAGCTCCTATCCATCCTCGGCCCACCCTGGATGATGTCTCCAAGGCCTCCAGGTGATCTGGTCTGGGACAAGGTCATCCAGTAGTCTTTGGGACATCGACAGATCAATCCACCACTGTGACCCTCTCTAGAGCCACCAGTAGAAAGCTCGGGGCCTCTCCCCGTCAACCCCTATCAAAGGAAGCCCTACCGGCCTCCGCACTGCAATGTGCTCCCAGCACCAAACCTGTAGAAGCGATGTCATGACCAGACATCGGCCGCCCTTGTACACGACCCCATGCAAGATCTTGTACAATCGACATAGAACAAAACTACCCCAAGAGAACCTGTAACCATGGTCTCGCATGTCGCAGATCACATCTTCTAGCACCCATGGTACCCTGCACCCACTCTGGTGGCATAGCAGAAGTCCACCTACCACTTTGGCCAAAACTTGTGTGAGTCTGGATGCCCCAGGCATCTGACATAGCGCCTCGATGTTCACTCCGCCCTTCTCCAGGGCGAAGCTCGGGTCACCACACAATCGCATCATAGCATGGCCCTGATTGGCCGTAGGAGTGATCAACCGTCCTTGTATGGGGATTCTCAGAATCCTCCATACATCCTCTAGTGTGGGAGTCATCTCCCCTGTCGGTAGCCAAAAATAGGAAGAACCCGGATACCACCTCTCTGCTAGGGCTATCAATAGCCCCATGTCCGTAGAAACTTGTGGCATCTCTGCCACATGTTGTAAGCCGACCTATGCCAGCTGATCCTGCTCTGCCTGTGTTAGAGTGGCCAAGTCATCTCTCAACCCCCCGTATTTCCATTCTCTACTCTTTAGTAAACCTCTCTGCAACATAAACAACAAACACAATAAAAATCATTAATAAAAACTCAAGTAATTAATAATGCAAGTAAAATCAGTTCACATTTTATACAAATGATGATATCGTCCACAATTGGATGATATCGTCCCCAATTTGAGCACAATCATCTCCGATTTTGCCAGTCGAAATCGTCCCTTATTTGACAAAATCGTCCCCCTTTTGTCGATTTCGTCCTTCGACGAAATCGGTGAACTTGAGACGATTTCATCGAAATCGGGACGATTTCGTCCCGACGACGTCGATGGCCCAAAATTTACTCAAAATTCACCTAACAAGCATGTAAATTCAAATTCAAGCATTCTAAACTAAGTTTAGACTCTTACCCGTAACCCGCGTCGAACCTCTGTCGATCTGTGCAATGTCTCCACCATTTTTGCTTTTAGAGCTCTAAAAACCAGAAAAATGAACAGTAAAAATGAATTAGGGTTTTACCCTTTTTTTTTAATTTTATTCAAAAATAATTAAAAACAATTAAAATTTTGCTTTTTCGCGTTTTTACCTCAAACGTTCGATTTGGGTAAAAACACGGAGGGGGCACCATAGTAAGCTGTCGTATGATTCGACCAAGAATCGTCGCCTAAAAATGGGAATAATTTTTGCTTTCTCGTAAATCGAGAAAAACTCATCTTTAATGCATTTTCTTTAGAAAATTTGCTAAAGAGGGGGAAAATGTAGCACCCTAAAATTGGCGTAGTAAAACCTTAAATTACATTTACTCTAGTAAATAATTCAAATTCAAATTTTAACCTCCAAAACCGCTCCCAAATCGTCGCTTAATTTGTTTCCTCGTTTCTTGCACCATTTTTAGAGGTTGTTTTGACCGTTTGATGATATCGTCGCCGATCAAACGATATCGCCTCAGATCGGATGATTTTGTCTAGACTAGGACGTCCAGACGATCTTGTCCCAAAACTAATTTTGCACAATTAGTCTTTGTTCCAACGGCGTCTCTAATCCAGGCAGAAGCGTGTCTGCGTCGTTAGAGACCCTTCCCCATTGGAGATCTCCCAAATAGGGATGATCTCCAACCTCCTAACCTCCCTCCTAAGCTTATTTAATCCTAAGCCCTCCCCTTAGCACCCCCTGGCTGATAATTCCTGTAACTTGACTTCATACGCATTAAGACATCCTA
Source organism: Wollemia nobilis (assembly GCA_028583015.1). Lineage (NCBI taxonomy): Eukaryota > Viridiplantae > Streptophyta > Pinopsida > Araucariales > Araucariaceae > Wollemia > Wollemia nobilis. Next base: position 342,891 of record JAQPPZ010002974.1, on the reverse strand, counting down.
AATTGCTATTTGCATTAGTTCTATACAAATTTTGTTGCAGGTACCTTAGTATTTTTCAGCCGGAGCAAGCTTACATCGTCGCAGACGATCCTGTTCAGATCGGAGGCGATCCTGTCGAATCAGAGACGATTTTGTCGCATCCAGATGATTTTGACTGCAATCACCATTGGGGGCAATCAGTGCCCAGAGTTTGCATTTTCCTCTTTTCAATCTATTGTTTTATGCTGTAATTAGCTAGTTTATTTACTATTTTTTGCTATTCTGCATTTTGGAGTTCACCCATGTAGATTTAAATGCATAATTAAGTCATCAATTGTCATTAAATCATTGTAGTACACTTGCATTTTGTTTATTACCATCATTTTAATGTTACTCCTATTATTCTACATCATTGCCCTTTGTTAGAATAGTTGCATTTTCTGCATTTTGCACCTATTTCTCTGTTTGCAGGTCTTTGATGAATTCGCCTGACGAATTCATCAGATCTCAGATGATTCTGTCAAATTCCAGATGATTTTTTCAAATTCCAGAAGATCCTATCTGCTTCAAACATCAGAATCTTCATCAGACATCTGGATCAGGTATTGGTCTTTAATCCATATTATTCTCTCTGTTTTCTATCCAATTTTGTTTTTTGTATTCATTTAATCTGCATTTTCATATAGAGTAACTTAGATTCATTTGGCCAAACCTAGGCATGGAAACTGCCATTAAATGTTTCCTGGTGAACCCACCATTCGTCAAAAAATCACCATAATACACCTTCCCTGAGAGGCCAGACCTTCACAAGGCCTCTCAGTCCGAGGTACCATGCCATACTTTTCACGTCTCCCTTTCGGGCATGGATCCTATAGCTTGAAGGTAAGGGTATGAAAAATTTGGAGTGATACACTCTCTAAACTTTGACTTACGCTAGATAAGCCATCTGTCTCGATGGTCCTGTCGTAGCCACTCATCCACCTCAGTCCATGCAAGGAAATCCATGTAGGGTCTCTAGACAACGTCCCCTGACCTAAGTGATTAAAATTTAATGATATAGTGCTTAGTGTTCCCAGCATGAGCCCTACTACGGGTACCCTCCTCAGTACGAGGCCAGCATGTAGCATAACACTGATGGTCAGTATCTATGGTGGTGATGCATAGTGGAAGCTCCATAGGACACTCGATCTAGATGTGCTGCTACCCCCATATCTGTAACAAAAGACTACATATGATGCCCTTACAACTATACTCTGTAATCTAGTATAGCTCCTTATAGAGCTAGCATAATAGGGTGGTCCCTCAAGCTAATTGTAGTGGCTCCTTTGTAGAGCTCTGAAGCACCCTCCAAGCAGTGGCTAACATGTTCCAGGGAATCCTTGCACTCGAGGAGTCTATAAGGACAATCTACACAATGAGATGCATGAAGAGGGCCTCTTGTGCAAAAAAATACATCATCGCGATACTAGTGATCGATGTGCACCCCACTATGATCAGCATCATCATGTACATCTATGCTCTGGTCATCGAATATTGTATCAAAGATAGCATCCTTTGCTTTGGAGGTAGATGATACGATAGCCTTGCCATCGATAGGGATCCTAAAGATCCTATAGACATCCTCTAGAGTGATAGTCATCTCACTGTAAGGAAGGTGGAATGTGTTGGTCCACGCATTATAGCGTTGGGCCAATGCAGTAAGATAGGCTTGATCTACCCTAATGGTGGGTAGATCCATGACGTAACCAAACTCGATAGCTCATAACCAAGTTCAGTCGTCATTAGATAAAGCCTCGTAGAGAGTCTTCATAAGTTCAGACTCCCACTTTCTAGAAGTTAACTTCTAAAAACAAAAAGCATAATGTACGCTAAATATGGCTAAACAGAGCTAAAGAAAATTAAAAATTTTAATTAGGAAACCTAGAGCTTAATGAGATAACATTAAATGCCTAATTAAATGGCAAAAACAAAAAAAAAATGAAAATTTTTACAAAAATTTCTAAGGTTTACAAACCGTAGGTCAACCCTGTGGTTTGAAAGTGGTAAAATATGACAGTTAGGATTTTGAATCCTAACCGCAGATGAAACCTACGGTCTCCAATTTTCCAATTGGGAACCGTGGCTACCAGCTACGGTTTAGGAGAGGCACCCATTTTGGGTACCCTCCTAATCCACTAAAAGCAAAAAAAAATAAAAACTAAGCTAACCTAGACTAGTGGGGTTCATTACCAGCAGTATAGTGAGGTTAATTTTCCACATTTCTTAGTGTGGTTCATTTTATTGGTATTGAGTGCGAGGTCTCAGTTTCGTGTTACCTTGCCTGCACCCTGACCTTTGCTAGTAGATGGTTGAACAGGATCCACCATCGAGGTAGATGAGTGTAATTGCGGTAGAGTTTGGCAGCGTTCCAGATCAAGAATATTCTCTCTCTCTCAGAGCTCTCAAATTTCTAGTAGTTGCAAGAAAATAATGAAAATTTTAAAATGGGAAAACATTTTATAGGTCCTCTTAGTCTCTGAGGACCACAACTGACACTTGTGGTTCTAGAACTAGGGTTTTCTGCCCGCAGGTCTGACCCACAGTTCAAAAAATTTGAAATATTAAACTGCATGTCTTATCGACAATCCATAGCTAGCAATAAATGCACTCAAAACCCATCGTGGGAAGGTCTAAAAAGACAAATTAATGACTCCCATTGGATAAAAATTCAAAATCAATGATCAAAATTGTAAATTTGGTGATGTTAAAAGCACCAGGATCAATCAAATAAATGCAAAATTAAACAAAAAAAATCAAATAATGAAAAACCAAATGCGCCTCATATTCAGTGATTTATCCTATAAAATTGGTGGTTGCAGTGACTTGCGATCCATGCAATCTAGAAAGATGAGTAAATCATCATAAGGACATTTGGGACAAAATTGTCATTTCTTTTAGGACATCTTTCAGCAAATCATCGACAATATGATTCAACACAAGTCTAATTATATTTTTATTATTTTGATTCCTTAATATGGCTGTCGTAGCTTGACTACTCCATGGTATAGATATTGCAAATACTACTAAGATTTGTAATCATAAGCTAAACTAGGCCTAGCCAAGGCATTAAAAGGCTCGAACCTAAAGTTGTTCAAGATCATTCATTATGGTCAAGCGATTTCATTGCTTCATACATTGTCATTACCCTCATCGACTCATCGCTTGAGGGGGTATTCATAATTTCTTGTCATAATCAAAGTCAACATAAGATCCTGGAGATCGTAGATCCCTTGATCTTGTCAAAATTGCATTTGTTCTTACGAATAATTTCTAATAGCCATCATAAGCTTCCCCCTTTGCTTGGGTCAAATAGCAAATATGAAATTTGGTTTGTAACTCTCATCCTTTGGTTATATAGGCCTAACTCCTATTGTAACACCAAAGCTACCCGAATTTTTGATGGCGAGTGCAGACTTTTCAAATGTAAGCCTTTCCAATTTGGAAGCAATGATTCCAAGATGTGCGTCCTTTTGCTGGACCTAGGGCATCTAATGTTGACTAGACTAATGATCATCATAGAACCTTCGACATTGTTTTAGGATGTATATTTTTGTTCAGCATTGTTCAATCTCACAATGCATATCAAAAGGGGTATCTATAGACACAAAATATGTCATGTCAAGGGTGACGACTCATATGGACATGCTGCAAAACAATATGGAGGATATTTGACAGACTCCAAGATATAGCAATGGTTCTAACCACTCAATTTAGGCATTTTGGCCTAATCAGGTTGAACCGTAGCCAAGATCTACGATCTCCATTCTAAACCATGGTTGATACCTGTGATCTGTAGTCTAGACCGCAACTATGACCTACAGTCTTAACTAATGTTCAATTAGGTCTTCCATTCGATCCAAATTGGTTGGAATAGCCAAAAGATCTATAAGTGGGCAGTTAAAGGACAAAATATTCTAGAGGCTTCCATACCAACTATCCTAACCAACCTTCTTGGTCTTGGATTCTCCATGAAGGTACCCCTAGCCCTAGGGACATGCTATAAATACCCCCTCCAAATGGGGTGAAGATATAGAGAGTTAATTGATCAAGATAGCAGTCAAGCCCTATCAAATTGCATACTAAATCTATGCATTTGAGAGCCCCTTTGCTATTCACCTAAAGACCAATTAGCCATGGATGCCCTAGGTGCCTAGGAGATTCAAGAAGAACAAATCCGGGAAAACAAAGACCCGTCATACCGATTTGACTGCCAAATTTGTTAGAGGACAACAAAGGTGACCTTTGAACATCAATTTGGACAAGGAGGTCAAGCCCATTGCCCCTAATTCTGAGGGTAAACCTATCAGAGGTCAAACCATAGCTGTTAGCCATGGTTCATAGTGCAGACCATCGACCATAGCTACGGTTTGAAATAGGTGACTAATCACCTTACTTGCTTTGCTTTTGACCACATAGATTAGTTATATTAGTCTTTTTATAGGTTTAATTGCACTTTAGAGAAACTCTGACCGTAGGAATTAGTTATTTTATGCATTGTATTAAGTAGGATTATATTTGATCTTTTATGCACTTTATTGCTCCTAACTTGATATTTGATCCATGCATCATTTGTTTATTCATGTCCATCATGTTATAGTACAATTCTTGATCTAATTAGAATAGTTTAAAGTCTTTCTTTATGATTTCTTGTTTTACTAGTTTAATGGAATTTGCATACATATTTACTTAAATGACCTCATCACAAGAGGCTATCAATCTTTTTAATTGTGTGTTGTTGTTTCTTGTTTGCAGGGAGACAGGTGCAAGAGGAGCTTACGTCATATTCCTTCCACATCGCGAATAAGGGGGTCAAATCCACCCCAAGGTAGTTTGTGACTAATAAATAGAGCACTATAAGTGCGGCTACCCTATTGAGGGCATTGGCAATTGTAATATCAGTATCATCTTTCAAGTGACCCTAAGAGGGCATTTTTGTAATCAATGCTCATTCAAAGATAAATACAAGAAAACTTACTTTTTTGTTAAATTTATGTACTTGTGTCAATCTTTGTGCTTTCATGATGGTATAGATCAATACAATAGCTAGGTGCATGCTCCATGATTAAGTCAGTAAGTATGTGAAGGATGTCTTGAAGAGGTTCAATATGGAGGACAACAAACCTACCATCACACCTATTGTCGTAGGTCTGAAGTTGAGCAAGTTGGATTCCAACAGAAATATTGGTCCAACTTTGTACAAGAGGCTAGTTGGAAGTCTCATGTATTTGACTGCAACTCGACCAGAATTGATGTTTGGAGTGAGATTAATTAGTATATTTATGGAGACTCCTAAGGACATGCACTAAAAAGTAGGAAAATGGATCTTGCGCTATGTCAATGGGAAGCAAAACCATGGAATTTTCTATGCCAGAAAGGACCAGCTAGAATTGGTTTGCTATACAGATAGAGATTGGGCTGGCAACACTGATGATCGAAAAAGTACTTCTAGTTATGCTTTCCATCTTGGTTCAGGAGTAGTTTCATGGTCATCCAAGAAGCAACCGATAGTTGTGTTGTCCACTACTGAGGCAGAGAATGTTACTGCCAAGTTAGCCGCATGCCAGGCAGTATGGCTATGAAGAATCTTGGGTGAGCTGAATCATCTACGAGAAGGAGCGAAAACCATTTTTTGTGACAACAATTATGTCACAGCATTGTCGAAGGATCCAGTGTTTCATGGCAGGATGAAGCACATTGACATCCGGTATCATTTCATTAGAGAGCTGGTGAAATTTAACAAAATTCAGTTACTATTTTGCAGGTCCAAGGAGCAGGTAGCTGATATTTTCACAAAACATTTGAAGGAGGAGGACTTCAACACGTTGCGGGAAATGTTGAGCGTCAAAGTCTTTGTGAAATCTGATTTAAAGGAGGGTGTTAGAAAATTAAACCATATTTGACGCCTGACAGATCGTATCTCCGCACATGTGGTCGTCGTAATTTCAAGCATGTGGGTGGTTGAGTTTTTCCCACTCTTGTCCTCAAAGCCCAGCTATAAATATCAGTGCAGTTGGCATTTTGCAAGGTAGCAGAGAAAGAGGTAGAGCAGCAGTAGGAGAGGTCTGCAGAACCGAACAGTAGATTCGGGAGCTCTTAGTTTTATGTTTATCCTGCAACTATTTGCAGATGATTGTAAACCCTTAGTGGAGAAAGAAATGTAATTTGGTTACCTTTATTAAATAAAGATCAGTGTTCCTTTTATATTAAGCTTTGTTCTCTTCTTTAGAGAAGGCACTGTCTCGCTAGGAAGTTGAGCAAAGACAAGCTTCGCTCCTTCTCACAAGCGAGGATGAGCATCGCTCCCTCTCTCTAGTGAACAACAGCAGTTGCCTTACTACTCTTATTACACGGAGTCTAATCTTCCTTTTCTCGCAGCAAATACGAACAAACCTCCATATCACTCCATCTCCTGAGCAAACTTTGGAACTCTTCTCGTAGCGAGCGGTCTCTGACTTTATCCTTCTTTGCTCCATATCGCTCGGTTGGTGAGCGAACCTCTTTCTCGCTCCCTTTGTCAAGCAAAATTTAGCCCTCCTTCCATCTCTAGCAAACCGTAGCCTGCTGCTAATTGCTCTGGTTGCTGAGCGAACCTGAGCATTCCCATTATCTCAAGCGAACTTTGGCGAGTAGCGCCTGGCTTCAACTTGGTCGCAAATCCCCATCTCGTCGCATTCCCTGAGCAAAGCCCAACTCATGTTGTGAGCGAACCCCAGACTCGCTCCAACAAGCCAATGATTCCGAGTCTCGCTCGTGTTGTGAGCAAACCCCAGACTCGCTCCAACAAGCAAACGATTCTGAGACTCGCTTGTTTCTTGGGCGAACTCCGTCTCAAGGTTATTTAAATTATTCATCTTTGCCACACATTTTGCCTCCGTTACTAGTAAGCGTTAAGCCACTGTTATGAGAAAGCCGTCACATATCCTTCCAAATGTTGTCCATTTGGGAGACAACATCCAAGATTTCCAAAATTTTATTCCCTCTACATCACTTCAGCCAAAAGCCTAGAAATCCAAACTTAAAATTGTATAAATGTGAAAAAGGAACTCAACTTTCCTTGCCACGTTGAAACTGCGTCACCTCTTAAATATATTATATGCTGCCTATTCCTTGCTTATTCTTATAATGGCCGAAGGATGTCCACAGTACATCAGCATCGAGTCGCTAAATCTTATGCTTTCATCAGGCTGCTCACTTGATTGAAAAGATGACCTAACGTAGCGTCCTCTGTTCTCAACTGATGATTTTGTCCATGTGTTGTCACTAGATGCGAATTTGAGAAGAATATTTGTGTATGGATATGCAAGGCAGACAGAGGGTACTAATATGTATAATATATATGTGCGAGAGAATATGCCACCAATATTGGGTGTTGTCGCTCTCGTACATTTTGGAAGCGAGCGTTCTGCTAGATTTTCACATGGATTACCTCATCTTCTCTCACAGAAGACAGGCTTTAGAAGCTGCAGGGAAGTCCCTATATAGTTATACAAGACCTATATCCTCTCTGATGTATATACACATTCACAGGCCTTTTGGTTTTGTGTTGTATGAAGGGAAGAGATACAAGGTCTGAATGATGGCATTCCAATGTGCTTCAGGAAGGCAATGTGTATGGTGGGTGGAGAAGTTTTTGGGGGATTGTGTGTGTGGAGTTAGAGATTATGTTTCTGTTGGGTTTGGGCTTATCAGTCTGTTCAGCTGGGCGGTTGCAAAAGTGCCTCAGATTGTCAGCAATTTTGGTAATGGATCCACAGAGGGAGTCTCCCTTGGCTTTCTCATGACATGGGTTGCGGGGTAAATTTCCTCTCAATCAAGCTTTGAAGTCGTCTATTTCTTCTTTACATTTCAACAACAAGCTTTTGTCTGATCATAGTTTTTTAGGAGTTTCTTAACCCCTTTCGGTGAAATCATAAATATTTACAATATGTTCTGCTTTGAATGATGTTTCCCAGGGACTTCAGGGACTTGTTCAATTTTGTTGGCTGTTGGCTGGAACCAGCAACTATAAGTCTTTCTTGTCTTCAGGCTGTGTGTATAATTTTTGTTTTTATAGTCTCTTGAAACAACTTATTTTCAAGGCAAGTATTTATTCTGAGTTCTAATCTCCTATCTGTGAATAACAATTAGCATTAGTGAAAAGAGGTGGTTTAAACTTTAAGGGACATTATCACAGGGTTTGACTTTAGAAGCAGATGTTGAAGCGGATTTTGGGCGGCAAGATTTTAAAAATCTTTGTTTTGGTTTAATACGTGTTAAAAATCTGACCCTTTGAGTGTGGTTTTACACAATATCCAGCATTAAATTATAGCATTTTGTTTCTTAGGTCTGCTAGATCTTTAGCAAGCAGTAACACTCCTACTCCAGGTTCATATGTGTTACACTCTCGTGGGTCTGCTAGAAGCGGGCCAAGGCTCCAAGATACATCTTAAACCAGTCATCACTTGCCGAGGAACGACTGCTCGTTATCTCCAAGTCCACAAAAATCCAAGACCATAATGTGCTCTGCAAGTTCTTTATATGTCAACATACATTTGATAGAATATTCCAGGTACTTGTCTATACAAAATAATACAATGAATTGTTTTTGCTCCTTTCCCTCTCTCCAGGTGGCTTCAACATTATTCTTTGTTAGTGGGATGAATTGTCTGAATTTTCATACATACAAAACATTGCTCCTGAATATTATTCTAAGCAAGCTCAAGAAAGATATGGTATTATAAGAACAGGGAGAAAAGTTTTGCAGTTAACTGTAAATCAAGTTGATGCCTTAAAAGATTATACTAAATTGTTTTTAAAATTTGTATTTTTTGTGCTGTGAAAATTCAGCAAGCGAATGGAGGTGTATTTGGGAGTTCAATGATGAAATATGAATCGTCTAGCCAAGTAGCAACCTGTTTGGGATGGCTATTGCTGCTATCTATATGGGCGGACGACTTCCACAGTTCGGCTAAATGTGAGTTTGCTTATAAGTTATGCACAGTGACATTTCTGATAATCTCTTCACCTCTTACCAGTCGACCCATATTGTAAAGATTTGCCTTCACTACATTAGAGGCATTTTCATATAAATAATTAATACTTTTAAGTATACACAAGCTAACTATGTTATGAATGCTAAATTTTGACGGCAGATTCAACGAGGAACTATTGAGGTATGTATCTAAGATTACTATTATTGCTGCCACCCATTAAACGTGGAATCGTCTGTTTATCAAATTTAAAATTGTTTTCCAATGATGGGTTCTAACTAATTCACCCTTGGGATGTTGCTTTGCTCTCTGGATTAAATCCACTTATGTTTATATTTGCCTTAGTTGGAAATGGTGCCTAGGTAGGAAGCTATATTCGTTTATAATTAATTCACCTTTGTTATGCGCTCATATTCTTCCAAATTTAAAATAAAGTTTACACTTTTATATATAATATTATTAGAAAAAAAATTAAAATAAGGAGCGTAGAAAATTAATCTGGACAAGTGAGGGAGATTGGACTAGAGTTTTGATTTTATAGTTTATTTTTATTTTAATTATTTTAAAATTTAAATATTCTAATAAAAATAAATTAGCAAAAAGTATTATAATTTTTTTATTTTTAAATATGTTTTTAAATTAAACATATTCAATTTAATATATGATAATTTTTTATTATGTAATTTTTAATTTACATTATATTATTATTTTATAATATTATAAATAAATCTATATTATAATAATTTATGATTTCAAACAAAAATTATATTTAGACGCGATATACGTGATTTACCATTCAAAAAATAACTACGAAGCCCATTTTACTGTGTTTAGAACTAGGAAATTACCCATTCTCTTAACAATCCAAGAATTGCTTTGGTTACCACATCGAAGAAACAAAATGCAGCTTTTTTTTCAATATTCCTTCGTTTTCTTCCCTTCCAAATAGAAGGATAACCAATCTTCATTATATATTTCTTTCTCAATCCTTTTTTTTTTTTTAAAGCGAAAACCTCTTGTGAGGTCGTCTAAGAGACCATAAACAGGGGTTTTACACCATCAAAGTTTGGAGTCTCACCCAATCCTGCCCGCACTAACATTATCAATTGGATTTTGGATACTCAATTCAGCTTTTTAGTAGGATGGAGATTTGAAACTGGGACCTCCCTTAGAAGATCCTCTCCAACTTACCTACAACACTTAGATTCTTTCTGAATCCTATGAAACAAAATATTTTAAACTAAAATAGAGAGGAAGGCTGCTTTTTTATAGTTCACTTTTGTTAGGAAGGTGTAAAGAGCATTTTTTAACTTTACTAATCATTTAAAAGAGTCCTTTTATGACTGTATTGAATCTTTGTGTCTTTTATCTAGTGCATGCATTGTATGTAATTCTTTGTAGCATCTTCAAGTACTCGGACATTGAACTTCCTAAAACTTTCAAGCCTTTGGATTGGAGTTCCATCCTCTGTGACCACTTCACAAATTTTCAATGTTATCTAAATTTCAATTTTTTTTACTCACATATAATGGTTTAAAGCTGAATTTAAAAAAAAAAAAAAAACTTTAACCATATAAATATACAAATATTTAGGTTTCGATCCATGTAAGGATTAGGACACCATTCTCGATTACCATGCATCGAATAGCATAGATTATCTTATTAGATAATCTCTGTTATTCAATGCCACTTCAAATACATGTTAAGTATTATTAGAAACCTCCTTCACACCTTCTGGTTAGCCCCTCAATTCTTCCTCCTCAACCGCATACTAAGGCAGTGCAAACGGAGCGCCCATCTGCTCGTTGAGGTTCGCCGCTGCTTCCATGGCCTCCCCGATACCTCCCGCCCGAGGATGCTCTCCACTGCCGCCTCGACACTCTGCCTCCATTATCTTCTCCGCATCCTCCGTTGTCACCGCCTTGTCCGTCGGCAAATCTATAGAGGCACCCTGCACCCAAAAAAGCCCAAAATCAATGACAATAATCAAACGAAAATTCGTTGAAAGAAATTATATAACTATAAAAGTTTATGTATGGATATTTGTGTTATATTATCCTTCTGCTGCAGATAGCTTATGGGAGTTGTTATGTTATCCTTCCGCTGCAGTTGAAGATAGAATTTGAATCTATCCATGAAAGAGGTCCTTATAGAATTAGAGACGGATCTCCTAATATTTGTGTCAGCGTATATGCATATACTTACCTTACCCCTTCCGATTCCAACTTTAGCCTTCCATAGTAAATACCCCTTGCATGAAGGGTATTCAAACTGTATGTTATATACACAATGTATGCACAGATCAGATCTAATATGGATAAATAATTATGAGTATGTGTATATACCATTTGGACATTGGATATGGTAGTTTTGCCCACATCGTCCACGCGAGGATTGAGCTCCGCTGTAGTCTGACCGGTGGTGGCCAACCCTCCTTTTTCCAGCGCCGGAAAACCCGTCGCCCTTTTCTCGGTAGCCTGAATAGCTCTGGCATCATTTTCATCAATTGGCTCGTCTCCCTTCTCGATCGCAGCAGCTTGCAGAGCCCACAAATAGTAGGAACCTTAGTTATCAAGACACTTTTAAAGTTCGAAAAAAAATATAAAATTCTATATATTATAATTGTTAATATATAAATTTAATATGCACATAATGTTTTTTCTAGATTTAATATAAAACCAACATTTTCTAATCACATTGTCTCAAACCCTAATTGAAATTAGAAATAACAATAATAAAATCGGAAAATTAAATACTCTCCAGTCAAATTATATAGTTTAGTAAATAATTTAAAATAATAACACTTAATGGGCTGACTTGATTCTTTCCATAGCTTTTGCACCGTATAGAAAATTTTAGGTATAACGAAATACAATGAAATTAAAAAATAATGTTGTTGATGAGATGAGGTAATTTTCCATCTGTTCATTCGTGACTCCAATTTAAAAGGAAAACTTTGGTAGATGGCGATTTACACATTTGGGCAACCCGGAGATGGGATGAATAAATGGAAATTACTGTCTGGCGATTTAGAGATTTGGGCAACCCAGAGTTGGAGATAAATAGATTGGAAATTAACTGCATTGTGCTTCTTAAAAAATAAAACCACACATTAACATGCCAAAAAAATAAATTGTTGAATATGTTTTTTTGCACTTTTTTAATCTAATCTAAGATTTGTTCACAGAATTAATTCGTTAATATTTCATATTCGACTAACTCGAATTTCAACTAAAAAATTTGACAAATTGATAACTAAGGTAGGAACAATAATATCAGCCTATACGACGGTTAATAAGAAAGTCAGTTATATGGAAGGAATTTGTCCAATACACCAATAACAACATATACATTTAATTATGTAAATACAACAAATTTGTTGAAAATAAACCTGATGCTCATGCTCAAGATCGCTATCGCTCAAGCAGAAACCCGAAATCGCAAGTATATTTCAATGATTTCGAGAATCACTCTCATGATGCAGCAACACTAGGTTTCCCATCAAAATCCCTGATTTGATGTGGCACGTGTTGTTTGTCCAATCAGAATTTACTTCTTTCGTATGGCGGTTGGTGATTGGCCCCTTTGCTCAGATATATAAACCTTATTTTTGCTATCATCCAATAAGGAGAAGACGAGGAGTAGAATGTAGTGAGAGCAAGGGTATAGAACAATGGATGCATTTTAGCAGCATAAGTAGATCTAAGTAGTTGTAGCCACGAACATAAGTTTCGGTGTGCTCCTATGTTTTGTTTATCCTGCATCAATGCAGATGTTTGTAAACCCTCTACGAAGGTTGAATGTAATCTCTTTTCTAATATAAATAAAATCAAGTTTTATTTATCTGTGTGTTCTACATCATTAAAACTTTTGGTTTGCTCCATTTCGATCTCATTAAACAGTTAGATTCCGAGGTTTCCAAGTTCTTTCGATTTTTTGCAAGTATTGAGTGGAAATCTCATCTTTCCTCCATATCGCTCACCTTACTTGGCTTTCCCCCTTTGAAGCTCATGAATTGAGCGATATTTGGCATTTTTAATTTTTACCACTAAAAGGAATTCTATTTTGTTTTATATGCATTCATCCTTTAGTGGTTTGTCGTATTTGAATTCATCTCATTCTACTTTCCTCCCTTCACTCGCTATGCAAGAGATTTCTCTTTAGCGCTAATGAGAAGAGCAATTTAGGGCATGTAACTTTTGTCCTATTATAGTTTATCTTATAGCGAAATTCCTCCATCGCTAATACTCTGTCGCACAAACCCTGTTCTCAATATTTGACCAGCGATTTGGAGATCATAAGACTTAGGGTAAGTTTTCAATATTTGTTTTTTTCCCTCTATCGCTTGCCATACCATTTTTTCTCTTCATCGTTATTCACTTTTAGCAATTTGCGGTAAACTTTTATTTGCTCCCCATCTCACTAGTGTGCATGAGCTTTTCTCCATATCGCTGGGACTAAAAATGATTCTGGGTACTTGGTCTATTTTTCAATCTCGCTAGCGCTAACGAGATTTTCCCGTTATCTATCCTATCACGAGCGATCCTAGGAATTGTGCCTTTAATTTTTCAAATTAGTATCAAAGCAGGCTTGTCATCCCATGGAGTTTTGAAGCATAACTTCCGACAGCAACAACTTACAATTGCAGATCCCACGGTTCAATACCAAGAACTACTACTCCTAGAGTATCCATATGAAGATATTGTTTGGATCTCAGGAGCTGTGGGACCTAGTGGAGAATGGCTACCAAAAATCGGTAGATGTAGCAGCACTAGCCATTCTCTCCCAAGCAAACAGGGACCTGTTGAAGGAGAAAACCAAGAAGAACCAAAAGACCATGGTTTACATCATGTAAGAGGTTGAAGAGACCATCATACCGTGGATCGCATTGGCCACCAAGGCAAAGATATCCTAGGAGATTTTGTCCAGCTCGTATCAGGGCACCAACAAAGTTAAGCTTGTCAAGCTATAGATGCTGAGGAGGGTGTTTGAGAACCTACAGATGAACGAGACAGAGTCCATGGGTGAATTCTTCACCCGAACGACAGACATCATCAACTAGATGTGGTTGAATGAAAAAATCATGCAGAGCCAAAGAATCATGGACAAGATTCTTAGAAGCCTGCCTGCTAAGTTTGACTCTATGGTGATAGCAATCGAGGAGTCTAGGGATATGATGACCCTCTCGGTGGACGATCTCATGGGTTCATTGCAGACACATGAGCAGAGGCTGAGCCACTCATCTCAGTCCTCTCTGGAGTAAGCATTCAAGGCATAAGTCTCATTCCGAGATAGTGGCAGGAAATATTCCCACCATGGTGCCTATAGTTCTCAAGGAGGAAGAGGTAGAGGTAGGCATGGGAAAGGAAAAGGATGACGATCAAACCCTAGCGAGGGAGAGACCAATTGCAATTTCCATCAACAAGGTGGAAGAGGTGGAGCAAAGAACCAACAAGGTGCATCCAGCCAAAAAAATGATATGTCCAAGGTCCAATGTTATTATTGCAAGAAATACAACCATTATATCTCACAGTGTAGAAATCGGATGGCCAAGGAGAACCAACAGCAAGCCCATTTCATGGATGAAACTAGAAATGCAGCAGGAGGAAACGTGTTGCTGACTTGCAACATTAAGGAGGAGATCCAGAAGTACATCTGGTATTTGGACAATAGGTGCAGCAATCACATGATGGGGAACAAGGAGATGTTATCCCAACTGGATGAAATAGTCCAGTCTGTGGTCAATATGGGGAACAAAAACAAGGTTCCCATGATTGGGAAATTCAAAATACTCATCCACACCAGGCACAATGAAAGGAAGTAGATTTACGATGCGTACTATGTGCCTGGGTTGAAGCATATCCTGTTAAGTGTAGGATAGCTCATGCAGAAGGGACACACTGTTTAGTTAAAATATGAAACCTACACTATCAAAGATAAAGTACATGGGCAAATCACAATAGTGTCCATGACAAAGAACAATAGGTTTCTATTGTAAATTCAAAATGAGTCTCTAATGTCCTTGAGTATAGTCGTGAAGATCCTAACTAGATGTGGCATATTAGATTCATTCACCTGAGTTTAAGTGTCCTGAATCTACTACACAATAAGTAGATGGTGAAGGGTTTACCCCTTATTGAGCAGTCGAATCAAGTTTGTGAAGGCTGCTTAGTCGATAAGAAACACAAGGATTCGTTCTCTTTCAATCAATCCTGGAGAGCATCACAGCCATTGGAGTTGGTGCACTCAGATATTTGTGGTCTGATGTAGACCACCACATTTTATGACAACAAGTGTTTCCTAACCTTCATTTACGACTTCAGTCAGAAGACTTGGATCTATTCCATTAAGCAAAAGTTAGAGGCTTTTGGTAAGTTCAATGAGTTCAAGGCTCTAGTGGAGAAATAGAGTGGCTACTAGGTCAAAACCCTAAGAACGGATGGTGGAGGTGAATACATCTCCAATGAATTCCAAAAATTTTACAAGGCAAAAAGAATTTGGAGGTAGCTCTCCACCAAATACATGTTGCAGCAGAACGATGTAGTTGAGAGGAAGAACTGGACCATCATGGAGATGGCACGCATCATGATGAAGGTGAAGGGGCTACCACACAAATTATGGTTAGAGGTTCTAACCTATGCATTCTATCTGCTAAACTGATCTCCCATCAAAAGTATGAAGGACAAGATTCCTCAAGAGGCCTGGAGCGGTCATAAGTCATGTGTGGCTCATTTGCACATGTTCGGGTGCATTGCATATGCACATGTTCCAGAAGAGAAGAGGAAGAAACTGAATGATAGAGAAGAAAAGTGTATCTTCACAAGATACAGTGAGGAAGCAAAGGTGTACAGGCTATATAATCTTATGATGAAGAAGCTCATAATCAGCCACGATGTGAAGTTCCTGGAAGATGAAGCCTAGAACTGGAATTCCAAGACTGGCCAACATGAGCCAGTAGTTGTTGAGTTTGTTAACTTGGAGGAGAGTAGCGTGTTACCACATATACCCTCAAGCAGCAGTAGCATTACCTATAGTAGCATAGTCTCACCATCCCAATCGCTTCCACTTACAAGTAGAATCCTGAACTTGAGGACTCCATCGAAGACGAGGAGCTTGCAAGACATCTATGAGGCAACCCATCATCATGAATATGAGGAATATTTTGACTTCACCTTCTTTACTGAGGTTGATCCAGTTGAGTTCAAAGAGGTAATTCAAAATTAGAAGTGGGAGAAGGTGATGAACGAGGAGATAGAAGCCATTGAGAAGAATGATACATGGCAGATTATAGACCTTCCAGCAAGGAAGAAGACTATTGGGGTCAAATGGGTGTATAAGACCAAGTTCAACACCCAAGGTGATGTGGACATGCATAAATCCAAATTTGTGGTGAAGGATTACAAGCAGAAGTCAGGCATTGACTACCATGAAGTGTATGGACCTGTAGCCCGACTTGATACAGTCACGATGATCCTAGAATTAGCAACCCAATAGGATTGGAAGATGTTTTATATGGATGTCAAGTCAGCCTTCCTCAACGGTGTTTTGGAGGAAGAGGTATACATAGACCAGAGATCTGGTTATGAGATCGAAGGACAGGAGGGCAAGTTCCTCAAGCTGAAGAAGGCCCTTTATGGGTTGAAGCAGGTTCCAAGGGCATGGTACAGCCAGATTGATGACTATTTTTAGGAAAATGGGTTCATCAAGTGCCCATATGAGCATACCCTATATCTGAAGGTAAATGAAGTAGGGGAGCTCATTATCGTCTACCTGTATGTGGATGATTTGATTTACATTGGCAATAGAAATGTCCTATTTGACCAGATCATAACATCAATGAATAAGGAGTTCGATATGATGGACTTAGGGCTGATGAAGTATTTCCTTGGCATTGAAGTTGACCAATCGATAGATGGCATCTTCATTTCTCAGGGTAATTATGTGAAGGGTGTCCTGAAGTGGTTCAATATGGAGGACATCAAACCTGCCATCACACTTGTCACCACAGGATTGAAGTTGAGCAAGTTGGACTCTAGGAGAAGCATCGATCCAACCTTGTTCAAGCGACTAGTTGGCAGTCTGATGTACTTGACTACAACTCGACCAGATTTGATGTTTGGAGTTAGTCTCATCAGTCAATTTATGGAGACTCCAAAGGATTCCCATTGGCAAGCAGGGAAGCGCATCTTGTGCTATGTCAACGGGATGAGGAACCATTGCATATTCTATGCCAGGCAAGACCAGTTGGAGCTGATAGGCTACATAGATAGTGACTGGGTTGGCAACATTGATGATCGAAAGAGCACTTTTGGTTATGAATTTCATCTTGGTTTGGGGGCAGTGTCATGGGCCTCCAAGAAGTAACTGATTGTTGCATTGTCCACTGCTAAAGTAGAGTATGTCACTGCCACTTCAGCCGCATGCCAAGAAGTTTGGCTGCGAAGGGTTCTAGGAGAACTGAACCATCCTCTAGAAGGTGCGACAATCATGTTCTATGACAATATTTCTGCCATTGCACTCTCAAAGGATCTAGTGTTCCATGGGCAGACAAAGCATATTGACATCCGGTATCACTTCATCAGAGAGCTGGTGAAGTCAAGCAAGGTTCAGCTACAGTTTTGTAGATCCAAGGAGCAGGTAGAAGATATTTTTACCAATCCTTTGAAGGATGAGGATTTCAGCATACTACATGAGCAGTTAGGTGTCAAAGGCCTTGTGAGATTAGGTTTAAATGAGGGTGTTGAAAATAAACCTAATGCTCATGCTCCAGATCGCTATCGCTCAAGCAAAAACCTAAAATTTCCAGTATACTTTAGATATTCTGGGAATCGCTCTCCTGATGTAGCGACACTAGGTTTCCCACCAAAAACCTCGATCTGATGCGACACGTGTTGATTGTCCAATCAAAATTTACTTCTTTTGTATGGTAGTTGGTGATTGGCCCCTTTTCTCAAATATATAAGCCCTATTTGTGCTATCATCCAAGAAGGAGAAGACAATGAGTAGAATGCATTGAGAGCAAGGGTATAGAACAATGGATGCAGTTTAGCAGTAGAAGTAGATCTGAGTAGTTGTAGCCACGAACAACAGTTTTGATGTGCTCTTATGTTTTGTTTATCCTGCATCAACGCAAATGTTTGTAAACCATCTATGGAGGTTGAATGTAATCTCTCTACTAATATAAATAAAATCAATTTTTATTTATCCATGTGTTCTACATCATTAAAATTTTTGGTTTGCTCCATTTCGATCTCACTAAACAGGCAGATTTGAAGGTTTACAAGTTCTTTCAATTTTTTGCAAGTACTGAGTGGAAATCTCGTCTTTCCTCCATATCGCTCACCTTAAATTGCTTTCCCCCTTTGGAGCTCACAAATTGAGCGATATTCAGCATTTCTAATTTTTACCACTAAAAGGAATTCTATTTCGTCTTATATGCATTCGTCCTTTAGTGGTTTGTCCCATTTGAATTCATCTCATTCTACTTTCCTCCCTTCACTCGCTATGCAAGAGATTTATCTTTAGATCTCATGATAAGAGCGATTTAGGGCATGTAACTTTTGTCCTATTATAGTTTATCTTATAGCAAAATCCCTTGGTTGCTAATACTCTTTCGCGCAAACCCTGTTCTCAACCTTTGACCAATGATTTGGAGATCATAAGACTTAGGGTAATTTTTCAATATTTATTTTTATTTCCTTCGTCGCTCGCCATACCATTTTTTCTCTTCATCACTATTCACTTTTAGCGATTTGTAGTAAACTTTTATTTGCTCCCCATCTTGCCAGTGCGCATGAGCTTTTCTCTTCGTCGGTATTCACTTTTAGCAATCCATGGCAAACTTGTATTTGCTCCCCATCTCGCCAGCATGCATGATCTTTTCTCCATCTCACTGGGACTAACAAAAATTTTGGGCACTTGGTCTATTTCCCAATCTCGCTAGTGATAACGAGCTTTTACTCTTATCGCTCCTATCATGAGCGATCTTGGGAATTGTGCCTTTAATTTCTTCAAAATTCACATTGACAGGCCACAGGCCAATGCTTTAGTTAGATAAAAATCCAAAAATTTTAGTTGTTAAGACCACAAGGTCATAATGGAGTGATGGGGGTGAATCCTTCATTTTGTTAGATAAAAATCCAAAATTTTTAGCTAATACCATGAGGTCATAATGGAGTGAAGGGGGGCAATGGAGTGAGGAGTGAGGTTTACCCAAAAAATAACAAATTTTTAAAGTTCACTGTAAAAATTTTAGGATTCAAGTTCCTTTCATACTTGGTATTCAATATTAGTTGCTTCAAATCATTTGTAACTAATCTACATGTTCTTGTATTCAATATTAGTTGCTTCATTCACCTTTATTTGATGCATTATTTAAGCTATACACAGCTCATAATCAGATTTGATTATCTAAATATTATATTGGATAGTTCATAGTGCTGTAATAGCATTAAAAAACAAGATAACCAAGAAGTATTGAAAAATATTGTGTTATAATGAAGCAAATAAATAATGTAGTAACAATATGTTTTAGTGAGCAAAGCTTGTACGAATTAAACTTATATGCATTAATTTTGTGGAATATTATGTTTCGTTGATTTTAGAGCTAGAATTGTGAAGAGAAAAAAATATAATAACAACATTAATAATCTAAGATTTTAACTAACAACAACCATTTAAAAATTATTGTGTTAGATTCCTTTGTTTAAAAAAAAGGGAGAATTATGTTTTTTTGGAGCATTGATACAAAAAATATTTAAATCAATTTTGATAATTTGGTATTAGGTATGGGGTTGAAGCTAAGAGCTCTTAACATTCATGAAATGGCTTAGGGGGGTGTTGGAGAAATGAGTAGAAACAGTCCCATATACCTTACCATAATATGAGAGTGGATGAAAAACATAAGAACAATAAAAGAAGCCCTAGAAAAGTAATGGAAGTAACAAAGAGTATCCCCAAATGAAAAAAGGATAGTGATGAGAAATTTTGGATGAAGGTTATGTGTAATAGAAGCAAGGACCCACACATGAGAGAATAAGATGGAGGTTTGATGCAAAAACAATTGAGTAAACCTCATAAATAATGATCTTATCTATTACGGTTGCAATAACTACGATTGAATATCTATACAATATTGTGGGATGAGAAGGTTGCCATAAAAACACTTTCAATCACAGTATCATGAAATATGGCACCCACCACTAAAGCCTTTATATTGTCTAGATTTAATTTTGAACCTATTTTATAAAAGACCATAAATCTCAACTAGTACCACCTATGCTCTACCTAATAGATTTGAAACATGTTAGTTTATATTGAAATCAATACAAGATTGGTAAGTGTTTGTCTTGTCAAATATTTATCAAGAAGACATCCAAGTTCAAACTTCAAGGGCAGCCTTTTTGCAAAGGTAGTAGTTCAATTTGAATCCTCTAAGTGTGAGTGCTTGTCTAGCCAAGTATTTACCAAGAAAACACCCAAGTTCAAACCTCAAGGATAGCCTCTTTGCAAAGGTAGTAGTTCGATCTGAATCCTCTAATTGTGAGTGTGTGCTAGACCAACATTGACATTATGAACCCTGAGCGATCGATGGTCTCCTTCATGCCTATTCAACAATAACAAAGCGAAATAGGTTTGGTGAAAGCAACCTTGATTTGAACCTTACACTTGTTGGTTACTATAAATAGTGTGGTTGTGACCAACTATCCTATGTATATATATATATTGAAAATAGTGTAACTGGGTTTGCACACCAAGTTGGTTGGGTATGCGATCCAGCACCCACATCTACACCGAGTTTGCAGGTTCACGATCAGGTACGGCTAGGCCGAACCCCATTCGAACCATGTCTGATAGGGTTCAACTTTGACTAAACCCTATTTGACAGGATTCAACTTTGATCGAACCCTATTTGACAGGGTTCAAATTTTACTGAACCTTCTCAGTCACCGAACCCTGTGGTTAATCAAGGTTTACCTGGTCAAACATTGCCCAATTTGGGCATTAACATAGGAAAAAAAATTATTATTATTTTAAGGTGGGCCCAGCCACACCCAGCCCATATGGGTTAAAAAAATTATTAAAAAAATAGAGAACCTCGTGTATGTCCATAGTACTCTTCGATTCATGTCTCGTAGGGACAAGTTTTATATAGAGGGGTCTTTTGCACATTGGAATGCAGTTTTTGATGACACCAGAGATGATAGTAGGTGTGATGACTCTTTAGATCTACCACCATCAAATCAATAGGATGAGGACCTAGAAGATGATGAGGAATATGATGAATGAGAGTCAAATATCAGATATTTGATGTTATCTTTGTACATGTCCACTACTATATAGTATATTGTTATCTCTTGACTCTTTATGACTTGACATCCTGTCATTTTTTTACATGAATATGAAATATCATATATCAATATGCTTTTATGATGCCATATTTAAATATTTATTATTTTGCAATGTGTATGAATGATTTATTTTATTTCACAATGTGTATGATTTATCATTTATTTAATTATTTTGCAATGTGCATATTTATTTTATTTTTTAATTTTTTGATTATATATATATATATATATATATATATATAATTTGTAATTAAAAACTAACCACACCAGCATCCGATGAACCCTAATTTTTATAGGAGCCGCATCGGTGATACTGGCCACACCCGATAACCTTGGTTGAAATCAATACAACAAATCTTATGAACAAAGTAACTATCAATCAATCTTATATGGAATAAAGGAACTATTATTTTTAAATGAATAATTAGGCCTTTTTACATTAAAAATGGGTGGAAAATTTCACATCCCAGCATGGTTCCAAACTAACCACCATGGTTAGGATACGTAAAAAATACCAAAATATCATAAAGTCCAGATATGAGCCCACGACTAACAAAAATTATAACTATGCTTTAACTAAACATAACTACAGGGAGTTGGAATTTAGGAGAAGTGTGGGGTTGCGTATCTGTCTCATCCATTTCTATGTAATACCAACATGCATTGGAAGGTACGAGAATGATCCAACCATCATCATTGTGCCCCTTATCATTACCACCAATAGAAGACCCATTGTCACATCCATTTGTGCAAGCATTAACCATAGTTCCTGTAGTATCCGTTGGAACCAAAGCATTCATTATTGTATCTCCTGGCATCGATGCCTTCATTATAGTATCATTGTGAACATTATCCCCCCAACTTGTAACAAAAGTGGGTACTGGAGTAGGAGGACGAACTTCCCAGTCACTATGCTATTTGGAAGAACCTGCATCTAACACTCCATGTTTGAAAATTAGAGGTTGAGACCAATGTTTCCCTCTCCGTGGAGGAGACCCTCCTCCCTAATCGACCATGGGATGACTGATCCTCAGGAATTTGACTAACAGTGCAAGGTGCATTACCCCAGTAGTCAATAAGGCTATGGAGATGTTGAATCTCCACATTAACCTTCTCCACCTGTATAGAAATATGTAGCCAAGAATCATAAAACACTGCATACTGGTCAACCAAGGAAAAAATCCTTGAACTAATATCATTAGAAAAAGCAATCTTGTTTCTTGATTTCCAAATATGATAAAGAATGCTAATTCGAAATATGTTCCAAACTTCCAACAAAGGTTCTAACAATTTAGGAGAGTCTCCAAGAAGGATTTGTTGCCATGAAAAGGAATATTTTATGAAGAGGTAAAAGGACTCAATCCAGGTCCAAGTTGAACGAGCCTTGGAGCAAAACCAAAATACATACATACAATCCTCTAGCTCTCCACAGAAATAACATGTAGGGTTATCAATGCCAATATATTTAAGTCTTTGTCCCATTCGTAGGCCTTGCATCAATAAAATCCATGCAAAAAAGGATTGTTTAAGTTTAATAAATTTCAGTCAAACCATTTTGAACCTACTTCTCCATTTAGAAGGAAGAGAAATCAGATCCCAATGAGTATTTAAAATAACAACCATAGGAATATGGGGAGATAACCAAGAATAACCCAGATGGGTTTTATATCGAGTCATGGATTTATTCTTAGGCCAACCCCAATCAGCCCAATAGGGCTTTAAAAGTGCTTGAAAATTCTGGACCACAAAGAAAAAGGAGTATTAAATACCACAACATCATAAGTGACATTATTTTCCTACTTTAGTTGATATATTTTTTTTAAATCATCCCAAGGAACTATTATTAACAAGTGTTAGTTATTAATTCCTTTAAGACTCGAAGTGATAGTAATAAAGCTTTGGACTCTCTAAAGTATTTGCGACTTTTTATTAGTAAACCCAAACCCAAGTTCAAATAAATACGAATATATAGTTTTAATACAACATTTTGTATGAAAAAATAACTATCACAACAACTATATTATAGCTAATATAAATGTTACTAAAGAACACACAATAATAATGTTAAGGCTTTGAACTCTCTACCCATAATAAAATGTATATAAGTGTACTAAATAAAAAATATGTTAGTCTATAAAAATCAACAAACAAATCCCATATGATACAATTAAGCACCTATCATCAACAGTAACCAAAATCATTTAATTTAGTTTTAACGAAAATTACTAAAGCCGAAATAAAAATAAAAAATAAAACAAAATAAGATCTCCATGGATACTCATATACTTAGGGTTTTGGTTTTTTAAAAGACTCCGGTTTAAACCAAATTTGTATGAGCTTCGTTAAATTTATTCTTAACCAAAATCACTAAAGCAGAAACAAAAATAAATAAAATAAGATCCCTTTAAATACTCATATAATTAAGGTTTTGAATTTTCTTTTAAAAGATGGAGATTCAAACCACCCTTATGTAAACCTGTGTATAAAAATAAGAAAAATAAAAATAAAATCTAAATAACTTTTTAAAATTTTCCCAACTTAAAGGAGGGACTTGACACCAGGGACACCGCCTAGAGTGTGAAAAGGACATACACAACGACCTGAAACCAGTGCTAAGGGACTCAGCCTAAGCTCTTAACAGCAAATGCTCTCCACACGTCACTCCCTCGAGACGTCCCTGCAGACCTTGTGGTCTTAAACGAAATTTTATATTTACCTGGCCGATGGTGATGGCGTCGCTGGCAGCGATGGGATGTTCGGTGGAGGCGGGTTCGAACTCCGAGTGCACGGGATGCCCGGCGGCGTATTCGGTGCAAAAGATCTGGCCAGGCAGCACGGTTTCGGTGACTGTCATGCCCTCATTGTGTGGCGAGGGTGACGAGGGTTGGCGTCCGCGGCCACCTGCATGGATTGTGTGCCACGTTTGTCATCGTCATCCGTGATGCAGCGGCGAGAAGGATATGTCGGCACGTTCCAATTCAATGACGGCAAGTAAGAAATCAGAATGTTCCAAAACAAAGACGGCAGGTGATATCTCGGACTGCTCCAAATCAATGACGAAAGGTGATGTATCGGAATGTAGGTGATATGTCGGAATGCTCCAAACCAATGAAGGTAGGCGGTATGTGAGAATGTTCCAGTTCAATGCCGGCCAAACCCTAATGTGACGGCAGACGGCACTTCCCAGTGTGATGGCAACTTACTTCCCTCAAGTCGGCACCTTGGAAAACAGCGTTACGTCGGCGACGGCAGGCTCCGGCAGGCTCAACTTCATTCAGCCAGTTTCATTATTCATGATGGCGTCCTTCAATCAGCGATGTCAGGCATCCTTCAGTCAACAATGTCGACAATCTCCATCGTGACGGGACATCTTCATGTCGGCAAGCAAGTTTAATAATGACGGCAATGTTACAAATATTAGATGCAGACTGTACTCCTCCAATGGTAATCTCTTGTGGATAAACTTTGGGTCAGGTTGCTACGTAAATCCACATTTGCTTTGGTGTCATCTAACCTGCAAGTGTGCATAGAATAACATATAAACCTAATATTTCTAATTCACAATAATATACGAATGATGTGAATGAAATTGAAGGAATTTGATTTTATATCAGTAATGTGATTGCACAAAAATTTTGGTTACAACTCTCCACTCTTACTCTTCTCGGTACCCCACTATCTTCTCTCTGCCATCTCCCTTTCTGTGCACAAGTCATCTCCAATTTATAAGCACATAAAATTAGTTACGTTTCACCCTCCACCAAACGGTTCAATTCACGAATGGTTGATCTTCTTATTTAGGAGATCCAATTGCTTACACGTGGATATTCCTGCATCATACTTCTTAAGTGATAAAAATGTTTCATGAACATTGGTGAATTCTTCAATGGAATTTTCATATTTGGTGATCGTGGAAGCTTTCATCCATGTTGCTATATCAACTTCCTCGTTCTTCAATATGCCTTTCGTCTTGTATTTCTCGTCACTCTAGAACCTATGATGGCTTCAATTTCATCGTGTTCTTTCTTTGGAAGCTGTGCTATCCATTCCTCGGCTGAAATATCAACCACATGATCTTCACCATCTCCGTTTGGTTGATCATAATATGGATACAAATCAATGATAATAAAGATTGGCAAAATATTAAGGCCTTTTCGAAGTTCAATTTGATAAGCATTGACTTCAAACTTCTTCAAGACCTTACAAGGTCCAATCTTCTTTCGATTGAGCTTGTTGTAAGCACCTTTAGGAAATACTTCCTTCCACAAATGTGCCAAAACTAAATCTCCAACCTGGAATTGCTCTATCCGACACTTGAGGTTTGCATGTTGCTTGTATTTCATGACATTCCTTTCCAAATCAGACTTCACTTCACGATGTAAATCTTGCATATATTCAAAAAAATCCTCTACCATAACACTAATTTTGTACAACTCATTCACTCCTTGATGATGCATTCCATACACAATATGGAATGAACTTTTAGTTGTGCTTCTATTTACTGAATTGTTATATGTAAATTCTATTGATGCTAACACAATATCCCACAACTTTGGCTTCTTACCAACTAAATATTGCAGTAAATTCCCAAGGATTCTATTCCATTTGTTTGCAAGTGATAAGTTGAACTAAAGCTCAATTTAGTATCCAATTTATTCCACAAGGTATGCCAAAAATGACCCATAAAATTTACATCCCTATCTGACACAACACTCTTTGGCAAACCATGCAATCTTACTTCTCGAAAGAACAAATAAAAAATATATGTAGCAGCATTCATCTTCTTGCAAGGTATGAAATGTGTCATCTTCGAGAGTCTATCAACAACAAAAAAAATAGAGCCATTACCCTTTCGTGTCCTCAACAACACAAGAACAAAATCCATGCTAACGTCCTCCCATGGTCTCTTTGGTACTAGCAATGGTTGATACAACATAGTATTTTGGCTTCTTCCTTTGGCATGCTAAAAAACTCTACAATAATGCACAAAATTTGCTATATCCACATTTTTTCCTAGCCAATAGTAATTGGCACAAAGTAATTTTATTATTTTATCTACTCTAAAATATCCAACTAGTCCTCCACTATGTTTTTCTCTTATCAGGTTCTCCCTCATTGAATCTCGTGCTATGCATAATTGTTGTCCTTTGAACAATAGTACCTATTAGATAAAGTAATCCAACTATGGTATCCTATCCTTGATAGTAGGATTACTACATATTATCCAAGCCTCCTTAAAGTCCACATCATCAACATAAAACTCATTTATAGCATTTAAACCCGTGACTTCTACCTGTATCATGTTCAGTAACAAATTTCTTCTACAGGCATCTACTACTCGATTCTTATGACCACTTCTATTCTTCAAGACAAATGAATATCTTTGAAAAAAATTTACCCACTTCATATGTCTTTGATTCAACTTACTCTGGTTGTTGATAAAGTGTAGAGCATGATTATTTGTGAATAAGACAAACCTTTTAGTAGCAAATAATGTCTTCATTTATTCAAGGCTTGAATAATGATATAAAAATCCTTGTCATAGATCAAGTATTTCCTCTTAGCCTCGTTTAGCTTCTCATTGTAGTAGGCAATGGTCTTGCCTTCTTGGCTCAAGACCCCTCCTATTGCCTTACCACTTGCATCACAATGCACTTGAAAGACCTTGTTGAAGTCTGGAAATGCCAGAATGAGTTGGTCCATTATATTCTCCTTTAGGATTTGAGAACTTCCTTTTGTTGTAGTCATCCACTTGAACTCATGATTTCCTACTTTCATTGTTTCTATGATTAGGGCATAAATTCCACTAAAGTTTTTGATAAATTTACTATAAAAACTTGCGAGACAATGGAAATTCCTGGCCATAAATGTACTTCTAGGTAATGGCCAATTCATAATGGCCTTAACCTTCTCAAGGTCCATTTGTAAACCTTGATGGGAAAACACAAATCCCAAGTACACCAATTTTGTAACACCCCAAAATCATGAAACAAGAAAACACAAACAAAAAAGAAAAGTTTACATATAATTTTTTTTTACTAAGGAGAAGGATTCATAAATCCTCAACCAGACTTAAACCAACTTAATGTTTGACATCCCCTAAGTTTATCAAGAACTATACCACACAAGATTCCCTTCATGCAAGTCCCGTATGCATAAGCCTATCTTATGTTTTGCACATAAATCCATCCCTATCATTAGTCATGATGGGCTAGACTTACCACCTCCAATCGTTAGAGGTGCACATGCATATCCATATCCAAACAAGCCGTTATGTGTGGGCATGTTATGTGTACTACAAGTTAAGCTATCAATCTTGTACAATATTCCAAACCTAGTTACCAATATTCCTAAGGGGGTTTCAGACCCTTAGGTAACCTCTAAGTTCACCTAAAACTTACTAATGTTTTGTTCTTTTTAACATTACAAGAAAATAAAAATCTAGATACTAAATCTAACAAAAATTAACTATCAACAAGCAAGAATAATCAAGTGCACAAAAACAATCACCAATTAAACATACATTAAAATAATTAAATACAGGAAACTAAATAAAGAGATACTAAATATAGCAGTTGCAATGTTCATTTAGATACATAATTAACTATGGTACACCCTATACTTTCCACAATATTTTACATCCATTTTATTGGGGAAATCTCTCCACAATCTAGTCTATTGCATAAATAACAAGATGTAAGGTAGAGAGAAAACTTGTGAATTGGTCCATGTCATGACTATGGCCTTCCCGCTCTTCCATCGATCAAGTGAGGACAGTAGGGTATCATGACACTCATGGATTTGGATAGACATGCTCTTAAATTCACTTACTTATTTCATTAACAAATTGCAACTATACAAATAACCCAAGCAATTCAACTTACTAATGCATAGTACTTATCATAGAAACTAACCTTTACATTTTTCCTCGCATCGAACTTGAGAGAATAAGTCAACCATGCATTATCTCATATTCTCTATTTGCAATAAATGAACTACCCTTCTCAACAATTAATGTCCCATACCCTTAATTGTTAAGTAAACTACGTTCACACATTTCGTCACCTAGAGCAACTACTATAATTCCCATTAAACAATTTTTTTTCCTTTCATAACCTAAGGTCTCATACCCTTAAATCACAAAATAAACCACTTTTCCATTT
The DNA here is from genome assembly GCA_028583015.1 of Wollemia nobilis. Taxonomy (NCBI): domain Eukaryota; kingdom Viridiplantae; phylum Streptophyta; class Pinopsida; order Araucariales; family Araucariaceae; genus Wollemia; species Wollemia nobilis. Next base: position 314,391 of record JAQPPZ010002974.1, on the reverse strand, counting down.
TATTTCATAATGTCCCATACCCTTAAATTATAAAATAACCATCATTTCAGTTTATTTCATAAGGTCCCATACCCTTAAATTACAAAATAACTATTCTTCCAATTTATTTCATAAACTAAGGTCCCATACCCTTAAATTACAAAATAACCATCATTCCATTTTATTTCATAACCTAAGGTCCCATACCCTTAAATTACAAAATAACCATCATTCCATTTTATTTCATAACCTAAGGTCCCATACCCTTAAATTACAGAATAACCATCATTCCATTTTATTTCATAACCTAAGGTCCCATACCCTTAAATTACAGAATAACCATCATTCCATTTTATTTCATAACCTAAGGTCCCATACCCTTAAATTACAGAATAACCATCATTCCATTTTATTTCATAACCTAAGGTCCCATACCCTTACAGAATAACCATCATTCCATTTTATTTCATAACCTAAGGTCCCATACCCTTAAATTACATAATAACCATAATTCCATTTTATTTCATAACCTAAGGTCCCATACCCTTAAATTACATAATAACCATCATTCCATTTTATTTCATAACCTAAGGTCCCATACCCTTAAATTACATAATAACCATCATCCCATTTTATTTCATAACCTAAGGTCCCATACCCTTAAATTACATAATAACCATCATCCCATTTTATTTCATAACCTAAGGTCCCATACCCTTAAATTACATAATAACCATCATTCCATTTTATTTCATAACCTAAGGTCCCATACCCTTAAATTACAAAATAACCATCATTCCATTTTATTTCATAACCTAAGGTCCCATACCCTTAAATTACAAAATAACCATCATTCCATTTTATTTCATAACATAAGGTCCCATACCCTTAAATTACAGAATAAACATCATTCCATTTTATTTCATAACCTAAGGTCCCATACCCTTAAATTACAGAATAACCACCATTTTATTTCATAACCTAAGGTCCCATACCCTTAAATTACAAAACAACCATTTTTCCATTTTATTTCATAAGCTAAGGTCCCATAACCTTAACTTACAAAACAACCATTTTTCTATTTTATTTCATAACATAAGGTCCCATACCCTTAAATTATATAATAATCATTATTCCATACTTTATTATTCTAAAATATATCATTTTAAATAATGAGAAACACTTAAAGCTTCTACACTTCATTATTCTAAAATCTATTATTTTAAATAATGAGCAACACTTAAAGCTTCTACACTTCAATGAATGAGGAGATGATGAGCCTCTAGCAAGGAAATACACATGATGGACTAAGGTTCAGTCGAAGTGGATTTCACCTTGATAGCTCAAGGTAGATGACACTTAGGTACCCATGATGTTGATAGTTGTCATGACATAGCAGATTATCCTCAGTGCTAATGGCACCTGAGTAGACTTCCTAACTAAGCTATGACTGCAATGGGGGTTACCCACAATGCTACTTGACTAGCTACATCCTAATACGCTCGGTCGACTACCAATGATTATGGCAAGGCGATGATACCATTACGTCTAACATACTTAGGGAAAGGCATAGACTGTGCTACCAATGATAGTGGTTACTCACAATATTGATAAGGAGAACATAGACCATGTTGCCAATGATAATGGCTACACACAATGCTCACAATATTCACAAGGAGACGTAGACCATGCTACCAATAGCAGTGGCTACACACAACACTCACAAGCATTCACAAGGAGATGTAGACCACACTACCAATGATAGTGGCTATAGAAAACACTCCCAAGCATTTGCAAGGAGACGCAGACCATGTTGCCAATGATAGCGGCTATACACAACACTCACAAGTATTTGCAATGAGATATAGATCATGCTACCAATTACAGTGGCTACACACAACACTCACAAGCATTCACAAGGATATGTAGACCATAATACCAATGATAGTGGCTACACAAAATACTCATAAGCATTCACAAGGAGATATAGACCACGCTGCCAATGGTAGTGGCTACACAAAACACTCACAAGTATTCATAAGGAGATGTGGACCATGCTACCAATGGTAGTGACTACACACAATACTCACAAGCATTCTCAAGGAGATGTAGAGCACACTACTAATAGTAGTGGCTACACAAAACACTCACAAACATTCATAAGGAGAACATAGACCACACTACTAATGATAATGGCTACACACAATACTCACAAGTATTCACAAGGAGACATAGATCACACTACCAATGGTAGTGGCTACACAACATTCACAAGTAAATAAAAGCAATAATACTTTCAAGATGAACTCACTTGGACCACCTACACTACTTGTGTGAACGTCCGTTGTTTTCTATTCTTCACTATCCATGCTCTTCCTCTCTTCATCACATTTGTTAATGCATTAATTTTCCATATTTAAAGGTCCATCTAGGGGGATCATGACATCCTCCCCCACTAGGACTAACACCATCCTCGATGTTTCTTAGTTTCATACAACATGAAAAATAAAAAAAATTGTTACAATATCATTAAATTTCATCAAAAAATAAAGGACAGTATTTTCGCATATCTACCACTTTTTCCGACATGGCATTTCTTTTAGAGAAACAATCCCATTAGACCTTACACTGCTCAAGGGTCCACTTCCTCATAGTCTTAGAGTAAAACTTGAGGATCCTTAGTGAAATTACTTCAATTTCTTCTGGATTTTCCATATGCAAGTTAGAGATATCCCACACATGTTCAAGGTGAGGAATATATTTTATAAGCAAAGATATGTGAAAAGTGTCATGTATTTTTAATAAATTAGGAGTTAAGGTGAGTAGGTATACAATCGGGCTAGTATTTTCAATGATTTCAAAGGGTCCTACAAACCGTGGATCCAATTTTGTGGACTTGATCATAGTTTTCATTGGTTTGACCCTTAGGAACACTTTTTATCCCACTGAGTATTCTCTAGGAGTTCTTTTTAAATCAGCATAACTATTATACCTATAAGTAACCTCCTTGAGCCTTTGCTTGATTACCTTGATTTTCTCTTCCATTTCCTTGACCATTTATGGTCCAATTATCACTCTATCCTCTAGGTTTTCCCATGATAGTGGTGTTCTACACATTTTCCCATACAATGCATCAAAAGGTGTCATCCCTATAGAGGAATGATATCCATTATTGTACATAAATTCCACCTATGGTAGATAGTATTCCCACAGAGACTTATGGTCCATGCAATACATGTAGAGCATATCTTCCAACACATGGTTTAACCATTTCATCTGACCATATATTTTAGGGTAGTATTCTAAACTCATATGAAACTTTGTGCCTATTGCTTGATGTAGGGCTCTTCAAAATTCTAAAGTAAACTTGGAATCCCTATATGATATAATTACCTCTTGGAACCCATGCAATCAAAACACTTCCCTAACAAACATATTAGCCACCACTTGAGCATCATCCTTGATTCTTCCAGGTATGAAGTGTGTGACCTTGGTCATTTTGTCAACTACAACAAATATTGCATCATGTTGGTACTTGGTCTTAAGAAAGCCCACAATAAAATCCATTGATATGACCTGCCAATTTTGAGAAGGTATATTATGGGGGTACAAATATCCTATAGGATGCTTGCGTTCTACCTTGACCTTTTGGAACTCAAGGAATTGGGCCACAAAATATATAATATCCCTCTTCATACCTACCCATAAAAAGGTCCTTTTTATATTTTCTCTCATTTTTACCCCTTCGGGGTGAGCCATATAAGGAGATATGTGACTTGCATCTATATATTCCATAAATCTCCTGATTTTGGTATGATGATCATTTCTTTGTAACATATGAGGTCATCTATTACCCCAAATTTCTTATTGCTCTTCGGGTCTTCTCTTAACTTGGCTTGAATTTCCTGATAATATTTGTCCTTATATTGCTCCTATCTCACTTGGTCCATGAGATTTATGTGGCTCCTAGTTATGGCTACTATGTGTCTCTTCTACTCAAGATATCCATAACCTTATTTTATTTTCCTTTAATGTACTCAATTTCAAAATTGTACTCAACGAGGAGCTCGACCCATCTTTCCTACCTCGCATTGAGTATTTGGTTGAGTAAATATGTACTTAATACTCTAATGGTATGATTTTAACTTGAAGGATCTTCCTAGTAGATAATGGTACCATACCTTAAAAGCATGAACTATAATGAATAAATCTAAATTATGAGTATTGTAGATAACCTCATGCTTTTTAAACTTCCTTGAAGTATAAACCACTATTGACTCTCCTTGCATGAGCACTCACACTAGCCCTTCCAATGATGAATCAATGCATACTGTAAAGTCTCCTTAAGGGTCTAGAAATTTTAATATTGGTGCAGTAGTAAGTTTTTGCTCAAACATGGTGAAGGCAGCCTCACACTTCTTTGTCCATTTGAATTCCTTCTCCTTCTTTTGGAGATTAGTTATCGTCGAGGTGATTTTTTAGAAATCCTTTATGTGACATAAGTAATAGCTCGTTAGCCCCATGAATCTTGTTACTTCAGTAACATTTGTAGGGGGTAGCCAATTTATCATGGCCTCTATTTTCTCTAGATCCACCGCGATCCCTTCAATCGATATGATATGCCCCAAATAGTACACCTCTGAAACATAAAAATTGCTCTTGGCTAGATTCTTGTAGAGTTGATTTTCCCTTAGTAATTCCAACATGATATTGATATGTTTATCATGCTCTTACTTGTTCTTTTAGTAAATTAGGATGTCATCAAGAAATACAAGGATAAACTAGTCTAGATACCTTTTGAATGCACTATTTATTAAATTCATGAAGGCAAAAAAAGCATTCATCATATTGAAAGGTAGGATGATGAACTCGTACTACCCATACCTTGTCTTAAATATCATTTTGTGAGTGTATTCCTCCCGAATCTTCGTGTGGTGATACCTTTACCTTAGGTACATCTTTGTAAATATTGTGGCATATCTTAGATAGTTGAATAAATCCTCGATCATAGGTAGGGGTATCGGTTCTTGATTGTAGCTTTATTCAGCATCATATAGTCAATACATAATCTTAGAGATTCATTCTTTTTCACAAATAAAATAGGTTCACCCCAAAATGACACACTTGGTTTTATCAACCCCTTTTCCAATAACCCTTGTAGCTATACCTTTAACTCATTCATCTCAATAGTTGACATCCTATATGGAGATCGATGGATGGGTTCTGATCTTGGTATAAGATTTATAGTGAAATCAAATTCTCACATAGGAGGAAGCCGTGGTAGATCCTTTGGAAATACATCCTAAAATTCATGTATAATTAGGTTTTCCTCAATCACATCTTCCTTCTGATCTCTTTCAATTTTGTTCATATTTATAACATAAACAATCCCTTCTTTCTTAAGGGATTTCTTCAACTACATAGCTGAAAAAACCTAGGGTTTGAATATCCCCTACTTGCTATAAATTCATAGCCTCTTTTTATTTCCCTTAGATTATTTAATCCATTTATATCATAAATTGATTACAGCTTGATGGGTCTATAGCCAATCCATTCCTAGAACCACATCAAAGGAATGAAGTGGAATTACATATAAGTAACCTTTCATGGTTCCATTGTCAAAATTAATTTCCATCATTGGGAAACATTGGTTTACAAAGTAGGTATGTCCAGATCCATACTCAACCTTCCATCCATGAGCTAAATACCTTGGCATTTTTGGTATATCTTTAACTAATTTGCAAGAAATAAAACTATCAATGGCTCCACTATCTATTAATATATCTACTTTCTTGTTGAAAATATTACCATTGAATATTAACAGGGTGGCTTGCCCCTCAACTTGGTTGACTTTCGAATCTCTAGCCTTCAAATTTTTATTTGCCATAGTTTCCATTACTTGTCTTAACTGATCTTGTAACTTATCAATTATAGTAGTAAGTTCGTTTATTCCTGCACTGGTATTTCCATTACTTGTCTTAACTGATCTTGTAACTTATCAATTATAGTAGTAAGTTCGTCTATTCCTGCACTGGTAACCTCTACGTCCTAATTCTATATCTCTTCTTCGAAATTACTTTTTCAAGCTTGTCTAGGTGGAGGTCTTTTTGTCCTGGCTTTGGGTGGCATCTTGATCTGGTTTCCACAAAAAAAAGAGTTAGGTTACAGTTTTTTCTTAATTGAATTACTATCTTGACCACAATATAGAGTCCTTATTTTGCTATTTATTAGATATCTAACCAGGATGGCATTCCAAGGTTAAGATATATCGTTAATAGCAAAGCCCATACTAAGGTATCATAATATTCATTTTTTTTTAATCAAATCATTTAGATCCTAAGCAAGCAGATACTCTAGGTTACTCCAGCTTTCAGCTCATTCCTAAGAAATCCTCTATTGGAGATCCCCAAATATTTTCTACATAACATACGAAGCTCTATACCCTCAAACCTAGAGCTCTGATACTAAATGTAACACCCCAAACACACAAACAAAAAATAAAAAATTACATATATTATTTTTTGACTAAGGAGAAAGATTCTTAAATCCTCAACCAACCTTAGACCAACTTAATGTTTGACATCCCCTAAGTTTCTCAATAACTATAACACAAAATATTCTCTTCATGCAAGTCTCGTCTGCGTAAGCCTATCTTATGTTATGTACATAATTCCATCCCTCTCATTAGTCTTGATGAGCTAGACTTACCACCTCCAATAATTAGGTGTACACGCATCTTAATATCCACACAAGTCGTTATGTGTGGACATGCTATGTGTACTATGAGCTAAGCTATCAATATTGTCCACTAACAAGATATCTTAACTCTGGTATAATATTCCAAACCTAGTTACCAATCTCAATAAGGGGGTCTCAAGCCCTTAGGTAACCTCTAAGTTCACCTAGAACTTACTAATGTTTCTTTTTTTAACATCACAAGAGCATAAAAAAATAGATACTAAATCCAAAAAAGGAACTATTAACAAGTAAGAATAATAAAACACATAGAAACAATCACCAATTAAACATACATTAAAAGAATTAAATGCAAGAAACTAAATAAAGAGACACTAAATATAGAAGTTTCAATGTTCATTTAGATACATAAGTATGATACTTTCAACAATACTTTACATCCATTTTATCAAGAAAATCTCCCCATAATCTAGTCTATTGCATAAATAACACGATGTAAGGTAGAGAGCAAAATTTTGAATTGGTCTATCTCATTACTTTGGCCTTACTGCTCTTCTATCGATCAAGTGAGGATAGTAGGTGATTAGGACACTAATGGATTCGGATAGACATGCTTCTAAATACACTTACTTATTTCATTACCAAATTGCAACTATACAAATAAACCAAGCAATTCAACTTAGTAATTCATAGTACTTATCATAGAAAATACCGTTTCTATTTTCTCTCTCATCTAGCTTGAGAGAATCAGTCAACCATGCATTAACTCATATGCTCTATTTGCAATAAACGAACTACCCTTATCAACAATTGAAATCCCATACCACTAATTGTCAAGTAAATTGGGTTCACACATTCTGTCACTTAAAGCAACTACTATAATTCCCATTAAACATTTTTCTTCATTTCATAACCTAAGGTACCATACCTTTAAATCACAAAACAAACCATTATTCCATTTCATTTCATAACATAATGTCCCATACCCCTAAATTATAAAATAACCATCATTATATTTTATTTCACAACATAAGAACCCATACCCCTAAATTACAAATTAACCATTCTTCAATTTTATTTCATAACCTAAGGTCCCATACCCTTAAATTAAAAATAATCAATTTTCCATTTTATTTCATAACATAAGGTCCCATACCCTTAAATTACAAAATAACCATTTTCCATTTTATTTCATAACCTAAGGTCCCATACCCTTAAATTACAAAATAAACATTTTTCCATTTTATTTCATAACATAAGGTCCCATACCCTTAAATTACAAAATAACCAATTTTCCATTTTATTTTATAACCTAAGGTCCCATACCCTTAAATTACAAAATAACCATCTTTTCATTTTATTTCATAACATAAGGTCCCATACCCTTAAATTACAAAATAACCATTTTTTCATTTTATTTCATAACATAAGGTCCTATACCTTTAAATTACAAAATAACCATTTTTCTATTTTATTTCATAAACTAAGGTCCCGTACCCTTAAATTACAAAATAAATTTTCCATTTTATTTCATAACCTAAGGTCCCATACCCTTAAATTACAAACAAACCATTTTTCCATTTTATTTCATAGCCTAAGGTCCCATACCCTTAAATTACAAAATAACCATTTTTCTCATTTTATTTCATAGCCTAAGGTCCCATACCCTTAAATTAAAAAATAACCAATTTTCTCATTTTATTTCATAACCTAAGGTCCCATACCCTTAAATTACAGAATAACCATTTTTCCCTTTTATTTCATAACATATGGTCCCATACCCTTAAATTACAAAATCACCATTTTTCCATTTTATTTCATAACCTAAGGTGCCATGCCCTTAAATTACAAAATAACCATTTTTGCATTTTATTTCATAACCTAAGGTCCCATACCCTTAAATTACAAAATAATAATTTTTCCATTTTATTTCATAACCTAAGGTCCCATACCCTTAAATTACAAAATAACCATTATTCCATACTTCATTATTCTAAAATCTATCATTTTAAATAATGAAAATAATGAGCAACACTTAAAGCTTCTACACTTCATTATTCTAAAATCTATCATTTTAAATAATCAGCAACACTTAAAACTTCTATACTTCAACGAACAAGAAGACAACCAACCTCTAGCAAGGAAAGATACAGGGTGGACTAAGGTTCGACCAAAGTGGCTTCTACCTTGATAGCTCAAGGTAGATGGCATTAACGTACCCTCGACACCGATAGTTTTCATGACATAGAAGATCATCCTCAGTGCCAACGACACCCGAGGAGAATTCATAACTATGTTGCAACTACAATGGGGGTTACCCGCGGTACTACTTGAGTAGATAACTCGTAATACACTTCGTCAACTACCAACTACTATGGTAAGGTGATGATGCCATTGCATCTAGCATATTTAGTTAAAGGTATAGACCATACCGACAATGATAGTGGCTACTCACAATATTCACAAGGAGAACATAGACCATGTTGCCAATGGTAGTGGCTACACACATCACTCATAAGAATTCACAAGGAGACGTATACCACACTGCCAATGATAGTGTCTACACACAAAACTCATAAGAATTTACAAGGATACGTAGACCATGCTACCAATGATAGTGGCTACACACAATAATCATAAATATTCACAAGGAAATGTAAACCATATTGCCAACACAATTGGATACACACAACACTCACAAGCATTCACAAGGAAACTTAAACCACGCTGCCAACAATAGTGACTACACGCAATAATCACAAGCATTTGCAAGGAGACGTGGACCATACTACCAATGATAGTGGCTACACAAAACACTCACAAGAATTCATAAGGAGGAGTAGACCATGCTTCCAATGGTAGTGACTACACACAACACTCACAAATATTGATAAGGAGATGTAGACCACGCTACCAACGATAGTGGCTACACACAAAATTCACAAGCATTCACAAGGAGAACATAGACCACACTACCATTGGTAGTGGTTCCACACAACACTTAAAAGAATTTGCAAGGATACGTAGACCATACTATTATCAAAAATCGAACAATAAAAGCTTGGTATTGATAAAATAAATAATACAATGCATGCTTCAATTAGCCCATAAAAAACAGAGGCAACAAGTCACTAAATAGGTAGTAGTTACAATAATATAACAACTAACCTCATAATGTAATCAAAAATAGCATATACGCTAACATACCACCTTAGTACATTATTTGGGTAATAATATAACTACTAGCTATGCTGTAATACATATAACTCTTCCAAAAATAGTGATGAAGAAGAGAAATAAAAGAACGATGGCTCATGCTTTGTCTTCAGATCTGGCTTTGTCTCATGGCTCTAGCTCTAAGCGTACCTCTAGATTTGTACCACTAGGTCTATCTCAGGATATCCCTGTGAATCTACCTCTGGATCATTGCCTTTGGATCTTCCTGTAGATCTACCTCTGGAAATTTGTCTCTGGGTCTGTCTTTAGGTCTGTCTTTAGGTCATTATTTTTGGGACTACCACTTGGCCTATCATTGAATTTGCCTCGGGTTCTACCATATATTTTACCTTTATGGTAGAAGACATACAATATTTCTTTCATCATGGTCCATTGTGTGTGATCTATCCATCCACAATCTATATGAACCTTGTTGGCCATTTTCACTTTGTACCAACAACTTGAAGAAGAGTGATTCATACATCCACATGAATCACAAGGATGTAATTTCCAACATCTAGCTACATGTCCTGTATTTCCACAATGATTGCAACAATTATTTTTATGAGATATAGGATATTTAGGTTTTACAAACATGGAATTATTGGTACTTGCATGCCCAGTATATCCAAGGACTTCATTATTTGCCCTGACATTTAGCATTATTGGAATTTTAATGCCTTGTTCATGTTTACCTAATCTCTCATGATTAAATAAAATTTTCTTCATTAGTTTGGATCCAAATCCTTTGGTGTGTTTTTCAAAACACCCAATTTCATCATCTTCATCAATGCTTTTAACAATATTACATTTGTTGCTATTGATGAGATTATGGTGCTCTTTTTGAGGAGGTTCAATTTTTAAGTCACTAGTGTCACAAGAAAAATCTGCTACTATGATGAGATCACCTGTGCTACAACTGATATCTACCATAGAAGGTAGGAGGTCACTTGTATCACAACAAGCATTGGCCATCATGGGCTCAAGGTCACATGTGTCACAACAAGCATTCGCCACCATGGGCTGAAGGTCACTTGTGTCACTACAAGCATCGACCATTAGGGGTTTGACCTATGTTTCCTCACTAATGTCCCTGTTCTCTTTACGTTGTGCAATATCAAGAGCATAAAATGACATGTATATTCCCATTATAGCGCCAATAGGGATTAGAACACCATTTTTCTGCATGTCTTCACAAGACGTAGAATCATTGATTATGGCATCTACACCATTCCTTAGTGTGAGAAATGTGCCATTTTCATAAAAATCCATCCCATCCATGAATGGAGAAAAGTATGGACCTTTAACTAATTTAGCAACATCAGTTGGTTTTGGGATAGTTTTCTTCTTTGATTTGCCCATTCTTAAGGTGTCGGTCTCTACTGAAAATGCACCTTTTACAATAAATTTTGCAAAATAATAATTTGACTAAGGTGTCGGTCACTGTCGAAAATGCACCCTTATAAGTCTTCCCCCCTTGTTTTCGCAAAATTATATGTCCCCTGTTTGCAATATACGATATGGTGGAGAGAAAAAATTTATCCCTCCCTTCACTTGTGTAGAAAAAAATGACCTTTTTTTTAATGTAATTTTCTAATTAATTTTAGCATTATTTAATTAATAATAAAAATAATTTTGTTAAAAATCATCATAAGTTTGAAAAAAATGATTTAAAACAAAAATTATTAAAATATTAATTAAAAAAACACCAAAAAAATAAAAAAATCACAAAAAAAATTAAAATAAAAAAATGTACCTTAGGGGCATCTAGGCTTCAATTCACAGCAAAAAAGTGTATGGAGTGTTGCGCACAATACTTGATCCCGTGATTGGTGGTAGCACAATGACTCCATGGCGATGCTTCGATCATCTCAGCTACCACCGTCGGATGGTTGAAAGAAGCACAATATGTGCTTTATGTTCGAATGTCCCCGACATTCGAAGAAAAAAAGGGATGTGGGACTTTTTAGTCCCACATCGAATGTGCAAAGGCAATTGAGGGGTTTAAAACAAAAACCCCCTCCTTATGTTCTGATTACTTTTAGGCAATCAAAAACAAAGATCCGCATTTTGCCATCCAACGTAGCAAATTAGCACCCGATGATGTGTCACCCACCAATAAAAAATGCCACTTGTCACCCATAGATGCATTGTCACCACATCAACTATCAGGGACCAGTTTCTAGCTATTGCCACGTATCACCAACTATGTGGGTCTTGAAAAATATATAGTCCTTCACCTCAGTAGCATAGATCCCACCATGTGTCTCTTTGAAGTGCATGCCAATTATGCAGTTTGACAGTCAACTATTAGGTACCTCGAATTGTGTGCCAAATCTACAATTTGACAGATTCTACATCCTCATATTCTTAACTAGCATCTATGTATGTGTTAGTATAGGTATCCACAACCTCGATCTTGATCCATTCTAGGTCATGTCTAATCAAGTCCACCTAGCGCATCCTCCAAGGTTGGATCTGTTAGATCCTGGTTTCCATCGAGGTCCTCCAAGATTGGATCTATCAGATCCTGGTTTCCATCAAGGGTTGTTCCCCGATCAAGTCTACCTGGCACATCCTCTAAGGTCAGATCTGTTAGATGCGATAAGTCACCTTATTGCAATCTGAGTCATGTTAGTCTAAAAATCTAGACTAGTTTGGAGTCACCTCAGGAAATGTGCTAATGTGCTCGTAGTAGTTGACCTCAGGAATCGTTCCTGAGTTAGTCTGCATCTGGAGTCCGAGCTCCCAACACCAAGTTGATAACCTCAAAAAACATGCCCTAGATACAGGATCAGGTGAACTTTGAAAAATATGCCTAGTCAAAAACTCAAAATAGACCAAGACTCCCTCTGGACTTTGATACCATGTCAACAATCGAACAATTAAAGCTTGGTATTGATCAAAATAAATAATACAATGTATGCTTCAATTAGCCCGTAACAAATGGAGCCAACAAGTCACTAAATAGGTAGTAGTTACAACAATATAACAACTCACCTAATAATGTAATAACAAATAGCATATACGCTAACAACTACCAATGGTAGTGGCTACACAATATTCATAAGGAAATAAAAATTGCAATAGTTTCAAGATAAACCCACTTGGACCACCTACACTACTGAAGTGGATGTTTATCATCTATTGTTCTTCACTCTCCATGCTTTTCCTCTCTTCGCTTCTCCTTTTTCTATGATTTACACTCTTCTCTTCACGCTCCTTTTGCTCTACTTCAAACTTCTCCTCTCCACCAATGCCTTATTCCCTTCATGTCCTTCTCCCCCATACACATCTTCTCACTCCTCGGTCTACATCCCCACATACCCACAATTACTTCCTTAACCACCTCCGACAGGTGGTAGGGTGGACATACCTTCCTCCTCTTCCCAAGGCAATCACCATAAATAGCTTTCCCTTCATGTTAGGGAAACTTCACGCATCCAACTCAATCGGGTCTTCAAAGGGAAACCCGGTCCATTCTATCGAATGTCATCTTGTTGCATTTACATCTTATGGATCGATCGTTGGGTGGGCAACGAATTCCTAAACACACCATGGCAAAGGCCTTACCTTGGAGTTTTTAAAGAATTGTATTTATTTTCTTACTTTTATTTCATGGTAAACTCTCTACTATCAATCATTTGGTAAATTGATTACTTCTTTGCTTATTTCAATGATAATGCTATTAAAAAAAATTAATCATTTTATTACAAATAACATCTACCTGCGTCATTTAAATAATAAACTGCTCATTTTAAATGAGATATTTTCTTTTATATAAAATAATTATTTATTTAAACATCTTCTTGCTTTTTAAATAAATCAAACATTTATTTAAACAATGTCTTTCTGATTTTTAAATAAATCAAGCATTTATTTAAACAATATTTTTTTTGGTCTTTAAATAAATCAAACTTTTATTTAAAGAATATCCTTTTTATTTATAAATAAATCAAATATTTATTTAAACAATATCTTTTTTCTTTTAAAGTAAATCAAATATTTATTTAAAAAATATATTTTTTTCTTTTTAAATAAATCAAAAATTTATTTAATCAAGCACACATGTAGTTGTGAAGGTAAACCATTTACTTCATGCTCATCATTTATCAAGGTTAACAATTCTTAAGTAAAATACAATCATGCAAGTGCATCAATCAAAGAGGGAGTCATTTGTCAATCTAATCACTTGTCTTAGCCTCCAAAAATTACGATGGCTACTAGGTCATCAGTTTGGGGCTCAAGGTGGCTATATATTGATGATTATTCCTTAACTGAATGTATGCTTATATGAAGGTATCTATCAGTGTTGCATTTGAGTTGCCTTATCATTTCCCCTTCCTCAAGTACTCTCATCTCTGATGGATGACACAATTTCTTCCACTCACGAGCGCACCTAATCCTATACATTGGCAACTCATTATTAGTATCATATCATTCACTATCTATTTATTGTTGTGAGGTTGCTTGTGAGGCTGCTTAATTGCACAAAATTGAGTATTAGTCACATTTGTTAAAACATTGATTTTCCATGTTCAAAGGTCCATCTGGTAGGGTCATGAAAAATTCCTCCTTCATAATTTTGCATTTCTTCAAGTTGACTAGCAACTTCTCTTCCTTAAATATTTATAAAACATCTCAAACATGCCAAATGGTATTCTTTGTTCTTACTAAACATCAAAATTTCATCCAAATAAACAACCACAAACTTGTCAAGAAATGGCTTTAACATTTTATTCATCAATTACATAAAGGTATTAGGGGCATTTGTCAATACAATAGCATAAAAAACCACTCATACAATCCATCCATCATATTGAATGCAGTCTTCCACTCATCTCCTTTCCTAATCTAGATCTATTGATAATTACTCTCCAAATCTCTCTTTGTGAAGTACTTTTCTCTACTCAAGAAATCCATCAAATCATCCATGCGAGGCAATAAAAATCAATACTTGATAGTTATCTTATTGATATCCCTAGAATTTGTACACATGTGCCATTCTCCATCCTTCTTTGGTTAAAGCACAACTAGTATTGCACCATGGGCTCAAGTTCTATTGGATTAGTCCTTTGTCCAACAACTTTTGATCTTGTCTATTTATTTCCTCATTCTCCATCAGTGTCAATCTATACACTGCCTTATTGGTTAAACTTAATCCAGGAATAAAATCATTGTGATAGCTAATACATATTATTAGTGGTAATCTATTCAATAATTATTCTAAAAATATTTTTACATATTCATCCAACAAATCCTTCATCTCACTTGGAATATCCTCCTTGTTTGCCATCCCACCCTTTATGGGTTTAGTAACCAAGGCAATATAAACCTTTTCTTGTCCTTCAATAGGCTTAGTACATGCTTCTTACCATATTTTATAATGGTGTAGGTGTTTTCCCTACCATCATGTACCGTATTTCTATCAAATTACCAAGGTATTCCCAAAAACACATGACAAGCATGCAAATGCATAATATCACATAGAATCTCAAACTTGTATGATCCTATTTAAAAATTCATCTTGCATTGTTTGTTTACTACAATATGGTGTCCCTTTTGTATCCAAGATATCTTGTATGTACTGGGGTATTATGCCCTCTTCAGCCCCAACTTCTCTACCATATCAGTAGATACTAAATTATCCATACTCCCACTGTTTATGATGACCTTGTAATATTTGGCACTAGATTTGAACATTGTACTAAAAATATTTCTTCTTTGAATAGGTTCACTTTTCTTCTCTAGATTTAAGAACACTTTATTCATCATCAGATATTATCCTTGCTCGGGCTCCTCCATATACCTTGGGGAAGCAACACTTTCTCCTTTGAATTATGTCATATAGTTCATGACCTTTTCCATATTGTTACTTTGTTAAGTAGTTGGAAATTCAAATGCTCGATGATCATATTCTCCATATCCCAAAGAATCCTCTACCCCTCACTTGACCAAAACCACCTCCTCCCCATGAG
This sequence comes from Wollemia nobilis, assembly GCA_028583015.1. Taxonomy (NCBI): domain Eukaryota; kingdom Viridiplantae; phylum Streptophyta; class Pinopsida; order Araucariales; family Araucariaceae; genus Wollemia; species Wollemia nobilis. The sequence continues at coordinate 298,522 of JAQPPZ010002974.1, read as the reverse complement.
GAGTCTCTACATTCTTTGGTGTTATGAATGGAATCATGAGAAGTACTAGCTTATATTTCTTGTTTATGATGCCCTCTTCCACTGATGGTTTATCCTTGTCCTTGTGATAATCATCCTCTTCCTCTCTGAGTATTTTTTTTGCCTCCATAATAACTTATCCTTTGCCTTTAATGCATACTAGTAGTCTTACTCTATCGTCCTTATCCTTATCATACTAAATTATTCCTATATAGACATCCATAATCCATTTATGTACTTCAGCAATTTCTCTTCATAATCCTCCACATGACCAGCCCAAATGCTAAGTCTATAAAATTCCTATGTTTACTCCTTCATGTTCATATCCTTCTATCTTAGGTTCTGCAATTTTTTGAAAAGACTCAATGATAGTTAGGCAATTTGGATTTCAAAATAGTGACTGTTTTCTTCCACGTCCTAATCCTTTCCTTTTCTTTTATTTTTCTTTCATCTTGGACATGGTCCCACAACAAGGACAAATGCCCTTTCATCTTTGTGTAGTAAAATTTCACCATTTTAGGGTATTCTATTGACTCAAAATCAAATTACACTAATTTAAAAATCCAATCTATGAGCTCCTCTAGATTCAAGCTTCCATTGTACGATAAAGTTTCTACATTTGGCTTCTAAACCATATTAAAGATTACCCAAATAAATAACTCTTTTACATATTTCCTTTGCTCTTCATCTTGAGTTTTTACATGGATAGTCTCCCCTTCTTAATTATCAATCCTCTCCTCAAGATGAATACCTCTTCTTTGGGCAGTTTTGATAACCTCCAATTTGTAGTGTCTCAACTATATCTGCAACTCGAGGACCTCATGGTATTCTTCTTCTCCATTGTCCCATAATTCCATTTGCATGTATCACACCTCAGATATATTCTAGTTTTGATACTAAAAATAATGCAACAATGAGTCAAATATATTGAAATATTCCAATTCAATGATGACAAGTGAGAATTTAGAATATTCCAAAACAAAGATGATAGGTGATATGTCGGAATGCTCCAAATCATTGATGGCAGGTGATAAGTCAAAATGCTCAAAATCAATGGTAGTAAGTGATATATCAGAATACTCCAAACTAATAATAATAGATGGTATGTCAAAATTTTCTAGCCATAACAAAACCCTATTATGATAGCAGATGAAATCTCCCAATGTGATGGCAACTTACATCTCTCAAGTTAGTACCTTGGATAATAGTGTTACATCGATGATGATAGGCTTAACTTGACTCAACCAGTTTTATTATTCATGATGGTATCCATTAATTATGTCAAACATCCTTCAGTCAGCAATGTTAGAACCCTCCATCATGATGGCACATCTTCAGGTCGACAAGCAAGTTTGATAATGGTTCCAATGTTAAAAATATTAGATGCATAATGCACTCCTCTAATGTAAATATCCTATGGGTAAAGTTATGATCATACTGCTACGTAAATCCATAATTACTTTGGTGTTTTATAACCTGCAAATGTGCATAGAATAACATATAAACTTGATATTTTTAATTAATAATAATAAATATAAGATCCAAATGATGTGAATAAAAAAGAATGAATTTGATTTATATTAGTAATGTGATTGAACAATAGTTTTTTTTACTGTGCACTCCTACTCTTATTAGTACCCCACTATCTCCTCTCTACCATCTCCCTTTCCTTGCACAAGTCCTCTCCAATTTATGAGCACAAACATTAGTACCAAGCAAATTTATGTTAAAGGCCACTTTTAGACCTACAACTGCTATGGTGTCTACTAGCTAGCTCTAGCTAATTCTAGATCATTCCACTTAAACAAGAAAGGAACATCCCCAATAATGCATCCACTTGTAGAAAATAGTTGTATATCAATGGACTAAGTCTAAGTTTATATCCAAGATGAAATTTAAGTCTACAACATCAATATTTTTTGGTTTTTTTCCATACTGTCACCCAAATGGTCAAACAATTGAACTGGCAACAAGAAAATTTGAATTGTAAACTATAAGTAAACACCTCATTCCAAGGATCAACTATGTAGTCCTTACTTGGTATTGCATTTAAATTAATTCTAATCAATGAAGTGGCAATTATTTGGTCTCCATTATTTTGCATTTATATGTTTTATGTGAATATCTTTATCTAAGTCATTTCTATTACACTTTGATATTAGTCTATTCTATTAAGGTAATTAGTCTATTTGGATTACCTATTATATTGTTAGCATTTAAAGTTATTGGAATGAGTAGAACCTCTATGCATTTATTTTAAGTGAATTATGTTATATTCAACACTTACCTTAATAGGTAAACCTATGAATTATGTTGGATTTCTAATTGTTTGAATCTGTGGAATGATTAGGATGAATGAAACTATGAATGTAATTGCTAATTTATGATCTATTAAGTGCCCTCTATCTGATTTGATAGTGTATTACTTTATGAGATCCAATGTTGTTACACTATACCCCAACCATATTTTACACATCTTTCTTTACCATTACTCTTTTCTAACCCTTTGTTCCTTCCTTACCCTTACTCCTTTTTCTATATCTTTTCTCAAAATAACATTTCAAAGGAGCCAACATTCTCTAGAGGTTGAAACATAAGGTAACCTTGTTTCATCCAATTGTTATACTTTTGCTAAAATCGATGGGTGCAATGCATTTCAACATCAATGGTATATTTTAGTCCAAAAATATAGTTAGTTTTTGGTATACCTAGTTGTATGAAACATCAGATTTGTTTTACATTCCTAGAGATTTCAATATTAGGGGAATGGTATTTATCTTATTAGTGAATATTGTATGTTAATCTGGTGATTCCCATAAAAATATAGAATCCATAATCATATCAAGGTTAAATTATCAATTCTATAATTTATTCATAGTTATCTCATTCTTTATATGATTACAAGATATGCAGCCAAGAAGTTAGAGAATCCTTTGCAATTCATAAAATTACCCTCTCATAAGCCATAACATATTGAAATATCAATACCTAATTCTTGTCCATAGAGCTCAAATAATTCTTCTCATAACTCTTCTACATTATCATGGTCATCAAGTCCTAGAATCATGGCTAAGAATATAAATTAAATTATGCCAAATTTCACCAATTGGAATACCACTAGACCCCTAGGTCAAGCAAATGCTAATGGTATTTAGAAATTTGTGCTTAAATATCTTCTTACCTATGATGGTATGGATAAAACCACTTATAAACATTGTATTGGTATCCCTAGCAACAATCCATAACAACAAACATGAAGATATTATGGTCAAAAATGTTGCCATGTTATTCTAATAAAAAGTACTTAATTGGTATTGAACTCTAGATGATAATATCATTCATTCCTGACTAAACTTGGCTAGACCATTTGTAGATGAATTCAATGAGGTAGTTGATCCATTCTCATTTTTGACCTAGTTTAATGTCATACAAAGACACCCTCAAGATGCAATCATTGATTTTAATCTTAGGTTCAGTAGAACTTGAAAATAAATTATACAAAATATCCGACCACTAGGTCCTTTAACATATATCTACTACATTAGAGTGTTAGGCCCTACTTTGGGATTTTAGACCCAACATTCAAACATAGTTTATTTTCCCCAAGTTTACCAAGCTTCCATCATGACCAAGAACACTTTGATTTCTATAGAAAGGCTACCTCCAAGAGTGGTAATTCCATACTTTATAGAGATACTCCAATATTATTAGAAAAACAAATGATCAATAATTTCTCTCCCTTTCCCCTTTGTTCCTGCAATTGCACCAATTTCCACACTCAAATATTTACCCCTCATACCTACTTTGCCAACACTAGAGCCCAAAGAGTCACCAATAATGCTATAGGTGCTATCTAAATTTAAAAATATAAATAACAAGGTAACAATAATTGATAAAGGAGAGTTAAAAAGGTCACAATTCAAAAAAATTCCATATGTGGCTAAATATTAGAAATCCTCCAAAAGAAATATAGCTAAAAATACTAACAACTATCAAGCTTAAGAACTAGAAATATTAGAACTTAAGATTCATCCTTGGTGTTTAGTTTGCAATAATCACCACAACATAGAAACCTATATCATGGTCATTGAAAAGTCCAAAAGGTCTCAAAATGGCCAATTCAATATGCTATAGGATTCAGATCATATCATGCTTACCTAATATCCTTTGGAGGAGGAATACATTTTTGTGTTGACAAGGTCTAGGAAAAATCAAATTAAGGTAGATACCTAAAATTTGGAACCCTTCAAAGTCCCATATTAGCCACAAAAGTCTAAAGAGCAAAATGTGCCTAGGACCGAGAAAGTTCCAATTTAGAAAGAATCAAAGAAAACTCCATTTTTTCTAGTTCCGTAAAAATATCCCTCTAACTCAAAATAGTTAGAGAAAGCTAAATAAGTATTATCTAACACAAAATATGAAGCATGTGATAAGCTCATATTTCCTTCAATCACTAAGAGATAGAGAATTGAGGCTACAAATGAATATAGAAAAAAAGTTCCATGAACCAAAGAATAAAAATGAAAAGAAAATAGTAGAAGAATTCAACTTCAATATAGTAGAAGAGTTAAAAAGGACTCGTAAAGTGAGCATGTATGATACGTTAATGATCCCTAGACAAATAGAACTACTCAAATATTCATTGAATAAATTTATCTTGGGAGATCAACCAACATTAGAGTATAATCTTGTTCAAGATTCAATGAGTCTAAGAGCTATGAAGAACAAACTACCTCCTTTCTACATACCTTTAAGAATGAAAGGTTGGGTAGTACACAATTGCATGATTGATTCTAAATCAACTACTATTGTAATGCCTAGAGCAATATGTGAGCTGATGGGTATGGAATATACACACTCATGCTCTAGAGTCCAATTAGACAACACTCATATAAAAATAGTTGGAGTAGTCAAATACATTACTATGACCCATAGAAAACCATAAATCACCATGATACAAGAAATAGTCATGGTTGACTTAGAGCCCTATTTCGATCTCTATCTATCAATAGAATTTATGATAAAATTTGGAGGCTACATATACCTAGACTAATATCGCATGATGATATCGTATAAAGGAAAGAAGATTAAAATTATTCTAAAAAATCCTACCACTTATCACATTGAGAAGATAGAAGAAGATGAGTATATTAATACAATTTTCAAACAAGGTGATCTAATGGATAAGCTAGAAATAGAAGAAAAATTCTTTTTGAATAATTATAATGCCTTTGTTGATGCCATAATTGGTACATACCATCTCTTATGATCAGAGATAAAAAATATTACAATGGTTTTAAAATAAAAAACTATGTAAATTAGACCTCTCGAAACTCTATTTTGATGGAGCCAAATGTAAAAATTGGTGTTGGAGCTGGAGTTGTACTAGTTTCTTCTTCAGAATGGATAAATATTTATTCCTAAATGTTGACATGCAGTTGCACCAAAAATGCCATTCAATATGAAGCCTTGTGCCTTGGCTTAAAGCAAGTGGGTAATATGTGAATTAAATTGTTTACAATCTATAATGATTTTGAGTTAATTGTAAATAAAGTGATAGGAAATGCAACAATAGACATCATTACTTGAAAACATACCGTAATAGGATGTGGGATTTTATAGAAAAAATTTAGGCTTTAAACATAAAGGTTATTATATAGAAACATAATAAGTTGGTTGATGCACTCATTTCTTGAGGAGAAAATTATGCATCTGCTATAAAGTATGTCTCAAAAAATACAAATAAAGTAATGCTGATTTTTAGACCATCTATCTCAAATGGAGAAATATTTTGAAAATTCTTTGAAGGTTATCATCCAATTATTTATTTATCGATAATAGAAGCATTCTACTCAACCTAGCAGGAGGAATCATCACTGGAAGTTAATAAAGAGGATATCATGTAGTTAAAAAATAGTCTTATTCCTAAAGGGTTGATCACTCTAGAAAGCTTGTTTAGAAAAAATTATAGAAAAACAAGTCAAAGAATGAAGATAGAAGAATAAAATTGTAGAGAATTTGAGATCAAATTAAGAAAAATTCTAAAGATCAGACTATATTGTACTAAAAAACAAATAGAATAGTTTAAATCACTCTACATGCAGTATCAAGACATAATAGCCTGGAGCTATGAATACCTCCAAGTCTATGAAAAAGATGTTATTCAACATACAATTGAACTAGTCCCTAATGCGAAGCCATTAAGACAAAAACAAAGGCTATTAAATCCAAAAAATAATTAGCAATGAAGTAGAAACTTCTCAAGCTACTAAAATCCAAAATTATCTATCCAATTAAGCATTCTACATAGGTTGCAAATCTAGCACCCATGATAAAGAAGATTGAAGATATTCATCTCTGTGTCAATTTTAGAAAATTGAATAAGGCATCTCTAAAATACCATTACCCTCCATCCCATATTGATTAAAGTATCCAAACAATGGTAGGTACAAAAATATTTTCACTCTTAGATGAATTTTTAGACTACAATCAGATATGGATAAAACATAAAGATCAAAATAAAACAACATGCACTACTAAATGGGGAACATTTGCATATCAAAGCATGCCATTCAGTTTGTTGAAATATGGAGCAACATTCCAATGTGCTATAGATTTTGCCTTTTGAGTTTTAGTTAATAAAATAATTATGATATATTTAGATGATATGACAGTATTTTCACATGATAAACATTTGTACATGGAATATCTTGGAAAAGTCTTTCAAAAGTGCAAGGATTTTGGAATATCATTGAATCCAAAGAAACATATCTTTCCTATCCATGAAGGCAATATTTTAGTGTAACCATCAAAAAGGCTCGCACCTAATGTATATATTGCAATTATTGAAAGATCAACATATGAGCATTGCATGAATTCACAAAAAGAAATAAACAAGTACAATGATTATTATTTCCAATGGAGTCAAATTATAGATTCGTACCTCTTAGGAATATCCATTTGATAAAACAAATACAATATATGTTAAATCCCTCTCAAGGGTAGGTGCAATAAAAATGCTCTTCAGTATGACATGAACTGCTCCAAGGTGTTGATGACCTTATCCATGATTAGAGGCATTTGATGCCTTGCATTCCAAAACCCTGTTAGTCCTACGTGCAATAAACAATGAGAAGCATCAGTAATAAAGGAGGCCTCTCTTAATGAGGCTCTATGAAGAATATTGCACAAATAAATATATAGAAATCAATAAAGCATGTAAAACTATCAATCTATGCAAGAAATGAGGAAATTGTAATAAAGCATGTAAAGAAGCATGAATATAGCTAAGAAACATCCTAATTAACCATTAGAAAACTTGAAAAGCATGAAACTAGTATGGATTAATAATTTCAAGGAAATTATAATAAACCTACCTCTAAATCCTAAATTGAACCGATCAAATGTCTGCTAAAATGTAGATCTATTCTAGATTAAGCTAATTGCATGATTGAAAATGAAAATCTACTACTAAAATGGAGGAAATAGAGCGTCAAAACCTAGCCATGAGTCTGAGGTGTAGCTAACACTGTTAGCCACGGCTAATAGCAGCAACTAAAGTGAAAGTATCCTTTCTCTTGAAACCAAGACCAGTAACTCTCAAATATTCCAAGGAATTGATGATCAAGGGTCACCTAGTTGTTCTACAATATATTGGTGGTTGAATTCACTAGAATTGGCAATGGAGGTGTGTTAATTATCAAGCTTACTCGTCAAGATCTTGATATATCCATTTATGCACACACAGTTTTCATTGGTCAATTGGACAACACTTCGTTACTCCTCAAGGGGATATGAAATTGCTCTCCAATCCGATAGGGATCTACTATGCAATTGAGTTATTTTTTAGGATTAGCAATTTGATAGCACTTCATTAGAGAAGACAACCAGCTAGAAGAAGGGTTTTCTCTTTGAAATTGGGGTCTTAAGTAGACTCCCAAAATCCTTGCTCTAGCTTCATGGATAATCCAAGAACAAGATTTGGAAATTGGGAGGAAGCTTTTGGATGCTTCCAAGCCCAAACTGATTTGAAAACCATTGCAAATGGCTATTGCAACTAATTTTACTCAACTCTGGTCACCCTAGTTTGTTATAGGGCTAGCCACAAGTCTTAAAAGTAGCTAAAAACCCTAGCCATGTGTGACACAAATGGCTAATAAGTCTAGCAATGGGTGACACCAGCAGCTAAGGCTAGATAGGCCAAAATACCCAAATTGAGTGGTTAGAACCATGGCTTTTGCCTTGGAGCTATCCAAGATCATTCATATGGTCTGTTAGCATGTCCCATATGAGTAGTCCCCTGCACATGATGTGTTTTAGGTGTCTATATATACCCCTTTTGGGATGCGTTGTGAGAATTAACAACACTAAGCAAAAATAGATATCCTAAAATTGTGTCCTAGGTTAAATGATGATCATTGATCTGATCAACACTATATGCCCCAATCATGAAAAGAGCATACATTTTTGAATCATTGCCTTAGATGAGTTGAAGAACTTGATTCTGGAAAGCTTAATTCAAAATCCTAGCCTTAGCGGAAATTAGGAGACAAGCTTAAATCAAATCCTAGCCTTAATGACAATTAGGAGATAAGCTTAAGTCTAATCCTAGCCTTGATGGCAATAGGAGATATGCTTAAGTCTAATCCTAGCCTTGACGAAAATTATGAGATAAGATTAATTCTAATCCTATACTTGATGGCAATAGGATATAATATTAAGTCTAATCCTAGCCTTGACGATAATTAGGAGACAAGCTTAAGTCCAATCCTAAATTAAGAGACTAGCTGCCCTATTTGCTTGAATTTGATCTTGATATTTTGCTTATTTGCCCCAAGCAAGGAGGGTGCATGATTGTCTTTGACAATGATTCTTGAACGAATGCACTTAGCCATGATTAAGAATTTAATTGTTTATTTTTATTGTGAATGTTTTTATGACTACCCCCTCAAATGACAAGTTGATGAGGATAGGACTTTTAATGAAGCAACGAGTCGCTTGACCAACATGAATAATTTGAAAAATTGAAGACTTTAGAACTTTGATACTACTTGGAAAGGCCTAACTCAACCATGATTTCAATTGTGAATAGTAACTGTACACCTCTATCCCATGGACCAATCTGACTGCTACAACCTTCTTAGGGAATCAAGATGATAGCAATTCTAATTATGCTTGTGTTGAATCACTATGTTCGATGATCTGCTGAATCATTATGAAATTTGATTTATTTAATTTTTTTGTTAATTTTGAAATTTTTGAAATTTTGGACTTGTATATATGCATTGATATCCATTATGAAACTCCTTATGGTGAGAAAATATGTACACTTATGACTTGAATGTAAAGACCAAATATTTAGACTTATTTGGAGCTTTTGGGGATCGATACTGATAATGCCCCAGTTGATGCTTGCATTTTTTTTTTAATTATACGTTATGGATAAAATTATGAATATAATGCCTATGTAATATGTATGCAATGTATGGATGACATACACTAGCTAGGTGATGGATGTATGACTAGAAATTGTGATCTATATATGTAGATGGACTACTATGATGTATGCATATGGATATACTGTTTGATGTTAAATGCATGTTTAATTTTATTTACTTGTATGCATTTAATTTATGTGGTTATGATATGGTGAATGCCATGTATGTGATGCATTAATTACATGGATGAACTAATGCAAATGAACCTGTATGCTTTAATCACTTAAAACATAAGTAATGAATGCAATATGAGCTTGACAATCTAATGAATGACACCAAAGAATGTATGGCAATCATGAACTGTAATTGATGTATCTTATCATAAAAATTTATCAATTAAACACTCATGTGTGCTATGAAATGATATAATGTTTCTATTCATAAAGCCTTTGTAAATTAAAAAATATGGATAACATAGTCAATGACCATTTAAATATCATTTCTAATATCCATCCAATATCTAACCTATATTATGAATAATTCTAATAAACAAACTCTTATAAAAATAAGTTGATATTTTATGATTGCAATTTTATTGGTTTTTGGTATTTGGAAATTTTTGAGGTTTTCCATGAGACTCAAACACCCTAGTTGACTGATCAAAAGTTGTATACTGACCATACTAGACTTCTAAATCATAAGGCTTTCACTAGGATAAGCCCTAACTATTTATTATCCCTGTGTATGCATATGGGTATATTAAGATAAGGCATAAGCATACCCCGATGTCATACAAGATTATTTTAGCCCATTGCTAATATTGGGGATCCTCAAATGTCTATCCAATCCTAGGTTTGGATTTCAGTTGGACTAGACCACTAGGTGATACACGACACCTAAAGCTAGCTCTTCCACATTCAAACATTGGTCTAGACATAAGTAAAATTCTAATGTATCAGACATAATGTCGTGCGTAAGGTATAGTAGTGCTAAAAATTCTGGGGATTCAAGTTCACTCCCTTCTTTTATTCAATTTTTCAGGATACTTGCTCATATAAAGTGATAATAATCAATGTTTATTTGTGTACTATAGTAATAAAAATCATTGTTTATTTTGTACTCTTTTTTTTTTCTTTTGATCAATGGATTTAATATTGATTTTCCTTTCTTTGTACAATTTTATCTTCATTTCAATTGTCTTTGTGGCATTTACATTTGATAATATGCTTCAAACACTTCCTTTGGAGATTTTTCTTTGGGGGAACTATTTTTGGGATATCGATCTAGGATATCGATCTGATGATGTCAATATGGGATATAATTTTGGGATATCGCTCTATGATATCGATCTAGGGAATCGATATTAAGGATTTATTTAGGATATAACTCTGGGATATTTCTCATTTTAATGTAAGCAAGGGATTCTAGGTAGGGAATAAGCATGTCCTTTTGTCAATTTCCAACATTTCCCAAACCGTTCGCACAGGGAGATAAGCAGGAATAAATATTTTCACCTTAGGATGCTTGGTCCTGCTTCGTGGCATTCATATTCCCCTAGTCCTTATTAGGATTGCTTAATTTTTTTATTAGTTATAGGACTCTAGCATGCTAAGGGCTATCAAAACTAAACCTCATATACAAAAAAAAGCAAGATTTCTTACCAGCTCTTGAGAAGACCACTAGGTATGGTTGAATGATCGAAAAAACCCTAGTATATTCTTCATAGCAACATGAAGGGTTGTGTTGAAAAACACAATTACTCACAAGGGTGAATAGATGATAATGATAATGCATAAATGCATGATTGAAACAGAAACATGGTGTGCTTTATAAGATTGCAAACACAACCTATCCTAATGCAATGAAAAATGGAATGCAAGTGCAAAGTGGAATGCAATGATGCAAATGACATGCAAGGATGCAAATGATATGCAAATACAATGTTTTTGAAATGTTGATATTTTCCAATTTTTTTAGATTTTATTACTTTTCCAATTTTTAAGGATTCTTGACATTTTTATTTGACCAAAGTGCTCACAAACGCCCTTGGAGCCTTTTAATGGGATGACCAAAGGACTTACAGATGCCTTTGGAGTTCTTTTGTGAATTGATCAAAGGGCTTATGATGCCTTTGGAGCTTTATCTAATTTGACCAAAGGGCTTATGATGCCTTTGGATTTTATTTTTAATTTTTTTGGATTTTTGTGTTTTCCCTATTTTTTTAAGCTTTAATTTTTTTCAATTGTTTTTGATATTTAAATGTTTTGAATATATATATTTTTAATTTTAATTTTTTCTATTTTTTTTAAATTTAAATGTTTTGAATGTTCTTGGAATTTTTATATTTTATGGTTTTTTTTCTTATTTTTATGTTTTTAAAGGGGAAGGTATGCTACCTTAGGTTCCCCCTAGTGTGTGTGCCACTCAATGAAAGTGAATAAGGTGTGATACATTTAGAAGTCTCACTTTGCATCATTGATCGTGATGTGGATTATGGGGAAGGTGCAATACCTTGAAGACCTCCAATGTGCATTGTGTTTGATGTGCCATGATTGGCTTGGATACGAGGAGTAGTAGAAACTGAATCCCCCTGTTGTGATGTGTAATTTTGTGCAGTGCCAATGTCCTACTGAGATGAGACAAGCAAAGGTGAAAAATTGTATGATGCCATAGGTTGCATAGATTGATTTAGACATTCCTATTTCTCTATTATAACACTAATCATTCGCACAAAATCTTGGGGAGGTTGATTGATATGCACCTGATTAGGTTGCTCAACTTGATTGGTAGGTGCTATGTTTACTTTGTGTGCAAGCAAGGGGTCATGGAAGACTCCTATTTGAAGCTCTTGCCTCTTGATCATATCTTACACTAAATCTCTAAAGGGATAGAATTTTTGGATATCATGACCCCTTTGTCGATAGTAAACACAATATAGATTTTTCCTATGCACCTTTGATCTACGCTTATTACATTTTAACGGACGTATCTCTGGAAGACTAATTCTTCGTGCCTCATAAAATTGATCAAAGAGCGATGATAATGTCTCTATAAAATCAATATATTGTTGTTGTGGCCGATGTTTTTGGCCTTGTATCTGATTATTTTGCATGTGATTTTGGGCCAGAGGAGGCTGAGCTTTGTAATTATGTTGCACTAGTAGCAGCAGTGCATCCTGGTTTGAGGATTCAAGGATACTCTAAACAACTTGATTGACTACGGTCACCTTATATTGCATGTTGCCACCTATGATATTCTTGTGTGGCCATTCCCTTTTTCGGATTTGAATATCACCCTCTTGTATCTTGATGTCTTCAATGACCTAGGCTTGTTCTAAGACCTCCTTGAATGTTCGATACTATTGTAATTGTAAGAGAAGTGAGATATGTTTTGAACAGCTTGTCATAAACATTCGAATGATCTCTGCTATGGGTGGGGTGAAAGATAGTTTTGACATCACCTTCCTCCACTTATTACCATATTCAATGACTATCTCATCATCAAGTTGACAAAGGCTAACCAAGTTAGTCAATTTTATCGTTTCCTTAGAACTAGAAGCAAAACGCTGCAAGAATGCATCGGCTAATTTCTCAAAGTTGTATATGCTATGATGTGGTAGATGATTATACCATTCTAAATCATCCCCAGCTAATGTTGTCACGAAGGTTCTCAACATCAAGGGGTCATTGTCTTGAATATAAAAGCACATATGGATGAAGCTTGTCATGTGCTCTTGTACATCTTCATAGTATTTGAACTTTTTCAAGTGTAGGCATCTTGAAATTCGATGGGTATGTCGATGATGATATGTGATATTTTCAAATTTTTTTAGATTTTATTACTTTTCCACTTTTTAAGGATTTTTGACATTTTGATTTGACAAAAGGGCTTATAGACGCCCTTGGAGCCTTTTAATGGGATGACCAAAGGGCTTACAGATGCCTTTGGAGTTCTTTTGTGAATTGACCATAGGGATTATGATACCTTTGGAGCATTCTTTGAGTTGACCAAAGGGCTTATGATACCTTTGGATTTTCTTTTGAATTTTTATGGATTTTTGTGTTTTCCATATTTTTTTTTAAGCTTTAATTTTTTTCAATTGTTTTTTAAATTTAAATGTTTTGAATATATATATTTTTTAATTTTAATTTTTTTTATTTTTTTTAAATTTAAATGTTTTGAATGTTCTTGGAATTTTTATATTTTATGTTTTTTTTCTTATTTTTATGTTTTTAAAGGGGAAGGTATGCTACCTTAGGTACCCCCTAGTGTGTGTGTCACTCAATGAAAGTGAATAAGGTGTGATACCTTCATAAGTCTCACTTTGCATCATTGATCATGATGTGGATGATGGGGAAGGTGCGACACCTTGAAGACCCCCAATGTGCATTGTGTTTGATGTGCCATTATTGGCTTGGCTAGGAGGAATAGTAGAAACTGAATCCCCCTATTGTGATGTGTAATTTTGTGCAGTGCCAATGTCCTACTGAGATGAGACAAGAAAAGGTGAAAAATTGGATGATGACATAGGTTGCATAGATTGATTTAGACATTCCTATTTCTCTATTATAATACTGATCATTCCCACAAACTCTTGGGGAGGTCGATTGATATGCACCTGATTGGGTTTCTCAACTTGATTGGTAGGTGTTATGTTTACTTCGTGTGCAAGCAAGGGGTCATGGAAGAATCCTATTTGAAGCTCTTGCCCTCGATCGTATCTTACACTAAATCTCTAAAGGGATAGAATTTTTGGATATCATGACCCCTTTGTTGATAGTAAACACAATATATATTTTTCCTATGCGCCTTTGGTCTACGCTTATTACGTTTTAATGGACATATCTCTGGAAGACTGATTCTTTGTGCCTCATATAATTGATCAAAGAGCGATGCTAATGTCTCTAGAAAATTAATATATTGTTGTTGTGGCCGACATTTTGGCCTTGTATCTGATTCTTTTGCATATGATTTTGGTCCAGAGGAGGCTGAGCTTTGTAATTATGCTGCACTAGTAGCAGTGGTGCATCCTGGTTTAAGGATTCGAGGATACTCAAAACAACTTGATTGACTAGGGTCACCTTATATTGCATGTTGCCACCTATGATATTCTTGTATGGCCATTCCCTTTTGTGGATTTGAATATCACCCTCTTGCATCTTGATGTCTTCAATGACCTGGGCTTGTGCTAAGACCTCGAATGTTCGATACTATTATAATTGTAAGAGAAGTGAGATATGTTTTGAACAGCTTGTCATAAACATTCAAATGAGCTTTGCTATGGGTAGGATGAAAGGTAGTTTTGAAATCACATTCCTCCACTTATTACCATATTCAATGACTAGCTCATCATCAAGTTTACAAAGGCTAACCAAGTTAGTCAATTTTATCATTTCCTTAGAACTAGAAGCAAAACGCTGCAAGAATGCATCGGCTAATTGCTCAAAGTTGTATATGCTATGATGTGGTAGATGATTATACCATTCTAAAGCATCCCCAGCTAATGTTGTCATGAAGGTTCTCAACATCAAGGGGTCATTGTCTTGAATATAAAAGCACATATGGATGAAGCTTATCATGTGCTCTTGTGCATCTTCGTAGTATTTGAAATTTTTCAAGTGTAGGCATCTTGAAATTCGATGGGTATGTCGATGATGACATTAAGGGATGCAAAGGCTGATTTCTAAGCTACTTCAATGTGATTTTTTGATAAACCAATCTTTGATTTTATTTTTCAAATGCATTTATCCAATCAGCTAATTTTTTGTATGGCCTTGATGAAATGATATGATTTTCATCTCATCGCCCTTGATTAGGCAAAGGAGGTTGCTTTTGATGTTGAGTTGGACGATAAATATAATCCTTAGGTACATCATCATAATTGGATTAAGGGTAAGCATTTACTTCTTCTTGATGTTCCCACTAGGACTCTACATATGATTCCTCATCATTTTGATCTTGGTACTATTGAGAAATATGAGGTTCATGATGATAACCAGATAACGGCCTATGATGTTGACCACAATTTTTACGTGGTCGCGGTGAAATATTCCAAGATTGCACTGGGCATCTTATGTGTTGTTGTGTCCTCTGCGTTCTAGGTGTAAGCACCACTTTACACAATGCATTTTGCAATTTTTATTGTTGTATCCTTTGTTGTTCTTGTATCTTTTGTTGATACAACCTTTGTAGGTGTGCTTGTGGTGAGTCCACCCGTTGTTGATTGAATTGTTGTTGGTCCAACTGGAGTTGATCCATATTTTGTTGGTAAAGTTGTGGCCTCAGTGCCTGATGTATCCCATTGTTCAATTGTATGTGGGCTATGTATCCTTGTATTTGAAATACGTATGATTTTATCATGTTTTTTCCTCCTAGTAGGATCTATCACTTATTTTCCATGCTCATTACAGGTTGCATTGACCTAATATTTTGAGTTATGAGTGGACTCTGTATAGTTTGACGATGTAGAGCCACAATGTGGTTTACCCCATGTACTATTCATGAGGATTAGGAGGATGAATTGGGTCCTCTTTCTCATATATGAGAAATGATGCATATTTAGTCTTAGATGTAAGCTTTGTATATTCAATTTGCATAGCATGCTCCCTATGAGGAGCAGGGGGGTGACTTGCTCGACCCGATGGGGTGGTTTGCTCACCTAAGATAGGCCATGATGTATGTTCATTATCACTTTCAGATTGATGTATAGAGCAATATGGGATGTGAACCTATGGCATTGACCTATTAGGCTCCTCATTTGGTGGATTTTTCCTTATATAGAATTATATCAAGGTGTTCCAATCAAGAAGGTTTCCTAAAGGACCTATGGGTGCCTCCCTAATAGGTCTATCTCAATGGTTGGAACCCCTATGGATGATATTGATGTTATAATGAGACCTGGGATGCCAATAAAGGATGGCCATGTCCTATGGATAGATTTTAATATGTTCAATGGTTATGGAACTTGATTCCCTCTCTAGATTGGAGGCATTGCTCACCATGGGAGGTCCCCTGGCCATATAAAATTTATTGTCTTTCGAACAAAGTTGTAAGTGTTATATATCAAAATTATTTATATGATGAGTTGATCACAATGATCTATAACTCAAAAATATTATTTTCGGGTCAAAATTTTGTATTTTTGGAATAATTGGCCAACTGGGGCTCATGGGGAAATGGCCACTTTTAGGAATTTTTGGGAAATTTTGTACCATGAATATTTAGGATCCAAAATTTTTTTGAGAGGTGCATAAGAATATAAATAATATAACAAAACAAATTTGGTAATTTTTGGAGTTGTCTAGACTCTTTTATGACCATTTTAGTGCATTTTTTCCTTATTTTCGGCTTTGAAAATAGAGTAATCATAAAACCAAAATAACTTTTTCGTTATAGCTCCGATTTACATGATTCTCGAACCGTTGGATGCAGAATAAAAAGTAGATTTTTAATTTAAAAAAATCATAATAAAAATCACTAAAATCCTCACCTTATTCATTGATCTCTAGAATTGTATTTATTTTCTTACTTTTATTTCATGGTAGGCTCTCAACTAATAATCATTTGGTAAATTTATTACTTCTTTGCTCATTTTAATGATAATGCTATTAAATAAAATTAATCATTTTATTACAAATAACATCTACCTGCATCATTTAAATAATATACTGCTCATTTTCAATGAGATCTTTGCTTTTATATATAATAATTAATTTAAACATCATCTTGCTTATTAAATAAATCAAACATTTATTTAAACAATGTCTTTCTGATTTTTAAATAAATAAAACATTTGTCTAAACAATTTTATTTTTTTGCTTTTTAAATAAATCAAACATTTATTTAAACAATATCTTTGTTTCTTTTTAAACAAATTAAATATTTATTTAAACAATATCTTTTTTGCTTTTAAAATAAATCAAATATTTATTTAAACAATATCTTTTTTGCTTTTTAAATAAATCAAAGTTTATTTAAACAAGCACACATGAAGTTGTGAAGGTAATCCATTTACTTCACACTCGCAATTTATCAAGGTTAATAATGCTTAAGTAAAAGACAATCATGCAAGTGCATCAATCAAAGAGGGAGTCTTTCTATCAATCTAATCAATTGTCTTACCCTCTAGAACTTACAATGGCTACTAGGTCATTAGTCTGGGGCTCAAGGTGGCTATATACTAATGATTATCCCTTAACTAAATGCATGCTTATATGAAGGTATATATCTATGTTACCTTTGATTTGCCTTATCATTTCCCCTTCCTCAAGCACTCTCATCTTTGATGGATGACTTAATTTATTCCACTCACGCGCACACCTAATCCTACACATTGGCAATTCATTATAAGTATCATATCATTCACTATCTATTTATTGTTGTGAGGTTGCTTGTGAGGTTGCTTAATTGCAAAAAATTGAGTATTAGTCACATTTGTTAATACATTGATTTTCCATGTTGAAAGTTCCATCTCGGAGGGTCATGACAAATTCCTCCTTCATAATTTTGCATTTCTTCAAGTTGACTAGTAACTTCTCTTCCTTCAATATTTTTAAAACATATCAAATGTGTCAAATGGTATTCTTTGTTCTTATTGAATATCAAAATTCCATCCAAATAAACAACCACAAACTTGCCAACAAATAGCTTCAACACTTTATTCATCAATTGCATAAATATATTAGGGGTATTTGTCAATCCAATAGCATAAACAACCACTCATACAATCCATCCTTCATCTTGAATGCGGTCTTCCACTCATCTCCTTTCCTAATCTAGATCTAGTGATAACAACTCTTCAAATCTATCTTTGTGAAGTACTTTGCTCCACTTAAGCAATCCATTAATCATCCATGCGAGGCAATAAAAAAAAATTTTTTGTTATAGCTCCGATTTACATGATTCTCGAACCATTGGATGTAAAATAAAAAAGTAGATTTTTACCTAAGAAAAATTATTATTAGGGCTAGGGTTTAGCCCCAGATCAAGGATCTTATGTTGATTACCCAAATAATAAAGAAACACACAAAGTAGATAATATTATTATCTCTTTTAAGGATTAGATGTGTGTCCTAAAACTGGTTTAGTGCATTTTTAAATTTGTTTAAAAATTAAACTACTCTCATCATGTTTGAGATTGTTGATGTAATGATCAATAGTTTAAGTTTTTAACCTGTATACTCATAGCTCGACAACTTGGCGATGAAATCTAGGCCATTTAATCCACCCTATAATGTGTGGTAATGAAGTCCATATTTGGTTAGGGAGTACAGGTCCTGCCAGACCCTCACCCAATCTCACCCAGTCAATTTTATACCCTTCGAAGAGAAGTACATGCAAATTTTTTGGGATACGGATGGTTCTTGGGTACGGTATTGGTCTAGTAACAATAGGTACATGGGAGTTGGGCCAACGAATGGAAATCACTACCACTGTCGTTGAACCCTACTAGTTGTTGGATGTGACTTCCAATTCACTAGCGTTTAAGTATGTCATGGTGTGTGGAGTTATTTTTAATTTGGGAAAAGGAAAGATACATAATACAACATTAACATGATCATTTCCTAAATGATTTGAAAAAAAATGTTTCACTTTAAGAGAATGCATGATTACACTAGATGATATTCATAGAATGCAACTATCTATGATGAAAATGGCCACTGATTGGGCCTCATAAATGCAAACGCTAAACAATCAATGTCCTAGACTGCTGGAGACTAGGGTGGACTACAATCAAAGATCCACTATTCCTAGAAGCGACTAGTAGAAAACTAAAAAAACACCTAGGATTTTGCTATTTTATTTTTTTCTATGTTTTCCTAATTAGCAAACATCTATTACATTTTGTTTTTGTAAAAACAAGATAGAAAAATACAGAGAGGAAAAAATAACCCTACCTCAAATCTAGGTTTGATGATGGTCTTTGATGTCTACTTTTTCTGTTCTCTGTTGACCGCATCTGTCAGGTGTGGCTGCAACTTTTGCTCGTGGATGTTAGCTACAACGAAAAATTTTAACTGTGGATAGAACCTGCAACAAAAACACAAAGAAAAAACATGAACGATCACAAAATTTTTGGGTTTTCGTCATGATCACCTTATGTAACCACCAAAAAGGCTTGCGCCTAATGTATATATTGCAATTATTGAAAAAATAAAAAAATGAGCAATGCATGAATTGACAACAAGAAATAAACATGTACAATGAATTAATAAATAAGAATATTTTAAAGATCATTAAAAACCCGTTGAATATTTTGGTATTTGTTATCAAATCAAGCACTTTGGGTAGACATAATTACAATAAAAAATCACTAAAATCCTCACCTTATTCATTGATCTCTAGAATTGTATTTATTTTCTTACTTTTGTTTCATGGTAGGCTCTCCACTAACAATAATTTGGTAAATTGATTACTTATTTTCTTATTTCAATGATAATGCTATTAAATAAAATTAATTATTATATTACAAATAACATCTACTTGAATCATTTAAATAATAAATTGCTCATTTTCAATGAGATATTTGCTTTTATATAAAATAATTATTTATTTAAACATCTTCTTGCTTTTTAAATAAATCAAACATGTATTTAAACAATGTCTTTCTGATTTTTAAATAAATAAAAAAATTATTTAAACAATATTTATTTTTGCTTTTTAAATAAATAAAACATTTATTTAAACAATATATTTGTTGCTTTTTAAATAAATTAAATATTTATTTAAACAATTTTTTTTTTCTATTAAAATAAATCAAATATTTATTTAAACAATATTTCTTTTTCTTTTTAAATAAATCAAAACTTTATTTAAACAAGCAAACATGAAGTTATGAAGGTAAACCATTTACTTCATGCTCACCATTTATCAAGGTTAATAATGCTTAAGTAAAATACAATCATGCAAGTGCATCAATCAAAGAGGGAGTCTTTATGTCAATCTAATCACTTGTCTTAGCCTCTAGAACTTACGATGGCTACTAGGTCATCAATCTAGGGCTCAAGGTGGCTATATATTGATGATTATCCCTCAACTGAATGTATGATTATATGAAGGTATCTATCAGTGTTACCTTTGAGCATCCTTATCATTTTTCCTTCCTCAAGTACTCTCATATCTAATAGATGACTCAATTTCTTCCACTCACGAGCACACCTGATCCTACACATTGGCAATTCATTATCAGTATCATATCATTCACTATCTACTTATTGTTGTGAGGTTGCTTGTGAGGTTGCTTGTGAGGTTGCTTAATTGCACAAAATTGAGTATTAGTCAAATTTGTTAATACATTGATTTTCCATGTTCAAAAGTCCACCTGGGATGGTCATGACAAATTCCTCTTCATAATTTTGCATTTCTTCAAGTTGACTAGTAACTTCTCTTCCTTCAATATTTTTAAAACATATCAAATGTGTCGAATGGTATTCTTTGTTCTTACTAAATATCAAAATTTCATCCAAATAAATAACCACAAACTTGCCAAGAAATGGCTTCAACATTTTATTCATCAATTGCATAAAGGTATTAGGGGTATTTGTCAATCCTATAGCATAAACAACCACTCATACAATCCATCCTTCATCTTGAATGCGGTCTTCCACTCATATCCTTTCCTAATCTATATCTAGTGATAATCACTCTTCAAATCTATATTTGTGAAGTACTTTGCTCCACTCAAGAAATCCATTAATCATCCATGAGAGGCAATAAAAATAAATTTTTCATTATAGCTCTGATTTACATGATTCTCGAACCATTGGATGCAGAATCAAAAAGTAGATTTTTATTTTAAAAAAAATTATTATTATTATTAGGGTTATGGTTTGGCCCCAGATCAAGGATCTTATGTTAATTACCCAAATAATAAAGAAACACACAAAGTAGACAATATTATTATCTCTTTTAAGGATTAGATGTGTGTCCTAAAAATAGTTTAGTACATTTTAAAATTTGTTGAAAACTTAAACTAGTCTCATCGTGTTTGAGATTATTGATGTAATGCTCAATAGTTTAAGGCTTTAACCAGTATACTCGTAGCTCGACAACCTGACGATGAAATCCATGGCACATAATCCAACCTATAATATGTGGTAATGAAGTCCACATACGGTTAGGGAGTACAGGTCCTACTAAACCCTCACCCAATATCACCCAATCAATGTTATACCCTCCAAAGAGAAGTACATGAAAATTGTCTAGGCTACGAATGGTTCTTGGGTTTGATATTGGTCTATTAACAATAGGCACATGGGATTTGGGCCAACATATGGAAATCACTACCACCATCATTGAATCCTACTAGTGGTTGGATGTGACTTCCAACTCACTAGTGTTTAAGTATGTCTTGGTGTGTGGGGTTCTTTTTTAATTTGTGCAAAGAAAAGATGCATAATACAACATTAACATGATCATTTCCTACATGATTTGAAAAATAATGTTTCAATTTAATAGAATGCATGATTACACTAGATGATATTTAGAGAATGCAATTATCTATGATGAAAATATCCACTAATTGGGCCTCAAACATGCAAATGCTAAAAAATCAATTTCCTAGACCATTGGAGACTAGTGCGAACTACAACCAAAGATCCGCTATTCCTAGCAGCAACCAATAGAAAACTAAAAAAACACCTAGGATTTTACCATTTTATTTTTTTCTATGTTTTCCTAATTAAAATCCATATATTACATTTTGCTTTTGTAAAAACATAGATAGAAAAATACTGAGAGAAAAAAATAATCCTACCTCAAATCCAGGTCTAATGATGGTTTATGATGTCTAATTTTTTCTATTCTCTATTGACCGTGTCTGTCAAGAGTGTCTGCAATTGTTTCCCATGGGTGTTAGCCACGATGATAACTGCTAACCGCAATTAGCACCTACAACAAAAACACAGAGAAAAACATCAACGATCACAAAATTTTTAGTGTTTCCATCATGATCGCCTTCTATAACCACCAAAAATGCTCGCACCTAATGTATATATTTTAATTATTTAAAGATAAAAAAATGAGCATGCATGAATTGAAAACAAGAAATAAAGAAGTACAATGAATTAATAAATAATAATATTTTAAATATCATTAAAAACCCATTGAAGAGTTTGGTGTTTGTTATCAGATCAAGCACTTTGGGTAGACATAATCACAATAAAAAATCACTAAAATACTCACCTTCTTCATTGATCTCTAGAATTGTATTTATTTTCTTACTTTTATTTCATGGTAGGCTCTCCACTAACAATCATTTGGTAAATTGATTACTTATTTGCTTATTTCAATGATAATGCTATTAAATAAAATTAATCATTTTATTACAAATAACATCTATCTGCATCACTTAAATAATACTCATTTTCAATGAGATATTTGCTTTTATATAAAATAATTATTTATTTAAACATCTTCTTACGTTTTAAATAAATAAAAAATTTATTTAAACAATGTCTTTCTGATTTTTAAATAAATAAAACATTTATTTAAACAATATATTTTTTTGCTTTTTAAATAAATCAAACATTTATTTAAACAATATCTTTGTTTCTTTTTAAACAAATTAAATATTTATTTAAACAATATCTTTTTTGCTTTTAAAATAAATCAAATATTTATTTAAACAATATCTTTTTTACTTTTTAAATAAATCAAAACTTTATTTTAACAAGCACACATGAAGTTGTGAAGGTAAACCATTTACTTCATGCCCACCATTTATCAAGGTTAATAATTCTTAAGTAAAATACAATCATGCAAGTGCATCAATAAAATAGGTAGTCTTTCCATCAATCTAATCACATGTCTTACCATCTAGAACTTACGATGGCTACTAGGTCATCAGTATGGGGCTCAAGGTGGCTATATATTGATGATTATCCCTTAACTGAATGCATGCTTATATGAAGGTATCTATTAGTGTTACCTTTGAGTTGCCTTATCATTTTTCCTTTCTCAAGTACTCTCATCTTCGATGGATGACTCAATTTCTTCTACTCACAAGCACGCCTGATCCTACACATTGGCAATTCATTATTAGTATCATATAATTCACTATCTATTTAATGTTGTGAGCTTGCTTGTGAGGCTGCTTAATTGCACAAAATTGAGTACTAGTCACATTTGTTAATACATTGATTTTCCATGTTCAAAGGTCCATCTGGGAGGGTCATGACAAATTCCTCCATAATTTTGCACTTCTTCAAGTTGACTAGTAACCTCTCTTCCTTCAATATTTTTAAAACATAACAAACGTGTCGAATGGTATACTTTGTTCTTACTGAATATCAAAATGCCATCCAAATAAACAACCACAAACTTGCCAAGAAATGGCTTCAACATTTTATTCATCAATTTCATAAAGGTATTAGGGCCATTTGTCAATCCAATAGCATAAACAACCACTCATACAATCCATCCTTCATCTTGAATACAGTCTTCCACTCATTCCCTTTCCTAATCTAGATCTAGTGATAATCACTCTTCAAATCTATCTTTGTGAAGTACTTTGCTCCACTTAAGCAATCCATTAATCGTCCATGCGAGGCAATAAAAATAATTTTTTTTTATAGATCTGATTTACATGATTCTCGAACCATTGGATGCAAAATAAAAAAGAATATTTTTACTAAAAAAATATTATTAGGGTTAGGGTTTCAGATCAAGGATCTTATGTTAATTACCCAAATAATGAAGAAACACACAAAGTAGACAATATTATTATCTCTTTTAAGGATTAGATGTGTGTCCTAAAATTGGTTTAGTGCATTTTGAAATTTTTTGAAAACTTAAACTACTCTCATCATGTTTGAGATTGTTGATGTAATGCTCAATAGTTTAAGGCTTTAACCTATATACTCATAGCTCGACAACCTGGTGATGAAATCTAGGCCATGTAATCCAATCTATAATGTGTGGTAATGAAGTCCATATTCGGTTAGGGAGTACAGGTCCTGCCAGACCCTCACCCAATCTCACTCATTCAATGTTATACCCTTCGAAGAGAAGTACATGTAAATTTTATAGGCTATGGATGGTTCTTGGGTTCGGTATTGGTCTAGTAACAATAAGTACATGGAATTTGGGCCAACATATGGAAATAACTACCACCATCGTTGAACTCTACTAGTGGTTGGATGTGACTTCCAACTCACTAGCATTTAAGTGTGTCATAGTGTGTGGGGTTATTTTTAATTTGCACAAAGGAAATATGTATAATACATAATTAACATGATCATTTCGTACATTATTTGAAAAAGAATGTTTCACTTTAAGAGAATGCAAGATTACACTAGATGATATTCATAGAATGCAAATATCTATGATGAAAATGACCACTGATTGGGTCTCATACATGCAAATGCTAAACAATCAATGTCCTAGATCACTGGAGACTAGGGCAGACTACAATCAAAGATCCGCTATTCCTAGAAACGACTAGTGTAAAACTAAAAAAACACCTAGGATTTTGCCATTTTATTTTTTGCTATGTTTTCCTAATTAGAATCCATATATTACATTTTGCTTCTGTAAAAACATAGATAGAAAAATACAGAGAGAAAAAAATAATCCTGCCTCAAATCCAGGTCTGATGATGGTATCTGATGTCTATTTTTTTCTATTCTCTATTGACCGTGTCTGTCAGGAGTGGCTGCAATTGTTTCCCATGGATGTTAGCCACGGAAACAACTGTTAACCGCGATTAGCACTTGCAACAAAAACATAGAGAAATAACATCAACGATCGCAAAATTTTTGTGGTTTTCATTGTGATCGCCTTCTATAAACACCAAAAAGGCTTGCACCTAATGTATATATTACAATTATTGAAATATAAACAAATTAGAATGCATTAATTGACAACAAGAAACAAACAAGTACAATGAATTAATAAATAAAAATCTTTTAAAGATCATCAAAAACCCATTGAAGAGTTTGGTATTTGTTATCAGATCA
The DNA here is from genome assembly GCA_028583015.1 of Wollemia nobilis. Taxonomy (NCBI): domain Eukaryota; kingdom Viridiplantae; phylum Streptophyta; class Pinopsida; order Araucariales; family Araucariaceae; genus Wollemia; species Wollemia nobilis. The sequence continues at coordinate 273,111 of JAQPPZ010002974.1, read as the reverse complement.
AGCACTTTGGGTAGACATAATCACAATAAAAAATCACTAAAATTCTCACCTTATTCATTGATCTCTAGAATTGTATTTATTTTCTTACTTTTATTTCATGGTCGGCTCTCCACTAACAATCATTTGGTAAATTGATTACTTCTTTGTTTATTTCAATGATAATTCTATTATATAAAATTAATCATTTTATTACAAATAACATCTATCTGCATCATTTAAATAATAAACTACTCATTTTCAATGAGATCTTTGCTTTTATATAAAATAATTATTTATTTAAACATCTTTTTGCATTTTAAATAAATCAAACATTTATTTTAACAATGTCTTTCGGATTTTTAAATAAATAAAACATTTATTTAAACAATATATTTTTTTGCTTTTTAAATAAATCAAACATTTATTTAAACAATATCTTTGTTGCTTTTTAAATAAATTCAATATTTATTTAAATAATATATTTTTTGCTTTTAAAATAAATCAAATATTTATTTAAACAATATATTTTTTGCTTTTTAAATAAATCAATCATTTATTTAAATAAGCACACATGAATTTGTGAAGGTAAACCATTTACTTCATGCTCACCATTTATCAAGGTTAATAATGCTTAAGTAAAATAAAATCATGCAAGTGCATCAGTCAAATAGGGATTCTTTCCATCAATCTAATTACTTGTCTTAGCCTTATAGAACTTATGATGGTTACTAGGTCATAAGTATGGGGCTCAAGGTGGCTATATATTGATGATTATCCCTTAAATGAATGTATGCTTATATGAAGGTATCTATCAGTGTTACCTTTGAGTTTCCTTATCATTTCTCCTTCCTCAAGTACTCTCATCTCCGATGGATGACTCAATTTATTCCACTCACCAGCACACCTGATCCTACACATTGGCAATTCATTATCAGTATCATATCATTCACTATCTATTTAATGTTGTGAGGTTGCTTGTGAGGCTGCTTAATTGAAAAAAATTGAGTACTAGTCACATTTGTTAATACATTGATTTTCCATGTTTAAAGGTCCATCTAGGAGGGTCATGACAAATTCCTCCTTCATAATTTTACATTTCTTCAATTTGACTAGTAACTTCTCTGCCTTCAATATTTTTAAAACATAACAAACGTGCCGAATGGTATTCTTTGTTCTTACTGAATATCAAAATGCCATCCAAATAAACAACCACAAACTTGCCAAGAAATGGCTTCAACATTTTATTCATCAATTGCATAAAGGTATTAGGGGCATTTTTCAATCCAATAGCATAAACAACCACTCATACGATCTATACTTCATCTTCAATGAGGTCTTCCACTCATCCCCTTTCCTAATATAGATCTAGTGATAATCATTCTTCAAGTGAAGTACTTTGCTCCACTCAAGCAATCCATCAAATCATCCATGCGAGGCAATAAAAATAACTTTTTCATTATAGCTCTGATTCACACTATTCTTGAACTGTTCGATGTAGAATCAAAAAGTAAATTTTTACTTCAAAATTAATATTATTATTATTAGGGTTTGGGTTTGGCCCCAGATCAAGGATCTTATGTTGATTACCCAAATAATAAAGAAACACACAAAGTAGATAATATGATTATCTCTTTTAAGGATTAGATGTGTGTCCTAAAACTGGTTTAGTGTGTTTTAAAATTTGTTGAAAACTTAAACTACTCTCATTGTGTTTGAAATTGTTGATGTAATGCTCAATAGTTTAAGGCTTTCACCTATATACTCGTAGCTCAACAACCTGGATATGAACTCTAGGCCACGTAATCCAACCTATAATGTGTGGTAATGAAGTCCACACACATTTAGGGAGTACAAGTCCTACCATACCCTCACCCAATCTCACCCAGTCAATATTATACCCTCCGAAGAGAAGTGCATGCAAAGTTTCTAGGCTACAGATGGTTCTTGGATCTGGTATCAGTCTAGTAATAATAGGTACGTGGGAGTTGGGCCAACAGATGGGGATCACTGTCATCGTTGTTAAACCCTACTAGTGGTTGGATGTGACTTCCAACTCACTAGCATTTAAGTGTTTCATGGTGTGTGGGGTTATTTTTAATTTACACAAAGGAAATATGCATAATACAACATTAACATGATCATTTCCTACGTGATTTGTAAAACAATGTTTTACTTTAAGGGAATGCATGATTACACTAGATGATATTCATAGAATGCAACTATCTATGATGAAAATAGCCAGTTATTGGGCCTCATACATGCAAAAACTAAATAATCAATGTCCTAGACCATTGGAGACTAGGGCAAACTGGAATCAAAGATCCGCTATTCCTAGAAGCATCTAGTGGAAAATTAAAAAAGCACCTAGGATTTTGCCATTTTACTTTTTTCTATGTTTTCCTAATTATCATCCATCTATTGCATTATGCTTCTCTAAAAATATAGACAAAAAAATATAGAGAAGAAAAAATGACTCTACCTCAAGTCCAGGTCTGATGATGGTCTTTAATGTCTGCTTTTTTTTTCTTTGCTAACTGCATATGTCAAGAGCAGCTGCAATTGTTTCCTGCGAGTGTTAGTCATGGTGAAAACTATTAACCATGGTTAGCACCTACAACAAAAACATAGAAAAAACATCAGTGATCAAAAAATATTTGTGTTTTTCACCATGATCGCCTTTTGTAACCACCAAAAAGGCTCGCACCTATTGTATATATTGTAATTATTGAAAGATAAACAAATGAGCATGCATGAATTGACAAAAATAAATAAACAAGTACAATGAATATTTTATTATTTACAATGGAGTCAAATTATAGATTCATCCCTCTTAGGGATACCCATTTGATACAACAAATACAATATATGTTAAATCCCTCTCAAGGGTAGGTGCAATCAAAATGCCCTTCAGGATGACATGAACTGCTCCAAGGTTTCAATGACCTTCTTCTCCATGATTAGAGGTATTTGTGTCCTTTCATCCCAAAACCCCGTTAGTCCTACGTGCAATAAACAATAAGAAGCATCAGTAATAAAGAGACATCTCTTAGTGAGGCTTTATGAGGAATATTGTACAAATAAAGACATAGAAATAAATAAAGCATGTAAATCTATCAATCTATGCGATAAATGAGGAAATTTTAATAAAGCATGTAAAGAAGCATGAAACTAGCTAAGAAACATCTTAATTAATCATTAGAAAACTTGAAAGGCATGAAACTAGTCTGGATTAATAATTTCAAGAAAATGATAATAAATCTACCTCTAAATCCTAAATTAAACTAATCAATTGTCTTCTAAAATGTAGATTTATGCTATATTAAGCTAATTGCATGACTAAAAATAGAAATCTACTACTAAAATGGAGGAAAGAGAGCATCAAATCCTAGTCGCGGATCTAAGGTGTAGCTAGCACTGTTAGCCATAGCTAATAGTTGTGGCTAAGGTGAAAGTGTCCTTTCTCTTGAAACCAAGGCCAAAAACTCTCAAATACTCCAAGGAATTGATGATCAAGGGTTGCCTCATTTTTTTAGAATAGATTGGCAGTTGAATTCACTAGAATTAGCAATGGAGGTGTGTTAATTGTCAATTTTTCTCCTCAATATCTTGAGATATCCATTGATGCATGGAAAATTATCATTGGTCAATTGGATAGCACTTCGTTACTCCTCAAGGGGATATGAAATTTCTCTCCAATCTGATAGGGATCTGCTATGCAATTGAGCTATTTTTTAGGATTAGCAGTTTGGCAACACTTCATTAGAGAAGACAACCAGCTAGAATAAGGGTTTGCTTTTTGAAATTAGGGTCTTAAGTAGACTCAAAAAATCCTTGATGTAGATTCATGGAGAAGCCAAGAACAAGATTTTTTAGTTTTGAGGAATATTTTGTACGCTTCCAAGCTCGAACCACTTTAAAAGCCGTTGCAAATGGTTGTTGCAACTGATTTTACTTTGCTCTGTTCACCCAAGTTTGTTACAGGGATAGTTGTGGGTCTTAAAAGTGGCTAAAAACCCTAGCCACAGGTGACACATGAGGCTAAGAATCCTAGTCATGGGATACACCAATGGCTAAGGCTAGATAGGCCAAAATTCCCAAATTGAGTGATTAGAACCACTACTTTTGCCTTGGAGCTATCCAAGATCTTTCATATTGTCTGTTAGCATGTCCCATATGATTAGTCCCCTAAACATGACATGTTTTGGGTGTCCACAATTAGAGCATGTGGTTCCAAAATAAGGTATGGAAATTGATCTAGGAAGAATTAAATCCATCATCTCTTCATTTCCTCTTAAGTAAAAATCTTTGCAGTTATTCTTTCGGTAGATCAATTTTATTCAAAAGTTTATATCAAACTTTTCATAAAATATTAAGCCTATAATAGAGTTTTTGAAGAAAGATATTATATTTAAATGGACCCTAAATAAGATATAATCATTTAAGCAAATCAAAGAAGCTATCATAAAAGCTCTGGTACTATTGATCAACCTATATTTTAGTAGGGATTTTATTTATATGCTTCTGAATCTAAGGATAAGTATGTTGGAGTGGTAACTCGGAAATATGCCAAGAGAGAATAACATCCAATATTATTCTTGAGTTATGCTTTTCATTATTACTAAAATAAATACAATTTTATATAAAAGCAAGTGTTTGTAGTCATGATGTCTCTAAATAAGTTCAGATACTAATTATAATAAAGTAAGACCATAGTCTATGTGGTCTATGCAGTTATCAAAAAATTCATCATACAAGGAAAATTGCATGATAAAAGAGTTGGATGGATTACTAAAATATAGGAGTATAACATAGGTATTCACCCCACTAAATTGGTAAAAGAAAAAATACTATGCCAATAATTATTTTCTTCATTAGAAAAGGGCTATAATATGTGTATTGATGATGCCACATAAAATATGAATAGGACCAAGAAAACTGTATAAAGGCTTGATTGGATAGATGAATTGATTAAATATTTTTAGATGTAAAAATGTCCTAAAGGATTGAATGCATCACAAATGAGGTATAGGCTTCAAGCTCTAAAATACATCTTATTATTAGAAGGCTTATATAGGATGAACTAAGATGGTGTCATTAATCACTTCATAAAACTAGAAGAAAAGGAGAAAGTACTAATAGATTTTCATGCAGGTTTATCTAGTGGGCATTATTTAGGTCATACTATTGTTGCTAAAATCCTTAGGGTAGGTTATTATCAGCTGATATGTTTTGCAAACTCGTTCAAAGTAGCTTAATCTTGTTAAAAGTGCCAAAGGTTCATTGGAAGAAACAAAAATGCTTCATTATATTTATGTCCAATTGAAATTTAAGAGCCATTTTAGTAGTGGGGTTTAGATTTTATTGGATTCATTAACCCTAATTCATTAGTGAGACACAAATCCATCCTTACAATGACTAACTATTTTACTAGGTGGATTGAAGTAGTCGCTATAAGAGTGGCAAGTCAAGATACTATGATAGAGTTCATTGAGAAACTAATAACTAGGTTTGGAATTCTATAAGAAATGGTAAATGATAATGGGACTCCTTTCATAGGAGTAAGTTTCATCAACTTTGCCAATAAATATAACATATTTCTTAAGATGTCCTCTAATCACTATCCACAAGGAAATGGATTGGCTAAATTAATAAATAAGAATATTTTAAATATCATTAAAAACCCATCGAAGATTTTGGTATTTGTTATTATATCAAGCACTTTGGGTAGACATATTAAAATAAAAAAATCACTAAAATACTCACCTTATTCATTGATCTCTAGAATTGTATTTATTTTCTTACTTTTATTTCATGGTAGGCTCTCCACTAACAAAAATTTGATAAATTGATTACTTATTTGCTTATTTCAATGATAATGCTATTAAATAAAATTAATAATTTTATTACAAATAACATCTACCTGCATCATTTAAATAATAAACTGCTCATTTTCAGTGAGATCTTTTCTTTTATTTTAAATAATTATTTATTTAAACATCTTGTTTTTTAAATAAATCAAATGTTTATTTAAACAATGTCTTTCTGGTTTTTAAATAAATAAAACATTTATTTAAACAATATTTTTTATTATTTTTAAATAAATCAAACATTTATTTAAACAATATCATTTTTGCTTTTTAAATAAATCAAATATTTATTTAAAAAATATCTTTTTTGCTTTTAAAAAAAATCAAATATTTATTTAAACAATATATTTTTTTCTTTTTAAATAAATCAAAACTTTATTTAAACAAGAACACATGAATTTGTGAAGGTAAACCATTTACTTCATGCTCACCATTTATCAAGGTTAATAATGCGTAAGTAAAATAAAATCATCCAAGTGCATCAATCAAATAGGGATTCTTTCCGTCAATCTAATGACTTGTCTTAGCCTTATAGAACTTATGATGGTTACTAGGTCATAAGTATGGGGCTCAAGGTGGCTATATATTGATGATTATCCCTTAAATGAATGTATGCTTATATGAAGGTATCTATCAGTGTTACCTTTGAGTTTCCTTATCATTTCTCCTTCCTCAAGTACTCTCATCTCCGATGGATGACTCAATTTATTCCACTCACCAACACACCTGATCCTACACATTGGCAATTCATTATCAGTATCATATCATTCACTATCTATTTAATGTTGTGATGAAATAGCATTTGTACTTGTGGTCTTTGGGGGTCTTATATAAGACTCCAAATGCCCTTTTGGGGTTTTATATTGACTCAAAATCAAATTACTCTAATTTGAAAATCTAGTCTATGAGCTCCTCTATATTAAAGCTTCTATTGTACAACAAGGTTTCTGTATTTGACTTCTAACCCATATTGAAGATTATCCAAATCAATCACTCCTTTGCCTATTCCATTTGCTCTTCATCTTGAGTTTTTGCATGGATAGCATCCCCTTCTTTATTATCACTCCTCTCCTCAATATGAATACCTCTTCTTTGGGCAATTTTGATAACCTCCAATTCATAGTATCTCAACTATATCTGCAACTTGAGGACCTCATGGTCTTCTTCTTCTCCATTGTCCCATAATTCCATTTACATGTATCATGCCTCAGAGATATTATAGCTTTGATACCAAAAATAATGCAACAACGAGGAAAATATATTGAAATATTTCAATTCAATGATGACAAGTGAGAAGTTAGAATATTCACAAACAAATACAATAGGTGATATGTTGGAATGCTCCAAATTACTGATGGTAGGTGATAAGTCAAAATGCTCCAAATAAATGGTGGTAAGTGATATATCAGAATGATCCAAACTAATGATAATAGATGGTATGTCTAAATGTTCTAGCTATAACAAAACCCTAATATGATAGTAGATGAAATCTCCCAATGTGATGGCAACTTACATCTCTCAAGTTAGTACCTTGGATAATAGTGTTACATCGATGATGATAGGCTTAAATTGACTCAACCAGTTTTATTATTCATGATGGTATCTATTAATCAAACATACTTTAGTCAACAATGTTAGCACCCTCCATCATGAAGACACATATTCATGTCGACAAGAAATTTTAATAATGGTTCCAATGTTAAAAATATTAGATGCAAACTGCACTCCTCCAATGGAAATCTCCTATGGGTAAACTTATGATCTAATTGCTATGTAAATCCATAATTGCTTTGGTGTTTTCTAACTTGCAAATGTGCATATAATAACATATAAACTTGATATTTCTAATTAATAATAATATAGACAAGATCGAAATGATGTGAATAAAAATGAATGAATTTGATTTATATTAGTAATATGATTGCACAATAGTTTTGGTTACTATGCACTCCTACTCTTCCCGGTACCCCACTATCTCCTCTATACCATATCCCTTTCCTTGCACAAGTCCTCTCCAATTTATAAGCACAAAAATTAGTATCAAGCTAATTTCTATTAAAGGTCATTTTTAGACCTGCAACTGCTATGGTGTCTACTTGCTAGCTCCAACTAATTCCAAATCATTCCACTTAAGAAAGAAAGGACCATCCCCAATAATGCATCCTCTTATAAAAAATAGTTGTATATCAATGGACTAAGTCTAATTTTATACCCAAGATGAAATTTAAGGCTACATCATCAACATTTTTGGGTTTTTTTCCAGACTGTCACCCAAACCGTCAAATAGTTGAATTGGAAACAAGAAAATTTGAATTGTAAACTATAAGTAAAGATCTCATTCCAAGGATAAACTATGTAGTCCTTACTTGGTATTGCATTTCAATTACTTCTAATCAATGAAGTGGCAATTATTTGGTCTCCATTATTTTGCATTTATATGTTTTATGTGAATGTATTTCTCTAAGTCATTTCTATTACACTTTGATATTAGTCTATTCTATTAAGGTAATTAGGCTATTTGAATTACCTATTATATTTTTAGCATTTAAAGTTATTCGAATGAGTACAACCTCTATGCATTTATTTTAATTCAATTATCTTATATTCAACACTTTGTTTATTCTATTAAAGCGATATTTAATCGTTTATTGTATTGCTAATTGTTTGAATCTATGGAATGATTAGGATGAATGAACCTATGAATGTAATTGCTAATTGATGATCTATTAAGTACCCTCTATCTGATTTGATAGTGTATTAATCTATGAAATCCAACCATATTTTACACATATTTTACACATATTTTACACTATACCCCAACCATATTTTACACATATTTCCTTACCCTTACTCTTTTCTAACCCTTTCTTCCTTCCTTACCCTTACTCATTTTTCTATATATTTTCCCACAATAACATTTCAAAGGAGCCAACCTTCTCTAGAGGTTGAAACATAGGGTAACCTTGTTTCATACAATTGCTATACTTTGGCTAAAATCGATGGGTGCAATGCATTTCCACAACAATGGTATATTTTAGTCCAACAATATAGTTAGTTTTTTGTATACCTAGTGGGATGAAACATTAGATTTGTCTTACATTCCTAGAGATTTCAATATTAGGTGAATGGTCTTTATCTTATTAGTGAAGATTGTATGTTCATCTTGTGATTCCCATCAAAATATAGAACTCATAATCATATCAAAGTTAACTTATCAATTCCATTTATTCTATTTCTATAATCTATTCATAGTTATCTTATTCTTTATATGATTACAAGATATGCAGCCAAGAAGTTAGAGAATACTTTGCAATTCATAAAATTACCCTCTCGTAAGCCATAACACATTGAAATATGAATACCTAAGTATTTTCCATAGAGCTCAAATAATTCTCCTCATAATTCTTCTACATTATCATGGTCATCAAGTCCCATAATCATGTCTAAGAACATAAATCATATTATGCCAAATTTCACAAATTGGAACACCACTAGACCCCTAGGTCGAGCAAATGCTAATGGTATTTAGCAAATTGTGCTTAAATATCTTCCCACCTATGATGGTATGGATAAAACCACTTATAAACATTGTCTTGGTCTCCCTGGAAACAATCCATAACAACAAATATGAAGATATTATGGTCAAAATTCTTGCCAAATTCTTATAATAAAGAGTACTTTATTGGTATCGAAATCTAGATGACAATAGCATTAATTCATGGGTAAACCTGGCTAAACCATTCGTAGATGAATTCAATGAGGTAGTTGATACATTATCACTTTTGACCTAGTTTAATGTCATACAAAGACACCCTCAAGATGCAATAATTTATTTTAATCTTAGGTTCAGTAGAACTTGGAAAAATATTATGCAAAATATCTGACCACTAGGTCATTTAACATATATCTACTACATTAGAGTGTTAGACCCTACTTTGGGATTGTAGACCCAACATTCAAACATAGTTGATTTTCCTCAAGTCTACCAGGCTTCCATCATGACCAAGAATACTTTTATTTCTATAGAAAGGCTACCTCCAAGAGTGGTAATTCCATACTTTCTAAAAATACCCCAATCTTCTTAGAAAAACAAAACATCAACAATTTCTCTCACTTTCCCCTTTGTTCCTGCAATTGCACCAATTTCCACACTCAAATATTTACCCCTCATACCTACTTTGCCAACACTAGAGCCCAAAGATTCACAAATAATGCTATAGGTGCTATCTACATTAAAAAATCTAAATAACAAAGCAACAACAATTGAGAAATAAGAGGTAAAAAGGTCACAATTCAAAATTTTTCCATATGTGGCTAAATATTAGAAAGCCTCCAGTAGCAATATAGCTAAAAACACTAACAACTATCAAGCTTAATAGCTAACAATATTAGAAATTGAGTCATCCTTGGTGTTTAGTTTGCAGTAATCACCATAATATAGACATCTATGTCATGGCCATTGAAAAGGCCAAAAGGTCTCAAAATGGTCAATTCAATATGCTATAGGAGTTAGAGCATATCATGCTTACCTAATATCCTTTGGAGGAGGAATACATTTTTATGCTGACAAGGTCTAGGAAAAATCAAACTAAGGTAGATACCTAAAAGTTGGAGTCCTTCAAAGTACCATCTCAACCACAAAAGTCTAAAGAGAAAAATTTGCCTAGGACAAAGAGAGTTCCAATTTAGAAAGAATAAAAAAAACTTCATTTTCCAGATTCATAAAAATATCCCTCTAACTCAAAATAGTTAGAGAAAGCTAAATAAGTATTACCTAACACAAAATATGAAGCATGTGATAAGCTCAAATTTCCTTTAGTCACTAAGAGATAGGGAATTGAGGCTACAAATGAATATAGAAAAAAGTTCCATGAACCAAAAAAGAAAAATGAAAAGACAATAGTATAAGCATTCAACTTCAATATAGTAAAAGAGTTAAAAAGGACTCCTAAAGTGAGCATGTATGATGCGTTAATGATCCCTAGACAAATAGACCTTCTCAAAGATTCATTAAATAAGGTTATATTGGGATATAAACCAACTTTAGAGTATAATATTGTTCAAGATTCAATGAGTCTAAGAGCTATGAAGAACAAACTACCTCCTTACTACATACCTTTAATAATGAAAGGTTGGGTAGTTCACAATTGCATTATTGATTCTAAATCAGCTACTATTGTAATGTCTAGAGCAATATGTGAGTTGATGGGTATGGAATATACACACTCATGCCCTAGAGTCCAATTAAACAACACTCATATATAAATAGTTGGAGTAGTCAAATACGTTCCTATGACACTCCATAGAACACCATAAATCACCATGATACAAGAAATAGTCATGGTTGACTTCGAGTCATATTTTAACCTCTATATATCAAGAGAATTTATGACAAAATTGGGAGGATACATATACCTAGACTAATATCACATGATGATATCATATAAAGGAAGGAAGATTAAAATTATTCCAAAAAATCCTACCACTTATCACATTGAGAAGATAGAAGAAGATGAGTATATTAATACCATTTTCAAACAAGGTGATCTACTGGATGAGCTAGAAATAGAAGATAAATTCCTTTTGAATAATTATAATGCTTTTTTTGATACCATAATTGGTACATACCATGTCTTAGGCTCAGAGATAAAAAATATTACAATGGTTTTAACATAAAAAACTATGTAAATTAGAGCTCTCAAAACTCTATTTTTATGGAGCCAAATGTAAAAAATGGTGTTGGAGCTAGAGTTGTACTAGTTTCTTCTTCATAATGGATAAATATTTTTCCTAAAGGTTGACATGGAGTTGCACAAACAATGCCATTGAATATGAATCCTTGTTCCTTTGCTTAAATCAAGTGGAGAATATGTGAATTAAATTGTTTACAATCTATAATGATTTTGAGTTAATTGTAAATAAAGTGATAGGAAATGCAACAATAGACATCATTACTTGAAAATATACCGCAATAGGATGTGGGATTTTATGGAAAGATTTGATGCTTTAAACATAAAGTCTATTCTATAGAAACATAATAAGTTGGTTGATGCACTCATTTATTTAGGAACAAATTATGCATTTGCTATAAAGTATGTCTCGAAAAAGAAAAATAAAGTAATGCTGATTTTTAGACCATCTATCTCAAATAGAGAAATATATTGGAAAGTCTTTGAAGGTTATCATCCAATCATTTATTTATTGATAATAGAAGAATTCTACTCAACCAAGCAGGAGGAAGCATCACTGGAAGTTAATAAATAGGATATCATTTAGTTAAAAAGTAGTCTTACTCCTAAAGGGTTGATCACTCTAGAAATCTTGTTTAGAAACAATGATAGAAAAACAAGTCAAATAATGAAGATAGAAGAACAAACTTATAGAGAAGTTGAGATCAAATCAAGCAAAAGTCTAAATATCATACTATATTGTACTAAAAAATAAGTAGAATTGTTCAAATCACTCTACATGCAGTATTAAGACATAATAGCCTGAAGCTATGAAGACCTCCAAGTCTATGAAAAAGATGCTATTCAACATACAATTGAACTAGTCCCTAATGCGAAACCATTAAGACAAAAAAAAAGGTTTTTCAATCCAAAAAATAATTAGGCATGAAGTATAAACTTCTCAAGCTACTAAATTCCAAAATTATCTATCCAATTAAGCTTTCTACATAGGTTGCAAATCCAGCACCCATGATAAATAATATTGAAGATATTCATCTCTATGTCAATTTTAGAAACTTGAACAAGGCATCGCTAAAATACCATTACCCTCCATCCCATGTTGATTAAAGTATCCAAACAATGGTAGGTACAAAAATATTTTCACTCTTAGATGGATTTTTAGACTACAATCAGATATGGATAAAACATAAAGATCAAAATAAAACAACATTCACAACTAAATGGGAAACATTTGCATATCAAAGGATGTTATTCAGTTTGTTTAAATATGGAGCAACATTCCAATGTGCTATGGATTTTTTCTTTTGATTTTTAGTTAATAAAATAATTATGATATATTGAGATGATATGATAGTATTTTCACATGACAAGCATTTGCACCTAGAATATCTTGAAAAAGTCTTTCAAAAGTGCAAGGAGTTTGGAATATCATTGAATCCAAAGAAATATATCTTTCATATCCATGAAGGCAAGTTCTTAGAGCATGTGGTTTCAAAATAAAGTACGAAAATTGATCTAGAAATAATTCAATCCATCTTGTCTCTTCATTTCCCCTTAAGAAAAAAGCTTTTTAGTCATTCTTTGGGTAGATCAATTTTATTCAAAAGTTTGTATTAGACTTTGCATAAATTATTAAGCCTATAATAGAGCTTTTGAAGAAATATATTATATTTAAATGAACCCTAAATAAGAGATAATCATTTAATCAAATAAAATAATCCATCGCAAAAGCTTGGGTATTGTAGATCAACCTATATTTTAGTAGGGATTTCATTTATATGATCCTGAATCTGAGGAAAACTATGTTGCAGTGCTAACTCGGAAAGATGTCAAAAGAGAAGAACATCCAATATTCTTCTTGAGTTATACTTTTCATGATTACTAAAATAATTACAATTTTATAGAAAAGCAAGTGTTTGTGGTCATGAATTCTTTAAATAAGTTCAAATACTAATTATAATAATGTAAGACCATAGTCTATATGGTCCATGCAGATGTCAAAAAAATCATCATACAAGGAGAATTGGGTGATAAAAGAGTTGGATGGATTATTAAAATATAGGAGTATAACGTAGGTATTCACCCCACTCAATTGGTAAAATAGAAAATACTATGCCAATAATTATCTGCTTCATTAGAATAGGGCTATAATATACATATTGATGATGCCACATAAAATTTTCTTAGGACCAAGCAAAATGTATAAAGGCTTGATTGGATAGATAAATTGATTAAATATTTTTAGATGGAAAAATGTCCTAAAGGATTGAATGCATCACAAATGAGGTATAGGCTTCAAGCTCTAAAAGACATCTCATTATTAGAAGGCTTATATAGGATGAACTAAGATGATGTCATTAATCACTTCATAAAACTAGAAGAAAAGGAGAAAGTACTAATATATTTTCATGCAAGTTTATCTAGTGGGCATTATTTAGGTCATATTATTGTTGCTAAAATACTTAGGGTAGGTTATTATCAGCTTATATGTTTTGCAAACTCATTCAAAGTATAGCTCAATCTTGTAAAAGTGCCAAATGTTCATTGGAAGAAACAAAAATGCTTCATTATATTTACGTCCAATTTTAATTGAAGAGCCATTTTAGTAGTGGGGTTTAGATTTTATTGAATTCATTAACCCACATTCATTAGTGAGACACAAATCCATCCTTATAACAACTAACTATTTTACTGTGTGGATTGAAGCAGTCGCTATAAAAGTGGCAAGTCAAGATACTATGATAGAGTTTGTTGAGAAACTAATAATTAGGTTTGGCATTCTAGAAGCAATAATAAATTATAATGGGACTCCTTTAATAGGATTAAGTTTCATCAAATTTACCAATAAAGACAACATATATCTTAAGATGTCCTATAATCACTATCCACAAGGAAAAGGATTGGATAAATCAATAAATAAGAATATTTTAAAGATCATTAAAAAACCCATTGAAGAGAACAAAAGAATTTGGTATTTGTTATTAGATCAAGCACTTTGGGTAGACATAATTACAATAAAAAATCACTAAAATCCTCACCTTATTCATTGATATCTAGCAAGGAAGTTGTTTTTGTGCCACATTGAGTTGCTAGCTATAAATTGATAATTCAAGAAAAAATCCTTGACATGAAAGTGAAAAATGCTTGAATGGAACAAATATTGTTAGTGGAAGAACAAAGGTAAAATGAATACTCCTATTTCTAAAGCCACTCATCCACGACCAAGAAATTTTTTAACAATAAGGTGATGCCTTGAGATTTTAAAATCGGTGATGTTGTCTTCAAATGGGAAGAGGACAAATCAAAGCTAGGAAACCATGACTATTTTGGTTAATGTCATATCATATCACATCAGAGGTTATGCATAGTGGTGAATATTCACAAATTGGGCAAATATTAGGATTTCCAAAATTGGAAATTAGCGAATATGAGGACCCTTGACGTCGGCCCATTTACCTAAAATTTTTAGGACCAATTTTTTCTTAGGGTCAATTGGCCACAATATATATCCAAACATAGGCATATTTGTACTTGTTGGAAAGCCATCTTCGAGCCTAATCTAATGTTGATATTTTTATGAAGTTATAAGGTTATTTAATAGGTAAACATTTACCCTAAATATTACCCAACTTTTTAGGGCTTCAAATACCCTAAATTTTGGTGTGAAGATGGTTGATTTGATTTGATTAGGATTCCCCTTTATTTCGATTAGAATTCATCATTTTTTTACAAGTATATTTTGATTCCTAACCCTTTTTGCATAACCCTATATCACATCCAAATGGTATTTCAACACATCTAAGCTAGATAAAGATAAAAGTGGCTACATTCTGCCAATTTTAATAAATGACCACTACTTGAGGCACTTTGTGTGAAGTGTCATCAAACTCCCTATACCATATGAGCATAGATAAACATGTAAATAAATTTGGTTTTGGTAATTTTGAACTTAAATAATCCAATTGGCCATAAATGGAACTAAATAATTCTACTTTTGATGTGCCAAGCAATCATTGGTTGAAAGCTATGGTATTAATGAAAATAACTAGCATGTAAATATATGTGCATAATACCAAAACAATAAAAAGTGTGCATTTTTAGAAAAAAACACTAAACTATAGCTACCATAATTATTGCTCGATAATAATAATGATGTTTTGCATGCATGACAATTGAGTGAAAACAAGATTAACAGTGAAGTTTTGCAAAAAAGGAAAAACTTCATGCAAAATACTCTAAGGATAGAATTGTAAAGGTTGAGTAAGAAATATGTAGAGAAGAACACTAAGATTATTCAATTCCATAGAACTAACAATTGAAAGAAATACTAGAGTAGCCAACAACAAAGTATACAAAAGCTCTTTAAAATCAGAATTGACACATTGTTTACATCGAGTTAACATGAAAATACCCTAAAATAACTATGTAGATATGTTGACTAGCAAGTGGCCAAAGGTGTTTTTTCTAGCACCCCAAGCACTTTTGCTTATCATTATTCCCTATGTTGTTACGTATTTAAGTTTGCTCACCCCTGCCTATAATTAATCCTTACAATCTTTAAGTATTATAATGTTCAATTGAAAATAATTCAAGATACCAATGGTAAAGTCATTTTTTATCTCACTTCAGACCATATTAAAAATGCTTTTATTGTATGAGTTAATCCTAGAGCTACACCTAAGCCCTTCAATGCTCAAGCTCAAAATAAATATTATGAGTCTAGATAATACCCTAAGAAGGACAATTTTTTTAGGAAATGGTTGTTGGAAGTATTACATTATTTGGTCCCCTTGTAAATAATAGTTTGGTAGATGATTTATATTTTATATAATGTATGTGCCAATATGGGAGAAAGTGCAAGGTATGAAGAGAGAATGAAGAGTCACATTGACATGTTGCAAGATGAGAGTTTTATCTTTATGAGAGGAATGTGAAAGGATGCATCTTTGTGATTTTTGAGGAGATCAATAGTCAGAGTACTAAAAGGATATGTAAAATTATATATTGGAGATATATCTCCAAGGAATGTGTAGTACAATAAATGACACCAAATAAATATGAACAAATGAACACTTGTAGTTGAAAGAATATTTCTTTTGTATTAATAGGGGAGCCTAAATCTCCCAATATTACAAATTTTTTTGAATTACCCCAAGTATGTTGGGTGTAATGTTACAATGTATGATACAAATACAAGTTTCCAAGCAACAAATGGTGGGCTCTCCAAATAGATCAATTGGTGTCCTTTGTTTTTCTACTATAACTTCAAAGGGGTGAGTGGGCTTTTGGTATTCGATGCGGGGACCACTCCAGCTTCATCAACTTCTCCAAGATACCTACTCCCTACACACATGAAAACCAAATAAGGGTTAGTAGCACCTACAAATCAAGATATAGAATATTGTTGTAAAACCCTAACTAGTGAAAACATGTAATATAGAAAATAGAGAAAATAACTTAAATGCCTTGTTGAACAAAACTTACTGATCAAATACGGTTTGTGTTTGGATCTAAGAAACTATAGATGTACGATGGTGATTGGAAAACCATGCATGGGTGGTGGTAAAAATATGTAGATGTGGATTTTACTGTGAAACCGTAGACGTGTGGTGAAGACTGAATGCAAGATTGCTTTAGAAATGGGTCTTCGGGCTCCAGATATTGATTCTTCTTAGGATACGTGCAGAGGTCTAGTCCTATTTTGGTAGCTTGATGGTACAAATGTTTAACCTCTTTGGTTTGGTGGGTTGAAGGTGACTTTATAGGCTCCTTAGAGTTTTGTAAGGAAATGAGAGGTGGTAATCCAATATTGCCAAGTGGTAATTCTAGGCTACCAAATGGAGGTTGCAGTTAGAGTGAGTAACTCAGGTTATCTCACTTAACTGGGATGATGTGGCTGCAAGTGGAGTGCTATATGAAGGGTCACCCCATGTGAAGGGACAAAGGGGACAAGGGTATATGAGATATGACAAGGGATGTTGGTGAGGTGGCTAGGACACATGTCGAGTGGGTAGGCATGGTATCCTAGACTGATTTTTAAGATTTAGTAAATCTAGAAAATGGGATAATGTGCAATATTTATATACCTAAGTCTAAAATGAGGCATATAACTTTATTATACATGATTTCATGTGGGATTGCAAATGTGATATTGTGAATGACTAGTTTTTTGTGTTTAAATATACCTCTTTTTGTGCCATATTGTGTGAAACATGATGCAGTGCAAAACATCTACCTTTATTGGGTGGATGGGGTCAAATATTCTTGATGCACAAGAATTAGTGATTTTGAAAAAAATTGATGATATTTTGATTTGTTTGCTTACCCCCTCAGTTGGTTAATGGGTAAAGGATGAAACCCATGAGCCAATTGACCAAGTGTGTATGATTAGATGAGGTAATTAGTGAATGATGTCAATGTGATGCAAATGTATTTAATTGACTCAACTTGATACCCCAAGTTTGGGATTTTTGTGTTTTGCAAATTTGCATTTGGTTCATTTGTTGTAAGTGTTGTGGTGAAACCATAAACCATTGGAGTTATTTTTACCTTGTGATAGTAGCAATTCCTTCTAAATTATGGTTTCAAGGAAACAATCATTCTGGGAATTCGATGCTCTCATGTGACTTTTTATTATTACCAAAATTGATTTGTTCATTTTTTGCTTTTGATCCAAAGAAAGGGGTTGAAGGATAACCTTGTGCAAATCTAGTTTGAACACAACCAAGCTCATAGGACTAAGGGACCTAGTTGATTAATTCTATTTTTATTTGATGATGAGTGTCTTTATGGTGAGCTATCCATCCTACTTGATTGCATGGATTGCTAATTACTACAACCGCCAGGTGTATAGAATAATTCAATAAATATGAGGTTCACTAATCGATGTTTTATGATGATGATGAGAATGGTTATGATGTTTGATGATGCTTTTCTAAAATTTTATGATGTTATTTGGTTGAGGTTTGCTATTTTTTTTTACCTCTTTTTTTTGTAACCGTGCATGTGCGGTTTTTTTTTAACCGTGCATGTGCTGGAAAAAATTTTAATTGTTTTTAAAAAAAAAATCGTTTTTGCAACCACTAAGAGGAGCTAGAAATTTTTTGATTGTTTTTAATATTTTTTTGTTTTTGCAACCACTAAGAAGGGTTGGCAAAATTATTTATTGTTTTTTTTTTTACAACCACTAAGAGGGGTTGGCAGTATTTTGGTTGTTTTTAATTTCTTTGTTTTGGATATGCATGAATGGGGAAGGTTGAAAGTTTTTTTTTTGAAATGCAATTTACACTAAGATGATATTCCATTTATTTGTATTTTTTATGTATTTTAAATGCTATGTATGTAAAATGATGTACAATCCATTTTACGCTAGGATGATATGTAATTGTTTTGTATTTTTTTGGATATGCACTAATTTTTACTTTATTTTTTTTGTAGGTTAAGTTTATTATTGCACACCACCAATGGCCCCACACCATTTCCAAGGTGTGAAAATCCCTCACTTTTGATGACTATATTTTTCTACTTTTTTGGTTTGGATGGCTACAGACGAGTAGAGACGTTTCGAGCTGATGAGGATATCTTATCCGCATTAGTGGAGAGATGGGACCTTGATAGGGGTTAATTTTAGCTTTTGATGGGGGAGATAACCATCACCTTGGATGATGTGTATTGCATATTCCATGTTTCTATTGAGGGTCTTCCTATGAGGGTGGGCCACAACAAGTAGGTAATACTGAGACCCATTTATGGTGATGACTGAGATATTAAATTTAGAAAGGGTGGTATTATTTATCTCGACCTCTATAAGGGTGAGAAGTTGAGTGCTCTACTGACCTTCATGATGTACATACTAGGCAACATATTGTTGCCTACTAGCATGGGCTCGAGATTCCCTTGGAATCAGGATTCTATTGTACTATAGTTGATAGCAGAGCCACATATCTATGCCTAGGCTCCCGTTGTCTTATGTCTATTATATAGGGAGCTTTATTAGGGGAAGATGCAGGAGCAAAAGGGGCTTGGTTTTAGTCTAGTGCTTCATATTTGGTCTTGGGAGCACATTAGTGTGGATCACCCAGGAGGGTTGCCTTGTGGATGGGATCGCTCACATCCTTGCACTCTTCGTTGGAGGACCAGCGAGGATTCTTCTATCACTCACCATATTTTTAGTGTTGATTCATATTAGGACATGCTTAGTAGTGTGACACGTGATGACATATGTTGGCAAATTTGGAGAGATCTAACTTGGGATGGTGATGATGCACAACTTCTATGGATGAGACAAGGCAGATGCACATTGGGTAGCCATGGGTGAGATATGGAGTACATCCAATTCTCATGAGTGATGAGATAGTTTTACCTAATGCAAGTATTTCTAGATGCTCGATGATATATAGGTGGTGGGGAGATAAATTCAGTATCCTATTGACTCTAGACTTTTGGACTATTGACAATGCGACGGATGACATAGTAGGTAGCAAGATCCAAGATCTAAGAGCCAATACATAGAAGCAACCAATAGCATTGGCATATTACTTGCATTTCAAGAAATAAGGTAATTTTACATAGAAGACAATATAAAGGGCTCCAAGAAAAATTACGAGGCTCACATGCATAAGCCTCGAGTACCACTTGGCATAAATGTTATACACCCTCCAACGTACGTGAAGACTCAAGTGCTCACTAAAAAGACATTATACATGCTTGGGAGGAGTTACGAACCTCATCAAGGTTTACATTGAAGTCATCTATAATAAATATTTCAGGAGACACTTGTTACAAAGTGCAAGAATCTCATTCTATTTAAGGTGCTAAGGAGGTCAAACAAAGTAGACGAAAGGAAATACATATCTCATTTAGAAGGATAAGACTACTTTCCATACATACATCCTTCAAATGTGTAAGTACATTTCAAGCACTGTCATAAATCAGTGCCAAAATTTAGAGGGTGAAAGTGCATTTCAGGGAGGAGAATAAGCATCATACAAGGGAGAAGAAACTGTAGATCAAATGAGACCTTGAATCCCAAAGTGTCTATGTTAAAACATTGAAGACAACAAATTCTGAATTATTTCCTTTGATTCCAGCATGCAAGGCAACCCCAATATTGTTGTTATATCTATATGGAAACTACGTTGAACAGTGAGGAGATTCAGCATCTAAAGGTAAGGTTTAATCCCTTTTTATTATTGCTTTCATTTTTGGAGATATAAGGGTTATAATATAAGGTGGAAACATAGATTTCGAAAGTAAAAGCTATAAGGGATAACTTATCAAATTTAACTAATATTTGCAATTTAACCTAGGATAAATAAGGAATTCTACTTGGATTAAATTCTTTAATATTTTGCAAATATTATTAATTTTATAATTTTCCAAATTTGGGAGTGATAAGGGTGACAACATTAAACTAGGTTATTGGAAATTAGAAACCTTTGAATAAAATCCTAAGGGTTACAAAAGATGTTATTAAAGATTATTTGTTAAGGTTGAAAATTTATAATTTACTTGTCTTAAAATTTTTGAAAAATGACAAAAGAAATCCAACATTAAAACCTCTTCAAAATTGGAAAAGTGCTTAGTTCAATTAAGGAGTAATAAGGTGTTAGAAAAGTTTATTTTTGATATTTTCAAAATTGTGAAAAATCAACCATAAATTGAACTAAATTTTACAAAAGCACTATATCATATTCCAAAACATTAGGGAGTCATAAGGTATTCTATAAAACTTGCTAATAATATCTATCAAAGTTTATCAAGTTGGGTAGATATAATATTTCTTCAAAACCTAAAATTAGGTGTTCATACTCTCATTAATAGGGAGACACAATGAAGCTTACAAACCTAAAAATTAATAAAGTTTTCATCAAATCAAGTTTATATACTTCAATTAAAGGATCATATATCCTAAAAATAAGGATATATAAGGATGTCTACTTCTCAAAATACAAATAAATGCTTTAGAAAGGAAAATTCCAATTCCATAAAACTTGGGATCATGAATCTACTCAAGAAATTAGAAGGAAGGTTATATCTAGCTTCAAAAGTAATCCATAGTGAATCCTTAGAATATAATTTTGATACTATGGAATGCTATCTTCAAACCCATATCAATGAATCAATTGACAATGGAAAAGGTGATATTTCACTTTCCTTAGACTTTGTGAGCATTTTATACATGTCACTACTCACATATAAACACTACAAGGCAAAAAATAAAGAAAAAAAAGGATTGATAGAATTACTCAAAAATAAGGTAGAACTTGATGAATCATATCTAGAAAAAAAATTTCAATCCTCATGCAACATCAGCACTTCTTGTTCTACTAACTCAAAATATTATCATGATGTCTTAAGTGGTTGTTCAAAATATTTTGTATAGATTAAATATAGGAAAGAAGAATATTTCTCACAAGAACCAATTAGCAGCTCAACCTCCTATGAGAGCACAAAAACTAGAATCAAAGGCAAAGTTAAAGAAGAAGAAGAAGAATATCCATATTGAAGACCAAATTCTTGAATACCCAAATAATGTAATACATGGGGGTGTTAGAAATAGAGTATATTACATCATTTGGGTCATGTAAATGTATATTCCAAGGTACATACTTAGGACATTAGATTACTTAATGGGAAATTTATCTAATTATTTCATGCAATGTAATAACCTCATTGTAAGTGTCAATGTACAATATGTATATGTGCAATTTATCCCTTGCACAACTCGTTAAAGTGTTGGCCAAGGAACCTATCTTCCTATATAAGAATAACCTCATTAGAATATAGATATAGAAGTAGGAAGAATCAGGGAAATAGTAGCTTAGAGGTTTAGTATAGTTATGTGTGGATCACCATCCAATGGTGATGGGTGCAATGTAGTTTAGTAGCCTTAATAATGGAGTGTTCATTTCCTCCATAGCTATATTGTATTTATTTATATCATTTTTTTTTATTGCATATCTCGGTCTTCTAGTAGATTTACTTTATTTCATATTATTTTACATCTCATGATTTTTATCTCCCTGTGACCATCACATCAAAAGCTAACACATTTCCCTACTCAATTGATTGGTTTTAGCCAACAAATCTACTAGTGTTGTAACTAGATCATCCCAAAAATTATCATTATCTCTACATTTCAATCCTTTTATGGAGCTTTGAATGAAAGACTCAAAATTCACTTGTAGTAGTAAATAATCCAACATGTCAAGGATCACTAGCTACAACTCATCATTACCAACCAAGAATGGGATTTGTGGAGGGATCAGAAACAACTCTATCATGAAGTGCATTCCTACATGCATTTTTTAATCTTTCCAATGCATGATAATGCAAAGCATATCAACAACATCAATCATGCTGAATTCAATTCAACAATAACAAATTATATAATCACATCATTACTTTTATTAATCAAATTATAAGAGAATTTAATTTTCTTATAATTCAATAAATAAAGCTATGCTCAATTTACCATTGGCAATTACATAACTCTCCCCAAACCTGAAACCCATAATTACAAATCCATATTAAATGAAAAGTGTATCGCTCCAAATTTTTTGCATCCTTACCTTCAGGCTATAGGATCCGCGCCCGAAAGGGGGATGCGAGAAGGATGGGACAATACCTCGGACTGAGAGGCCCTTTGAAGGTCCCGCCTCTCGGGGGAGGGGTATAAGGGTGAATTTTTGATGGATGGTGGGTTCACCAGGAAAATTTTGAGTGGCAGTTTCCACACCTAGGTTGATAGTAGGTTTGATGTGTTCATTTTGTGCTTTAATCATTCAATTCCTAGGTTTGGCCAAGATGAATCTAAACTATTCTATATGCCAATGCTGATTTTTATGAATACAGAAAACATGAATAAATGCTAAACACAGAGAATATGCTAAATAAGATAGAACATACCTGATTCCGGATGTCTGATGAAGATTCTGAGTCTTGTAGCAGTCCAAATCATCTCAAATCATACGTAATCATCTGGAATTGCACAAAATCATCTCAGATCTCAGTCGGTCATCTGAGATCAGATGAGATCATCGTCGATCTGATGAATTCATCAGACGAATTCATCAGAAACCTGCAATCACAGAAACAGATACAAAATACCAAAAATGCAACTACAAAAGCAAGGGGAAATGATAGAAATAATAGTGGACTTGCCCAAATGATAAATCCAGATAGCAATTAAAAGGAAATGCATCAATTTGACAATTTATTTTGACTTTATCATGCATCTATACTAAATGAGGTGAACTCCAGGATGCATAAATATAATAACTAAGATAATGCATAAAGAAATGCAGAGAAACGACAAGAAAATGCAAACTCTGGGCTCTGATTGCCCCCAATCTGGACTACAGTCGAGATCGCCTCCAATCGTACGAGATCATCGTCGATCTATGACAGGATCATCCGAAATCGTCTGGAATCGCCTGCGATGATCCGAGCTTGCTCCAGCTGAAGAACAATAAGATTCCTGCAAGAAAACTTGAAATATGCAATGCAAACAAAAGTATGAAGGTGTTCTAAGGCACAAGGAACTAAATTTGTAGGGAAATCCATCAGCTAGGGGGTTCAGGGGGATAAACTGAGAAAGTCCCAGTTTATATAGGATTAGGGAGAGGTTAGGAGGTTGGAGATCATCCCAATTTGGGAGATCTCCAATGGGGGAGACTCTAACTACGCAGACACGCTTTCTGCCCAGGTTAGAGAAGTTGTTGAAACAAAAGCTAATTATGAAAATTTGGTTTTGGGACGAAATCGTCTGGACGTTCTGTTCCAGATGAATTCGTCAGATCTGGGATGATTTCGTCTGATCTACGATGATATCGTCCAACGGTCAAAACAAATCCTAAAAATGGCATGAAAAACAAGGGAAGCGGGTAACGGGCGGTTTGGGGTTAAAATTCAAATTTTTATCTTTTTACTAAGGTTTAACTGTGCCAATTTTAGGGTGCTACATTTTGCCCCCTCTTTAGCGAATTTTTCGAAGAAAATGCGTTAAAGACGAGTTTTTCCCGTTTTACGAGAAAGCAAAAATTTACTCAATTTTTTAGATGACGATTCTAGGTCGAATCGTACAACTGCTTACTATGGTGCCCCCTCCGTGTTTTTACCCAAATCGAACGTTTGAGGTAAAAGCGCGAAAAAGCAAAATTGAAAAAAATGTTGTTGATTTAAAATAAAATTAAGAAAATAGGGTAAAACCCTAATTCATTTTTACTGTTCAATTTTATTGGTTTTAGAGCTCTACAGAGAAAAAAAATGGTGGAGACAACACACCGATCGACAGAGGTCCGACGCGGGCTACGGGTAAGGATCTAATCCTAGTGAATTATGTTTGAATTTGTTTTGTGCAATTTTTTGTTTGAAATTTTGATTGTTTGGGGCATCGCGGCCGTTTTTAGGCCGTCGACGACGTCGGGACGAAATCGTCCCGATTTCGTCAAAATCGTCCCTAGATCATCGATTTCGTCGGAGGGCGAAATCGGCGAACTAGGGGTGATCCCGTCCAACAAGGGGCGATCCCCAAGTTGCGAAATCGAAGATGATTTCATCCTACAAAGGATGATTTTGCCCAATTTGGGACGATATCATCCAATGGTGGACGATATCATCATTTTTTTAAGAAATTAAGCTTGATTAAAATGTTTTTAATTTGATTTTAATGATTGGTTTATTAATGAATTTTATTGTTTTATTGTTTGTTTTGTAGAGGGGATTACTAAAGAGTCGGGAGTGGAAATACGGTGGGTTGAGAGATGACATAGCCACGCTCGACCAGGCGGAGCATGACCGACTAGCATAGGTCGGTTTGCAGCATGTGGCAGAGATGCCACAAGTACCGACGGACATGGGGCTACTGACAGCCCTAGCAGAGAGGTGGTATCCGGGGTCATCCTACTTTCGGTTATCGATAGGGGAGATGGCTCCCACACTAGAGGACGTATGGAGGATCTTGAGGATCCCCATACAGGGACGGCTGATGACTCCTACGGCCAATCAGGGCCAGGCGATGATGAGGCTGAGCGGAGACCCGAGCTTCACCCTGGAGAAGGGCGGAGTGAACATCGAGTCTCTAAGGCAGATGCCTGGGGCATCTAGGCTGACTCAGGTTTTGGTAGGGGTGGTAGGTGGCTTACTGTTGTGCCACCAGAGCGGGTGCAGATTACCCTGGCTCCTCTTAGATGTGGTCTGTGACATGAGAGACCACGGATATAGGTATGCATGGGGTAGTTTTGTGCTATGCCGCTTGTATAGGATCCTGCATGGGGTCGTATACAAGGGAGGCCGATGTCTGGTCTTGACATCACTACTACAGGTTTGGTGCTGGGAGCACATCGTGGTGCGGAGGCCGATAGGGCTCCCACTGACAGGGGTTGACCGGGAGAGGCCCCGAGTTTTCTACTGGTGGTTATAGAGGGGGTCACAATGGTGGATAGATCTGTCGATGTCACGGAGGTTGCTGGATGACCTCATCCTAGACCAGATCACCTGGAGGCCATGGCGAGAGCATCCAGGGTGGGCAGAGGATGGGCAGGAGCTGGCTCGCATCAGGCGAGTCTGCTGGCTGAGGATGGAGTGGGGAGAGGTAGAGCTCCACCGCTACGACCGGGTTCTATGATAGTTCGGTCTACAGTAGGGGATCCCTTCTCTCAGGGATTACGAGTACTCCCAGACTATCCGGGATAGTACCACACTGAGCGGGGCTCCAGACATGCAACGGTTCTAGAGTCAGGACACGGATGATGCCCCCATCCAGCCAGTGGATGGTGATGATGCTGGGGTTGCGGATGGATACGATGCCTGGTACGTAGGCATCCACCCTCCTCGGATGATGAGGGCATAGGGTCCGGTGCATGCCATGGTGCGATGGATGGGGAGGCGGTGCCAGGCTGCTATTGAGGTAGCGTGCATTTGCGACGGAGAGAGCAACGACGGTCTCCATAGGAGAGACGCCAAAGGATGGCACAGGCTCCATAGAGGCCACAATAGATAGGGAGGAGGGAGGAGAGATTCCCTTCTCGGAGAGGGGAGAGACCACCATCGCTCGATAAGGGCAAGGGTGTCGAGGTGGGGGAGAGCAGTGAGACGGCGACTCTCTGGGCTGAGGTTGCCCACCTCCGGGCTCAGGTGCAGACACTACAGGATGAGGCTACATGACTCAGGGCTCAGAGCGGAGGGGCGAGCACTCGGGATCTGGCATGGTCTATTGCTCAGACCGCATTCTACCAGGGGTTATACTATCACGTGGTCCCAGAGGGACAGAGGGTACCATTGCCAGCCCCCATTGCAGAGCCGGTCATGATGGGATCATCGAGGACATCCTCACGATCGACGGTGAGGACCCGAGACATAGCCCGGACCTCTATGGGACCACCTCCTCCATGTCAGGGTGGGGGAGGAGATGAGGCTGAGAGCTCGAGGGCTTCTCGAGGCTAGCTGCTGCAGAGTGCAGATTGTATTATTATTACTTTTTGAGGGGATTGAGTATGCCAGGGTTTTGATTGTGGCATACCAATCCAGATGATGTACATAATTGATTGATGATATATATAGATTGTCTTTTTGATGATATGACTTGTGTATATATGTTGTATTATGATGCTTTAAGTTTTAAATTTTGGTGATTGATGATTCATGTAATTATGTCATTTTGGAAATAAATTATAATTTTTATGTCATGGCATAATCTTTGTAAATGAAATAATCTGATGTGAATAAATTGGTTGTTTTGTGGGGTGTGATTTGATGAAAAATAAAAGAGACTTCTAACAATAATTTCAAAGGACATTGTCACTGTTATAGACCATTTCATGGAGTCGCCGCTCGCTAGGTCGTCAAGCTAATCCCCAGGATAGAAATATTGTTAAAAGTAAAAGAGTGCTTAAGAGACTGTCTTAAGACTTTGATGAAAATGATGGTGAAAAAAAATGAGGATGGTGATGATTTGTTTTCAGATTTTCATAAAAAAAATTATGCATGACATATTAAAGAAATATGATTTTTGCTAGGCATAAATTCCTAAGTGTGAATTTTTTTTTGAATAAGTCCCTAGGAACTATACCATCATTGCAAAATTGAATGTTTGACATAATGACATGAAATAGAATAAGTGTTCGTTCGTTTTAAAGCTCCATTGTGTAACATAATGATGTAAGTCATATGTTTTTATGAATTAAAAATGAAATGGGAAATAAAATGAGAACAATGGTTTGCGCTAGGCATAGAATTATGGGTATAGACTTATACCATCATCGCGAAATCCAAAAAAAAAAAGAATTTGATATTTTAGTTTTATTGCATGATTGATTTTTGATTTTGAGATAAACAGAAAATAAACATGACTTTATTTGCGAGGTTTTTTGAAGATGTGAAAGAAAATTTTTGTTTGTTTGGAAAAACATATATTTAATTGTTTTTATGCTAAGCAAATGTTCTTAAATAAGAAGATGAAATGATGCGAAAAGAATTGCAGAGATATTTTAAATTATCTCAAAGACAAAAATGTAGATTTATAAGGAACCCTCATGTGCAAATGTGAGTTCATTACCGATCTTGATTTATCATAATGATACAAAATCTCTCAAATACAAATGTGTGTGCAATTGTATTGTTCATTCACCAATTTTGAGCAAGAAAATTTGATACAAGTAATTTGACTTAACCAAATAAGGGTTCATTGACCATGATTTATATGCATGTAACCATACCAGACTACTATGTAAGTCGGGTTATCAAGAGCTAGCTAATCCATAAGCAGATATAGGTCTGTACAAAAGAAGGTCGCTAATGTGACAGACATATCACCATGCTAGGAGTTACCCAAGGCCAAGCGGGTTGGGCACAAACCACCTGTTATGGGGCTTACCTCACAGTTTTCGAATAATTGAGAATTCCGGGATTCAAGCTCATTCACCCTTCTTTTCTTTTCAAGGGGTAGGGAAAGGGATTTATTGCATTTTGCTTTTTCTTTTCTCTTTCTTTTTTTTTTTTGTATTTTTGCTTGGAACTGAGATACTGCTGAAATATTGCTGCGATGGTACAAAATGATATTTTTCTTTTTCTCTTTTGCTTTGACTTTTTCGTTTGCTTCCTATACTAGGGATACTTGCTCGGATTGGCTGTAGAGCAAGGGATTTTTATTCTGGGTAGGGGTGAGCTTGTCCTTTTGTCAATTCTCAAAGATTCTAGACCATGTGCATGATAGGATAGCAGGGGAAACTTTTCGCTCAAGAAACCACTTCTACTATGTAGCATTATATCGAATTTGCAATGAAATCATTTTAATGTGAAGAGATGTACTTGGTTTAAGGAAATAACAAGATCAATTCTTCTATGCTCAAAACTTTATTTAATTCAACTGTGGACTTTGATATGAGAGAGATTAATAATCATACCAAATAAAATCAAGATATTTATGCATGTGAGAGTGAAAGTGCGGGATTCCAAATAAATGCTAATTTATCCAAAATAACTGAAAATATAACTGCAATACTTCAAGAATTCGACAGGTACAAAAATAAAAGATGTTTTTGAAGATTTTTGATGATTTTGAAGTGTTTTTATATTTTGATTTTAAGTTATGAATGGAAAGAATAAATACTATTACTGTTTTTTTGAAATTTTTATATGGATAACGAAAATGAAACAATATGCAAAATAACAATATATACAATGATGAAATGACCAGATTTTATGCATAATAGCGTTTGAGATGCATAATGTTCATAGGTTCTTTAAGATCTTTACCATCTAAGGTAGATAATTTGTATGCTCCTGAGCCAAATTTAGCAGTGATGACATATGGTCCAAGCCAGTTGGGCTCAAATTTACCTTTAAGGTCTTTAGTTGCATTAGTATTTTTTTGATTTTCTTTTAAGACAAGGTCATCGATCTCAAAGGATCGATGATGAACTTTCTTGAGGTATGCTCTCTTAAGCTTGTTTTGGTAGGCACGAAGATGCTCCAAAGCATTGATGCACTTTTCATCTAGGAGTTCCAGCTGACTAAATCGGCCAACACGATATTCATCTCCTACTTCAGTATCTTGAAGTAGTAGAGCCAAAGAAGGAACTTCTAATTCAAAGGGAAAAACTACTTCAGCGCCATAAACCAAAACAAAAGGTGAAGTACCTGTGGGGGTGCGAACACTAGTTCGATAAGCCCACAAAGTAGGATATAATTGGATGTGCCAATCTCGACCAGATTTATTGACCAGTCTTTTGAGGATTTTGATTAATGTTTTATTGGATGCTTCTGCTTGGCCATTACCCTGAGGATAATAGGGGGTGGACCAACGATGTTGAATTTTATATTTTTGACATAATTTCTTGACATCTTTATTTTTGAAACAAGTTCCATTATCTGAGATGAGATTTGCAGGAATTCCAAACCTACAAATAATTTGATTAAAAATAAATTTGGAAACTTGGGTTCCAGTGCAAGAAGCTAAGGGCATAGCTTCAACCCACTTCGTGAAATACTCAATGGCGGTTATGATAAATTTGTGTCCATCAGATGACACGAGGTTGATTTTTCCAATGATGTCTAAGCCCCATTTTGAAAAGGGCCAAGGAGATGAAATAGCCTGCAGTTCTTGTGCAAGGGCATGGACAAGATCAACATGTTTCTGGCACTTGTCGCAATGGCGCACATAATCATGTGCATCATTCTCCATGGTAGGCCAAAAATATCCTATCCTAAGGAGCTTCTTAGCAATGGCGCTACCACTAAAATGTCCCCCACAAGATCCATTGTGGGCTTCACTCAAAGCTGATCTAGATTCTTCTAGATTCAAACATCTCAGTAGGATGCCTTCAAAAGATCTCCTATACAAGGTATTACCAATAATCACGAAGCGACTTGCTCGTCTACGTAATAACCGGTGTTGGTTGCTATTACAACCTTCAGGGAAGGTCCCATTTTGAAGAAAATTAAATATATCAGTGTACCATGATTCAGGAGTAGTTTCATTGATTAGAAACACATCCAAAGGTTCTAAGCATGATTTATTTGAAGCGGGTTCTTGGAGTCGATGAATAATGATGGTAGCATATTCGTCATCTAACTCCAAGGGCAAAAGAGATGCAACTGTAGCCATAGCGTCAACCGCACGGTTGCTAGTTCGAGGAATAGCTTCCAAGGTAACTTGATCAAATAAAGATAATAATTGTAGGACATATGCTTTATATGGGCATAATTTATCATCTCTGGTCTAATAAACATCATTGATTTGATTTATGACAAGTTGAGAATCATCGAAAACCAATAAATTTTTAATTTTTAGTGCCAAGGCGGCTCGTAATCCAAGGATTAGAGCCTCATATTCAGCAAGTATTATTAGTGCAAGCAAACGTTAATTTAAAGGACAGAGGTATAAGATGTTTCTATGAAGATATTAAAATAATACCGCACTCAGCCCCACTCATGCATCGGGCTCCGTCAAAGTATAGGGACCATTGCTCAGGATGGTCTGCCTCTAATTTAAGGCATTCATCAGGAAACTCAATGATGAGGGGATGGGTAGACTCTAAGGGTGCAACAGCTAATTGATCTGCTATGATTTGACCTTTAACAGACTTTTGTCCTATAAACGTGAGTTCAAACTCGCTTAGCGCAAGAACCCACTTTGCTGTGCGACCAGATAAATAAGGTCGACTCATGAGATATCGCAAAGGGTCGAATTTGGCAATAACATATGTTTTCTGACTGAGCATATAATGGCATAGTTTTTGTGTAGAAAATATGACTGCTAGACATAACTTCTCTAATACTGTATAGCGAGTTTCATAACTGATTAAGGTTCTGCTAATGTAATAATTAGCACGTTCTTTCTTCTCATCGTCAAGTTGAGCTAACATAGCTCCTAAGGCAAAATCTGAAGCAAAAATGTACAAGATAAATGGGCGATCAGATCTAGGTGGTGAAAGCACCGGTGGTTTAAGAAGATATTGTTTAAGGAGTTCAAATGCTTCCTGACATTCGTCGTCCCAATGAAAAGAGACATCTTTCTTAAGAAGCTTAAGAAAGGGTCCGGTTTTGTCCGCCAACTTATCAATGAAGCGGCGAATAGCTTGAAGCTTACCTTGTAGACTTCGTAATTCAGATATATTTGTGGGTGCGGGCATATCAGTGATAGCCGCAATCTTGAGAGGGTCAATTTCGATGCCACGTAAAGAAACTATAACCCCTAATAATTTATCGGACTTAACTCCGAATATACATTTAGTTGGATTTAGTCGGATAAGATATTCCCTTAACCGATCAAATACTTTTCTCAAGTCATCTAAATGATCATCTTCTTTGATGGAACGAGCTATAATATCGTCTACATAATCATGTAGAATATCATGCATCATATCGTGAAAGATATAAGTCATAGCTCGTTGATAGGTTGCACCTGCATTCTTCAAACCGAATGGCATCACTTTCCAACAAAAGGTCCCCCAAGGGGTAATAAAGGCTATTTTAGCCTGATCTTCAGGAGCTATCCTGATCTGATTATAACCAGAGAATCCATCCATTAGGGATATCATTCCACTCCCAGCGGTAAAATCAATGATCTGATCCATGTTGGGAAGAGGAAAATCATCTTTAGGGCATGCAACATTAATATCTCTGAAGTCTGTGCAAACCCTAACTTTGGTAGCTTCTTTCTTAGTTATTGGAACTACATTTGAGATCCATTCAGCATAATCAATGGCTTGTATAAAAATAACCTTTAAGAGTTTTTCTAATTCCCCTTTGACTAGTAAGGCCACTTTAGGATGCATTTTTCTAAGTTTTTGTTTAACAGGTTTAGCATCCGGATGGACTACTAGGTGATGCATAACTACAGAAGGGTCTAATCTGTAACTACTGGCATATCCTCATATGTCCAAGCAAAGACGTCTTCATATTGTTTAAGAAATGCAATGTATTTATCTTGTTTTTCTTGACTCAATTCTGATCCAATGTTGATTATGTGAGGGTTATCTTCGGTTCCAATGTTAATTTTTATGACGTTTTCTACTTCCATGTGTAGATCTCTCTCAAAATTAGGCGGGGTGGGTGAAACGCCCAATTCTTGTAATTCTTCCAAGGTTAGCTTGGATAATTCGTCTTGAGGAGTCGTGGCCTCAAGCTGGGCTATACTAGGTATAGAGCCATCAAAATAAAATCCGTTATATAACAATTCCTCAATGGAGACATCATGGAAGATATCCCCTTCCAACTCATCGTCGGATTCAGCAATCATCTCAGGGTAAGCTATGGATAGCATATTACATGTAAATGGGTTATTCCTTAAATGCAAAGCATCGCGTTCATCCAAATAATCTTGGTAAGATATGAGATGGTCATCATCCTCAAATGGGAAGGGCTGACCTTTACTAGGAAATAGGCCCACACCACATCGGGCAGGCCATGGTTCTACCTCAAAAGGTTCTTTCATACCATTTTGGGAAGGTCCCAAACCTTTCCCTTTATATCCCAATTTAAGCATTATAGGCTTAGCTTTAACATACTCATTAGTAAAATAACAGCGAGCATACCCATCATAATGAGTCTTGATGTTTCTAGGTATTCTTCCCAGTCCATATCCCTTATAAATAAAAGCACAGCTCCCGACTTGGTAGATACTTCCCATAGGTTGTGGGAGGCCCAAGGTACGAGGAGAGGGTGGCAATTTATTTAAAATATGGGAATCTTGCATAGCAACGTTTGTTTTTTCTGATACAAGAATTTTAGATAAATCGGGTAAGAGCTCATCAGTAAGAGCGTAAGAGGTAGAAGGATCATTTCCTATGTTTTCGGATGCGGAAAACATGCCTCTGATAGGTGTAGATGTTGTAGAGATGTCTATGGATGGATCTATAGGTATGGAAGTTATAGGAGTAAAACAAGAAGCATTGGTTGTGGGTTTAGGATCTTTTTGGGGTCCTAATGTGGTTTGTTCGGAAGATGGTTGAACTATATGTAGAGGTGTAGTTGATGGAGTAGATGATGTTATGAGTGTGTGTTTCATACGTTTAGGCGGTTGATGAGAATTAGGATGTGTGGATGATAGAGCAGGGCAAAATTGAACTCCAACAGGTTCTGCCAAAGCACACATATCAAAGGGTCTAGGATCACCATGAATGGTAACCAACCGATTCTTAAATTCGAATTTAACACATTGATGTAAAGTTGAGGGAACAGCTCGCATCGCGTTGATCCAAGGGCGACCCAAGAGTATATTGTACGATGCAGGGCAATGTACAATAAACACGGTCGTGTCTAAGGTTCTTGGACCAACTTGCAATGGGATAGTAATAACTCCACACGTTTCTTGTGTTTCATCATTGAAGGCTTTTATGATCATATCAGTTCTTTTCATTTCATCACTTCTAAACCCAAATCTTTGGTAGAAGTCAAAAGTGCAAATGTTTAAAGATGAACCATTATCAATCAAGACTCGTTTAACTGCTACATCTCCAATTAGGGCAGTAATATATAAGGGGTTATCCTTATGTAAACTATGTTGTGGTATATCTCTATCCCGGAAGTCAATACAATCGACTTCTCGAGTTATGATAGTATTGGACATGGCTTCAGGTTGAATATTTTGTGGTACCATCATCTGGCTTAATGTGAGCATTAATTCATCCCTATGTGTAGGAGAAGATCTTAAAAGGTCCAAAAGGGAAATTCTAGTTGTAGTATTTGATAATTGTTCCTTAATATTATAAGGAGGCTTAGGTTGAACATTAGGCGCATGATTCCCTTTATTAGGAAGTTTCAAAACAAATGGAGCTGATCCATCATTCTGAGTTTGATCTTGTTGAGAATTTTGAGCCTGTTGTCGAGTAACAACTTCGATGGTACCTACAATATTATTTTGAGGATGATGAATAGGTCTTGGTCTAGCGTTTATGGCTTGTTCATTAGAAAGTAATTGGTGAGACGATGGTCGAGTAGTGACTCTTCTTGGAAATGGTTCTTCTGGAACCATAGAACTTGTGATAGGTTGAATAGGATCTGATTCATCTTCAGAACTATTCGATTGATTTGAGGTGATTTCCATGTCACTTTCAGTCTCATATTCTGTATCACTAAGATCAGGTGTCCGAATATTATATAGAGGTCTGGTCGTAACCATGGATAAAGTTGTGTCAAATATTTGCGGATCATGAGTAGGTGAATGTCCACTAATAGTTCCTACATATCGGGTAGGAGGGGGAACATTATGATGCTCAATTTGATTAGCCACCTCTTTACCATGCTTTGGTAAAGGATGTTGAAATATGTCCAATGATTGATTGGCATTCTGATTCTGATTTTGGGGGATGTTCTTTTGAGCATTATTAGGAGGATTTTGTTTAGGTTGAAAGGCTTGTACCTCCATCTCATTGTTATCAATTAAATCTTGTATTTTATGTTTTAATATTTTACAAGAGTTGGTAGCGTGTCCAGGTCCTCTATGGAAATCACAATGTAAATCAGCTCTATATCCGGGTATAGTTGGATCAGGTTCCCGGATATTTGGTAATTGGATCAAACCTCGTTCTAATAATTGCGGGAGAATGGTTGATAAAGGTTGATTTAACCTAGTAAATTCTCGAGGTGGTTTATCAGGAGGTTTCAGTATAAATTTCTCTGTTGTTTTCGCAGCATTAACAGTAGCGATATTTCTACTATCAGTGACTCCATCACCCACAACTTGTTTATTTTTATATTGATTTCTGGATGTTTTCTCATCATCTTTCTTTTTAAGTTGACCTCTCCTAATAAGAGCATCTTCCACTCTTCGAGCTAAATCTATAGCTTGATCGAAGGTGGTCAAGGTAGCAATTGATAACTCATAGGATAGTTGTTCTTGTAAATTATTGATAAAGATATCCAGCATTTCCCGATAAGGTAACACAAAGTGCAATTTTCCTATCAACTGTCTCCATCGAGCTAGGAAATCAGCAAAACATTCATCTTTGTCTTGTTTTAGGTTGTATAAATCTTTAATGGTTACATGCCTTTCAATGTAGGCACTAAATTGATGAACAAAAGACTCGGCGGTTTCTTCGAAATTCCTCAAAGAATGAGTGGGTAGTTGATAATACCATTCTAATGCCATTCCTCCTAAACTTTTTGGGAACATCTTTAGTAATAACAAGTCATCATGTGATATGTCATGACATGCTATCCTAAACATACGAAGATGCTCTATGGGATCTTCGGTTCCTTTGTATATAGGTAGGACAGGCATAGGAAAGTGTTTAGGGTATGGTTGTGCTACAACTATAGGATCTAGAGGCTGACTACACATCTCTCGATAATTGTACGAGGGACGGTAGGGATCTATCTGGTCCATGCGGGAGACTAACTGTTTCACCATGGCTTCCAGATTACCAATTTTTCCACCATATTGGTTCGGTGGTATTTGAGCGTATGATGGCGTGACGTAAGGATTGGATGCTATATTGCTATTATGCAAATGGTTGGTAGGAAGAGTATTATGAAGAGGATTTGTTGTAGCATTATGTTGTATCCTAGATTGTTGGAAATTGGTGTTAGGTTTTGTTTTGGGCTTCTGTTGATTTGAGGTATGTTGATCAATAACTTGGCAAAATAGAGCAGTGAATGAAGGTTTCTTTTGTGTGGGAATAACCCTAGGCTTGGTAACAGGCACTCTAGGTGGTTGGGTAACCTGTTGTTGTTGCATGTTCTAGATTATAGCGGCCATATCCAAATTGGATGGTCCAGCTTGATCACTTTCTTGATCAACGAAGGACAAGGGATTAGTGCGTGTGTGATATATTTCTTCTAGGGTTGCTTGAGTGTCACTAATTTGATCCTTGTCCATATGGACTGCTCTATTAAGGGTGCCAATATTAGTATTGAGGAACTTCCAGAAATGTTCCATGTTCTCAAAAGTAACTGCTCCTTCGGAGACATTTTAGGGGATGAGGATCCTTCCCCTCTAA
Organism: Wollemia nobilis; assembly: GCA_028583015.1. Classification (NCBI taxonomy): domain Eukaryota; kingdom Viridiplantae; phylum Streptophyta; class Pinopsida; order Araucariales; family Araucariaceae; genus Wollemia; species Wollemia nobilis. The sequence goes on along the minus strand of JAQPPZ010002974.1, from coordinate 236,631 downwards.
CAGTTTCTCTTTGTTCGTTTGCTTCAGCAAACTCTTCTTCTTGTTGGTCTAGTGTTCCTTCTTCCTGAATTGGGTCTTCAGGAAGGACATCTGGTTTATTTATTGGTCTTCCTAACCAATCTTCTTCTACTTCAGTCTGTTTTCCATTCCTAAGTCTAGTCATTATGCTTAAACTTAGATTTTAGCAAATATATATTAATATATATATATTTGCAACAAATTTGGGGAGGTATATATTTTAATTATATACCTACTATAATACTTAAAAGAAAATGTTTTGATTTTTTGTTATGTTTTTGTTTTGTTTTTTTGTTTTTATGATTATAAAGACAACAAACAACACACTAAATGCAAGAAATAATAATAATAAAATAATGGCTTAGTTTTCTATAAATAGTTTATAGATATCATTAATAGGATCAAGTTCATCAGGAGTCATGAAATGCTCCTCTTCAAATTGAAAATGGTTTTTCAGGAATTTGACAAAGTGTGCTATGGTGATGTTATCTACTTCTGACTCTGACTTGTAAAAATAGAGCTCATGGCAATACTCTCGATATAACACAGCTCTAGGAACTCTATTCCATCTCTTTCTATCCGTAAGGACGACCTCTTGATCCTCTATACGAGATAGAAATTTATGTACTACAACTGCATTGTCGAGGTATTCCTCAAAGGTGTACAACTCAGAAGACACAAGGGCTCTTTTATCTGCTAACCACCTATGGCAAGCTCTCTGAAGCTCATGATACAAGGTCACTTGATCAGGATCCAAGATTCTATCTAGGACAAACCTCTTGATTTGCCTAAGTTCGGTTGATCTAGATTCAATGATATTCAATCTCCTATTAAGTTCGTCCCATAAAGGTTGAACCCTATTTGTTTGAGGTACTCTAAGTACAGAAGTAATCTCTATAGCTGCTAATTGATTCTCAACATTAATGGTGACAACTCATCTTTTATTATAATCTACCATCTAAATATGATATGCAATCCTACTTTTTGTCTGATGATTCTAAATGCATTTATGTTTTGTTGTTTTTTTTGGATTGTTTTCAAAAGGTTTTTAGTTTTCACGTCGGGTTCACCAAAATGTATCGCTCCAAATTTTTTGCATCCTTACCTTCAGGCTATAGGATCCACGCCCGAAAGGGGGATGCGAGAAGGATGGGACAATACCTCGGACTGAGAGGCCCTTTGAAGGTCCCGCCTCTCGGGGGAGGGGTATAAGGGTGAATTTTTGATGGATGGTGGGTTCACCAGGAAAATTTTGAGTGGCGGTTTCCACACCTAGGTTGATAGTAGGTTTGATGTGTTCATTTTGTGCTTTAATCATTCAATTCCTAGGTTTGGCCAAGATGAATCTAAACTATTCTATATGCCAATGCTGATTTTTATGAATACAAAAAACATGAATAAATGCTAAACACAGAGAATATGCTAAATAGGATAGAACATACCTGATTTCGGATGTCTGATGAAGATTCTGAGTCTTGTAGCAGTCCAAATCATCTCAAATCGTACGTAATCATCTGGAATTGCACATAATCATCTCAGATCTTAGTCGGTCATCTGAGATCAGATGAGATCGTCGTCGATCTGATGAATTCGTCAGACGAATTTGTCAAAAACCTGCAATCACAGAAACAGATACAAAATACCAAAAATGCAACTACAAAAGCAAGGGGAAATGATAGAAATAATAGTGGACTTGCCCAAATGATAAATCCAGATAGCAATTAAAAGGAAATGCATCAATTTGACAATTTATTTTGACTTTATCATGCATCTATACTAAATGAGGTGAACTCCAGGATGCATAAATATAATAACTAAGCTAATGCATAAAGAAATGTAGAGAAACGACAAGAAAATGCAAACTCTGGGCTCTGATTGCCCCCAATATGGACTACAGTCGAGATCGCCTCCAATCATACGAGATCATCGTCGATCTGCGACAAGATCGTCCGAAATCATCTGGAATCACCTGCGATGATCCAGGCTTGCTCCGACTGAAGAACAGTAAGATTCCTACAAGAAAACTTGAAATATGCAATGCAAACAAAAGTATGAAGGTGTTCTAAGGCACAAGGAACTAAATTTGTAGGGAAATCCATCAGCTAGGGGGTTCAGGGGGATAAAGCGAGAAAGTCCCAGTTTATATAGGATTAGGGAGAGGTTAGGAGGTTGGAGATCATCCCAATTTGGGAGATCTCCAATGGGGGAGACTCTAAGCTGCCAGACACGCTTTTTGCCCAGGTTAGAGAAGCTGTTGAAACAGAAGCTAATTATGAAAATTTGGTTTTGGGACGAAATCGTCTGGACGTTCTGTTCCAGATGAATTCGTCAGATCTGGGATGATTTCATCTGATCTACGATGATATCGTCCAACGGTCAAAACAAATCCTAAAAATGGTGCGAAAAACAAGGGAAGCGGGTAACAGGTGGTTTGGGGTTAAAATTCAAATTTTTATCTTTTTACTAAGGTTTAACTGTGCCAATTTTAGGGTGCTACAAAAAGTATCCCATGTTTTTTTGGATATCACAAGGAAATAAAATTATATGCAAATCAAACACATACTTCACTTAGAATTTTATTTTCAAACCATTCTAAATTCTAACATAATACCTACTATAAACACCCAATTCTATCTAGAATTTAGCAAGAAATATTTCAACATAACTGAAATGTGTCCTAATAACCCAATTCAAATTGAATTTAACCAAAAATAAAACAATGCAATTGAAGCATTTCCTTATAAAATAGAATATTTCCACTTATTCAAGAAATTCAATATATTATGTTTTCTTCTATATATTTTTCGAGTTCAACTATTGCATAGTCCTAAGGTGATAGCTTCTCACAGATAACACTGAGACCATGTTTCCAGTATAAAACAATTCATCTACAAAAAAGCCTTCATTATTGCACTCAAAAAATGACTTCATAGTGCTATTATTTTTCTTTAGTTTGTTATGTCCACACTTGGGTTCAATAATCAACCATACAATTAAATATCAATACGAGCTAAGTTCTATCTATACCTACATCCATTGAAGGTATAAAATCTAGAAAAACAGAGATTCTTTTGAACATGCAAATGATGAGTCATGAATCTACTTCATATTGAGACATCAATTCACTAAAATATGTAGCTCATTCAATCATTGGGGTTTTAGAGTAGTGATGGTTTCAAACACTTAACTTATACATATATTGAGTAACACCATTCCAATTGAAAGCACCATATTACCTATTAAAGGCTTCTACCCAATTATGCAATTTCTTTTCTTTTCAACAAAGCATACCAGACTTGAGTGCATACTCCAAATTTCACCCAAGCATAAAGTTTCAAAATAAAGCATAATTCAATTCACATAGCATGACAACATAATAATGAAACTACCTAGTAGGCAACATAAATTTATCTAAAATATTTTTGTCTACATCTCATTTTAGCTTAGATACCCTTTTTCCAATTTTCTCCCCTTCTAATTCATTGTTTTCTCCTTTCTAAAAATCCCTTCCCCCATTTTTTTTTATCCATATCTTTTTTTCCTTCAATATCATTGTGTTGTCGTTCCACTTTCTTTTTTCTCAATTATTCTTATTCATTTCAATGATACTTAGAACCATTCTATTTACCTTCTCCATGAGCATTAAATATGAACTCAAACGTATTTCCAAGACTTAAAAACGAATTTTCAAAACTTAAATATGATTCTCAACTTCCATTTGGTTGGTAATTCCACTTACCTTGGGTTCTAAGGTGCAATTATAGCTCTATCATTCTATCCTATCATAGGATTCCTTCCAAAATGAATGCAAAAGCAAACTTCCCAACCATAGAGAAAATAAATGGTTGAATCATTCTTTAACCCATATTTTTAGAAATAAAATAAAGAACAATGAATTCTACCACATTCATTTTTTTCCAATTAACATTTTATGTTAACTAAAATCACTTCTAGCAAGAATTAAGCCAATTAAATCTTATCTAGGAAAGAATTGTCAATCAATAATAAATTTTATCCAAACTTTATTACTTTTTCCTTCATGCAAGATCATGATATGCATCTATATGAAATGGGGCATTCATTCATGTTTCCCGAGTTGTTCAGTGACTAAGTCACCCATATCATTACCCTCATCCCATTCTCAGTGGAAAATATTTTCTCCCACCTGCAAGGAAAATCTATTCTTGCAAGAGTGTGAATCTATTAGCAACATCACATTCTCACTTTTAACATACATTGCTAAAAACATCCAACATGAAATAGTCAATTATTCCATTAATTAAATGCATCATTTCAATACATTATATGTCATGCATAGATCAAATAAGAGATAGCAAATCATTCCACTCAATAAAATAACACAACAAAATATAAGTTTTACCCAAGTAAAAAGTCTGCCAAGGGAGGGTCATGACATCCTCACCCCTTAGGCTTTACATAGTCCTCTATGTACCATCAAAGTTAAAATTATAACAATAATTACAATGTATTTTCAAACAAGAACAAAAAAAATTTCTCCATGTCTTCTCTTTTTTTCCAAGTAGCATTTATTTCGAAATAGTAGTCCCATTGGACCTTGCACTACTACAGAGTCCATTTATTCATTGATTTGGATTAGTTCTCAAGGAATTTTACTGGCCAAACCTCTATATCCTCTGGATTCACCATCTACAAAATAGATAAATCCCACACATTATAATTTTACTCAAATCACCTATCTCAAGAATTATTACCCTGTTCTTAAAGCATAAGAAGCCATCATTTATGTTGAAGTCCCCATTTTCCTCAGGTTTCATTTCCATCCTTTATTGAATTTTATGGCAATACACATCCTACCATTGCATTTCCTTTACTTGTTTCATCAAGTCTACATGGATGTGAGACAAAATAGGTATGTGTTATCTCTTAGTAAGTGTATAGATAACTCGATTTTCCTTACCTTTAATATAATCAATGATAAATCATACTTAGTAAGGAATTCCATCCACCTTCTCTTATTGGAATTTAAATTTTGAGAGAAAACACCACCGCTGCCAGTTATAAATCATGAGTTGCATAATTTACCTCATGTTGCTTCAGCTTTCTTGAACCATAGGCTATCACTGCTTCTTCCTATCAGAGCACTCCTTCAAGACCTTCCAATGAAGCATTTGTACAAACAAAAAAACTTCCCTGAGGATCAAGTATCTTTAATATGGGAGACATAGTAAGCTTTTTTTTAAGAAGATAAAAAGTTACCTCATATTTACCTATCCACTTGAATTATTTCTCTTTTCTCTATAAGTTAGTTATTGGGGAGGTGATTTTGGCATAATCCTTCATATATCACCTATAGTATCCATTCAAATCCATAAAACTTAAAAATTCGATCACATTTATGGATGATGACTAGTTAAAAATAGCTTTTATTTTCTTAGGATCCACTGTGATCCCCTCTATGGATACAATGTGCCCTAAGTATTACACTTTTGACACATAAAATTTATACTTGGATAAAATCTCGTACAACTAATTTTTTCTTAATCCTTCTAGCACAATCCTAAGGTGTATGTTGTGCTCTATCTTATTCTGGGAGTATATCAAATATCATCTAAGAATACAAAAACAAATTCATCCAACTACTTTCTAAAGATATTATTCATCAAATTCATAAATGTCGTTGGAGCATTTGTTAAACCAAAAGGCTATCCATAATGAGTTTTAAAGGCTATCTTATGAGTATCTTCCTCACGGATCCTCTGTTGGTGGCATCCCAATTTCAAATTAATCTTTGAAAGTATTATAGCATATTTAAGTTTATCAAAAAAATCTTTGATTCTAGGTAGATGATATATATTCTTAATAGTTGCCTTATTCAATGTCTTGTAGTCTATACATAGTTGCAAGGAACCATCAATTTTATTAACAAACAGAACAAGTGTGCCTCATGGTGACACGATTGGTCTAATTAGTTCTTTCTCCAGCAATCCTTGTAGTTGTACCTCTATCTCCAACATTTCTATGGGGTTAATTCTCTAAGGAGATCTATGTATAGGCTCTATTTCGGGTTGAATCTCTTTTCTAAAACCAAATTCACACTTTGGAGGTAACCTAGGTAAATATTGTAGAAATACATCTCTAAATTCCTAGATAACTAGGTGATTTTCAAAAACCTACTCTTTTTCTTTCTCAATTTCATTTATCTTAACCACATAGACCATTCTTTGTCGAGAGAATTTGGGATTGAAAATCCCCCTGTAAGTTGTACCCCCTTTGTACTCTTCCACCAACATCAATATACTCAAATTAATCTATCTTGAAAATTGACTACATCTCTATGTGATTTTAGCTAATACATACCCAAGAATACATCAAAAGTATTTAATATCGCTACATACAGGCATCCTATGGTCATACCACTAGGTAAGAAAATTTCTACCATAGAGGATAACATTAATGTACAGAGTAGTTTTATCTTGAACCATACTCAACCTTCCAGTCATATGCCAATATTTCTAATATTTTTGGTATGTACTTAATTAAACTAGTGGATACAAAACTATTTGTAGTACCACTTTCAATTAATATTTAACATTACTACCAAAGACCTTACCTTTTATCAGGAGTGGAGTGGCTTGCCCTTCTAGATTATATTTTTTTTTTTCCATCTTGTGTATTTGTTGCTTGTGAAGGATTAACTTATCCTTGTGGTGTTGATTTGTTGTTACCATTATTATATTTTTTGTTCTTTCCCTAAATTTTTTTCCTAAATTTCCCTTGCTTATTGTCATTCCTTCTATCTCAACTAGCAGAGTTTCTATTTGCTTGTTCATCTTACCACTTCATGAATCCTGCATTGTTTCTTTTCCTTATTGCCCCTACATCCTGCTCAATTTCCCCTTCATAGTCAAAGTAGATCTTGAGGTAATTTTTAGTTTTTCTAGTGAAATCATAGGCCTTTTTTATAGTAGTGGGTTCTCACATATTCACTTCATACCCTATTCTAGGTTCTGCTCCTAGTATACATTTATGAATCTTCATTTTATCATTATATGCAAGCACATAATTCAGTAGATTAAAACATTTATGATGGTATACCTCCATAGTACTAGTATCTTGTCTAAGTTATGTAAACTCTATAAACTTTTGGAAATAAAAGTGCTCAATGAAAAATATCTCTTTAAAAGCTTTTACAAATTATTCCCATTATAAGTCAATTGTTACTACAAGTTTTCATTTCTCACTAAATGTTTTACACCAATCCAGGTCAAAATTTTGAAGATCTAATATGGCATTGGATTTTTTAGTGCCAGTGGAATAATTCTTCATATTACATTAGGTTTCTATATCTTTTAGACAGGCTTCAACTTTGTCACCATATTCCTCTCCATTGAACTTGGAGGAGTTTAGATGTTTCATATCCTTACCTAGCTTGGCCTTTAGTCAGATCCTAGCCTGTTGTGCCTCTATAAGGGTTTCATTTACATATGACATTCTAGAGTTTACAACCTATGTTTCCCTATTCAACATGGTATCCAACAACTATTTTTTTTGTTTCCACCTACTCATGAAGTAAGGCCACTATCACAGTGATATCCTCTCTTTCATTACTAGGATTCTTGAAACCAACTTTTGGGTTTCTATTCTCTACATTGGTCTATCATATCTACCTCATCATTGGGATAAAACTTCCTCTCCTTATCTTTGGTGGTATTATTCCTAACCACACACAAGAGAGATAGTAGGGATTAGTTCACAATCACATATTTGGATTGCTTCACCTACTATTATTATTGCCATAGCTTCTTAGCTACACAGACCAGTGTATTACTAACAATCATTCTATTGGTGCAAGGTATGATCTTACACAAACATTTTTACTTAGAACAAAGTTACATAATTGTCAATTTCCCTGTAAACCATGCTTTGATACCAAATATCACAACCCAATTTTCTCAACTCAAATGATCTAAGTCTAACCAAGTTTTTTTTTATTTTTCTAATGTTGGGATGAGTTTTCTAACTCTATAGTTCACTTATAGAGTCTCTAGTGATATTTTACTAGACAATCTCAACTTATTCAACTACAAATCCTATCTTGTATTTTGAGTGCAACCATCACTACTTCTCCACATGTCAGTCTATGGAAATTACTAGTTACATACCACTCTCACTCCAACTTTCTTTCTCACTCACCACAAGCTAAATTGGAATTTATCTTTCATTATTTTGAAATATGAAGCCCTAATATCTACTTGCTACACCATTCATTTAGTGTATGAGTACTAAGGACAAGCACTAATCTCTACTCACTACACAATTCCCTTAGTGTAGGAGCACTAAGCACCAAATATAAAAGCTAGATCAACTTCTTGATCCAATAATGATTTCTCACTCTATAACTATACGAGAGATACTTTCTCTCCTAATATTTTCTTTTCCAAAGTTATCTCACATCAAATAGTTATAGTTATAGTTATAGTTATGTATCTTTCATATTTTTCTTTTTGTTTTTCTTTAGAGAATCTAAAAGATACATTGCTTTTATAAAGTATTTTAATTTTAATTTAAATGTGTCAGTTAAGAAAAATGTAATATTTTCATTTTGTTATTACTCCTAAGTGTAACCCATAACACTGCAAGATTAAAAATTATTAGCAAATGTTTCATATAACATAATATATTGAAGTACATTCTGTAAATCCATTTTATAATACCCACAATATCCAAATATGTTTTAATTATTTTTCAAAAAACCATAATATGTCATAAGCACTTAATAACTCCACACAACAATTAAGACCAATAACATCATCAGTTTTATTATAAAAAACATCTCAATTTATAAATTTCCTACCATTACATGGCTTTAGTCAAGTGAAACTATTAGTACTAAAGTTATCTATGTTCACACATTCATTACATAAGTGGAACATTGTCAATATGTGAACTTCCCACACAATAAATAATTCAACCTGAAAATGTAATTTTTTTAGCCAATAATTATGAATTGTTACCTTATTTTCCCATTAATTATAGCTTTATGAATATCATGAGTTCTGGTAAGCTCTCCATTGTGTAATTGCCACAACTTTGAATATTAGTTCTGCATATCATCTTGAAATGGATTGACATACAATAAGGGTTAACCAAGTTCTAGAAGATATGTTTACACATGTATTGAATGGACCATATGTCTCATTGGGAATACTATTTATATCTGGTTGAGTTTACTTATAATAATAGCTATCATTCTTCCTTGAAAATGGCCCCTTTTGAAGCTTTGTATGGTAGACGATGCAGAACTCCATTATCATGGGACAATCCCAAGGATCAAGTTGTCATTGGACCAAAAATGGTCAAAATAATGGAAGAGAAGCTAGGATTAATACATCAAAGGCTCAAGGAATTCATGGATAGATAGAAGAGTTATGCAAATTTTAAAAAAACACCTAGATAATTCTCTATAGGTGACAAAGTGTTTCTAAGGGTAAAACCTAAGAAGAGTGCCATTAAATCAACAAAATTGGATCCTAGATTTGTTGGTCTATTTGATATTGTGGATAAGATAAGTCTTGTAGCCTATTGGATTGACTTACCACCTAATCTGTTAAATATCCTGTTGATCAAAATGACCACATCTAGGGAAAGAAGGAATAATATCCTCAAGATACTAAGTGTAGATAAAAGTCGTAACATCGTGACCTTTTGAAAATAGAAGAGTAATTTGAGTCTGAAATTCATGATAGTGTGACATTTTGAAGGCCAAAGACCAAGTAGAGACTAAAATTCATGATGGCATGACATTTTGAAGGTAATGGAGCAAACTAAGTCTAAAAGTGGCAATAGCGCAACATTTTGAAGGCCAAGGACCAAGTAGAGACAAAAAGTCATGATGGCATGACATTTTGAAGGTAATGGAGTATACTAAGTCCAAAAGTTATGATAGCATGATATTTTGAAGGCCAAGGACCAAGCAAAGACCAAAGTCATGATGGCATCACATTTTGAAGGTAATATAATAGACTAAGTTTGGAAGTTGTGATAGCATGACATTTTGAAGGCCAAGGACCAAGCAGAGACTAAAAGTCATGATGGCATGATATTTTGAAGCCCAAGGACCAAGAAGAGACCAAAAAACATGATGGCATGATAATATTGAAGGTAATGGAGTAGACTAAGTTTGAAAGTCATGATAGTGTGATATTTTGAAGGCCAAAGACCAAGCAGATCTAAGAGATTAGATAAATATCAATGCAACAAGAATATCCCAATCTCTTTTAGTTAGAAGCTCCATCACTCAACATTTTTTTGTACCATAATGAGACTATGGGTATACTATTGTAACTGTTGGCAATTTTGGGTACATTGGGTACATTGCTTTTGCTCAAGTGTTGATGTTGTCATTGATGTCAAGAAGCGAAAAGGTTTTTTGTGAAAACCAAGGTAGTCAAAATAAAAGGTTTTATTTAAAACCATGGATAATAGATTTGAAATGGGTTTTTCTTAAAACCTAAGTTGGCTCTTCGTTTCGTTGAAAAATATGCCCCGGTGATGAAGATATTTAATTTTAAATATTTAGTTTAAATTTTATTTAAAATTTAAATTAAAATATTAAATTAAATTAAAAGGGCCGACGTGTTTTGAAATGCATCTTAGTGCATATAAAATGAGGCTATGGATCTCATTAATATTTGCAAAAAATGAATTTTATTTTGATCGACGAGCTTTTCTCGATTCTATCTTCGAAGCCCCGGTGCCAGCGAAGGAGATAGGCGACGTCACGGAAGGGCAGCAGTGGTGATTCGAATGTCGTTGATATATATGACCAACATGTAAAATTTGTGAGTCCTCGGAGCACATTTTTCAACCATCTATCATCACAGGTTCGAAACAGAGTTCACACGTAAGTTTGCATTATAGTGTGATGGAAAACAGGTCCAACATCGGTGACGTCTGCATAGCGAATCAAAACGAGTGACCGATGTTCATTCGGCGATTGGTTAGATGCAGCGGCAGCAGAGCTTAACAGAGGCAGCAATGGTAGCTTTCTCAATGGTGGATTAGAACATGGTGATTGGTTAGACACAGCGGCAGCAGAGCTTAACGGTGGTCTTAGAGGAAGATAGTAGAGAGGAACAAATTTGATCGCCTCTCTAGTTGATCTCATCCACCGGATAGGTGCTTGGTTGCACGATAAGGGTTGTGAAGAAATTATCGTCGATTTGAATATCACTGAGGACAATGTTAACGACAAAAATATTTTGATTTTGGTTGAAGTTAAAGTGTATAAGTTTTTTGAAGTTCTTTTAAGGTTTAACTATGGGGACCACGACAGTCAGAGGTCTAGCAAGCGCTAGAGCCTAGGCTAGAGGTGGTTGTGAGTTCAAGTCACAGTGGTGACGACAGCACATTCAAAAATAGAGGGAGGTAGTTCAAGCATCAAGATGTGCATGTTGAAGATTCAAATGCTATCACCTTCTCTGATAGGTTGGTCAGAGTGGTTGTTGGAACAGTGTGTAAGTTGTAGCACAAGTTACAATGCAGTTTCAATTCCCTGCGATGACGACAACGAACTTAGATTGGCAAAAGAATGTTGTGATGGTGGCAGATTTCCAAAGGGGTTCCTTCACTTAAATAAGGTATGGGCACACTCTTATTATGAGCATGAGTGGTGTATGTTATTCCTAAAATAATATTGGAGTGAAAAGGTTTTCAACAAGGTTTCCTTTGGTAGAGTGTAAATCCTATTTTCTGGTTTGATGAAAACTACTTATGCATTGTTATCATTGATGAGAGTTTTGATGAATGCATAATTATGGTTTAAGGTAGTGGAAGAATTATGCACTAAGTTTTATTATTGTGAGTCTTTCTACTTGCTTTGAGTTGGTGAAACCCTTAGTTAGTGGTTGTGTTGATCAAGTTAATGCTTTACTTGATACATGATATTGGGCTTACTCCATTGAGTTGATTTGAACAAGTTATTCTATGCATTTGGTGATATTGTGTTGGTGGTTGTTTTGTTCAAATATCTTTGGAGGGAAAAGGATTTCTACTTGTTTCCTTTTCTTGTGATGATTGGTTGAATGCTTCAAGGTTAATGTTGAGTTGAATGATGTTGGTTAAACCTTGTCTTTAAGCATTGTTGTTGAAGCCCTAATTGGTTGAGAAAAGATATTGGTTGTTGGAAAGAACATGAGTATCATTTTTATATGAGATATTGCATGGTTGGCAATTGTTGGGTTGTATTTCATGTTCTTGAAAAAATCATACTACATCTATCTTATTCTTTTGAGATTGAGTTGAGATTGAGATTGGGAGTTAAGTATAGAACATATTGAGTCTCTAACAATTCTCTTTATGCTTATATGAGGTGGATGAATCACATTGGGTCTCTAACCATTCTCTTTGTGGGTTCATGCCAAGCAAGCCTTCTTGATAAACTTGTGAGTAGGATTTGGACAGGTTCCATTGGGGACTTGTGAGCAGGTTTTGGACAGGTTCCTGTGGGGACTTGTGAGCAGATTTGGACAAGTCTTAGCAGAGGACTTGTGCAGCTGAGGTTGATAGTTCTATCAGAGAACTTGAGTACAGAGGTGCTTTGATTCTATCAGAGAACCTAAGGATAGACTTTTGCCAAACCAAAGGACTATGTTTGGTGCTGATCAAAGATAGAGGACAAGGAAATTTGTGCTAGATCGAAGGACTGTGTTTAGTGCAAATTCGAGGACCAGCTTTGAGGTGATAGAGTTGAGGACAGAGGTCTCTAGCCAGAGTAGGGAAGATAGGTGTCTTCTGTGGATAGAGTTCCATTTGCTAAGGGCAGCAGAGGCAGAGGTCTTCTAGAGGATCACCAACCAGAGCAGAGGTAGGGGAAGGTATCTCCTTTGAGTAGAGGCTCATAAATTCAAATTGGGGGAAGGTTTCTCCTTTGAGCCAAGGCTCATAAACATTGTAATTGGGAAGGTTTCCCAAAGAACTTTGCGATAACTTTTAGAGAAAATTTTTGTGGACATAAATTGTTGTCACTTTGTGGATGGTTTTGTGCATTGCTTTGATATTGCTTTTGGTATATCGCTTTACTATTTTGAAGTATAAAGGAAAAAGTAAAAAGCGGTCTTATACTGTTCACCCCCCTCTCTCAGTATAAGCTTGTGTTCTTCAATTGGTATCAGAGCCGGTTCCTTCGAAAAGTTTAACAGCTTGAAGGAAAATCTAGTAAAGAACACTATGGATCATTCAAGTGGCAATGCAACACCTATTCTTGATGGATCAGATTTTGGTCTTTGGAGTGCAAGGATGAAGGTTCATCTAATGGAACTTGGGAATGAGGTTTGGGAAGTAATTGAAAATTAGTACACTATTCCTGAACATGGTCCTAATACTAAATAAGAAAGGCTCCTACATCACAGTAATTCAAAAGCAATGAATGCAATCTGAAAGGCTTACAGAAAGTAGATCTCACCAAAGTGATTCACTACAAGACAACTAGTGAAATGTGGAATCGATTGAAGGTGGTTCATACAGGTGATACAAATGTCAGAGGGGCCAAGTTGATACACTTCAAAGGTATGTTTGAACAACTCAAAATGAATTATGATGAAAATATTAGTGACTACATGCTTCGTATGGATGAAGTTGTTAACTCCATGAAAGACGTAGGTTTTGAGCTTGCTGAAAATGATGTTTGTGATAAGATTTTAAGATCTCTTCCTAATAGATTTAGTGAAAATATTTCTGCTATTGAAGAAGCTAAAGATTTGGATAAGTTAAAAAAGGATGAACTCCATAGTATACTTGCAGCATTTGAGTTAAGAACTCAAGTGAAGGTTGATGTCAAGAAGGAGGCAGCTTTCAAGACTACCAAGAATTCCAAAGGTAAACAACTTCAAGAGAGTGATGAGTCTTCTGATGATGAAGAGGCATATTACAGACAAGAAAGGCAAGTTCTTTAGAAAGCACAAAAATATGAAAAACGTGAGATGTTTCAACTGTGGAAAGTTTGGTCATTATGCTACTAACTGTATCGTTGCCAAGGATGAAAGTGATGAAGTTAAACAGGATTGTAAGAGCAAGGATTCTTAAAGGCATAGGCATCAAAGGAAGAACAAATATGAGCACAACAATAAAGGAAAGAGGTATTCTCACAAGCACAAGAAGAGCTTCTACCTAGACAAAGCAAGTAAGTGTTCTAGTAGTGATAGTGAAAGTTCTTCAAGTGATAATGAAAATGAGATGTTGTCATATCGAAAAAGAGGAAGAACCAAAACATAGATTCATTATCATGAAATGTCTTAGATGTGGAAATTTTGGTCACCTTGAGGATGAGTGCACAAATAATGAATTGGTTGTTAGTATGTATGAGGATGCTTCAAAAAATGATAAGGAATATGCATGTATGGTTTTTGAAAAGGGTAGCACCTCTAGTGATAAGAAATCTGAAAAAGGCCTTGATAATTCAAAGTGCAATCAAATAGAGGATCTTGAATGTGAACTTACAAATTCTCTTAGTCTTTTGAAAAAGGAAAGAAAGAAGAATGCTAGACTCAAGGATAAGTTAGATGAATGTTGTATGGAGAGAGATGAACTTGTAGAAAGTCTTGATGTCTCTATGGCTAATGCACAAGAACTCAAGAATGAGTTAGAATCTAAGGTGCTTGAGTATAGTGAATTAGAACAGAAAATGGCTTCGTTGAAAGAGGAAAATAAAGAGTACAAGGATAATCTGTACAAGTTTCAAGAAAGCTCCAAAAAGGTTAAGTCTCTCATCCAAAGTCAAAGAAATCCAACAGATAAAATAGGTCTTGGTTTTGTTAAGCCTCACAAGAAACAAGTTGGAGAGTCTAGTAAGAGATTCCAAAAGAAAGAGAGTTCTAATGAGGAAAGTATTTCAGATCATGAGTCCTTGAATGATAGATGCATAGAAATAGGAAACGGATTTTAGAATGAGAAGAAGGAGAAGTTTTCAGGACCTAAGAAGTCAAATAAAGGAAAGTTTCAAGGCAGATGTTTTGCTTGTCACAGGTTTGGTCACATGGCTGTACATTGCATGGCTCAGGTGAAGAAGGTAAATAACAGTTTTAGAAGTGGTGATTTCTTTTATGGGTATTGCTACTCTTGCAATCAGTTTGGGCACAAGGCAGTTCATTGCAAGGCAAACAACAGGAACAAGTTTAGTCAAAACAGGTGGATTCAAAGAACAGGTATGCCTCAAAGAAATAACATTGTTACTTGTTACAAGTGCAACAATGAAGGTCACATAGCTAGACAGTGTAGAACTAAAATTCTAGAATACAGGAACAGGAACAGTGGCATGATCAGGTCCAAGGATCAGAACAATGACAGGAACAAGAATATGGACCAAGAGTTCAAGAGAAGGCCTGGCAAGGAAGTTATAGACGCTGATGATGATCAGTGCCTAATGGGAGTTTTACTCCCACTCCAAAATTAATCACCTCATCAGGAGGTGGGGGAGGGACTAAGCTAAGAAGCTCATTCTTAGTCCCGAGCCCCAAAGGTGGCCCTTTGCCATTGATGACAAAGGGGGAGAGATATGAGTAAGGGGGAAAGCTTCAAGTGAAGAGGAAAGCTTCAAGTCAGGGGGAGCAAAACTTCAAAGGTAGATTCTCAGTTGTGGGTTTCATTTTTGGCTCTTAAGAAGTGTTTTTCAGTAAAGGTTTGCCATCAATGACAAAGGGGGAGATTGTTGGCAA
The DNA here is from genome assembly GCA_028583015.1 of Wollemia nobilis. Taxonomy (NCBI): domain Eukaryota; kingdom Viridiplantae; phylum Streptophyta; class Pinopsida; order Araucariales; family Araucariaceae; genus Wollemia; species Wollemia nobilis. Next base: position 220,921 of record JAQPPZ010002974.1, on the reverse strand, counting down.
TTTTGGGTACATTGGGTACATTGCCTTTGCTCAAGTGTTGATGTTGTCATTGATGTCAAGAAGCGGAAAGGTTTTTTGTGAAAACCAAGGTAGTCAAAATAAAAGGTTTTATTTAAAACCATGGATAACAGATTTGAAATGGGTTTTTCTTAAAACCTAAGTTGGCTCTTCGTTTCGTTGAAAAAGATGCCCCGGTGATGAAGATATTTAATTTTAAATATTTAGTTTAAATTTTATTTAAAATTTAAATTAAAATATTAAATTAAATTAAAAGGGCCGACGTGTTTTGAAATGCATCTTAGTGCATATAAAATGAGGCTATGGATCTCATTAATATTTGCGGAAAACAAATTTGATTTTGATCGACGAGCTTTTCTCGATTCTATCTTCGAAGCCCCGGTGCCAGCGAAGGAGATAGGCGACGTCACGGAAGGGCAGCAGTGGTGATTCGAATGTCGTTGATATATATGAGCAACATGTAAATTCGTGAGTCCTCGAAGCACATTTTTCAACCATCTATCATCGCAGGTTCGAAACAGAGTTCACACGTAAGTTTGCATTATAGTGTGATGGAAAATAGGTCCAACATCGATGACGTCTGCATAACAAATCAAAACGAGTGACCGATGTTCATTCGGTGATTGATTAGACGCAGTGGCAGTAGAGCTTAACAGAGGTAGCAATGGTATCTTTCTCAATAGTGGATTAGAACATGGTGATTGGTTAGACGTAGAAGCAGCAGAGCTTAACGATGGTCGTAGAAGAAGATAGTAGAGAGGAACAAATTTGATCGCCTCTCCAGTTGATCTCATCCACCGGATAGGTGCTTGGTTGCACGATAAGGGTTGTGAAGAAATTATTGCCGGTTTGAATATCACTGAGGACAGTGTTAACGACAGAAATATTTTGATTTTGGTTGAAGTTAAAGTGTATAAATTTGTTGAAGTTCTTTTAAGGTTTAACTATGGGGACCAGGACAGTCAGAGGTCTAGCAAGTGCTAGAGCCTAGGCTAGAGGTGGCTGTGAGTTCAAGTCACAATGGTGATGATAGCACATTCAAAAATTGAGGGAGGTAGTTCAAGCATCAAGATGCGCATGTTGAAGATTCAAATGCTATCACCTTCCGTTTGATTTCATCCGATAGGTTGGTCAGAGTGGTTGTTGGAACAGTGTGTAAGTTGTAGCACAAGATACAATGCAGGTTCAATTCCCTGCGGTGACAACAACAAACTTAGATTGGCAAAAGAATGTTGTGATGGTGGTAGATTTCCAAAGGGGTTCCTTCACTTAAATAAGGTATGGGCACATTCTTCTTATGAGCATGAGTGGTGTATGTTATTCCTGAAATAAGATTGGAGTGAAAAGGTTTTCAACAAGGTTTCCTTTGGTAGAGTGTAAATCCTATTTTTTGGTTTGATGAAGACTACTTATGCATTGTTATCATTGATGAGAGTTTTGATGAATGCATAATTCTGGTTTGAGGTAATGGAAGCATTGTGCACTAGGGTTTATGATTGTGAGTCTTGCTACTTGCTTTGAGTTGGTGAAACCCTTAGTTAGTGGTTGTGTTGAGGTTGAAGTTGGTTGATCAAGTTAATGCTTTACTTGATACATGATATTGGGCTTACTCCATTGAGTTGATTTGAACAAGTTATTCTATGCATTTGGTGATATTGTGTTGGTGGCTATTTTGTTCAAATATCTTTGGAGGGAAAAGGATTTCTACTTGTTTCCTTTTCTTGTGATGATTGGTTGAATGCTTCAAGGTTAATGTTGAGTTGAATGATGTTGGTTAAACCTTGTCTTTAAGCATTGTTGTTGAAGCCCTAATTGGTTGAGAAAAGATATTGGTTGTTGGAAAGAACATGAGTATCATTGTTATATGAGATATTGCATGGTTGGCAATTGTTGGGTTGTATTTCATGTTCTTGAGAAAAGCATACTACATCTATCTTATTCTTTTGAGATTGAGTTGAGATTGAGATTGGGAGTTAAGTATAGAACATATTGAGTCTCTAACAATTGTCTTTATGCTTCTATGAGGTGGATGAATCACATTAGGTCTCTAACCATTCTCTTTGTGGGTTCATGCCAAGCAAGTGTTCTTGATAAACTTGTGAGCAAGTTTTGGACAAGTTCCATTGGGGACTTGTGAGCAGGTTTTGGACAGGTTCCTGTGGGGACTTGTGAGCAGATTTGGACAGGTCTTAGTAGAGGACTTGTGCAGCTAAGGTTGATAGTTCTTTCAGATAACTTGAGGACAGAGGTGCTTTGATTCTATCAGAGAACCTGAGGATAGATTTTTGCCAAACCAAAGGACTGTGTTTGGTGCTGATCAAATACAGAGGAAGAGGACATTTGTGCTAGACCGAAGGAATGTGTTTAGTGCAAATTCGAGGACCAGCTTTGAGGTGATAGAGTTGAGGACAGAGGTCTCCAGCCAGATCAGGGAAGACAGGTGTCTTCTATGGATAGAGTTCCATTTTCTAAGGGCAGCGGAGGTAGAGGTCTTCTAGAGTATCACCAGCCAGAGCAGAGGTAGGGGAAAGTATCTCCTTTGAGTAGAGGCTCATAAATTCAGATTGGGGGAAGGTTTCTCCTTTGAGTCGAGGCTCATAAACATTGTAATTGGGAAGGTTTCCCAAAGAACTTTGAGATAACTTTTAGAGAAAAGTTTTGTGGATGAACCATAAATTGTTGTGTCACTTTGTGGATGGTTTTGTGCATTTCTTTGATATTTCTTTGGGTATATTTCTTTACTATTTTGAAGTATAAAAGAAAAAGTAAAAAATGGTCTTATACTGTTCACCCCTCCCTCTCAGTATAAGCTTGTGTTCTTCAGTAACAAATTTCAATTTTTTGTTATGTAAAACTCTTATATATAGAATGAGCGACCCAAGAAAATGGTCGACTCTTAGGCGTTTACAAGGCTATGTATACAGACTTCTAAAATCTAAATAAAGATCTCCATTCTGGTTCTTGGCTCATTGGTGTTTTGAAATCAAGTATGTATGTGTTGTCTATTGCTAATTAAATCTAGTTTGAATGTAACCTGCATCAATTCTTAATATGAATTCCTGCATTAACATTCTATTAGATCTGCAATTTAACTTCACGGATAAGTTGTATTATCATAAAGCATTCACCAAGAGTTTTAGTTTCTATGTTTTGGTTCTGTTATGCTTCTCTACAAAAGTTTGTAGTAGTTGCTCTTGTTGTTGCTTAATCTATACCATTTTAATCCTCTAGCCATAGCTATATTTCCCTCTCTTTATGCATTTCCCTCTCTCTCCCTTTTCCTAAAAGAAGCAAAGGAACCAACCTCCTCTGGAGATTGAACCAGGTAGACTCTGTTCTGACCTGGTCTTTCAATGTTGGCAAAGTCTTGGGTGCAAACGTAACCAAAGGCAGATTTTTCTCCAATAGTTTTTGGCACGCCCGGTGGGACACAAATCCCACACATTACACAGATCAAAGCCCTGGTGAATAGCTTTGCCCTGTCAATATTTTTACATCACCTGGTGACTCCGCACTAGAAAATAACCTTAGAAAAATCCTTACCCAGCTTCTGGTCATGAACCGTCTTTCATGATAACCAGATCTAAAGCAAAAAATTTAGAAGAACCCATAGAGTTCTTCGAACTGCACCTTGGTAGCCTCTGGGCTAACCCTATTTTGGTTGCTAGAACAACTTCTGCTTACATCAGCAACTCAAGACACTCTGATACTTCCCTTGTAGCCCTCCCTAGCACTACTGCTAGTGGAAACTTAGCTCCAGTTATCTACACAACCGCAATGGCTGGAAATCTATCGATTCTGCCTTACCCCACATGGAACCATACAGGCCCCCTGAACCTGGAAGCTCAACATCCGATCCTTGTAGCAGCCCTAAAAGCTCTACCCCAGTATGATGGTACTAGAAATATGACTTATGAACATTGTCTAGATGTGGCTGCGTTGGCCCCCATACATAACATCCAGGAAGAGGATGTTATGATAAGATTGCTAGTCATTTCCTTGAAAGGGAAAATGCTCTATTGGTATAGAGCTCTTGAAAATTAGACCATATCTACATGGACCCAGCTTGCTAGAAAATTAGTGGAAGAATTCAATGAGTAGACAGATCCTTTCTCCCTACTGAATCAGTTTACTATTGTTCAAAAACACCCACAAGAGGAGATCGTAGATTTCAATATCAGATTTAGTAGGACTTGGCAAAGAGTACCTGATGGTTTGAGACCAACACATGAACAAGCAATGTATTATTATTTGAGAGATTTTAACTCAGATATAAGTATGGCAATTAGATAGTCTCATGTACACACCTTCCCTAAGATTTATCAAGAAGCACAGAAGGCAGAAAAGGACCTCATTGCTATTGGTAGATTTCCACCCAAAATAATGATGCCTATTTTTCTAGATCTACCTCAAGCATCAAGTGCTACTTTCCCAACTAATTCCAGTCTTCCCAAATGGACTGGATAGCCTAACATCCCATTAATACAAGCTCCTCCTACTCTTCCAATGCTTCCCCCTATTCTTGCACTCCCCTTAGCTATGGTCCCATCAACTCCAGATCCCCAACTAGTAGTTCTGCAAGATCTGCAAGCTTCTTATAAGACTCTAGAAAATAAATTCATATCCATGGAATGTAGAGAAGTGGAGAGAAATTCCCAGCCAAGGAGGTTCCCACAAGTGACTAGAGACCAAGCTTCCATGAGTGGTAGGAACTATGATAAATCTAGCATGATCTATGCCAATGAAGATAGTGAACCTAGTAACGCTTCAATAGAATCAGGTTTCTAGTGTTCCACATGCAATGACCCTCATGGTGAGACTTCTTGCATGATTCATCAACATCAGATCCAGAAGGTGGCTATTGAAAAGGCTGAGAGATCCCTCAAAGGTCATATTAGTATGATCAGAGAAGAAGACCAAAATTTTATGATGCCTTCTCTTGAACAAGTCTCAGTTCTAACTAGATCGGGAAAGAAACCATTCCAGGTTGATCCCAAGGAACTTAACCCTTTGAAGGTACCCTCACCTATAAGGATCTCAACTGAGAAAAGACCTCATTTTGAGAAGATTCCCTAGAACTCAGATCCAAAAGGAGCAGAAGTTCATAAAGAAACACCTCCATAGAGGGAAATAGAGACTCAGGAGCAAGCCAAGGATAAATTGAGATACCCCTCACTGACTAAGCATCAAAGAGTTGATGCTACTCAGGGGTACAAAAATAGGTTTGACACAACTATAAAAGAAAAAAGTGTTGATTCCCTCCCATTCAACATAGTTGAGGAAATGAAGAAAACCCCTTCCAAGGCCACTATGTATGAAGCCCTACGGATCCCAGGATAGATTGACCTACTACAGGAATCATTAAGGTCTATGAAAAATAAGAGCAAGAGCCCAGTTCAGTTGGATTCCACACAAGCTAGTCTCACATCTACCTCAGGAAAGAATAGGCCTCCCCCTTTTTATCTATCTCTCCAGATGGAAGGGTGGGTGGTTCATAATTGTATGATTGATTCTGGAGCCACAACTACAGTAATGCCTAAAGCAGTATGTGACATCATGGGGATGGAATATACGAGAAGTAGTCCAGGAGTCTTACAACTAGATGGAACCCCTATAAAAATAGTAGGGGTAATTAAGGATATCCCAATAGTCCTCCACAGACTACCCCAGCTCACAGTCATACAGGAAGTAGTGGTGGTTGACTTAGAACCCTATTTTGGTATGTGCCTCTCCAGAGAATTTACTACCAAAATAGGAGGATATCTGTCACTTGATTTTTCACACCTCGAGATTCCATTCAAAGGCAAAAGGGTGAAAATATTCAATGAAAAACCTTCCACTTTCCATGTCGAAAGGCTCAGAGATGAGGAAAATGCTGACACTACTATAAATATGATGACAGAAGAGTTAACAGATTTAAACCTGATGGAGGAAGCCCTAAATGGGTTACAAGAGGAAGACCAGTTCTCCCTCCAAGACTTTAATGCCATGGTCAAAATAGACATAGGCAACTACACTATCTTGAAACCTGAGAAAGATAAATCCATTCCTCCCCCTCTGGCCGATCAACCCACCAATCAGTTGTGGAAGCTTTTCTTTGATGGTGCTAGGTGCAAAAATGGAGCTAGAGCAGGCATTGTCCTGATCTCTCCCATAGGTGAAGAGAAGATCTTCTCTTACATATTGACCTAGAGTTGCACCAATAATGCAATAGAGTATGAAGCACTCTGTTTGGGCCTCAAAAAATCTGAGAATATGGGCATCAAGCAACTACAGATCTTCGGTGACTCTGAGCTGATAGTGAATCAGGTTACTGAAAAATGTGTAAGCAAACAACATTATCTTAAAGCTTACCAAAATAAAGTCTAGGATTTACTAGAATCTTTTGAATATCTCAATATAAAAGCAATTCCTAGGGAGAAAAATACACATGCAGACTTGTTGGCTTCAGTAGGGGTAAACTTCTGCCCTATAAGCAATGTCATCCAAAAGTCTAAAATAGTCAGGCTTATCTACAGACCTTCTGTGCCAGATAGGGATACCTTCTGGTAAGTTTTTGAGAATGATCAACAAATAGTGGACTTCCTCCTCCATGAGATGAATTGCTCTAATGATAGAATGGTTGAAGATGAAGAAGATGAGAACATCATCCAGTTGAAAAATAACCACATCCCAAAAGGGTTGGTTACTCTTGAAAGCCTATTTGATAATAATGATAGGTCGACTGGCCATAAAATGAAAGTCGACAAACATAGATACAAGGAAGCTCAAATGGAGCCTGACAAGGCCATCAAATTAGGAGTGAACACTACAAAAGTAGAAATGGAGGAAATCAGAGAATTGTGCAAAGAATTCCTAGACATCATTGCCTGGACCTACGGAGACTTGAAGGTCTACTCCAAAGAGATAATCCAGCACACGATCGAGCTCGAGGAAGGTGCAAAGCCATTTTAGCAAAAATAATGGCTAGTAAATCCCAAAATCGAAGCCTTAATGAAGCAGGAGCTGCTAAAACTCCTCGAAGCTAAAATAATTTACCCAATCAAGCATTCGACATGGGTTTCTAACCTGGTCCCGATTAGGAAGAAGAATGGAGACATCCGATTGTGCGTCGACTTTCATAATTTGAACAAGGCTTCATTGAAGGATCATTACCCTCTCCCATAGATTGATCAAATCCTACACATAGTAGCAAGAGCATAAAGGTTCTCACTCCTAGATGGCTTCTCTGGGTACAATCAAGTATGGGTCAAAGATGAAGATCAATTTAAAACCACATTCACAACTAAGTGGGGAATGTTTGCTTACTAGAGAATGCCTTTCAGGTTATCCAATGTTGGAGAAACTTTCCAAAGAGCTATGGATGTGGCATTCAGAGAGTTGGTAAATAAAATAATAGTGATTTACCTAGATGACATGATAGTTTTCTCTCACCAAAAAGAAGATCACATAGCACATCTCAGAAGTGTATTCGAGAAATGCAGGGAGTTTGGCATCTCCATAAATCCTAGAAAATCTATCTTCATTGTGGAAGAAGGACTTCTACTTGGCCATGTTGTCTCTAAGTCTGGTCTAGCCATAGACCCTAATAGGGTGAAAGCACTATTAGATCTCCCCTCCCCCTGAACAAAAAGGGCTTACAGTCATTCTTCGACTAGATCAATTTTATGCACAAATTCATAGCTGATTTTGCGCAAATCATCAAACCAATGATAGAGCTTTTAAAAAAGGATGTCATGTTCAAGTGGATGGATGTGAGGAAACAAGCCTTCCAGCAGATCAAAGAATAGATAGCTCAAGCCCCTATCTTGGTAAATCCAGACTATTCCAGGGATTTCATTTTATATGCTATAGGTGAACAAGAAAGCTACGCCATAGTACTCACGTAGAAGGGAGCTGACAATGAAGAAAGACCCATAGATTTTCTGAGTCAAACTATGTAGGAACATGAAGAAAAATATAACTTCATTGAAAAATAGATATATGCAATAATGAAGTCTCTAAAAAATTTAAGTATTTCTTATCACAAAGTAGGGTAATCATCTATACAATCCACCCCGATGTACGAAGCTTCATCATACAAGGAGAGCTCAGTGACACAAGAGCTGGTTGGGTGACCAAAATACAAGAATATGATGTAGAAATACATCCGACCAAACTAGTAAGAGGTAGAGCATTATGCCAAGAACTCACCAAGCAAGCTTCACTAGAATACATGGCTTTCCAGACTCAGGAAGTAGTATCATATGATGATCAACCCCTAGAGTGGCTCGACTGGGTAGATGAATTGATCAAATACTTCCAAACTAGGAGATGCCTAAAAAATTTAAACTCCTCACAAAGAAGAAGATACCGAATCTAGGCCTTGAAATACACCCTACTACCTGAAGGGTTGTACAAAAAAACTTGGATGGAGTACTCCTTCGTTGCATAAAAGAAGAACATAAATAGAAAATCTTGGAAGAGTTCCATGGTGGATTGTCAGGAGGACACTACTCGAGGAGAACCACTACCCTGAAGATCATCAGGATCGGGTGCTACTGGCCAACCATATTTGTAGATGCCTTCAAAATAACAAGAGGTTGTGAGGAATGCCAAAGATACGTTGGAAGAAATAGGAATGCTTCATTGCCTCTAAAGTCCATCCAAGTTGAAGAACCTTTCCAATAATGGGGATTGGATTTCATCAGGATAATAGAGCCCAACTCATCCACTAGACATAAGTATATCCTGATAGCCATCGACTACTTCACAAAGTGGTCAGAGGCAATACCCACCAAAAAGGTAGACCAAGAGGTCATGATGGAGTTCATGGAAAGTTTGATCACCAGATTTGGCATCCTAGAGGTATTAGTCATAGATAATGGTTCATCCTTCATAGGTACCAAGATGATTGACTTCACATGCAAATATGAGATTTATTTAAAAATATCCTCAAACTACTATCCACAAGGAAATAGACTAGCTGAATCCACAAATAAAAACTTGCTCAAAATTTTGAAGTGAACTCTAAAAGACAACAAGAGGAGTTGGCACTCCCTGATAAATCAAGCATTATGGGTGGATAGAATAACCATCAAGAAATCCATCAATGCATCCCCTTATTCCCTGGTCTATGATAAGGAAGCAGTCCTCCCGGTACACATAGAAATACCAACTTTGAAGCTACTCAATCAAGCTGGTATAGAAGAGGTAGAACCAATGGAGAATAGGTTGATCCAACTCCTCCATTTAGAGGAATAGAAGGAATAGGCCTACAATCACTACCAAAAGCATGTTGTTGCCATGAAGGGATGGTTCGATAAAAAGACCACCCTAAGGAACTTTAAGATGGGAGACTTAGTCCTAAGATGGAATGAGAAGAAGTCTAAACCTAGAAATCATGATAAGTTTGATGCATTCTAGGAAGGCCCTTTCAAAATAATAGAAGAAAAGTAACACAATTCCTTCTAGTTGAGATATGAATAGGGCCAGGTTCAACCTATCCCTATCAATGACTTCCATCTAAAGTTGTACTACAAATGAATGGTTCATCTCTACCTTGTATTTCTATGTAAATATGTTCTTTCAAATTCCAAGAATGCAAATGTGCCCCTTCAAGGAAATTTGTCATGATCTCATGACTTTTGGGTAGTTGGGCGCATTTGCAAGGTAAAATGTCATGATGGTGTGAATTTTGATGCACAATGGCCCCTTCAAGGAAATTTGTCATGATTTCATGACTTTTGGGTAGTTGAGCACTTTGCCAAGGCAAAATATTATGATGGCATGACTTTTTGGTGCACAATGGCCCCTTCAAGGAAATTTGTCATGATTTCATGACTTTTGGGTAGTTGGGCACTTTGCCAAGGCAAAATGTCATGATGGCATGACTTTTGTGATAATGGCCCCTTCAAGGAAATTTGTCATGATTTCATGACTTTTGGGTAGTTGGGCACCATGTCAGACTTAGAACTATTGGATAGGTAGAGAGTGCCACATAGAAAATTTTGAATAGATAGAAAGATGCCACGTCAGACCAATCAAAGGTTTTTGGTAATAAAGGTAGTGGCCTTGAGACTATAAAAGGTATTTTTTAAGGTATCATCGTACCCACTAATTGGCCCAGAATAGAAGTGGCACAAATTTATTAGCCCAAGATAGATATGGCACCAATTTATTAGCCTAGTATAGTAGCAGAGCATATCATTGGTCTGAACCAAAAATGGCAACTCAAGGTTGGTAGCTTTTTAAATATTAGCACATGAACCAAGACTCTCGGTAATATTTGAAATCTATATTGGGATGCATACCACCAACCAAATTATTCCATATCACCTTGATAGTTATTGCATGTCATGTTGGCATGAGCATCCATAGCCATTTATATCACTTATCTTCCATCTCCTTTCTTCATCTTCCACATTCCTTGTGTTTTCTCTACTCACTCAGAAAGCTCTACAACACACTGCTAAGCATGCCCCTAACTGTTCCTAGCTACCAGGCTATGAAATACAACCATGGTAGCCACACCCCAATTACTGCTTCTTCGTAAACACCCTCAAAGAAAAATAGAAGCTCAAGAAAAAAGGAAAGCAACTTTGTGGACCTCAATAGTCATATTATAGACGTAAAAATAACATGGAAGGAGCCAAAGTAAATTCGAAAGGATATAGCTACTAGGATGGCCATAGATGTTTCTCCATCTAGCCTAAGCACATTTCCTTACCATTATTTACTCTACTGGTATGTCTACCCCCAAGTTCACTCCTATCCCGAGCTAATCCAGGCAATGGCAAAGATGTATGATGTCAAACATAGGGTAGTAAGAAACTACAAGGGGAAGCCATGTTCACGCTCGACCTAGACACAATCAGGGTCATCTTCACCTATGGAAGGAAACCTATGGTTCCTCCTATCTAGTTTGATCCTACCAACTCTATGAAGTACTATATCAATACCCCAAACATTAGGGCATTCCTGCAATAGAACCTATCAGACACTCTTTCTAAGAAATCTATGCCAAAATCCCCCATTCCCCTATCCAGGTTCAAGAACAAAGAACTCTTTTCCATGCTGGCCATGGTGGTGGGATTGGAATATGACACCCAAGTTTATGGGTGACATACTACATTAGCGTAGTGTATGTCTAACAACAATTTCTATGACAAAGCATGCATAGATCTGGATAGAGTGCCTATATTTTTTTATTAGTCGATGTACCTGGCCCAATAACTACACATGAGCCTTTTCAAGCTACAAAAGGAGATCCCAGATGCATTCAGGTATTCTTCATATCTAGTATGGATATTTTTCTTCTTTTAGGCCAAGAATTTGGGTTCTATTTCCACCACTACAAAAGATCAAAAGGGGAACACCTACCTGTATGTGAATGGACATCGCTTCTTTCGAATGCGGGTTCATATTACCACTTTAACATGGAATTCTTAGGCCCTACTCTTAAACTCATAAATGGCCATATGCCAAGAATTCCTAAACAAATGCAAGATACCTTGAGACACCCCCATGCAGAAGAAGGGGATTGGTTCATCCTGACATAGGGGGTAGTCATTAGGCTCTATGGCTTCATAGAGAAGCCTTTCCTGTTGCCTTACTATGTCACCAAGTGACTTTTTGCTCTAGAGTACGTAAGGCAAATAGAGTTCATCAACAACAAGTTTGGGATAGGTGCTCAGAGGACACATACTTGCCTCATGCCCTTCCAGTATGAGGGAGTAACAGTGTCAAATAAGGGAGACCATGAGCGAATCGCTCAAGTTCTAAAGGGCCTAAAATTGATAGAGCTACCACAAAAATGGAAATATGACCTTGAGGACAAATTCACCCAGAGGCAGGCCACCCTAAACAAGGCTCCTTTCAAACAATTCCATGCCTCTGATAGGCAAATCGACAAATAGGGTAGAAATAATAGCGAAGATCAGCCGCTAGAATGGCATGTCAAAAGAATGCAGCCACTTCCTCCATGGCATGATTTTTATGAGCACTTGGTAGATTGGAGCCCAGGTTCAAACCTGAAACACAAGCTCACTGATGAAACCATCAAGAAGATGAAGAAGAAAGGAAAATACTAGGATCATGCTAAAATATTAGCATGGTGGCAAATGAGGTGCCACATTCAAACATTCACTAGGTATGGTTTAAATATGGACACAAAATTTTCTACAAGGTATGATGCAAATCATGATGAATGGTCTAAAACCCTAGCAGACAAGGTTCCCCTAGGAATCGATGGCATTCCCATCAAACAAGCTGAAGGTAATACAAAACAAGACAAGGGGAAAGCAATAGCAACTGAACAAGTAGAAGTCCTCAAAAGAAGATGTCGAGAGTTCATCCCCCCTTCGGGATCAGACACAAAATCAGATGATAGTGCTCATATTGAGCATAAGAAAATAAAAGTAGAGTAAGAGAAGTGAGGGGTCCAGAAGAAGAGAACCTCTAAAGAATTAGAACATGAAGAATCAAAATAGGATGAGTATTTTAAGGAGTGCATAGAATCAGAGGAGTATGAGGAGACTAGGGACCAGGAAGAAATAGGAGATAGTTTAGAGTAAGCTTCTAGGAAATAGAAGACTGATGAACAAATGATCAAAATAGCTGAGGAACCTCCCCTAAAGGAGACCCCTAGTGAAGAGAAAACCCTAATGAAGGTAACAATTGGCATTGATGACTCAAGCCTAAAGCAAATTGTAGAAGTCTATACCGAGAAGTCATAGGGAACCAAGGACATCACTCCACCAAAGGCCTCAGGTATGTCTCCCATTGATCTTGATACTCCTTCTCCTCATTCCTAGAGAAATTCCCCTCCCCATTCTGAAGGTTAGGGTAATCCATCATCTTCCCATCAACCTCCACCATCACCTTCTCATCAACCCCACCATCTGTTCATCAAACTCCCCCATCCACTCAATAAACTCTGCCAACTTCACCATCAACACAGAGGACCCCACCAGCGTCTCCCCCTGCTCATGAAGGGTCCCCTTCCAGACAATTAAGTATGGAAGCCTCTTTAGCCACCACTCCTTTCCCCTTTTCCCACCAACCTGCTAAGCTTCTAGGCCATGCAAACCGCTTCTCCCACAAGCAACCCTACTGTTGCTAAGTTCAAAATATTGAAGAAAGCCACCATAAATACCACCACATGGTTGAAGTCATGGAGCTCCCAAAGTTCCACAGATATAGCCCATGTTCAAGAAGGAACAATGCTAGATCCCATCAGCATGCAATGGTCCACGATGAAGATGACCCCACTCGTGCAGAAGCCAAAAAAGGAAATGACTCTAGAGGACTACCAGGCCGAGGTGACCATAGAGGATATGACTCAGCTGCCCATGGATGATGAGTGGAGCAAGGCTCAGACCCATATGGGGACAATTTATCTAAATGTAGAATACTACAAAGAGAAATTCCTTCGGGTAGAGCAGTCAAGGAAGTGTTTAGAAGAAGCCCTTCACCAGTAGAAAACCATAGAAAAGGCTTTGAAAAATGAAGCCAAGAAATGGGAGGAGAGGTTCAACGAGGCCACCCCTTATAAAGAGAAAGCAACAAAGGTCGAAGAATAGATTCAAATACTATAGCAGCAAGTCGAAGACCTCAAGAAGCAGTTATCCGACAGTGCAGATAAGACCAGCGGGTTGTCCAAAGAAAAAGTAAAAATAGTCCAGAAGGGGATGCTCAAAAAGGTCAGCAAGATAACCCTGAAGGCTAGGCCCACATTAGCGTACCTCCTCAAAATCAAAGATACATTGGGCCAGGTAGAAGATGAGTTCGAAGCATCAATCAAGCTCCTGGAAACAAGGGTGTCAACCACTAACAAAATTCAAGTCCTGGCGGATAGCACTCAGGCAATAGCAGGATATAGAGCTCACGATAAAAATTGGTCCCAGGCCAAGTTGGTTGCCAAGAATTTCTTCAAAAGACACAAGTTGATAACAAAAGGTGCAAAGATAATGCATGAGCTGAAGATAGAGGCTAAAGCAATTATCAAACATGTGAGTATAGCTAAAAATTGTGGCATGCCTAGCTTCTGGGATAAAAATTCAAAACTCCTAGCAGAAGATGAGCTGAAAGCCGCTTGGAAAAAATTCTTGGAGGATGAATCCGAGATTGACAGTTGGGAAGAGCCAGTTCAAGAAGATTCAATATTCACTATGGCTCAGGATATCACCCAGATGAATGCTTGTCTACATGAATTAAGCTTAAAATCAAAAGCTTTATCATATGACAAGGTCGAAGAATTGGAATACCTATACATCACCTTCAAAGAAAAGGCAGATACAGACGAGGAGACCTAGAAGAAGGCCTGCACCACCTACAATGAGGTTGTTCTAGAAAAGAACAAGCAAGAAAAGGAGAAGCAAATAAAAGCTAAGAAGGCCTCATCCAACAACGCACCACCTCCGGGTCAAAAGGAAACAGAAAATTCTAGTGGAAGTACTCCAGAAGAATGATCGCCTCAAAGCAATTTTTTTGTTTATTTTTTCTAGTTGTTGGCAATTTGAGTTATTTTGTGTTGTCATTGATGTCACATGGATCACATTGAGTTTTGGTGGTAAAATCACTTCATAAATAATCATTTATGATACTTTGGAGAGCAAGGATATATACAAGGTTTTGTGGCACAAGAGGCATATAATATTTATTTTTTTAAATATTATATTAATGGTTTTTATTAAAACAAATAGTAAATGTTTTTATTAAAACCAACGGCAAGGGTTTTTATTAAAACCAACGAAAAGGGTTTTCATTAAAACCATTGGAAAGGGTTTTTATTAAAACCACTATGCTAAGACTTCTCCAAATTATGATGGATGAAAAGGTTTTCCAATAAAACCTAGGTGCAAAAATTTTCATGGTGAAATTCAAAAGAATGAAGGAGATATCCCAATTCAAATTTAAGAGGTGAATTATTAAATATTTATTTAATAACTCTAAGTTCTAAAGTTGAATTACAATATTCGGCGACATTGATGAGGAAACTTAGACCTAGGGCTAATTAATTTTTTTTAGACCTAGGATAAATGCATTTAGGACTTAGTCAGGAATAATCAACGTGAGCTGTTTTTAATCTCCGTTGACTGGTCTAGGTGTAGGTGTTTTTGTTTTCAGCATTGTCGGGCATACATCTTAGCCTTTTCTGATTTGTGTGCGTAAATCCTTGGAGTCGTTCATGATTTCCAGGTTTACGATTTTATGTTTTTGGACTTATTTAACGTCCTAAGTTTGCAATAATAATTAGCTTCGATATTTCCATATCATTGGTATCAGAGCGGGTTAGTTTTGGAGGTTTTGGGTCATTTCTGACCTCCAAAGTGTTTTTCCGTTCCAGTTGAAGCTCAGAAAGTATTGATGCAATTTTGCTGTCAAAATTTGCAGCAAATTGCTGTCAATTGCTTTATTGTCAGAAATTGCTGACAAATTTTATTTTCCATATATAAAAAAAAAAAAAATTCAGAAATTGCTACCAGATCTCTGTCCTGTCAGCTTTCTACCGCTGTTGCTGTCAGTTTCCTACTAAGATTGGCTCCCGCCGTTGCTGAACGTTCCCCGACGCATACCATTGCACCTATCCACAGTTTTGGACGTTAATCCAAAATTTTTCAAAGACGGTGGACGTTCTGTCCATGAAGACACATTGTTGTCTCGGCTTGCGTGACCAGATCTTCCTGCATGATTCCCACCACATGCTTTTTGCTATTATAGCCACGATCCGGATTGCCAGAGAACGCCGGTTCTTTCGGTCGCATGCCCAAAAAACTTTATTTTGCCATCTGCGTGCCTGTGATCGATTTGGTTTTTGATTGCTGCTGTGAACAGGCTGTTTCCTACATTTTGCATCTAGTGCAGAGATTTATCGGGAGCCAAAGGACAATCGAAACTCAGCCGAAAGTCAACATCAGCGAGAGACGACGACAATCGAACGTCTACATGTTATTTCAGAATCCGCAGACTCCAGGTCATGGCAGGCGACTTTCAGCTCTTTGCAGCTTTCAGCTCTTTGCAGCCTGCCAACCGAACTTTGCAGCCTGTCCCACGTCGCGGTCGGTGTCCCTCTCTATTTTTTGGCGGTTTGTAGCATTCTGGTGAGAGTTTCAAGCTTTGCTGGTACGGTTCGCATTTTGTTTTCTGAGGGTTTCAAGATCCGCCGTTAAACTCAAGCGGTAGATCCAGGTGCAGCGCAAGGTGAGCCGACTGCATCTCTGGTCGTCCACGCTCAAACTCCGCCATTTCGTGATGCCAATCGCTGTTCCCATCGCAGATTGGCCGCGATTATCCCATTTTTAGGGCAGCAAAATCCGGTTCTCAGATCTGCGTTCCAGTTCCCTGCTGCATTATTGATCTGCGATGCACGGCAGAGCAGACGCATCTATCACCACCGAACAACCCTCTACCATTTTTGGTAGTTTACAGCGTACGCGACTTGCTTCGGAGGAGATAGGCCCGATTTTTTTTCCCTGCACAGGACCTGTTGGTGATCCGCTCTACTGTTCGTGGCCGTGTGGACGAAATTGCTGTATGTGGACAACGTACTCCGCATCGACAGCTTGCAAATTTTCCTCCACATTGCTGAAAATTTTGAATTCTGTTACCGGCTGCCACGTTCACGACGTCCGACAGTTGACTGTCCACCGATCGCCCTATTCCCTATTCCGACGTTGTTCCTGCCGTAGTCATCTCCGACGACGCGTTCTGCCCTGCTCCGCACGCAGACAACGTGCTTTGCCCTGCCCGGCGCCCCGAATAGCCAGTTGGTCGTCAACTCAATTCGCGACCACTTATTTACTTTCACAACAGTGTCATTTAGTAATATTGATTTTTATTAAAAAAAAAAAAAAGGAATATTTAAACTTTATTTTTCATGAAAAAAAAAAAAAATTATTCCTTTTTATTTTTATAAGTCAATTTGACTTTTCCAAATATTGTGCAATTGTATTTGCCCTTCCATGTTGTAAATTTGCAATTTTTGCAAATTAATTTGGGCACATTTTATTTTTGCACATTTTGTAATTGTGTCTTTTGTGACAATTTTTGTTGGCGATCACTCGGGGTCAAATGGCTTTCGAATTAGCCGATAAGTTGGCTCAAGTAACCCAACTTGTCAGCGTGTTGGCTGATAAAGTTACATCTAATGAAGTGCAACAACAGTGTGAGGTTCCGGTTTACACTGGTTCCCGAGATCCCGAAGTCCTCAACAGTTGGATTTTGGACATGGACAGTTGGTTTCAGTATATCAAGATCGCAAAGGATCAGGAGGTTAACTTTGCCAAGTTGAAACTTTCTGGCATTGCTAAGGTCCTTGTCAGCGATCGACAACGGACCCAAAATCCCATTAACACGTGGGATGAATTGCAAAGAGTGTTGAATAATAAGTTTTATCCTTCAAACTATGCCAGTGACCTTGAGATCAAGTGGCTTCGTCTTCGACAAACCTCAAATATGACGTGTTTCGATTATATTTTTCAATTTAGCAAGTTGCGAATTTTGAATTCTATACGGGATAATGCGGCACAACTTGTTAACAAATTCAAAAGTGGTTTGCGGGAGCCCATTTACGGGAAGATGAAATACAAGTTGATTGTTAACATTGACATGGCTTTCAATCAAGCCCTTCTTGTTGAGGAGGAAATGAGGGAGCAATCGCGTGGGACTCGCTCTTCTACGTCGGGAGGAAATCAGAAGGCTTCTCCACAACCTTCCAAGGGAGCTAAATCTTCTTCTTCTTCTCCTTCTCCCTCTTCTTCATCTTCCCCTTCTTCTTCACAAAAATCTTCTTCTTCTAAATCACCTTTGATTTGTAATTATTGTAAAAAGCCAGGACATACTCAAAAGAGGTGTTTTAAGTTGCAAAATATGAAGAAAAAATCCCTAGTTGTAAAGCCTTCCAATGAGGACTCACAAGAAAGTCCCATTGAGGCTACAAGGGAACGTAAGCCTTATAAGGAATTGGCGAGGGTTAAACAAATTGACCCTTATGAATACTTCACAAGGTGATCGTGAGAATTTGTTTGTGACTACGGTCCATCTCGGTGACACCTTTATGGTTGATTGTATAATCGATAGCGGCTCACAAAAAAATCTAATTGCGAGGTCCGTTGTTGACAAGCTGAAGTTACCGATGAATCCCCATCCTCATCCTTATCCTTTGGGATGGAAGGACAATGGGATTACATCCGACATCATACACACATGCACTGTGAATTTTGCTTTCGAGTCCTTCTTTTGTGGACTCGGTTGTGTGCGATGTAACTCCAATGGATTGTTGTGGCTTGTTGCTTGGAAGACCCTATCAATACGATAGGAGGTCTATACATGATGGGTACAAAAATACATACACTTTGCACAAAGATAATAAGGCTTTCATAATCAGAAGTACACAACAAACACCACATAATTTGATGTTGAGTTGTAGACAAGCACGCAAAGCTGTAAATCAAGCAAAGGAATTAGCACTCATCTTCATCAGACCAATTCAAGAAGAAAAGCAAGCACCTAAGCACACTAATAACATGAGTTCTTCGAGTTCATTCAATACTTCAATCATTTTTTGATGTTTTTCAAGAACCCACAAGTCTTCCTCCTGAAAGACAGATTAATCATAGTATTGAGATTGTTCTGCATCATCTCTTCCTAATTCTTCAATGTATAGACAATCAATAGTGCAAATGGAAGAAATTAAAAAGCAAATTCAAGCATTGTTGACTAAAGGGTTCATCAAACCCAGTACTTCCCCTTGTGCTTCTCCTATCTTGCTTGTGTTGAAGAAGGATGGCACATGGAGACTATGCATTGATTTCAGGGCACTCAATAAGATTACAATCAAGAATCGTTATCCACTTCCTCGCATTGATGATCTTTTGGACCAATTGCAAGGTGCAAAATTCTTCTCCAAAATTGATCTCAAAAGTGGGTATCATCAGGTGAGAATTCAAGCAGAAGACACTTGGAAAACAGCATTTAAGACCAAAATGGGGCTCTTTGAGTGGCTTGTCATGCCCTTTGGCCTTACAAATGCTCCGGCTACATTCATGCGGCTGATGAATGAAGTATTCAGAGATTGTTTGGATCAATTTGTAATCATCTATTTGGATGACATTCTTGTATATTCTTCTACTTGGGAGAATCATTTGGAACACTTGAAAACGGTTCTTCAAACTCTTCGAAAGAACCAATTGTATGCAAATTTTCCTAAGTGTTCCTTTGGGCAAACATTCATTGCCTATCTTGGATTTGTAATTAGTGAAAAAGGTGTGCAAGTAGATCCTTCCAAAGTTGAAGTTATCCTCTCTTGGCCAACTCCTACTTCGATCCACGGAGTTAAGGAGTTTTCTTGGACTTGCTAATTTCTATCGCAAGTTCATTGGAGGATATTCTTCTATTGCTGCGCCTTTACACTATTTGACAAAGATCAAAGTTCGGTTTCGAGTGGACAAAGGATCAACAAAAAGCCTTTGACACATTGAAACAAAAATTGAAATCTTGCACCGGTTCTTGTTCTTCCTGATTTGTCTCAACCATTTGAGATAGAAATCGATGCTTCGCAAGTTGCACTTGGAGCTGTGCTCATGTGGAATGGTCATCCAGTGGCCTATCATTCGAAAACATTTTCAGAGGCCAAGAAGAACTATTCTACATATGATAAGGAGTTCTATGCTTTGGTTCAAGCAATCAAGTATTGGAGGCATTATCTCTTGGGAAAAGAAACAATTGTTCATACGAGATCACATGCCCCTTAAGTTTCTTCAATCTCAAACAAAAATTGAGGAAGCTAGGCACATGAAATGGGCATCGTACTTGCAACAATTCCATTTGGTAATCAAGTACAAGAAAGGACGAAACAATGCTGTGGCTGATTGTTTGAGTCGTCCTCCTTCTACTCTTGTTTTGACAATTGTCACTACTTCTCATCTTGGCTTCCAAACTTGGCCTACACAGTATCCTATGGATCCAGATTTTGGCAAAGTTTTCCACCAACTTTCCAATCCTTCTTCTTCAAATTTGAGAGCTCTTCAAGACTTTCATATTAAGGATGGACTGTTGTACAAATTGGACAAACTTTGTGTTCCTCATGGGAACAGGGAGTCTCTTCTGAAGGAGGCTCATTCCACACTCTATGGGGGACATTTTGGTAGGCGAGAAAACTCTACATCATCTTCGAGAGGTTTTTCTTTTGGCCACACATGCAAAGAGATGTTCTTCGCTTCTTGCGACAATGTGCAATATGTAATCGCTCCAAATCAGCCAATAGGACATTGGGAATGAGCATGCCTTTGCCCATTCCTTCTCGTCCGTGGGAAAGCATTTCCATGGATCTCTTGAGCGGTTTTCCAATGACGAGTCCGCAAGCATGATTGTGTCTTTGTTGTGGTGGACAGATTCAGCAAAATGGCCAAATTCATTCCTTGTCGCAAGACAAGTACTGCACTGAGGATCTTGCCCAACTCTTCTTTGAGGTGGTATGGCGTTCTTTTGGTCTTCCTACCGGCATTGTCTCCGATCGTGACTCACGCTTTGTGGGTCACTTTTGGCGATCACTTTGGAAGATTTTGGGAGTATCTCTTAACTTCTCTCTTGCTTATCATCCACAATCCGATGGGCGAGACAGAGGTAGTTAATCGTACTCTAGTGCGAGTTTGAGGATTTACCATCATTCCACTCCGGCCAAGTGGGACTTAAGCCTCACTCACATTGAGCACGCCTACAACGGGGCCGTCCACAGTTCTACGGGGCACTCTCCATTTGAAGTGTGTTTTGGTTTTCAACCACTTGCTCCTTATGAGTTACCTTTGTCTTTGCCTTCTTCAGCCACAATGCACATTCAGAAGGAACAAGACAAGGCCAACTCTTTTGTACAGCATTTGCAGAGTCTTCAAGCCAAAGTGGTTCAAATTCTTTAGAAGACTCAGCAAAAGCAGAAACAACGAGATGGACAAGCACCGCACTCCTCATTCCTTTCAAGTTGGTGACAAAGTATGGTTTCATCTTGACAAACGACGATTTGCAGATAAGGCACATAGCAAAATCAAGCCTCTTTGTTATGGGCCTTATACTATTCTTCGACAAATCTCTGAGAATGCCTTTCGCTTGGACCTTCCGGCTCATCTTGGCATTCACGATGTTGTCAATGTTGATCTTCTCAAACCATACTATGATTCCACATTGGAGACAGTTCCAGCCATCATTCATCCAGTTGATGTGGTTCTTGATGCTCAGCTTCCGCTTGACGCCGATACAGTCTTTGATACGAAGACCCGACAAACACGCCAAGGTGTTTCTACTTCATATCTTGTGGCCCGTCGAGGCCAATTTCCACATCAGGCTCGCTGGATTTCTGCTCACATTCTATCCCGGGATTTTCCCTCTTTGTTAAAAGCATTGGAGTCCAATGCTTCTTTTGTTGGGACGAATGATGAGGAAACTTAGACCTAGGGCTAATTATTTTTTTAGACCTAGGATAAATGCATTTAGGACTTAGTCAGTTAAATAATCAACGTGAGTTGTTTTTAACCTCCAGTTGAATGGTCTAGGTCTAGGTGTTTTTGTTTTTGGCATTGTAGGGCTTACATCTTAGCCTTTCCGGATTTGTGTGCGTAAATCCTTGGAGTCGTTCATGATTTCCAGGTTTACGGTTTTATTTTTTGGACTTATTTAACGTCCTAAGTTTTCAATAATAATTAGCTTTGATATTTCCATATCAGACATGCAAAGGTTGGGTATATTAATAAATATTTACAGATGTCATTTGAAGGATGGAGGTGCATATAAATAAAAGGTGAAAAACCTTTGTTTATTGTAGACTTGACATAGAGTATGAGAGAGAGTCGTTGAAAGGAGAGCAGCAAACAAAGAAGGATAAATAACTTTCGATTTGAGAGCAAGGTCAAGTAAACAGCATGGGAAAGTGATGTCACACAAGAGTCTATAGCGCAGTTGGTAGAACACAAACTTTGCACAAGGTAGGTTCGTTGTTCGAATCCCGCAAAGGGCAAAGTATTTTTCTAAGGAATGCAACTTAAGTTTTTTAGATTTGAGCATAGGTGAAGTTGTGTTTTTGGGATTAAATTCCAACATGGGCTGACGTCCACATGGTAAGCACTTCACAGTGCTAGGCAAGATGAATAGAGTTAAAATCCTGCGAAGGTGTGAAGGCACATTGATTTTTTGCAAGGCATTGACAATTTCGAAGGTGTGAAGGCGCATTGATTTTTACCAAAGGAATTATTTATTTAAAAGGTTGTGAAGGCAAAAAATTTTGATAAAGGTATTTATCTCCAACGCATGGTAATATTTGTTATTACAAAAGTTTTGGTGCATTAAAATTATTTCTATGATAACTAGGGAGTCATAAGGAGTTTAGGGAAATAAATGTTTGTTGTATGTGTTAATGTGCTTAGAGAGTTATAAGGTGTAGAATTAAATATTTGTTATTGTTATGTGTGATTAGGGAGATATAAGGTGTGGAAATAAATATTTGTGTTTTTTGTATATGGAGTTATAATGTGTGAAATTAAATAAATAAAATCATAGGTGCTTGTTTTTTATGTTAATGAAATTAGGGAGTCATAAGGTTGAAAAGTGTTTAACCTGTATATGTCCTAGTTCATGATTTGATTATGAAGTGAAACTAGGAACTTGAGACCTAGTTAATTGCTACCTTGAGTTAGAAGACATGCACATGAGTTAGGGTTTGAAGTTGAAGACAAATTGCTTTATTTATGTGCCTTGGCTATTGAGAGGAAGTGGATGGATTAGAAAATCAAATTTATAGATAAAATTGATACTTGAGTTCCATGATTTCTTTAGTGGAGTTCATTGAGAGTATTGCCATTATTAAGGAGGTTTTTTGCTATTTCCTTGAGAAGCATATTTTTGGTTACTTGTTGAGTACATTGCCATTAGTTGAGACCATTGAGGAGATCATTTGCTAGTCACTTGTGGATACATTTGTCTTTCATTTGAGGAGATCATTGTTGGCTATTTGAGAGATCTTTTCTTGAGGGATTTGTGCTTATTTCTTGAGATCTTATTGATATTTCATGAGAAAGATATTATTGAGAACCTATTGCTATCACTTGTGGAGATTGTCCTTGGTTTTTTGAAATCATCATTGTTATGTCTTGAAGAGGTTTCCATTTGAGAGATCATTTGTCATCCATTTGAGAGTACCTTGTTGAGCATCATTTTTCATCCATTTGAGAGTACGTTGTTGAGCATTGTTGTCATCCATTTGAGAGTACATTATTGATCATTGTTGTCATCCACTTGAGAGATCATTTGTCATACATTGTTGAGATCATTGTGTATCATTGTTGTCATTCATTGAAGAGTACATTGTCATTCATTGTTGAGCATATTATTGAGTATTGTCATCATTCACTTGTTATCCATTGTTGAGTTCATCATTGAGCCTTGCCTTCGTTGATTTATGGTTGAGATTTGTTGGAATATGTAATTCAACATTGTGTAAATTATTCTTAGACTAAAATATAAAATCTAAATGATAATATTTGAATTAGGAAATAATTCTATTTTATATAAAAATATTCTCACCCAATTAATAAATTAAATAAGGGTGTTAGGAATATTTAATTTGTGGGAAAAAGTTATTTCCCCTTTTTTAGAAAATATTAAAAAGTAACCAATCACTTTTTAATATTTGATAGATGCCATTTGTCACACATCTCAAGATAATACTGATAATATTAGGGCAATTTTAGGGTTGTAGTAGAAAAGCTTCTCTTTAAATAGGGGTTTTGTCTACTACATCCAGATATATCATGTTGATGCACATTATTGCATAACATTGAAGCATTCTTGTATTTTTGAATCATTGAATAATATAGTGAGCTTCATAGTGGATGTTTCCCTTATTCATTTGAAGTAGGGTTTTACCACTTAATATTGGTGTTGTGGGTTTTCCTCTTTTGTATGTGATTGATCTTGTGGAGCATTCTTCGATCTTGAGGAGACTTTGTTTGTCTCACATTTGGTATCAGAGCGGTTGGGATCTCCATCAAGTGTCTTCAATCCTTTGATGTGAAAACCCAATTAAGATATATATATATATATATATATATATATATATATATATATATATATATATATATATATAGTATATTAATGCATGCATTTGATATTTGGGCAAACTTATTTTGCAAATTTGTCATTAGGGTTTATAGATTTATTGTGTTTTTTTTTTATATAGTTGTTAGATCTTTTGCAAAGGGTGTTTTCATTTTAAATCTATAAATTTTTGGCATTGATATTTTTCTAGAAGTTTTTTGGAGCCAAACGGACCCCATGGTTGTATCCGGAAGGTCCAAAAACCCAATTTCCATATATTATTTGTCCTATTTTGGTGAAAATAAAATCTAAGGCAATTTTTTTTTTTTTTGGGGGGGCCAAATGGCCCCCCACCCATTTTGCTATGTAGTCTGAATTTTTTTTATTATTCTATTTTTTAATAAAAAAATAGTCATTTAATAAAAAAACAGTCATTTTTTATTATTTTGTTTTTAATAAAAAATAGTCATTTTTTATTATTCTGTTTTTTAATTAAAAATAGTCATTTTTTATTATTTTGTTTTTTAATAAAAAAAAATAGTCATTTAATAAAAAACAGTCATTTATTATTCTATTTTTTAATTAAAAAACAATCATTTATTTTATTTTAAGACCTAATAGTCATTTTTTTTGCATAATTTGATATACATTTTTTATTATTGTAATGCAACTAGAATCTTTTTATGCAATTTTTAGCAAATTTTTAGTCAAACTGTCAAATAATTTAGACCTTATAGTCATTTTTTTTCTCACATTAACAATGGTTGTTTGTGAGTTTGCTTGTTTTGCAAGGTTATCCAAGTATGTTTTGGAGTATACAAGGCAATTTTGGATCAAATTTTTCACTCTCTTCCCCTTATTTTTATTAATTTCTTCTAATCTCTCTCAAGCATTTTCTTGAAGCATAATCTAAATTAAAGTAACTTGTATCTCTCATAATGAAAATGAGGAAGAGAAAGAGAGAGAGAGTGTGTGTGTATTTGTGTTTTTCCTATTTTGCATCTCAACTAATCTAACTACTAACTTACTAACTTTCTACTAAACAATCTACTAACCAACTAACTTGCAATTTACTAATTTTCATATTAATAAATAAGGTTAAAAATGAATCAACTTACTAACCACAACTTTAGTATTTGATTAAAATTTACTTAATATTGTAACATAGTTTATATTTTCTAAACACCTATTGAATCCAAAAGAATCTACTCTATCGATAGCAAGTCCTTTTTGGGTCCTCATACTCGTACCCTTTTTGATATATTGGTTGACATTGGGTGAGATGAATTGGTAATTCATTAGGCTATAGCAAAACCTTAAAATGAACACTAACTTACTAACTTATTGACTATCTAACATTTAACAAATGTTTTATGGTTCAATTCAAGTTAGTTTATTTTGTTGCAAGATGATTGTTATGGTTAGTTACCTTCTTATTGCAAGTTGATCTTGGTTTATTTCCTTTATTAAATTACAATATGGTTATAGTTGTTTATTGCAATATGGTTATAGTAGTTCATGATGATGTTGATTATCTTTCATGATGATGCTTATCTCTCTTGATGATGCTTAATTTTGATTATCTTTCATTATGTTTATCTTTCATGATGATTATACTTGATGATTGAAAATTAGATTACTTGAAAGTTATGTTTTTTTATATATGCAAGTATGTTTATCTACTTCCTTATTACATCATTTATTTCCTTTGTCAATGCATCTTATGTTTTGATTATATTCACTTTCTAGAATGGCCGATCATGGAATCTCCTTCACACCTAAGCACATCCTTGATGGATCAAATTTTGGAATATGGGAACCAAGGATGAGGGCTGAATTTCAAGCAAGAAAGTTATGGCCCATTGTGAATGGAGATGAAGCAATCCCAACCCGGGCAAGGGCACTTGAGACATACAACAACAATAGTCACCTTGCACTTTCCATGCTTATCAATAGTGTGAGTGATGAGATATTACTCACTATAAGCCATTGTGAGCATGCTAAATATGCATAGGATTTGCTAAAACAAGTCCATCTAGGGTCCAACACATCAAGGAAATTCACTTTATTGTCCAAAATTCTTAGCACTATGCAAGGTGAAGAATAAAGTGCCTTGATATTCCTCTCAAATATGAAAGACATGAGAACTCAACTATTGTTTTGTAATTGTGATTGGATAAGTGAGAATATCTTAAGCTTTATAATTTTGAGGAACTTGTCAAGCAATTTCAAGAATTTTGTCACCATTATTGAGACTAGGCTAGAGAAAGAAGAGGATGGCATTCCTCTCAAAACTATTTCACAATTATTGATTCAACATGAAGAGTCTCTTAATAGAGATAAAGTGAATGGTCAAATTGTCAAGGAGAAGAATGTTGCCTTGAGTTCCACTAAGGTTGCCTTCAAAAAGAAATACAAGGGAAGGAAAAATCAAAATTTCCAACCCAACAAGCCTAGAGTTTATTTCACTTGCAACTTTTATGGCAAGAAAGGCCACAAGGAACAAAATTGTTTCAAGAAGAAGAAGATTGCAGAAAATGAAGATCAAGAAAAGGATAAGGGAAAATGACCTAAGAAATGGTTTGGCAAGGGAAAGAAAAAGAACAACAATGTAAAGCAAAAATTCTAATATAAATGCCTTTGTTTGTGCCCTCTACTTCATTGACTCATCTACTTCTAATGAATGGGTGTTAGATTTTGGATGTACTAACCATATGTGTTTTGAAAAGGATAAGTTTATGGAATTTCATAAGCACTCTTCAGATTTAGTTGTCATTGGTGATAATACTAGACTTCAAGTAGAAGGTGTTGGCAATTTGTAATTGAAGGGAAATTACTTGATAATGTCATATATGTGTCTAACATTAAGAGAAATTTAATTTTAGTTTTACAAGTTTCTAGAAGTGGTCGCACTATTGAGTTCAATGCAACTTCATGGAGCATTATGAAAGGCATGCTACCAATAATTACAAGTTATGTGAAGAATAATCTTTGTGTTGGGTGATTCTCCTCCTAAAGTGTGTTTAGCAACTAATGTTTCTCCTAGTAGCAAGATTTGGAACTTAAGGTTAGGCCATACAAACTATCAAAATATTCATATGATGAAGTCCAAAAATTTGGTTGAAGGCTTGCCTAACATTTCACCTATTCATGTTTTGTATGAAACATACATCTTAGGCAATATGAGCAAACAAAATTTTGCAAAGGACAATTCAACAAGGGCCACACAAATTCTTCAACTCATTCATATAGATATTATAGGTCCATTACATGTTAGATCACTTGGTGGTGCATCCTATATTCTCACCTTTATAGATTATTATTAAACAATGATATTTGGGTATCTACTTAAGAATAAATCAAATTGTGAAATATATTGGTCTCGCTAGGGTTTGATGAGGAAAAACTACTCTGTTAGGGTTTGATGAAGAAAAACTGCTCTGCGAGGATGGCAACAACTTTTGGAGGAGGTCTAAAAAATTGGAGGAATGTCATGATGGCATCGGGTCCGGCATAAAGAGTGCATGCTCATGATGTTTTTTCATCTAAAAATGACTGGAAGGAACAGGATTTTCTAGTGCATGTCGGGAATCGCTTGTTAAATAACAATGGATGTTTGGAACAATGTGAAGCTAGGCCAGTTCTAGTGGTTCAACCAGACTCGGTGGCAAAATATGTGGAGTATCTAACCAAACATGCCCTTATTGGCAAATTTTTGGGCATCTAAATTTCTCTCCCCTTTGTGGAGGCTTGGGTTAGGAAGACTTGGAATCCTGAAGGTGATGTGGAGGTGATGCTGAGTGCAAACAACTATTTTATGGTGGTTTTCTCTTGTATTGCAGATCGTAACAAAGCATTTGAAGGGGGTCCTTATTTCTATAACCAAGTGGGACTCTTTATTAAACCTTGGCATGTGGGTTTCAACCCATCAGAGGAGCGGTCATCATGGGTTCTAGTATGGGTGTGGCTTCCATGGATCCCATTGGAATTCTAGAGAACTAATATCTTGCATAAGATTGCCCTTCTTCTTGGGAAGCTAGTTGGACCGTCACAACATACAATGGATAAAAAGGTAATCTCTGTTGCTTGTATTTGTGTTGAAATTGACTTAAATAATCCTATTCTAGATTCTATTGAAATACAATTTGGATCAACTACATGGGTTCAAAAACTTGACTATGAAGCTCTTCCATTTCGTTGTTGGATTTATCATGAATATGGCCACCTACAAAGAAAATGCCCTAATTTTGTCCTGCCTATGGCTTCAAATCCTAGGCCCTCTTAGTCTGGACAAATTTTGGATAAAGCAAAAACCTCGATAAAGGAAGGGGAACGATATAAGGAAGGTTTTGTTATGATAAAATCCCAAAATAGAGGGTGAAGGGTAAACAAAGACCTTAAGGATAGCCATACAGATGCTCTACTCAACTGTTTTGAAATATTAGATGATCTTGATTAGTGCATGGAGATACCTGAAATATCACTACCTAATGCAAATATAACAAGGCCGAATCAGATGTCTCTTCTTGAGGGGGAACTTAAGGAATCATATCTAGGGGGTTTAAATGAAGAACAAAGGGCTTTGGATCTGAGTATAGGGGACATGGTTGGGTCTAGCCCTATAAGGAAAACTATTTTGGAAAGTGGTACAGATTTAGTTATGCCCTCTCCTACTCAGGCACTGATGTAGTCATCCTTGGACTGCAAAAATCCTACGATGTTGGGATTGTAGCAGAAAATAATTAAAAAAAGTTTTTTGGATAAGAATATTAAGGTGGGTCGGAAGAAGGACCATGATAAAATTAAGTTAATGGGGGAGACTTTGGTGGAGTCAGGCTTGGTGAGAACATTCGACTCCCATTTTTATAAACCCCAAAAATTATTATCCTTTCATGGAATGTAAGGGGGTTGAACAGCATCCCCAGAAAAAAAGTTTTTCATGATTTGGTTCGTGTGCATTCTCCGGATGTGGTGTTTATTTAGGAGACTAAATTGGCTATTGATAGTATGTTCAATATTGCTCCCAATTTGTGGATAAGGGGGCAATTCCAGTGTATTGGTGCATGTGGATATGCTGGTGGTGTCGCTTGTTTATGGGATCTGGTTAAGATATCCCCTCTTACTTGGATTTCCAGTAGATGGTCTATTTCGATGGTTGGGCATGATAATGAATCTAGTGAAACCATCCTACTTACAAATGTGTATGCTCTTGTTTATTACAATGGTAAAGTGAATTTGTGAGAGCATATTTGTTTTTTGAGAAGTTTGGTTCCCCTGTACCCATGGATTTTGGTTGGAGACTTCAACTCTATCACTTATCTAGAGGAGAAACATGGTTGGGTGGACCGTCTCGAGCATTTTTCTTCTATCTTCAGTGCTCATATCTAGGCCCTAAACTTGGTTGACATAAATCTAGATAATGGGATCTTTACTTGGTATAATAGAAGTTGTGGGGAAGCTTCCATATCAGAGAGACTAGATAGGTTTTTGATATCTAGTTATTGGATGGGTAATAATAGAAGTGCTAGTTTTATGATTTTGGAGGGTAGGAGATCTGATCATTGGCCTATCAGACTCTCTGCTTTGGATTTAGGGCTAAAAAAGAATCCCTCCTTTAATTTTCAACTTATGTGGCTTCATGATCCTAAGCTTCATGATTTCATGCGAGGCTGGTGGACCACTAGCAAACCTCCTCATGGCACCGCTATGTATTCCTTTATGAAGTGACTACAATTTGTAAAACATAAATTGAAGAGATGGAATAGAATGAATTTTGGGAACCTTTCCTTGGCTAATATGGCAGCTCTTAGGAGGATGGAAGAAGCTTCAAGGAATATTAGAGATCAGGGATTCACGAAGGAGCTTCTTGTTGAGGAATCTGAGGCTACGAAATACCTTGATGAATGGGAACTGAGGGAAGAAATTTTTTGGAAATAAAAAGCTCGAGTAAATTGGCTTCAGGAAGGGGATATGAACAAAACCTTCTTTTATAACTCAGTTAAGGCTCAGTGTAATGGTAACCTGATTACCTCTCTTGTGAATTCTCAGGGTGCCCTGCTCTCTTCTTTCAGGGATATTTCAGAAGAGACGAAGAGGTATTTTTCCTCTCTCTTCAAGGAGGACTCCCTATCAGATGATGAGAATGAAAATCTTATTCTAAATTGTATTCCAACAATTGTTTCTAGAGATATGAATGAGCACTTGATGGGTCCAATTTTATTTTAGGAGTTGTAAAATATTGTATTCAAGATGAAAAAATAAAAATCCCCAGGCCCAGATGGATTCCCGATTGAGTTTTATCAGGAGTTTTGGGATTTAATAAAATTTGATCTTTTGGAGGTGGTCCATGAGTCCCAAAAGAACAAATAGATGCTAAGGGCCATAAATGCTACCTTTGTGGTGCTTATACACAAAAAAATAGGGAGCAAATTCATTGGATATGTTCAGGCCTATTTCTCTCTGCAATGTTGTGTATAAGATCATCACAAAAATTATTGCTGAGAGGTTGAAGATATGGTTGAGCAAAATCATCTCTCAGGAGCAAGGAGGGTTTTTTTTTGGTCGAAAAATATTGGATGGGGTTGTTATTGCTATAGAATCTATTCACTCGATGGAAACTTCTAAGGAGAAAACTATGTTCATTAAGTTGGACATGGCCAAAGCCTATGATTAGGTTAGATGGTCCTTTCTTCATAAATTTCTTGTTTCTTTTGGATTTGAGGATGAATGGATTAGATGGGTGATGAGCTATGTTTCTTCTTCCTCATTATCTGTTCTTGTTAATAAAGAGCCATTAGAGCTATTTGAGGACTCAAGGGGATTGATGCAAGGAGATCATTTATCTCCTTATTTGTTTATCATTATGGCAGAAGGGTTGGGAAGATTGCTCAAGTCTCAAGTCATGCAGGGTCTCATTTAGGTGTGGAAGTGGAATAGTAGTTTGCCACCTCTTTCCCACCTTCAATTTTTTTATTATACTACTTTGTTGGAAGTTGCCACTATCAGGGAAGCTGGAAATATTAGACAGTCTCTTGACATATATCTTGGTGCTTCTGGATAGTTGATTAATGAGGATTCTTCTTCAATACCCCTCCTCTTATTCAAGCCAGGATTTCTCGCATTCTAAGATTCCAGGTTGGGACTCCCCCCTTCATTTATCTTTGTATTCTAATTTCATCTCATCCTCTACCTAGATCTTCTTGGTAGTCTATGCTTGATAAGTTTAGAAGGAAGGTGAATCACTGGACTTTCAGATGGATATCCACTGCAGGTAAAGTTTTGCTTTTAAAATCTGTTGTTCAAGCTTTACCCATTTATAGATGTTTTGTACAAATAGATCCCTCTCACTTCATCAAGGACATGGATGCTTTGTCAAGATAGTTTTTATGGTCTGGAAAACTTGATCAATCTAAATGGAGTTTGGTTAGGTGGGATTCTATATGTAGGTCGATGCAATAGGGAGGCCTTGGGTTGTGACAGACAACTCTTTTTGGGTAGGCTTTGGCTACAAAAATTTATTGGAGATGGTGTACCTCTCAAGATCAGATTTGGGCTAAAATTTTATCTTGTAAATACTTGAGAAGCACTTCTGAGGCTGATATCCCTAGATTCAGCATGGTTGGGAAAGGTTCAGTTATCTGGAATACTCTGAAAAGAGGAGCTAATTTAATCAAGCAGGGTTTGTTTTGTATTTGCAATCAGGGATCAAATACTCTTTTTTGGGAGGATTCTTGGGATGGTCACCCTCCTATATTGAATCAATATCCTAGGTTACATTACCTAAGTATTTTTTTCTTGGAAGCAGGTTGGTCCCGTGTGGAGGACTTTAAAAAATCTAGTATTTTGGAAATATGGAGATGTACAAGTGGAAATATCCACAAGAATGGCCCTAGGGGGACTGGCCAAGGACAGAGAGGTGCTTGCTCTTATTCTTACAAGGAGGCCTTGTTATTCATTGAGGGGTAAAGATATTTTGGCTTGGAACCCTAATCCTAAGGGAACCTACTCGATAGCCTATGGTTATTAGGTTCTTGATAAGCAATATGGGAGTCTTCCTATCACTTGGTGGAAAAAGGTGTGGAACAAATTTGCTTGGCAAAAATGTAACTTCTTTCTCTGGTTGTTAGCTCGTAATAAATGCCTCACTTGGGATAATGTGAGGAAGAGGGGATTCCAGGGTCCCTCTTTTTGTGTCCTTTGCAGTAAGAATGAGGATGACTCTTCTCATTTATTTTTCCAATGCTCCTTGGCCAGAGATATTTGGCACCATTGGTGGAGTGCTTGGAATCATCCTTGTTTTCATGTGTTGTCCCTGGTGGAGTTTTAGAGTAGTCTGGGCAGACCTTCGGCCAAGGCCCCCTTCCTTCTGGTGGCTTGGAATTTGGGACCTTCTTGCATCATCTGGTAAATTTGGCTTGAATAGAACTGATGCATATTTTAGGGTAGTTATTTTATTTTTCAATAGATCTGGCAAAGGATCCTGTATATGGTTTAGGAAACCATCCATAGAAAATGTGATGTGGACCCTATTTTGGATTCTAGGGAGGAGAAGGTACAACAATCCCTTGGTCTCTTTGGGGATGATGTGAACTCTTCTAGCCCTAGTAGGGTTCCTCAGCTCAGCAAGAAGGTTAGGAGAGATGGTAGGTGGAGGCCACCCCTAGAGGAGTTTTAAAAATTAATACTGATGGATCATCCAGGGGTAATCCTGGACATGCTAGCATTGGCGGTGTTGGGAGAGATTCTACTGGTGGTGTCAATTTTTTATTTTCCATTTATAAAGGTGTTCACTCAAAAAAATTTATGGAAGCTCTTGCAATTCTTGAGGCCTTCCAAAGGGGGTTTTATCTTGGCTGGCATAGGATTATCTATGAGTCTAACTCTCAAATTGTGCTTAATATTTGAAATAGTAAAATGGTGGAGGAAGTTAATTGGTAGTTGGCCTCTGTAGCCGTTCAGATTCTTAGAATGGGAGAAGAGTTCAAATTTATATCCTTTGTGCACATTCCAATGGAATGGAATGTGGTTGCTGATTACCTATCCAAAAGGGCTTCTAAGCTGCTAGATCCTTGGAGTATCAATAATTGGGAGAGTCTCCCATTTGGGGACTCTCAACACCTATGGGAGTTGATCCACAAGGATGTACAAACTTAATGTGGTTTGTTCTTGTTGTCTTTTTTGGGTGTCATTCTAGTCTAGTGGTTTTAGCCTGTTTGGTTGTTTATTTAAGTCCTGGTTGGAAGCTCAGTTGTACTCTGTAATCTTGACTTTTTATAAATAAATTTTTACCCCTTTATTTTAAAAAAATAGAATAAATCAGATTGTTTTGAGACATTCAAGGATTTCAAAGCTTTGGTAGAAAATAAAAAGGGAGCAAATATCAAAATTATTAGAAGTGAAAATGGAGGGGAGTACAATAGCAATGATTTCAATGAGTTTTGTTCTTCTCATGGGATCAAAAGGTAGTTTACTTATCCATACACTCCTCAACAAAATGGTGTTGCAGAGAGGAAAAATAGGACAATCATGGAGATGGTAAGATGCATACTTGGTGACCACTTACCTCAATTTCTTTGGGGTGAACTAGCATGTACATCAATCTACATTCTTAACAAGTGTCCTTAAAAATTAGTTGAGGGGAAGACTCCTTATGAGGTTTGGAATGGTAAGAAGTCAAATTTGTCACACTTAAGAGTGTTTGGATGTGATGCATTTTCATATATTCCTTCAAAAAAGAGGAAGAAACTGGACAAAAAGTCTCAAAAATACATCTTTGTTGGCTATGATGCAGAACATAAGGGATACAAGTTATACTCACCTTCTTCACGCATTGTATTTGTTTCAAGATATGTCAAATTCAATGAAGACCTTCTTGAGTTAGAAAAGTGTGGGCCTTGTGTCAAAAGGACCAAGTGGTTGGATAATTTTAGGGATCCTAAAGAGAAAAAGTTAGTTAGCCAAAGGATAACTAGAAATATGACCCTTAACATGTCTCTTCTAGCTATGATAGAGAATGATCATGAGCCTACTTCTTACCAAGATGCTTCACAACACTCTTATTGGGTTGATGGCATGAAGGTTGAGATGGATTCTCTTCTAAAGAATAAAACTTGGGATCTAGTGCCTTATCCTAATAAGAGAAATGTTATTGGGAACAAGTGGGTCTATAGAATCAAGTACAATTCTAATGGAGAGATGGAAAAGTATAAGGCTAGATTGTTTGCTAAGGGTTATGCTCAAAAATATGGCATTGACTATGATGAAACCTTTAGTTTCCAAAATGCCCACCATTCGGCTTCTCATTGCTATTACTACTGCTCAAGGTTGGAAGATTTTTTATCTTGATGTGAAAAGTGCCTTTCTAAATGGTGATTTGGATGTGGATATTTACATGAGTCAACCACAAGGATTTGTTGTACAAGGTAAGGAAACACTTATGTGTAAACTAACTGTTTCACCATGGCTTCTAGATTACTAGTTTGCCCACCATATTGATTCGGTGGAGCATGAATATTGGATTGGTGAGCATATGATGGAGGGACATGCATATTAGATGCTATATTACTATTGTGTAAATTTTTGGTAGGAAGGGTGTTATGAAGAAGTTTTGAAGTTGTATTATGTTGTATCCCAGATTGTTGAAAATTGGTGTTTGGCTTCATTTTAGGTTTTTGTCGATTTGAAGCATACTGATCAATAGTTTGGCGAAATAAAGTAGTAAATGAAGGTCTCTTTTGTGCGGGAATGATTTTAGGCTCAATAACAGGTTCCTTAGGAGGTTGGGTAACCTGTTGTTTTTGCATATTCTGAATTATAGTGGCCATATCCATATTGGATGGCCCAGCTTTATCACTTTCTTGATCAATGAAAGACAAGGGATTAGTGTGTATGTTAAACAATTGTTCCATGGCTGCTTGAGTGTCACTAATTTGTCCCCTATCAATACGAACTGCCATATTAAGAGCACCAATATTATTATTGAAGAATTTCTAGAAATGATCTATGTTATCAAAAGTAACAGTTCCATCTTGAGCCATTCTAGGGGATGAGGATCCTTCCTCCCTAACATTTTCTTGTTGTTCATTTTTTTCAACCAGGTCATCTTCTGGTTGTTCTAGAGTTTCTTCTTCTGGGATTGGATCCTTAGGAAGGGTATTTAATTTTTTGTTTTTCTTGCCTAACCAATCTTCTTCTTCTTCTTCAGTTTGTTTACCATTCCTAAGTTTAGTCATTGTGCTTAAACTTAGATTTCAGCAAATATATATATATATATATATATGCAACAAGCTTAAGAGGTATATATTTTAATTATATACCTACTATAATATTTAAAATGAAATGTTTTGGTTTTTGTTATGTTTTTTTTTTGGTTTTTGGTTTTAATAACAATATTATAAAGATAACAAACAACACACAAAATGCAATAAATAATAATAATGAAAGCAATGATCTAGTTTTCTATAAACAATTTATAAATATCATTAATGGGCTCAAGTTCTTCAGGATTCATGAAATGTTCTTCTTCAAATTGAAAATTTTCTTTCAAGAATTTGACAAAAAGTGTTATAGTGATATTATCTATTTCAGATTATGTTTTGTAAAAGTAAAGCTTGTGGCAATACTCTCGATATAACACAGCTCTAGGAACTCTTCTCCATCTTTCCCTATCCATAAGAATGACCTCTTGGTCTTCTACATGACCTAGGAATTGGTGTATAGTTGCTGCGTTCTCGAGGTATTCCTCGAAGGTGAACAATTCTAAAAACACAAGAGCTCTCCTATAAGCTAACCACCTATGGCAAGCTCTCTAAAGTTCATGATAAAAAATGAGTTGATGAGGATCCAGGATTCTATCTAGGGAAAGCCTCTTGATTTGTTCAAGTTCTATTGACCTAGATGAAATGATACCTAGTCTCCTATTAAGTTCATCCCACAAAGGTGGGACTCTGTATGTTTCAGATGTTCTAAACAAAGAATCAACCTCTATGGCTATTAATTGATTTTTAACATTTATAGTAACTGCTAGTCTTTTCTTAGGAGCTACCATCTAAACATGATATGCAACTTAGTAGTTTTCTAGTGATTTTAAATGCATCTATTTTTTTTGTTTTTGTTTTCGTTTTCAAAAGGTTTTAGTTTCATGTCGGGTTCACCAAAATGTATCATTCCAAATTTTTCGCACCCTTACCTTTAGGCTAAAGGATCCGTACCCAAAATGGGGATGCGAGAAGGATGGGACAATACCTCGGACTGAGAGGCCTTTGGAAGGTCTCGCATCTCGGTGGAGGTGTATTAAGGTGATTTTTCGACGGATGGTGGGTTCACCAGGAAAATTTTGAATGGCAGTTTCCACGCCTAGGTTGGGAATGTGTTTGATGTGTTCACTTTTATCTTTAATCATCCAAAGCCTAAGTTTGGCCAAATGAATCTAAGTTGTTCTATATAAAATGCAGATTTAAATGAATATAGAAAGCAAAATTAACAGAAAACATAGAGAATAAATTAAGTGAAGAAATCCATACTTGGTTTCGGATATCTGATGGAGGTTCTGATTTTTGAAGCAGTCAAGATCGTCTGGAATTTGACAGGATCGTCTGAGATCTGACGAATTCATCAGACGAATTCGTCAAAGACCTACAAACAAAGAAATAGATACAAAATACCAAAAATGCAATTATTCTGATGAAGGAAAATGATGTACAATAATAATAAGGATGTTAATAAGATAATCCCAAATAGAAATGCAAGTAAATTACGACATTTTAATATCTAATCATGATTTTATTATGTAATTAAACTACATGGGTGAACTCCAAGATATAGGATAACAGGAAATAATAATAAAATAGACTAAATGCAGAATAAAATAGCAGCAAAGTATAGGAAAAGCACAAACTCGGGGCACTATTTGCCCCTAATGTAGACTACAGTCAAAATCATCTCGGATTGGTATGAAATCGTCTCGAATTCGACAAGATTGTCTACGAAGATCTGAACTTGCTCCGGCTAAAGAATGACAAGGTTCCTACAACAAAATTTGGATAGCACAAATGTAGATGGTAATCCAGGGTATTCTAATGCGCGTAAAGGTCAAGTTATAGGAAAATTCAGCCAGGGGAAGGTCAGGGGAAAATCTTAAGGTTAAATAGGATTAGGAAGGATGTTGGGAGGTTGGAGATCATCCCAATTTGGGAGATCTCCAATGGGGGAAGTCTCTAACCGAGCAGACATGCTTTTTCCCAGGTTAGAGACACCGTTGAAACAGAAGCTAATTATGAAAAATTAGTTTTGGGACGAAATTGTCTGGACATCCTAGTCCAGACGAAATCGTATGATCTAAGGTGATATCGTCTGATTGGCAATGATATCATCCAACGGTCACAAAAAATCCTAAAAATGGTGCGAAAAATGAGGAAACGGGTAGCAGGCGATTTTGAAGCGATTTTGGGGTTGAAAATTTAAATTTGAATTATTACTAAGGTAATTTTAATTATTGCTAAGGTTTATTGCACCAATTTTAGGGTGCTACAAAATTTTTAGTTAGATCTACAATTTACTTCATAGATAAGTTGTGTTTAAGTAATATATTCACTAAGGGTTTTAGTTTTTGTGTTTTTGTTTTGTTATGCTTCTCTGCAAAAGGTTGTAGTAGTTGCTCTTACTGTTACTTAATATGTACCATTTTAACTCTCTAGTCATAGCTATATTTCCATATCTTTATGCATTTTCCTCTCTTTCCCTTTTCCTAAAATAGGCAAAGGAACCAGCCTCCTCTAGAGATTGAACCAGGTAGACTCATTTCTGATATGGTATTTCAATGTTGGCAAAGTCTTGGGAACAAACGTAACCAAAGGTATATTTTCCTCCAACATATCCATAATACTTTTCATGTATCTCTACTTAGGATATATATTGCTGATCCTAATCATGTGTTAGATGTTCCTAATTTAAATATGGTAGATCCAATAACCTTTGAAGTGAGACCTGTGAAGATCTTGTATTTTCATTCCAAGACTGAGGAAGTGTAATATTGATCGGTGTAAGGTCCAATGGGACCAATATTTTGAAAAAAATTCCACTTGGGAAAAAGTGGAAGACATGAAAATACAATTTCCTTATTTATTTAATGATGATATGTAATAATATAGGTTGAACTATGGACCACTTATGCAAAGTGGAAACTATGCCAAAACTATGTTTTATTGATTGTTATGTAATATTGCAAGAAAACACAGAGGACTATGTTTAATCTAGGGGGAGAGTATGTCACATCCCACCTTGGAGGGCTATTTTTAAGATTCTATTTGTATAATGATATCTAGTCTTAATGCTTAATATATTTGCATTGTATTTGTTTTCTATCAAAATAAAATGATGTTGCATTGCTTGATTGTAGGAACATTTATTCTCGTAGGTGGAATACTGACCACCAAGAGATGAGAATGGAAATTATGACTATGATAACTCAATAGGTAAATCTCATATTCCTATCATCACTAGTTGCCTCCTTGATGTGTTGCTTGAGTATTACTCTAAAATTCTCGTCCAATCAAAGGAAAAATGGTGATGGAGGATACTGAGCACATGCATCAATTTCTTGTATGTCATTTGTGTGTGATTTATATTTTATTTCATGATTAATTTGCATGATATTGGTTTAATTGAATTTTACTTTGAAAATGCACATTCATAAAGTTTTGCATTCTACAAATTATTCTAGAAAATATTGAAAAGCATATCATGCAATTTATTATGATTTTGTGAAATATTTAAATTGAGCAATTTTTAAAGTAAAGGATTTATTTTGTTGAGCATACTTATTTGATCTAGTTGATCCTATTTTAGAAGGAAATTAGGTAGTTTTTTTTTATGAACTTGTTCAATTTTGATTGGACCAAAACATGAAAAAAAAATGCCTTGTAGATTTAAAAAAATCAATCTTTCTGACACATGGCTACTTTGGGAAGGTTGAAATGTTGGATAAGATTATTCTCTTATCTCTATGAATTCCATTTCCATTAAAATAGTATCTATAAAATGAAGCCTTCACATGAGGTGAGAAAAATAAGATAATATATATATATATATATAAGCATATTTTTTGAAAGAAAGAAAGCTATAAATTGCCATTGTGGTTGAGAAAAAAAATCATGTTATATTATACTATGTTATGTTGAACTGAAGAAGGTAGGAGAAGGGATTTACAAGATTTGGGAAGCATTCAATTGTTGGAGAATTTTAGGTTGGATCTATCCGTTGTATTTTATTTTAATGTATTACAGAATGAATTGAAATCTAGTTATATGTGTTGAATGTTTTACTTTATCTGATTGCTTCTCTTATATAAAATATTTTAATATATAACCTTCCTTCAATGTTTAAGTAGAAACATTCATAGATTAACCTTTTCCCATTGATTGGCTAGAATATGGTCATGCTTAAACACGTAGAAGAGAATCCTATGACGACTTTAGGTCCAACTCGGATATCCTTTGTGCATAATCTGTGAAAGGTGAGTCATGTAAATTTTATAGAGATGATATTTAATTAACCTAATGTGCTTTTAGTAGCTTATATAAAATCCTATTGGGCATTTGTGATATAGAATGGCTTTTGGAAAATCCATAATGATGTGTTGGTAATGCATTGTGTAATATAGCTTTGGCTAGGCTATGCAATGTTAAAATATTTCCCATACAACTATGGTTAAAAGCCTCCCATGCATATTTTAATTTCTATTAATATAGATCTCCAAGATTTAGTCCTCTATTCATTTATAAAATAGAACCATTATTATTGCCTACCAATGGCCGAATCCTTGATTTTATTTCCTAATAATGGACTATCAAACTATTACTGGATTGTCTGTTACAAAGCCCAACAACCATCGAATTTTTTTAATAGTACATTTATACTTTTGGAAACGATCTCTTGTAACTTAGAAAAATAATCATTATGATTGTGCAAGATTTTATGTATTGTTTAGGCCTTGTTCACTTTATGTCCATGTGCATTGAATCATCAGTTATAAATAGTAGTTAACCTTAAAAGTTTTGTCTAAAAGATTTTGAATGCTTTCAGATTTTATCATTTGAATTAAAGCTTGACATATTAAAATGTATGAGTGATTTTATCAAATGAAACTATGCTATGGACAATAAAAACATATAGTATATCAATATTTTAAATAGGCTATATTACTTATCTTTATGAAATCCTGATTAAAATAAATCTCCTTTAAGTTTAGAATATACATGTTTAGTTATATGAAGAATATTTGTAAATATTAGTCTATCATAATATATGATAAAAATGAATTGGAGAATTATGATTATATTATATTTTCATAAGTAGACTAGTGTTAATTGATTTATTTTAATTTAAATTAAAGATGATGACTTTAAAAATTAAAGCAATTTCCATAATTTTTGGAATGACTAGAAAATCAAATTGGAATCAATTATATTTTTAAATATCGGTTTTATTTTATTTAAAATTTGTATGGATTATAAAATAAGAAAAACAACTATGCTTTGAGGTCTAGTGGAATGAACAAGTGAAATCATAGTCTTTGTATAATTCTAGAAAAAAACAGTAAACTATTATGTGTTTTATAAATTTTGTAAATAAATATATCTCAACTTGAAGGATGAAATATTTTCTAGTTTTGGGAAGGAATGGATTGGTGTCCATTCTATGGAAAGAGGTATGGGACTCTTCCTTATGTTTGGTGGTAATCCAAACAAATTATGAATGGGATTAATAACTAATCCTTCTTATGAAAATATTAAAGATGGATGAATTTGAAATTTATGCTTGATGATTTCTCTATATGTGATATACATTTGGCAAATGTGTGATGCATGATTGCATTCAAAATTTATAAGCATGGCTTTATTGTAATTCATTTGGCATACTTTGCATCCGAGTTGTCTTGATCCCTTCACTATCATCTCTTACAACCATGAAGAACTCGAGATATTTTAGATAAGAGTCAAAAAACACTTTTTGAAGACTATTGCAATGTTCATTATGTACAAGCTTGTATTGATATAGATCCAATGTAATTATGCAGGGATGATATAAGTTATGTAAAATCAGCTATGACTTGTAAAATTGTATGTATTTTATTACAAGCTTTGTAAATTAGATATAAAGACTTCATATTGTAGTATTCACCTCTAATAAATGTTAGGTGATATATATTTTGGAATATGAGCAACTATTGGAACTACTTTGGATATTGCACATTGTTAAGTATATGGCATTGAGATTTATGTTGCTCTAGTAGATTATATGGATGTACTTAAATTATCTCTCAAGGACTATAATAGTGTAGAAGGAAATTCATGACAATATCCACAATAATATGAGACAAAACAATATCTACACCATCCACTTAAGATAGCTAGAAGCAAACCATTCACTCCATGCAAAAATATAATCACCAACACCATTGTTGTGGTATAAACCAACATGAAAATTAAATTAAAATGAAGGGCTTAATATAGGCCCAAAAATTACAACTAATTTCCTACGAAGGAGCAATGAACTCCCAAATGGATAAAATCAGCTTGTATCAAAAGGAGATATTTAGGGATTGATAAATATCAATTCAACTAGCCTATTCTAGAAGGTGGCTAGCTATTACGTGAGAAAATTATCACATTAAAATATTAAAAACAATACTAAGCCCTAAGACCGAGCCTAACTAAGGAACCTAAACCCTAGCATCTCATTTGAGACCCTCATCATACCTCCCCATAAAGGAAGCATTGGAATCCAATGCTTGTACAATAGTAGTGGGTGGAGGTTGAAGAACTCAAGCTAGAGGGAGTGAAAGAAAAAAATTAGGTGTTGAATGATAAGGGGCACCAATTATGTCAAGAATAGTAAGAGGTGCTTGTGTTGGTGGACATCACCTAGTCACTAATTGAGTTCCAACTCGATTGAAAGCTTGTGGATGAGGTAGTGGGTGATTATCCTATGGCATCGACTGCAAAGGCTGCTTCATTTTAGGAACTTGATGTATGGTAGAAGTAGGAGGAGGAGACATTGGAGCAATAGGAGGAGGTACTAAAAAATGAGGAGGAGGATCCTCCTTGTGTGTAACTATAGCTGGTGTGTCCTTTGGCTTGTGAAAGACCAATGTTGTATGGCGTGGACCTGCATAACTATATGTGGTATTCATGGAAGATATGATAAATTTCTTGTTCTTGTGATGCAATGTATAGGTATTTTTATAAGCATCATATTGAGCCCATTTGTCAAATTGATAGGGCTTTCCAAGAATGATATCACAAAAATCAATTGGAGTCACATCACAAGTGACTTTATCCACATAGTGTGGCCCAAATGCAAAGGACACAATGCATGTTTCTGTAATCATGGAGGAGGTGCCTGTATCCTTCCATGCAAGTGGGTATGGGTGAGGATGGGGTTGTATAGGAAGCTTCAACTAATCGATGATAGCTTTAGAAATCAAGTTCATTTGGGAGCCATTGTCGATTATGCAATCTACAAAGTAATTGTGCTTTAAGTGGGTACATGTGACAAACAAATGGTCACAACCTCTTTCAATCATGTTGTGTGTCAAAAAAGTATGATTGTTAAGCCCTCAAAGCTTTGGATAAGGGTGAAGTTCTCCCATAGCCTCAATAGGCCCATCTTGTGGTTCCTCTGGTTGAGCTTCTACAATAAGATTCTTCTTCTTCCTAAAACACTCAGATTCTATATGGCCTCTCTTATTACAATAATCACAAAATTTCTTAGGATAAAAAGGAGTAGAATAAGTGTTATAAGAATGGGAAGAAGAAGAAGAGTAAGAAGAGGGAGAAGTATTCTTTTGTTATTGCAGAGATTGCTTTTGTTTGGAAGCATTGTTGGAGTCAGAGGAGTGAGATCCACCTGATTGAGCATCAATATTCTCCTCTACAAGTTATTCTTGATTGTACATGGCATTCAAATATGTGATAGGAGTATATTTCAACTCCCTAAAAAGTGGTTCTTGTAATCCACTCTTGAATTTGGTGATCAGCTTGGCAATAGAGTCCTAAATACCACTCAAAATTTTCAATTTGTTGAATAGGCGAATGTAGTTTTGGGCATTCATGTTGTAGTCTTGCCTCAATTGAAGCCATCAAAATTCAAGATCTTCTACATAGTTTTATGGATAAAAAGTATTTGTTAAATATCTTCACCAAATCTTACCAATTATCAATTGGATTATGATTACTAAAGTGGTCCGTGATCAAAACTTTGGCTATGCCAAAAAATTTTGAGAAAATGAAACTTGTTTGTCTTTTGGTATTTTTCTATAGGCAAACCACATATCCATGTCAAGGATACAACTATTTAGAACCTCAAGATCACAGGCACCATCATAAATTTTAACCTCACATTTTTCTTTCATGCGAAGGTTATGAGCTTGACTGGGACCACTATAAGGAGCAATATTATTGACCTTATCGGCCAATGTACTAATGACTGCAGTGATTATAGCCATTTGCTCTACCAAACCATGAGACATTTTTCCTCTAGTGTATTCCAAGCATATTACAAATAAGGTTTACAAAATATGCTAAAGGGGTTACAATAAGAAGTGTTATTTTCCCAAATAATTGCAAAAATCAAAACGATTTAATGCAATTTTACAATATTACATGAGAAAAGTCTCACATTAAAATATTGAAAATAAGACTAAGCCCTAAAAAAAACCTAAGGAACCTAAACCCTAGTCTCTCATTTGATGCCCTCATAAACCATCACACATAGGAAATGAATAAATTCTATAATGGTGCTTAAGACAATATTCCAAGTCCCTTGTAATTTTTCATGAGAAATAACAAGATTAATGGCTCTCTCCTTAATAATTGTCTTCATGGATAGTATGAAGAGGAGGGGATGAATTCCATTGTGTAAAAAATTAAATTAATGGTATAACCATTGAGATGTCTTCATGAAGGACATAGCCTTTGTATTATCCTCATGACCACTTGGTGATGGTATTATGGAATTGTAGGAGTTGGTGTTCCTATTTGTGAATGGATTTGAATGAATTGTAGAAGTTGGTACTTCTACTCAAATGTGACTTTGGATTAATATTTTGTGACTCAAATTACTTACTTTTAATTTGGGATATCCTTGTCTTAGATCATTATTATACTCTTGAAACATTGAAAGGTAGACAAATATTATTATAGGTACAAAAAAAAAATAGTGGATGAATAGTAACAATTGGGGTTGTTACAAACCTGGTGCCATATCCTGCCTTGTCATATACTAGGTGTTGTACAATATGTTGTCTAACTACTTCAAAAATATATTGTCAAAATTGATCGAAGCCATGCCTAGTTTCACTCATCTTCCTATTTCCCTTTTTTATCATTGTGGATCCCATACTGCTTGTTGACTTAGATACTCTTTGAATTTTCTTAATTGCCTCCTCATATTGACTTGCACCAATGGAATCAGCTATAAAAATCCTGATTTCTTCATTGATTTCACTGATCTTGCGAATCCTATCCAACGCTCTGATTCCTTTACTTTTATCTTCTC
The DNA here is from genome assembly GCA_028583015.1 of Wollemia nobilis. Classification (NCBI taxonomy): domain Eukaryota; kingdom Viridiplantae; phylum Streptophyta; class Pinopsida; order Araucariales; family Araucariaceae; genus Wollemia; species Wollemia nobilis. The sequence continues at coordinate 176,287 of JAQPPZ010002974.1, read as the reverse complement.
TTATGAATGGTTTTTCGCATAAAATATTATGACTATGTCTAGGGTGAGCGTCATAAAAGAGATGAGTTGGTCAGATAGTTTATCTTCGTCAACCTCTTCATAAGGAAATTCTCTAATATATTGGGTGATTATCTAATAGAAATCTTTTGCACTAAGTAATTTATGGAGATAAACATTGAGATTCTTCACCAAGATTACTGTATCTTTCTCCATTTTTTCTAACTCTTTGATAGAATTATTCCATCTAGGTATTTATGCCTTAAAACTTATGACTTTATCATACTCTCCCTGGCAGCTATGAGTTTTACCATCAATGGTGATCACTCGTATGGATATAATATATTTTTACTTGGCCTTGCATATTTCATATACTATGGAAATAGTCACCACCTTCTTATATGCACTCTCTAACAGAGATTTTATTTCTTTATTTGCCTCCATTATCTTCCCAAAATTCTTGCAATAGGTCTCAATCATTTTTTATTCTCAATGATTTTGATCATATTTTATTTAAATTTGGTTGCGATCTTTGTAACTTGTAATGAATCATTATAGGAAGGCACTTGTACTTGATTCTTATTAATCTTATCTTTTATCTTATAATTTTTTTATTGTAATAATTCTACTTTAGATATCCAAGCTGTCACCTCCTTCTCAATGGCTAGTTTAGTTTGTGCATGAACTTGCACTCCATGTTTTAATAATGCAAACTGAGTCTCCTTATATCTTTGTATCACCTGTGTTAGGATTTATTTGGAGTGATTTTACTCCTTCAGTAGGAATGGTGATGGTGTCCTTGAAAGTAGGCTCTAAACTTGATGGAGGTGGATTGTGGACTTTGCTTCTGTGCTAAACTTTTGTCACCCTGTCTTCAATTATTTCCTCAATATGCTCATCTTATTTAGTAGTGAATTATGTAAAGTCTTATTTCTTGACTAGAGTGATACGCATAGGCTCATTGGTTCCCATTTCAATACTTTATCTCTTGTGAGGAGGAGAGATTGGAGTATCGAGTATCACCACTTGATAATCTCTAAAAATATCATTGAATCCTCCAAATTTCTTTATTTTCTCCCATGTTATGGTAGAGATTCTAATTTCTTTATTATTTACCATAAAGTCTACTAGTACTACCTGAGGTGAACCTATGGCCATTTACCATAAATGCTCCTCTTGTGAGGTTACATATTGATCAGTTTGGGTTGGGCTATAATATCAGAGGTCAAGATGAACTTCTAGAGGCATCCTTGGATTGCATGAATCTCAGCTTAGGTGATGACATTAATTGGAACCCCTATCATCCTAACCCTTATTATCCATGAAGTGGTAACTAGCAAGTGACCATGGTTTCTATCGAACCACCTATGATATATCATGATAACATCTTTGTGGAGGCTAGTTTGAATGGTATACCAAAAATCAATTGGCTCATCAGGTTTCATATATATTGATAAAACTAGCATACAAACTCAGAATCTAGGCTTAGCAGTAGATACTAAATTAGAAGTTGCTTCTGATGAGGTTAGAGAATAATCCATTTTTGAAAGAGATGGATGAGAAAGCAATTTTAAAAATGATGATGAAAAAGAGTCCTCAAACAATGAAGTATATGAGGATAAAATAGATATGGTCTACCTTGGGCCTAGACATTTACATCATCTCAGTGAGATAGTGGTCATGAATAATTGATACTTCATAGATTATAGTGATTACAAATATGAGACCGAAATGGCCTACCTTGGTCCATGGCACCTACATCATCATAATGAACCATTCAACATGGATGATATGTATCGAAGACTCTATCCTAGCCCTTGCCTCAGGGGAAGGTTGGCTAATGCATATGAATTTTATCGCATAGTCTTCCTTGATCCACCTACATATCAATAGCTCCTTGAGCCAAATGATCCTATTTTCTAGTTTGTTCATAGATTGGATCATAAGATCCCCATACCCCCAAAGCTATTGTTGGGTATGCGAATGACACTAATAATGTAGATTTGCACACACATGGTCCTAAAGATATAATCCATTCTATTAATATGATCCCCATTGATTTAACCACTCCACTCCACAACCCAACAGATTCTTCTAAACCATTATGTCTTAATCTAGATGCTATTGATTGGTATCATGCTGACTCACCTCTAGAGCCTAAATATTTCTTCCCCAATGAATAAATTTTATAATCATTTCACTTTACACCAGGCTGGACACATGATGTTCATCACGATAACGGTAATTCTGATAGGGGACCTTTAAACCCAGTGGATGATATACATATGATCCCTAGACCTCACCAGCTTGAGGAGGGATCACACATGTCAATAGAGGAAAACTTTTATGTGGATATCAGTGATTATCCCACTAATCCTAAGAAGTTTAAATTTGGATAGAGTCTTTATTTTGATGAGTGTGCCAACCTCATCCCTCTACTAAAAGAGAGACCTGATCTCTTTGCTTGGACATACAAGGATATTTTAGGTATAGATATGAAATTGGTTACTCATAATATTTTGCTAGATCCCTCTAAAAATCTAGTCAAAAATAAGCTCAGGAAAATGCATCCAATTGTTTCTTTAATGGTTAAATATGAGTTGCAAAAACTAGGATGTAGAGTTTATCATTTCCATTAACTATCCATAATGGGTATCAAACATGGTACCTGTAGGAAAACCTGATAGAAGGATTTGTATCTGTACAGATTTTAGATACGTAAACAAGGCAACACCAAAGGATTCATTCATGTTGCCCAACATAGATTCTCTCATAGATGCAACTACATGTCATGAGATGAATTTCCTTATGGACAATTTTTCTAGTTATAATCAAATTTGGATTAAACTCGAGGACCAACACAAAATCATGTTCAAAATTCCATGGGGAATATTTTATTATAAAGTTATGCCATTTATTTTTAAATACTTTGGTGCCACATATCAAAAGGCCATGGCATACATATTTCATGATTAAATGTGCAAAATCCTAGAGGATTATATTGATGAATTATTGGCAAAATCATTGTTGCATGAAGAGCATGTTGAGGTTCTTAGAAAGATCTTAAATCGTCTGATAGAGCATAATTTCAAGTTGAATCCCAAGAAATGCATCTTTGGCATAACATCAATAAAAATCTTAGGATTCATCATTTCTAAACGAGGGATCAATGTCAACCAGAAAAAATCAATTCCATACTAGAAATGCATCCTCCCACCAATATCAAAGAACTAAGAATCTTGCAAGGCAAAGTAGCATCCATAAAGCAATTCATCGTATAATTATAGAACAAATTCTAACTCATGAATTGACTGCTACACAAGGGGTTCCCATTCAATTGGGATGAGGACTATCAAGCGATATTTGTTTAAATTAATAAATACTAAGAAACACCACCAATACTAGATCCAACAAGACCATACGTTCCATTTTTTTCTTTATATATCAGCTACTAACTTTGCATTGGAAACCATGTTAGCCCAAAAGAACATGCAAGACAAAGAGGAAGCAATATATTATATCAGCTGCACCTTGGTGAGTTATGAGCTAAAATGTGCATACATAGAGAAGTTGTGCTTAGTAGTGGTTTTTATGACTAAGAAGTTGTGCCACTACATGTTAATTCGTATGATGTATGTGATATTAAAACAAAATCCTTTGCAGTATATGATGAGCATGACATCATACTACACATACTGTAAAGTGTATCATGCTACTAATAGAATTCAACTTGAAATTCATTAGCCAAAAGTCCATCAAGGGATAGGTCATAGTTGATAAACTAGTAGAGGCACCTCTTGAAGATAATAAGCCTCTCATCATAGAGCTTCCTGATGATGTAGTCTTTGCATTATTAGATTCACCTTAATCCTAAGAGCCAGATAACAAAGTTGATATGACTTTGTTCTTTGATGATTCGAAGTGTGAGCAACGAGGTGGTACAAGAATTATCTTTTTCATGCCACAAGGTTCTCCAATGCCCTTGTCATTTAAACTATACTTTCCTTGTACCAATATTAACTCTAAATATGAAGCCCTAATCTTGGGTCTCCAAAAAAAAAATCACCATGAAGATCAAAATATTAAACATATTTGGTGACTCCCTTCTTATTTTTAACCAAGTGAAGGGACTATTTCAATGTAGGTTTCATATCCTAAAATCTTATAAGGATCTTGTTGACACTAATGTAGACCATCTAGAGTGGTATGACATTGAGTCCATCCCTCATACATTGAATAGATTCATAGAAACTATGGCATCTTTGGGGTCCTTAATCCCTTAGAATCTATCTACCAAATTCACTACAATTCATGTGAATATGCTTTCACAATCTGTGATGTAGCGTGAGGCTTTTGACAATAAAGAATCAATCAACATGATTCATATAGAACCAAACTATGAGTGATTCTATAAATCTAGAGACTTTCTTAAGAAGGAACCCTAAGGGTTGTTGCTACAACCCAAACATAGCGTCGGCTATGTTTCTCAAGAAGAAATTTTAATATATATGATTTAATTTTATTTTATTTTGATATCTTTCATCATCCATTATTATTTTCATTTGCACTTTCCATAGCATCCATGGTAGCAATATTCCCTCCTTAAAATGCCAATTAATTTAGTTTCATTTTATTCTGCATTTGTTGTTTTCATTTCGAGCTATATGATAATTGCTGCATATTATTACATTTGCATTATTTAGTCTAGTTCGAAAGAAGAAGGACAGAAGGGGCACACGTGTCTCTTCAAGTGGTATCTAGTACAAGTAGTTCTATAGAAGGAAATGCATAATACAAGTAATCCAACCCACCATATCATTTCAACGGTCTCAAACATAAAAGAGAGAAATGTAGGGGTAGCAAAAATTGCCTTCATTCACAAAAGAGAGAAATGCAGGGGTAACAGGCTTTAGGAGGCTCAAAATTTCTTCGTATCATCACAGGTGTCAACACTCTGCCTGACGATATCTCAATACTAATATTTAGTACTAATTATACAAGGTCTTCAAATCAAAAACAACAACAATAGTAATATTAACAGCATCTGGTGGTTTTTTATGATGATCAAAGGTGTTCTTTGACAACAAAAGTAAATACAACTCTAATAATCAGGAGCATGATGAGGATTCGATACACAAGTTCTATAAAATCCATGAAATTGATGTAAGAAATTGAAAAACACTACAAATTACAGTTTCCATACCACAAACTACCGCTAGCCAATAACATCACAAAAATAAAATAAAATTTGGGCATACGACTAAGGTACAATTTTTATTTTTACCTTGAGCAATTATCCCACATGAAGTGTGGATTGGCAAGAAAGGTTTTTAAAACTAAATTGGCATCCCTTGTTGGTTTTTACTTTGGTCACATAGCCTTCATTTCCACCATGTGAGTTGCTTCTACATCTCATAGAGATTGTTCCACGTGTCGTTCGGTGTCCAGGTGTCTTGTTTCTGCATCTTGTATTCCGAGTCTAATTGTCCAAGATATCAGTCTTGCATATCATGTTGTCTGGTTATTTCTTGTCATTGTTCCTGTGTCCTTCAACTGATTCTAGTTGTCCTTGTGTCCTTATGTTTTGTGTTCCCTTGTGGTCCAGTGTCATTGTGTCTAGTGTCCTTGTTGTCATCCTCCTTAAATCCTGTCACGTAGAGTAATTATCCCAACTACCCTATCATGTGATCCCATTCTTATTGTACTTTCATGATCGTGTGTCATCAAAACATCTTCTAAAAGTCATCAAAAAAATTTCAAAATATTGCTAACCAAAAAATTACACGGAGACCCATCACATCCGCATCGCAGTTGGAGCGACATTGAGAGCAGAAATTAAACCAATTTTTTTCCCAAAGTCATAAGTATTTTGTAGAATCAAAGGTGAAAAAGTGTCAAATAAATTCATAGCACATGATTAGAAAGTGGAAAAAAGGATCAAATGGGCGACTATCAAGTTTTGAGGATCCAAACGAAAGGAGCTTGAAATCACCAAGAAGACCTCATAGAAGCAAAGGTACACAAAATTCTTCTTCTCCTTTAGGAATTGTTAGCTATAACCTGGGTCATCCTTTGATTAAAAAATGGCATCCAATACCTCCCCAAATTCTTCCCATGAAAACATCACTCAAGTGGAAACATGAAGTCCCAAGGTTACTGATGAGACCTTAATCCGTTTAATAGATAGTATTCATAAAATGATTGACAACGTATCCCTACTAGTCACCAAGCAATCCCAACCAAATCCTCCTAGTCCAAACCACTAGAGTACTGAGCATCAATACAAATACTATACACACCATAGAGGTACCAATGGTCATTCCCCAAATATTGATGACCAAAGAAATAATGAGGATATGGGAAATAAATAAGTTTTTGATTAACAAAACAATTTTGGTAGACCGTCCCAAAATTGCAACTATAGACAAGGGAATAATTAGGACCAAGATAGGCACAATGTCTACCATAAAATAGGTCCTAATGGATTCAATTTCCCATGCATTGACATGCCCAAATTTTATGGTCATGATCCATGTAGGTGGATAGCCAAAATAGAAGGCATTTTGGAATTATACCAATTTTGTGAGGCGAAAAAAGTCCCTTTTGTTGTAACCATGTTGGACACTGAATCTTATCAATGGTTTACATGGTACAAACATGAGAAGGACAAATAGGTTCAATTTTGGGATGATTTCAATGATGCCTTTCTTCACATACTTTACGAAGGTCCTACAACTTCCTACATGGTGTGGTTGTTGTCACGTAAGTAGACAAGATTGATAGGGGACTATATCTCAAAATTTACTAGTATGCTTCACTATGCAAAACAATTAGACCAAGATATGTTGTTCGACACTTTTAGAAATGGGTTGAAAGAGAATATTAAAGTTGAAGTGGACTTACAAAATCCATCCATGATATATGAATGTATAAGGTTTGCCATATTGGCAAAAAAGAAGGTGTAAATGGGAACATCCACATGACGTGATTCATATGGTCGACCTCAATCATGCAAAAACTCTTTTCATAGAAATGATCAACCTTAAAGATAATTTTGCTAAATGTTACAATCATCATCCAAAATATCAAGCATGTATACCAAGATAGAACTTTCAAATCGAATATGATGATAAGAAAGATGAAGAAATAGAGGAACACATCTCACTTGAGGATCCCACAACCAATGACTAGAATGAACAAGAGGAGGTTATAGCTGAAGAAGATACCATGACTATTTTAGTACATGCTCTTATGGGTTTATCCTCTCACCATACAATCAAGGTAGTAGGATTCATTTAGAAAAGCAAGGTAACAGTGTTAATTGATTCGGGAAGTACTCACAAATTTATTGACACAAAACTTGCAAGTGCATTGAATTTGCACATCTACTCTTATAGTCAAGATAGATTTCAAGTTAGAACTACAAGCAGTAAAAATTATCAATGCCTATGTAAGACATCTTCAATTTAATTACAAATGGGTAGTTATACTTGACATGGTCCTCTTTTTTTCATGGAGTTAGGAAGTTCAGAATTTATTTTGGGCATTGCATGGATGGAACAACTAGAAACCATAGTTGGTTTTAATAATAAGTATCGCTATGTGGAATGACAAGAGAATGGGAAGATCATTCACCTTCAAGTAATTCCAACACCTCCATAAAAAATAGTAAGTTCACATAGCATGGAAAATATATTAAGAAAATATGACTATGGATTCATAGCCTGAATTAATTGCATGGAAAAGTTAGCACAAGATATGCTAGAAATCCAATCAAAATATCTCCAAAATATTGTTGCCAAATATGAGGAGGTTTTTCAAGAACCAAAAGGACTACCACACCAAGATCCCATGACCATGTCATACACTTGGTTCCTAGAAGTATTCCACCTAATGGTCATCCTTATCGATATCCCCAACCCCAAAAAATAGAAATTGAGAAGATTGTCCAATAACTACTAGAAAATGGTGTCATCCATCATAGTAATAGCTCTTATTCTTCACCAATAGTTTTGGCTCATCAAAAAGACAATTCTTTGCATATGTGTCCATATTTTCATCCTCTCAAAAAAATCACCATCAAAGATAAATTTACTATTCCTATCATTGATGATTTATTAGATGAACTACATGGTGCAAAATGCTTTACCAAATTGGAATTACGTTCAGGGTTTCACCAAATCAGAGTTAGAGAGAAGGATATTCCCAAAACATCTTTTCAGACTCATGAAGGCTATTATGAATTCTTGGTCATGCCCTTTGGTCTTACTAATGCTCCATATACATTCCATAGTCTCATGAACCATGTTTATCATCCCTTTTTCTGTAAAATTGTCCTAGTATTATTCAATGACATACTCATCTATAGTAAATCTTGGCAGGATCATTTATCACATATGGGAAGAGTTCTTCATATCTTACACAAGGAAAAGTTTTTTGTCAATAAATCTAAATGCTCTTTTGGTGTTCAATAATTTTAATAACTAAGTCATATAGTATCTCAAGAAGGTGTTAAAGTGGATCCCAATAAGATTAAGGTAATTCAAGATTGGTCCTTACCTAAAACCATAAAAAAACTTAATATTTTTTGGTCTCACTAGATACTATAACAAATTTGTGCATAAATATGGTAAAAGTATTACTCCTATCATACCACTCAAAAATAAGGATGCTTTTCATTGGTTGTAAGTAGCCACTCAAGCCTTCGAGGCTCTCAAAAAAGCAATGTGTACTACCCTAGTTTTGGCAACTCTGGATTTTCACAAACCATTCGTCATTGAATGTGATGCTTCAAGAACAGGTATTGGGGTAGTATTAATGTAGGAAGGTCATCCCTTGGTATTCAAAAGTAAACAACTTTAAATAAATAATTTGGGAAGATCCACATATGAAAAAGAAATGTTGTCTATTCTACATGCAGTAGAGAAATGGAGACACTACTTAATCAATGACTGTTTCATCATAAAAATAGATCATAGTAGTCTCAAGCATTTTTTATAACAAAGTTTCTCTTATCTAGAACAAAAAAAGTGGTTGACTAAATTATTGGGATATGACTTCGTTATTGAGTATAAGAAAGAGAAATAAAATGTGGCAGTTGATGCATTATCCAGAAAATACAAAGATGAAGTGGTCTTGAATGCTATTTCGAGTCCTTTTTCTCAATGGGTATCTCAGTTAGAGGAAGAATGGTTGTCCTATAGTAAAATAGCTCAAATAATTTAGGAATTTTCAGTGGGTTCATCCAAGCACCCTATTTTCTCCTATGATGACAATATATTGTGCAAGAAGAATCACATTTATATTCCACACAATTCAACAATCAAATCAAGGATTCTAGATGAGTCACATGCTTCTCCATCAGCATGACATTCTAGTTTTTTGAAAACCTATATGCAGGTTAAACAATCCTTCTGTTGGAAAGGATTAAAAGTAGAGGTCAAGCAATGGGTAGCTGAATGTGAAGTATGCCAATGCAATAAGGGAGAAACAATCAAACCACCAGGATTGCTTCAATCCTTACCTATTCTAGATCCTCAGTGGGAACATATTTTCATGGATTTTATTGAAGGTCTTCCTAAGTTAGATGGGAAAACAGTAATTTTCATGGCAGTTGATCACATTTCCAAATATGCTCACTTTCAGGCTTTACAACATCCATTTTCAACAAGCAAATTGGCTAAGGTATTTATGGATTCAATTTTCAAATTGCATGGAATACCCAAAAATATTGTAAGTGATCAAGATCCCATATTCACTAGAAAATTTTGGAAGGAATTATTTCATCTTAGTGGCACCAAGTCAAATATGTCTTCCGCATACCATCCTCAAACATATGGTCAAACAAAGGTAGTTAAAAAATGTTTGGGTACCTGCCTAAGATGTTTTGTTCAGGATAAACAATATAAATGGATTCAGTGGCTATCTTTGGCAGAATGGTGGTACACCACTTATTACCATTATTCCATAAATATGTATCATTTTGAAGCATTGTATGGAACTAAGCCCCCAAAAGTGGTAGATTATGTACCAGGATCCTCCAAAGTGGTCAAAGTAGATGATTGGCTTCAAAAACGATAGTCAATGCTCACTATTTTGAAATATAATTTGGTCCAAGCACAAAATCATATGAAGTAACAGAAAGAAATGCACCGTTCAAAAAGGGCATTCAATATTTGTGATATGATGTTCTTGTGTCTATAGCCCTACAAACAGTTGTCATTAAATATCAAGTCTAGTAAGAAGTTGACCCCTCAATTTTATGGTCCTTACAAAATTATACATCACATTGGAGAAGTGGAATATCAATTAAATTTGCCTCCTTCATCATGTATACATCTAGTATTTCATGTCTCTTATCTCAAGAAGGTGATTGGTCAGAAATTACACTCAATAAAAATTACCAGTACTAGATGAAATAAGGGTGTATATATCTCCAGCCAGAAGCAATTTTACAAACTAGAACATGCACACTGATATCTCGTCACATCCAAGAATTTCTCATAAAATGGTAGGACTTACCCGAAGAAGATGCTACATGGGAACTTGAAAGTATTTTCTAGACATTTCTAGCTTTGAGGACAAAGCTTTCCGAGGAGGGGAGTCATGCTACGGTCCAAACATAACATCGGCTATGTTTCTCAAGAAGAAATTTTAATATATGTATGATTTACTTTTATTTCATTTTGATATCTTTCGTCATCCATTATTATTTTCATTTGTGTTTCACATAGCCTACATGATGGGGATCTACCCTCCTTAAGAGGTCAATTGACTTAGTTTCATTTTATTTTGCATTCATTGTTTTCATTTCGGGTTATATGATAACTATTGCATATTATTACATTTGCATTATTTAGTCTGGTTTGAAAGAAGGAAAGAATGGGCACGTGTGTCTCTTCAGTCGTTGATCTCATAAGGTCCTATGGGGAATTGTACCACCATTCAACATAAGGTTGTGTCCCAATATACATTCATGCATATTTATTTGCAATGGGAACAAGTCATCTTATCAGTAAATATAGTAGCTTATCAATATTAGATGTCACAGTTGCACAACTTGCTTAAGCTTGGTTTAATCCCTTATGGTTTGTTTCTTTTTTTTTTTAGATGGTGTAATCGGTAGCCACCATAAATCCAGGTAGGCTGTCCAGCTTTTATGGCCACCACACTATTTTGTGTTGTCCACCCTGAAACCCACCATATAGATCTTCACATAGTCCACCCCTATAACCGCCATGCCACAATCATTTTAAACCTTTTACACCATTGAAAGCACCAGGAAAGGGACAAGCGTTCAGTCTAGTGAGGCCTAAGATTTGAACCTTGGACCTCTACCCCCATTATGGGGTTTGGATGAACCAATTTGTCTACACCTCAGACCTATCCCTTAGGGTTTTTTGCATGTCATGAAATGTACATTCAAAAGGAAAGCAACAAGGTATGTCTTGATAGGAGGGGTTTCTTGCATGTCATGAAACATACATTGAAACAAAAAGTAACAAGGTATGTCTTGATAGGAGACATCTTGTACCGTCGAAGCTATGATGGAATTCTTCTTTGTTGTCTTGAGCCCCAAGAATCAACTTGAGAAATCTCACAAGCTTATTATAGTACATGCAATGGCCATTTTAGTGGTATGGCCATTATCAAGTACATATTTTGAATGGGTTATTATTGGTCCACTATGGAGAAGGATTACACCATGTATGTTAAGAAATGCATTAAATATCAACATCATGCTAATCTTATGTACTTACCATCATAGCCCTTACATCCCATTAAAGCAGCTTGGTCATTTGCTCAATGGGGTCTAGATCTAATTGGTAAGATCTCTCCCCCACAATTGGGTTGATATACATTCATTATAATGGCTACTGAGTATTTTAAAAAATGAGTGGAAGCAATACCTCTAGCAATGACAACAAGAGTGTGTATTACAGATTTTATACTCCAAAATATCATATATCATTTTGGGATACCATCCAAGATCATATTGGATAATGGAACTTCGTTCAAAAATAAAACTATGAGGGCTTTGATATCAAAATCCAATATTCAATACAATTTTATGACTCCATATTATCCACAAGCAAACAGATAAGTTGAAGCTTCAAAAAAGACAATGGTAGCTATCTTGAAAAATATTTTTCAAGATAACCACAAATATTGGCACATCCAGTTGTCCCTTGCATTATGGGCTTATAGGACTAGTATATGGACACCCATTGGGGCAACCCCATTTTCATTAGTATATGGCACTGAGGACATTATGCCCTTAGATTTGGATATTCCAACCCTACACATTGCATTAAAAGAGTTCATCGATGATGACACTACATGACAAGCTCACCTCAATCAACCAATGCTTCTTGATGAACATCACATGAATGCCCTTGAGCATCTCCAAGTTTACCAGGAATACCTAAAATGAGATTACAACAATAAATTCCATCTGATAGACTTTAAATTTGGTGATCTTGTGTTGAAATAAAACCAACAAAACTCAAACCTACCACTAGACTTACAAGATAAATTTACGGCCAACTGGTTCCATACATCATCTCAAAGCATATAGGACTTGGAACATATTGCCTAACATTGCTTGAAGGTGTTGAAGAGCCTGAACCTCTCAATATCCTACATCTTAAAGCATTCCACACTTAAATTAATAATTCAAAATTAAAAAACTTTCAAAATAATAAAAACTTCAAAAACATGGAAAATATCAAAATCTATAAAAATCAAAAAGCAATAAAATCCAAAAATATTTTAAAACATCAAAATTCAAAAACATTTGTATCATACATTTTATTTTGTACATGCACTCAGGTAATTAAATTTCATATAGGCATTTCCATCCATTGCTCTTTCATTAGGATAGGTTGTGTTTACAATATTACAAATGACACCACATGTGTATTTCAATCATGCATCTATGCATCATCATCATCCATCACCCTTGTGAGTAATTGTGTTTGTCATCACAACCCTCCCTGTTGCTATGAGGAATATACTAAGGTTTTTTGATCATTCAACCATACCTAGTGGTCTTCTCAGATTTTGTAGAAATATTGCTTTGTTTTAGAAGATGAGGTCTAGTTTTGATAGCACCTAGCATATTTTAAAATCCTATCACTAATAAAACACATTAACAATCCTAATTAGGACAAAGAAATATGAACACTACAAATTGTCCTAGTTACCTTAAGCGGAAGGTTTTACTTGCTCATTTTGTGATGCACATGGTCTAGAGTGTTGATAATTGGCAAAAGGACAAGCTCCCCCCTACCCAAGAAATCCCTTGCTTACATAAAAATGAGAAAAATCCCAAAATAAAATCAAATCCCTTGCTTAAAACAAAAGAAAAATAAAAATACAAAATAAATAGTTATTTTCATCACTAAGCATGAGCAAGTATCCCAACAAATCAAAAGAAAATAAAGGGGTGAAAATATTGAATCCCTAGAATGGTCACTACTTGAAATCATAGGGTTATCCCCAATAAAACAATGGGATGAATGAATCATGCCTGGCATTGGGGTAGTTATAAGCAATTTACAAATGAGCTAGATTTAGGTGGCTTGTATTACCTAGTAGTCTAGTCTGTGTCCAAGCCTAGGATCATGGTGGACATTTGGTGATCCTCATTACATCAATGGGCTTAATAAATCTCACTTGGCAATGATTTAGTCTTATGTATCACCTAATATATTCATTTTTATACACAAGGATAATGAATATATGGGTATTCATTAAAAAAATTATCTTTCAGGAGTCTAGTATAGTCATTATACAACTTTTGATAAGTCAAATAGGGTGTTTGAGTCTCATGGAATACATCAAAAATTTATCATAGCAACCAGACATCTCATATCACAAATAATTACATATATTTTCAACTCATCATTTCATATATGGATGTTAAAATGATTAATTCTTATGATAATATTTAACATTTTCATTCATGATTTTTATACATTTGATGGTGTCATCCATTAGATTGTTAAGTTATTAAAGCGCATAGGTTCATTTAAATTATATCACCATCATGTAAATAATGCAGTACATATATTACATCCATTATATCATAACAACATAAATTATATGCATACAATTAAATCAAAATCAAACATACATTTACAATCTAACATTACATCCATATATGCATACATAAATAGTCCATCTACACATCTAGATCATAGCATCTAACAATACTTACATCATCTAGCTAATGCATGTCATCAAAAAATCACATCATATAGCAGTAATCAAAGCATATCAACATTGCATCCATGTGCATCTCATAAACATAAAACATAAACAAAAAAACACATAATACACATAATGAGTCTCAAAAGATAATGTTATATAATATATATGTAAATCAAAGTACATAAATAGGTACATCAAAAATACCCATAGGATACAATAGTATAGGTCCTCAAATATTACACTCAAAACATGGTACACTATCATATCAATGCCATGATCAGGATTGGCCTGCACCACCTGAGTCTCCTCCACCCTCAGCCCCATCCCTAGGAGTATACCTAGAACCTGTCCCTACTGATCTCTCTAATTGGGTAACTATCCTATGATTGGTTTGGGTCGATGACTACCTAGTATCATGTGTCCTGGTCCTCTGTGACCCTAAAACTATAGATCTGTCTGGCACTACACCACCCCATAGTCTGACCTTACCCTTGAGGAGAGAGATATGTGTTGCATCAGAAACATGGTGTCTGGTACTATTAGATATGAGGACCTATAGTATCTTGATCTCTATAGCTATATCCAAATATTTTGGTCCCTATATAGCTAGAGTGGCAAGAGCAACCTAAGAAGTCGAGGGCTCTTCCCTCATTGTCTTGAGTAGGTCCTACTTTATAGTCCTGAAGTCTAGCTAAAATTAGAGAAGATCACACTGCCTAGTGATCTTATCTATATCTTTATCAGCAATGGTAATCTATACCTAAAAGGTAGATCTCTCCAACCCAGGTGTTGTAGGTGAGTTGGAGAGGAGAGGGCAATCCTCAAAGGGAGGTCCTAGGTTCAAATATCCACCCTACCAAAAATTTTAATTGGGTATCCTAGATCCAATTGATAATGTTGGTGCGGGCAGGGTTGGGTGCGACTCTCGGGTGACTTTGACGATGTATAACCCCATGTTCATGGTCTCTCAGACCAAGGCGGCCCCACAAGGGATTTTTTGCTTAAAAAATAAAAGGTAGATCTCTCCTCCTAGTACTCCCACCACTGCATCTACCCCACTATCAAATTATCCTGTAATGCACCTATCTGCGCTTATAGTGTATCAATTGAGGTATCCCTCTCTAAAATCTACATTTGCACAGTCTATAAATATGACTGCAGACTAGTCACCTGGGCTCTAAGCTAAGACACCTCATCATCAGGATCCTCCTCACCCTCCTCATCATATTGGGCCTCCTCCTCTACTACATCTATATGGTCTCATCTACCCTATATTCACTAGTAAAATTGTCACCCCTCAGGATCGACACCTGCACCCTCTATGGCTACCTCATCTCCTAATCTACCTAGAGGACCACTACCATACCGTAACTTGGTAGTCCACCAAGCGTCATACTCTGATGTGGTCCTTATGTCATCTATCCTCAAGTCCTAGAAAGCATCATCCTCATCACCTAATGGGGTCACCTAAGGCCAGACTAGTTGAGTCTCCACCTTAAGGTGATGGTAGATGATTGGCTCTGTTGGGATATCTTGACATATCTTAAACTTTCAAGAGATATGTGAGAAGTAGAAAAACTCTCACACACTGTTCTTGTACCCAATGAGCCATATATCACATTGTGCCCACCTCAGGTAGCGATCTAACTCCTTCCATGTGGTACAACCCATGTACAAGTGCTAGATAACCTACCCTACCTACAACCCCATTAAATTGTCCATGTAATACTAGAGATCCCCTGTATGGGACCTGCTCTTGTAGCCCTTGGCATTGTGAGGTTAGCAAGTTACGTAGCACTCTGACTCCTCTACGATGTCATCGATCTATAAGGGTAGTCCTCTAGGATGATCAATGCTGATATGCTAGCATACCTATATCTGGAGCAACAACTTGCATCCTACTCCTTCTCTCTCATGTTGAGTGATACAAGATAGCTCATCATAGAGCTACACAAGTAGGGCACTCCCCCAAGATAGAATCAGTGGCTCTCTCGTAGTGCTAGCCAGTAGGTCTTGTATCCTAGCCAGGAGGTTCCAAGGGAACCTCACTCCTAAAGTTTCTAGTAGCACAACCTTCACAATGATGTGCATTAGCACAACCTACCACTATGAGAATACCTGCTCTCAATACCAGAAGTAGATGGGTACTCCACCATGAGTGATGTCTACCATCTCCTCATCCCGTATGGTGCATAATATCCACTAGAATATTGCAGGCTTCATCGTAGTAGGCAAATAAGTGATGGCCTCACCATTAAAGGGAATGCAAAATATGCGGTAGACATCCTCCAAGTTCAAAGTGATCTCATCGATGGGTAGGTGGAATGTATTGGTTTGTGCATCCCAACAATGGACCCATATAGTCATATAGGCCTGGTCAACCCGGATATATGATAATTACAACACATATCTAAAGCCTATGGCCCTGAACCAATCCTAATCACGATCACTCAATCCAAAAAGGCATTCATTGAGGAGATTTGACTCTCATTCTCTAGCAGTAAAGGTCTAAAAGCAAATAATAATGACAATGATCACAAACATTCAAAAAATCACAAAAATAATTAAAATTAACTTCAAAATTCCAAACAAATTCAAAAAAACTTTACAAAAATTTAAAAAAAATACAAAATGTACCACAATGTTCATAAAAATCAAAATTTGCACTTGGAAAAAAAACCAATTAATTCTAGTCAAAAATTAAAAAAATCAAAAAATTAAAAAATTTTCCTAAAGTTGCTTAGTTGTGGTTATCACCCGTGGTTGGCGTCAATGGTAAAATGTTTGACTATTGAGGTTTGAAGTCAGTCGCAGTTGATAGCCATGGCCCCCAATTGGTCAACTAGGAACCATGGCTACCACCCGTGGCTATGGGAAAGACCCCTTTCAAGGTCATTTCCCATCCCAAGAAAACCCCCAAAAAAGTAAACCCACCCTCTAAAACTACCCTAGTCTAAACCTAACTAAGGTGTGGTTCATTGCCAATAGTTTAATTTATTTATTAAACCCATTAATTAATGTGGTTCATTTTAAAAGTTGGTAAAATCAAATAGCAAGGCTTGCAATGCTACCTTCGTAGCATTGGCTCTACCACTGGTGGATGCCTCCAGTTGGTCAACCATCGGTGTAGGTGGTAGTTTTTGGTAGCATTTCATGTCAAAAACGTAACTTCACCTCTCAGAGCTCTCTATCAGCCAATAAGTAAACTACAAATAATAAAATTTAAAATGATGATTTTTTTTTATATTTCCTAGTCTGCCCTCAACCACATCTGGTAACTGTAGGCATAGAATTAGGGTTTTTTGACCATAGGTGTAAGTCACGACTAAGAAATTTGGCAAAACTAGCTACGATTGACAACTATGGCTAGCAAAAAATAATAAATGCTTACAAATTTCCATCATGGATAGTTTTAAAATGCAAAATTAAAAATATTCAATGGTTTAGAAACTTCAAAATTTACAAAAATAACAATATATATCACATAAATCAAAATTCAAATGCACCTCATATCCAGTTATTTACCCTATATAGTTGGCGGTTATAGTTACTTGTGCTCCATGCAATACGATAAGATGAGTAAATTACCATAAGGTCATTTGGGGTAAATTAGTCATCGTTGACTTGAAATGACTTCACTTCAATCCCGAATAAGGCCATGGCAACCGGACTACCCCATGGGAATGAGGTGTTCATTTTATTTCTTCTATGACATTTTTAGCAAATCATCAACAATAGTGATTCAACACAAGCCTAATTGGAATTGCTATCATATTGATTCCCTAAGAAGACCAATATGGCTAGACTACTCCATGGGATAGA
The DNA here is from genome assembly GCA_028583015.1 of Wollemia nobilis. Classification (NCBI taxonomy): domain Eukaryota; kingdom Viridiplantae; phylum Streptophyta; class Pinopsida; order Araucariales; family Araucariaceae; genus Wollemia; species Wollemia nobilis. The sequence continues at coordinate 158,254 of JAQPPZ010002974.1, read as the reverse complement.
GATATAAAATTATTGTTAATAGTTGAAATCACGGATGAATTAGGCCTTGCCATATAACAAAGCGTAAAAGTCTTAAATCATCCAAATTATTCATCTTGGTCAAGCGACACGTTGCTTCATTAATTGTCCTTCCCTCATTGACCCATTGCTTGAGGGGGTAGTCATAATATCAATAATCATAATCAAATTCAACAAAATATCACTTGATCTTGTAAATTACGTTTATCTTACAAATCATTACCAATAACTATCATACGCTTACCCTTTGCAAGGGAAAAAAGCAAATATGATAGTTAATATTGAATCTCTCCACCTATCGTAACAAGCATAGAACTAGCTACTTGATCACCGTGGATATGTTAAAGCTTTGCAAATTAATCCTTCCATCCTGTTGGAAGCAATAATTCTAGGATGTGCATCCTTTTGTAGGACTGGGCATCTAATGTTGATCAGATCAATGATCATCATTCAATCTACAACATGGCTTTAGATGGTCTATTTTTGTTCAGCATTGTTTTCCCAAAATGCATCCTAAAAGGGGCATTTGTAGACACCTAAAATGTATCATGTTTAGGGGACTACTCATATGGGCATCCTTGCAGATCATATGAATGATCTTGGACCTTTCCAAGGTAAAATAGTTGTACTAACCACTCAAATTAGGCAAATTTGGCCTACTCAATATTAGTTGTGGGTGACACTCGTAGCTAAGGTCTCAGCCATGGTTGACACCCATGGCTAGGATTCTAGCTACACTTAAGAGCTGTAACTAGCTCTACAACTATCACAGATTCTTGAGCTAAGCAAAAATTAGTTATAACAGTCATGGCAATGGATTTCAAATGATTTCAAGCAAGGAAGCTTCTATATTCTTCCTCCCAACTACTTCAATCTCCTAGTTCTTGATATTGGCTTCCTAAGGAAGCTAGGATTAGGAATTGAGAGTGCTATAAGACCCCCCTCTAAATAAAAGAGGAGGGGATAAGATTTTTCAAGTAAATGTAGTGAAGCCCTACAAAATTGGAGAGTGCTATACAACCCTTGAGAAGTATATATATGCTACCAATTTGGATAAAATATGACTACATTTGTAGCAATGAGAATCCTAGGAGCTTGAGGAGTGAGCTTTGTAAATTAAACCACTTACATTGTGAATTTGAGTTCACTTCATCACCAATCTATTCCAGAATGATGAGGCAATCCTTGACCATCAATTCCTTGAAGGAATCAGTCAATTCAAGCCTTGGTTATAAGAGAATAACCACTTTCATCTCAGTCGTGGTTGTCAGCTGCAACTAACAAAGCAAACTACATTTGAAACCCACAGCTAGGGTTTGACACTCAATTTCCTTTGTTTTAGCCATAGGAATTTTATTTCAAGTATGCAATTAGGTAGATCTGCTTTAGATTAGCCTTCATTTATGCTTTTTTATGGTTAATTGTAGAAATTAGAGGTAGCTTTGCTCTTATTTCATCATATTTGCTAATTTACACTTATCTTCTTAGATTAGATCTATTTCTTATTTTAATTGCAAATTATACATCATATTAGCTAGATTTATTATTTTCCTAGCATGCTTTATCATAATTTAGAGATTTTGTGATTATCTTTGTAAGTCTTTATGATTTCTTTGCATATTTTCCATATTCTTTGTAAATCTTCAACAAGAGCCTCATCATGAGAGGCCTCATATGCTTCTAATAGTGTTATGTTGTTTCTTGAACACAGATCACAGGTTCTTAATATCTCCCAAGCATCTTTTGCATCAAATTCCTCCAAGAAAGTGAAGGCATCCACAAGCCTTGATAAGTTCGTGTCCACTCTAAGAGCCTGCAGATTTCACCATCCTTAAATTTGTATTAATTGTATCAATATTTTGGTATCCCTAAGAGGGACCCACTTGTAACCAAGATTTGCAATGATTTGATAAAAGGAACATTCACATTCTTGTTAAATTCATTTTTTCATATGCTTTATTTATTTAATATTTGGTTTAATGATGCAATAGATTAGGTTGATGATTTTTACGATGGTACACATCTAAACCACAAGTCACCATTGAAGCCCCCACATCGACACCTAAATCATCCACATCCCAGCCAACTCAAGTCATAGTCCATCTCACCAATCCAAGTATTAGTGAGTACATAGTTGAGAGTGTCACAATAACACCACCTATTCGATATTTTAGAGATTATGGTCACCCATGCGACCCACCTTTGGCCATAGGTGCAGTATATAGAATGGATTTTGAGCTAAAAATAATTAACTTTGTATATAGAGGATTGTATTCTTTGTCCTATCCACCTCCTCCTAATGAAGAATCCATGCAAGAATTTTGTGCTAGCTTAGAATATTCATCCAGCCTATATTTCTCCATGGAATATTTTTGTCAGGTTAATTGGTAGGGATTTTGTATTGGATGACATGAGCAGGGTCTCCATCATATCATTGAGCCCCAATATCAAGAAGTGCATGATCGCTCTGGCTTAGGATACATTCCATCATCCTCAAAATCCTCCTTTGAGCATACATTTAGTAACTCACCCTAGAGTCTAAAGAGGAGGATGAGGAGAGCAAAGACAATGATGATAGTGATAAAGAGTATTTAGACCCTAATTTTGTGCCTTATTTACATGAGACCTTTCCAAAAATGAGATCGTAAATAATCATGATCAATTACATTTTCAATGATGATTTTGATGACTTTTAGGAAATGGGACCAAACATGGACATGATAAATCATATTTTTTATGGTTCCCAAGAATATGTGGCCCCTATAGAGCCCATTGAGAGAGATGAGTACTACATTATAATGTTTTCTATTGATCACTCCATCTTTCACTTCCATATTTTGTGAGAGTTAACTTAACTAGATCCACCATAACCACCTTGGTTGCATCTGTAGACACTTATAAGTCACACATTCTCAACCATAGGCCATCATAGACCATCATAGGCTAGCCTAGTTTTCTGTAGGCACAAAATATTACAAAACTACACAAATTACATCCAAAACACATTATATTCATAAAAGGGCTACCTACTAGCTCCCTAAGGCCACTTAAGCCCTTTCCTACACCTAATTAGGGATCTCATAGGACCATTCCCTCCAAAAACCCTAATTATGATAATTACAATTCTAATTTGAAAGTCATTTTTCACTTAAGTGTACTTTATTATCTAAATAGGTTTAATTAGGGTTCTAAGCCAAATTAGCCCTAATTACATCCTCACACATCTGTGCACCAAATTAGTTAGGATATTTTCTAACTCAACCCTAACCTAACCTAGGAATCAATCAACCCTAGTTAATCCTAATCCCTCCTCACACATGTGTGAGGATAGGATATTTACCTCAGGGCATGTGAAAGGGTGACTATGCATGACACCTCAAAAACCCTAACCTAACCACCTTAGTACTTGACCTTAGGATTTATTACATCTAATCACATCCCCTACACCTTGGTTTCTTCTATAAATAGAAGATCAAATCCTTCATTAAATGTCTCACTCTATTGACTAACATACCCACACTCTACTGAAATTGCTCTAGAATACCTTTTACCAATTTTGCATCCATCACACATCAAAAAATAATTCTTGTATTAGATTCACCACAGAAAGCTTGCTTCAACAGCCTACAACTAGTCTACAACTCTAGATTAGGTAAGTATACTTTGCTTATGGTTTTTACAGCATTTCCTTTAGTTTTCAATACATTTCACTTCATTTTACATGTCATTTTGTCTATATAAATATGGGGTTTGATCAATGACAAACCCCAAATTCACTAATGCATTTGTGTAGGTTTACATAGGTATACTCAACATTCCAAAGCATGAAACCAGTGGCACACATACAAAGAATCCCACCTACATCGAGGAATGCAAAAATACAATTGAACATTGTTATCATGCGCTTCATTCTAGCACCAAACCTTGACCAACATGGTCACACTCTCAGTACGACCTGGACCTAAACCTACCCCCATTGGCCATCGTGGCCACGCTTTGAGTGTGTCTCGACCTTAATAGGCCTGTCACGACAGGCCTGCGTCGTTAGGCTTGTCATGCGACAAACCTACATTAGGCCTGTTGGTGATAGGCCTACATCAAGCTTGTCACACGACAGGCCTACATTAGGCCTGTTGGTGATAGGCCTACATCAGGATGTCACGTGACAAGCCCAAAAAAAAAAAACAATCAAACCAAAAAAACAAAAAAAAATCAACATTAAAAAAAAACAAGCCAAAAAAAAGAGATTAAAAACAAAAAGAACAGAAAAAATCAAAACAAAACAAAAACATTTTTCTTGCAAAAAAATTAAAAAAATAAAAAGCACTAGGAAAATTTTGACAAATCAACAATAAAAAATATTGGCAAACTTCAACAAAATCAAACACAAAAATTTTCAAAAACACAATCAACCTTAGAAAAATTTCAAATTTCTTTACATCATCTAGATTTGAAATTTTCCAATTTCTTTCACAAATAACTCACACTTTCCTTTCATGTCATTAGATTAGGGTTTCAAATTTTTCTAACACACATAGATAGATTTCAAATTCCTTTTCACACACCTCATCTCTGCTTGCTTTCATGCTTCATAGAGTAGATTTTTTTTTTTGAAAAGGCATCTAGGCTTAGTTTTATTTCAAAATGCATCTTTGGATGACTGGAAAAATGCACCATGCTCAGTTAGTAGGGTTTCTCCAAACAACGCACATCAGACATCATGTTCCTGCTCGAGGTCTCATCAACTGCCACATTTGGTGCATGCGCAGGGAGGTTGGGGACATGAAAATTTTACCTACAATGATGGATGGAATGCATAGCCAATTCAATCACCATCATGTTCTCCACCCAGAGGTGCCTGGGATGAGTTGGTGGAAGTTAATGGTGGCACACAGGATTGTGCCTGGAATGCAGGGGATATAAGTGCACATAATCGCCAGCTTGATAGATCTCGAGGACAGGGCTGGGGAGATTCAAATGTTCATGAGGATCAGGGACACACAGATGGATTACCGCATACCTTGGCCATTCCATGGGACTCCAAAATAGACATGTAGCCACCAAATTTTTGATTGCATGCAAGTTTCACTGCCTGTTTGATTGATGTTGCCTAGTTTGTAGTGAGCTCTAGTTTGTGGTTTACCAACCCGTGGTTAGGGTTGGTTTGTTTCTTCCAGGGGTGTGATCATTGCCACCCGCCACTTTTTTTCATGTTAAACTTTATTATTAATATAATTTAGCTTTTCATACAAAAAAAAAGCATCTTTATCTAGCTTTGCTTCCAAAAATGCATATAAGGATAGATTTCAATTTGAAAACGCAATTAGCTAGATTTTTTTAGGATCCTATCCTAACACCACGTTGTAATTCTCATTTACCTATGTAATAACCCACTTCCAACATGGGAATCCCATATTAATGTTATTATGCAATATTTAGTAATGTAGGTGGCAATAAAGGTACCTCGCCAAGTGGTGCCATCTCATGTATCTATTTTTATCAATATTGTAACTGATGTAGTAAGATACCTCACCAAGTGGTACCATTTAATGTCAGCATTTTTATCAAGATTGTAACCACCATTTGGTGGAAGATTCTAGCTCAAGTTGTATTTTGCATGTAAGCCACCTCTTGAGCATTTAGGTAGGGTTGCATGAAGTTTTCCTTTAATAATATATGAATCCATGTACAAGATTATCCTTTTGCAAGCTATTGAAATATTGAAGAATGTTGCCCTCTCAAAGAGGCCCATGATTCAATATTACTGTAAGATTGTTTCATTTTTGTAATTGATTTTTGCATAGTGATATTGAGTTATTTTATGTATGTGAGTTATTTTTTAGTATTTTGTGTGAGTGTGCTTTATTTTAATAGTAGGTTCCTAACAAGTGGTATCAGAGCTCTTTTCAGGGCCAAGTTCTACTGCAACTAAGATGATTCTTGCCAGTCATTTTGCCTATTAGGTATAATTTTCATGTGTGTTTTTTATTTATGTTTTTCCTTTATAAAAAAAATGCAAACAATACAATCGTTTTTTTGTAGAAAATAAAAAAATACCCAAAAAAATATAGTTGTCTAGGTTAGAAACCCTATGCCAAGGGTTTTAAAATATCATGAAGGAGATATCATTATTGGCTAAGCTAGATAGCCCATAAAGCATCTAGTGAAGTGAGGGGCGATCAGGATCCAATACCCAAGCCTCAGAGAGCACTCATGCACGAAATAGAGCTCCCACATATCTTCGGGTATATCGGAAGACAATCTAGGTTTAAACAAGATTTTATCCATTAAGAAGCTTTTTGGCCTTGTATTATCCATAGTCCATGGGACTTAACATTCCAGACGATTACCCTCCCATACTGTCAGAGAGGCAGATAATGTGCTCAAGGGTATGTGTGGAATCCTCTTTGAAGAGTGGCCTAAAATATTGGTCTGAGCACTATTGTTCATCACTATGGTATAACAGATGGCCTATGGGTATTACATACTCCCTTACTTAGCATACCTGGTTTATGAAAACAAAACAAAAACAAAGTATCATCCCCTTGCAAATCAACCCATCCTTGTTCTGCTAACCAGCATTCGCCATCCCAAAAAATGAACATACGGAGAAGGCTTTCCCTATCATAGAAAATAACTTGCATGCACCAACAGTCAAGACAAATTTTTGCAAGTGTTTGAAACACCCTATGGTCAGAATCTAAACAGTCAGGACATCGATAGTAACAGTCCTTTGTACCAGTCTAAAATTGTAGACTTTTAGTGTCAGAAATAGAGTTGTCGGTGTCAAAATTTCCTAAGGTCAGAAGCAGCAACTGTGTCAGTAACTCTAGTACAGGTGATAGGAACAAAGAACAGTGAGTGACATGGTGGTCAAGGTATAGACTACACAAGTCAGTGACAGTTGATTTCATAGGGTAACTTTTGAACCGTAACTCCAAATAAAAAATAGAACACTAGTAGACTCGTCAACGCAGTAGAAAAAAAAAGCATTGAAATTTTATTAAAACAAGGATATATCTTCACACAAAGCTCATATTGACTCAAAAATTTAGCAAAAAATTCTACACTCTATTCTAGACAAAATTGTCCTTGGTAGCTCCTGGTCAAATTTTGCACCAAATTTCTAAAAATAGCAAATTTTGATTTTTCTTGCTAAAGCCATAATGTTTCATCGGTCCATCAAATTGATCCAAATTTTTGGGAATAGAATATACTTTTTATTCTGCACAAAAGACCCTCAATGACTCATTGGTGAAATTTTAAGTATAAGTGGAAGAAATTACCTTGACATCAACTTGCAACCAACAAAAGATCACAAAAAGTCAAGAAATTTAGTATATCTTCTCATTGAGCGCTCAAATCAAACAACCACTGGAGTGGACCCTATCCTAAAATCAGTGTTACAACTCATTTACCAAATTCAATTTTGGACCCTTACTAAAAATAATAACTCTTGAAAATCTAAGGTCTATTTTTAGTAAATCAGCATAAGAGGGACCGCAATGGCAAGTAGCACTTGAGGACAACAACAAAAGTATTTAGACTCGAGGACATTATTGGTTGACCTACAAAAATCCATTGCTGACTTGACCTCTGCAAACAAGAACATAGGCACAAAGATTTGAGAGCTTTGACTGGATCAAGATAACACTCAAATCCTTTTAGAAGAACAACTCACAGAGATGGAGACCAAATTGCATGGTAGTACCAAAACTGAACACCATGCTGAAAAATCTGAACGAGGTCGACGAACACCAGATGACAATAACTCTGATTGGGATCCAACCTTTAGAATACTTAAATTAGACTTTCTTAATTTTAGTGGAAAGGATGTTGATGGGTGGTTATGTCGGGTTGATCAGTTCTTACAACTCCATAATGTCCCTGTCTATCATTGGGTTCAGATGGCTTCCTTCAACCTAGAATCTGAGTACTTACACTAGTTCTAATGGCTACGGGTTGCTAACCCTGATCTATCCTGAGAGGAATTTGAGTCCCAACTACTCACCCGATTTAGCCCTAACAATTATGATGACTTTACAGGTGCACCTACGAAGTTGAAACAAACCACCTCAATTCGTGATTACCAGACCCAATTTGAGAAATTGGCCAATAAAACTAAGGGTTTGAATAAGGAATTTTTTATGAGTTGTTTTTTTAGTGGGTTACGAGATGATCTCCAGGCTGAAGTCAAGATGCTCAAACCCCACACCATGATGGAGGCTATCATTTTAGCCCTATTGGTCAAATCTAAACTCTCAGCTCAAAGGCGAACATCATTATTTTTACATAATAAACCTTATTTCCCTTCTCGGGTACAAAACCATACTGATAATAAATGTCTTGCTCCCAATTGGCTGAATATAGAGGAAATGGATGCGCGTCGTGCCCAAGGATTATGTTATAATTGTGATGAAAAGTTTATGAAGGGGCATAGATGTGCAAATAAGAGATTGTTTTAATAGATGTGGAGGAAGCATAACATAGTGACCATAGTGATGAGGAGAGTGATACAACTGAGGTACAAACTCCACAGGAAGAAGAACCATCAAAAACACTAGTAGAAATTTTAGTCCATGCTCTTGCCAGGATTACTACCCCACAAACCATGAAAGTTGTGGGTTATTTCAAAGGCCAATGTCTCACAATTCTTATTGATTCAAGAAATATACACAACTTTATTGATCCTTAGGTGGCCAAACGGACCAACTTCTATATACACTCATGCAATTCTTTTGAAGTCATGGTGGCCAATGGAGGCACCTTACCTTGTAAAGGTAAATGTCAAAATTTCAAAATTCAGATAGGGGATTATGAGCTCAAGCAAGATATGTTCACCCTCCAATTGGGAGGATGTGACATTGTGTTAGGATCCCAATGGATGAGCACCTTGGGAACTTTCTACTGCAACCTTGTAGAACTATGGTTGCAATTTTCACAAAATGGACAAAAATATACCCTCAAGGGTATCAAGGCTGGCCCTACACAAATTATTAGTTCCAATCGTATGGAGAAGTTGTTGAAAAAGTCCTCCCGTGGGGTCATTGCACAAATATTTTCAATTCATCCACCCACTTCTATAGTATATCCACTTCCAACAGGTTTACAACTTGTTCTAACCAAGCACAACAACGTCTTTTTAGAACCAACTACACTGCCACCTTGTCGTTATCATGACCATGCTATTCCACTACTTTTGAGTAGTGCACCACCAAACATTAGACCGTATCGGTATCCTCATGCTCTCAATTCAAAAATCAATAATATGGTACAGGAATTGCTCAATGCAAGTGTCATTCGACCCAGTACCAGTCCCTATTCTTCTCCAGTTTTGCTAGTTTCCAAGAAAGATGGCTCATGGCAATTGTGCATAGACTATCATGAGCTCAATAAGATCACCATCAAGGATAAATTTCTCATTATGGTAGTGGATGAATTTATGGATGAATTACATGGATCTATGCACTTCTCCAAGTTGGACCTTCATTCAGGTTACCATCAAATCAGGCTCAAGGATGAGGATATTCCAAAAATTGCTTTTCGTACTCATGAAGGTCACTATGAGTTCTTGGTAATGTTGTTTGGTTTGACACATGCACCATCAACATTTCAAAGCCTTATGAACAACATATTCTTTCCCTCCATGTGAAAGTTCATCCTGGTTTTCTTTGATGATATATTGGTTTATAGCCACTTGTGGGAAGAACACCTTACCCATGTGGATCAGACATTATAGCTATTGGCCCAACATCAACTTTTTTCTAAGTGGTCTAAGTGCTCCTTTGGTATGATTGAAGTGGAGTATTTAGGACACATTGTTTCCAAAGATGGTTTCAAGGTCAACCCTAATAATATTCATGCAGTTCAAGACTCGAAAAAACCTTGCACTCTCAAAGTACTTCAAGGATTTTTAGGACTTACAGGTTATTACAGGAAATTTTTTCATAATTATGGGAAAATAGTAGCTCCCCTCACATCTATGTTAAAGAAGGACTCTTTCAATTGGATAGGACCCGCTGATCAAGCCTTTCTTGAATTAAAGCATGCCATGACCACCACACCTATTCTAGCCAGGCCATATTTCTCTAAACCATTTTTCATTGAAAGTGATGCTTCTGATTGCGGCATTGGGGTAGTATTGATGCAAGAAGGGAGACCCTTGGCCTTCACCAGTAAGGCACTCTCTGAGCATAATTTGGGAAAATATACATATGCCAAGGATATGTTGGCCATCTTACATGCTATCACCCATTGGAGACCATATCTCATTGGGTGCCATTTATCCATTAAAATAGACCATCAGAGTCTCAAATATTTCTTAGAACAACAGGTTGCTATCCCAAAATTAAAAAAAATGGGTTTCTAAACTAATGGGATATTATTATGATATCACCTATAATAAGGGAAAATAAAATCTTGTGGTTTATGCTCTCTCTCACCAATTTGAGGCCCTTAGTATGATATGTGTTATCTCTACACCTATCCCCAAATGGATAGATTCCTTACGATAAGAGGTACTTCAAGATGCAGACCTGCAAGATTTGATGGCTTCACTTCAAGCTGATCCAACTTCATCCCTAGGCTACAATTGGGATGGCCAATATTTGTGTTATCACCAACACCTTGTTATTCCTGCCAACGAATGAAAGGTGAAACAGTTCATTATCTAGGTACTCTTCAACCCTTTCCCATTCTAGATCAGGTTTGGAATGATATTTCTATGGATTTTATCAAAGGGTTACCTAAACTGGGTGGTAAGTCTGTTATTATCGTGGTATTGGATCGCCTTTTGAGGTATGCTCATTTTTTTCCCCTTGCCCATCCTTACACAACCTCCACCATTACCCAAATCTTCCTTGATTCCATTTCTCACCTTCATGGTATGCCCACCTCCATTGTGTCTGATTGAGACCCAACATTCACTAGTCATTTTTGGCAAGAGTTATTTAAGTTGTAGGGAATGAAGCTCAAAATGAGTTTAGCCTATCATCTGCAAACGGATGGTCAAACTGAGATTGTCAAAAAATGTTTGGAGACCTATCTTCATTGATTTGCATCAGATCATCCTTCTTAATGGGTGAAGTGGCTTCCTTTGATCGAATGGTGGTACAACACATCTTATCATAAAGCTACCAAAATCACTCTTTTTGAGGTTGTTTATGGATGCCCTCCACCCTTGCCTTCTCCATACATTCTAGGCAGCTCCAGGGTTCAAGCAGTCGATATTACTCTTCTCCAATAGACCGATTTCCTTCACCAGTTGAAGCATAATTTGGAAATGGACCAGAATAGGATGTGATAATAGGCCAACCAACATCGATCCGAGCATAGCTTTGATGTGGGTGATATGGTTTTCCTTCACTTGCAGTCATACAAATAGTCATCCCTCCAACTCTATCGGTACTAGAAACTTGCTACAAAATTCTATGGGCCTTACCAAGTCCTACAATAGATTGGTTCCACTGCTTAAAAATTGGCTCTTCTGACCACCTCCAAGCTCCATTCTATTTTCCATGTTTCATCTCTCAAGAAATTTGTGGGCACACAGGTACAGGTTCAATCAACATTACCATAGTTGGATGAGGAAGGGTCAATCTTACTCAAATAAGAATAATTGTTGGATCACCACACCCGCATTCTCTACAATCATACCATCACAAAATTCCTTGTCCAGTGGTGTGGGCTCTAGCCAAAAGATGCTACATGGGAGTCTCTCCATTAACTCCAACACCAATTTCCTCAATTTCAACTTTGAGGACAAAGATTTTTGAAGGGGAAGGACATGTTAGGATCCTATCCTAACAGCATGTTGTAATTCTCATTTACCTATGTAATATCCATTTCCAACGTGGGGATCCCATATTAATTTTATTATGCAATACTTAGTAATGTAGGTGGCAATAAAGGTACCTCTCCAAGTGGTACCATCTCATGTAACCATTTTTATCAATATTGTAACCGATGTAGTAAGATACCTCACCAAGTGGTACCATTTCATGTAACCATTTTTATCAATATTGTAATCGCCATTTGGTGGAAGATTCTAGCTCAAGTGGCATTTTGCATGTAAGCCACCTCTTGAGCATTTAGGTAGGGTTGCATGAAGTTTTCCTTTAAAAATATATGAATCCATGTACGAGATTATCCTTTTGCAAGCTAATGAAATATTGAAGGAGGTTGCCCCCTCGAAGAGGCCCGTGATTCAGTGTTACTATGAGATTTTTTCATTTATGTAGTTGATTTCTACATAGTGATATTGAGTTATTTTATGTATGTGAGTTATTTTTCATTATTTTGTCTGAGTGTGCTTTATTTTAATAGTAGGTTCCTAAAAGATTTCTTGTTTTACATAACATCGTTAGCAAAACAAAAAACCACACACATACACGTGGTATCTTAAACAAGTGGTGAGATTGGATTTCATCCCCAATCCATCACTCGAGACTGGTGTCGATGGAGTTTTACCCTCCACCAGATCTCAACCCCCTTAGACACCTAGCAGCCCCATAGGAGTGGTTTTTTGGGCCTCATCACTGGAAAAACCCCCCACTTTTGAGATTGGGCTTCTGGATTTCATCACCAGTAGTTACCTTCAGAGTGGGATAGGATTAGATACCTTCATCCACAAGGCTTACATAATTAGTGGACATGGTAATTATTGTTATTGACTAAGCCCACCCGAGGGTGAAGCGAAAGCATGGGGTACGCAAACCATACCTAGAACATCATAGAAAATGCCACCTCTTATCGTGAGAGGATATAGCAAACTCACTTCAGCATAGTGGGTTCCCCCACTTTTAGGATATCATTTTACTGCACCTTCCATATAGGTCACCATTCGCATGTTGCGACATTGTTCTATTTTGTGCACCTTTGGGTGTTGTAGGAGGTTCGATACCAATGACACTCCTGATTTTCTAGAGTATTCACTCCACTACCTGTGATTCTACCTAGGAAGTATCAACATCAAAACACACCAAACAAACAAAACACTTTATTTTCTACATTTAGAAATGATTCCAGTTATACGTTGTTTGCATGCTCACATAACTGGTTTCATCACATTCACTTGTTAGAAGCCCACTTTTTGGCTATTTACAGTATGTTACTATCATTTTTCTATCATATTCTCATAGTCCAGGTTCACATAGCAGTGTGCGAACACGCTTCTCCTAAACATACACACACCAAAACTCATATATTTCCATCAAATCTTGCACAAAACACACCCACAGGCTCATATTTACATATCTAAACAATTTTGAGCACTTCATCACACTCTACATCACCATACCTTTTGTTACTCATAGTCGGGTGCACGAGCAAGCACCTCTCGAGGAGGAGGTCCCTCACACCACCTCCAGTCAGTCTACCACTCCCCCTTCATTCACAAGGGAAACATCCACTATCACACCTGATTTCCTCACCAGTTTTGAGCCATCTCGCATACACACCATGTCCCATGGTGAGACCTCTATTACCGGTAATATATTTGCCACATCTTCTGGCGAAGCTCATCCTATGCTTCCTCATTCACCCCCACCTAATCCACCATCCACATTTTGTGATCATGCTATCTATACCACTCCAGGCGATCCATATCCATTCTTCACTATTGATGAGGAGATTCTACCTACCTCACCCACATCTTCTCACCCATTTCTTCAGGGTGCATCACATTCCCTTCTTAGGGATAATCCCTCTTCACTTTTTCATCCACATATTGGGATTACAACATCTACCCCCATAGTCAAGATAATTTCAAATCCTCAATCATCCACTCCTAGCACTCATACGCCTTCATCACATTCAACCCTACAATAGTCAATCTTGCAACAATAGTACACCTCAATTGCACCAACTCCTTCACAAACATCACAACCCCCATCCCAACAACCACAATTCATTTCCTCACAAAATCAACAAATCCCCTCCTCACAATACTTTACGGATACATTCATCGATCCTTCACTTCAGTATTTCACCTTTGACACCTACATCCCTTCTTCATCCCTTCCTCCACCTACGTTCCCCTCTTCTAGGATGTACGGTATGCCATCTCCCACTCCACTTTCACCTCCATATGCTTCCACCTTTCCACTTCCTCCACCATAATATATCATGCCTACATTATTTACGATCCCTCCTACTTGGTCATCATCCCCCACGATGCAACCATTACAGCAGATCCCTATGTAGTAGTCATAGATCCCACAATCACAATATTTTTATATCCAAAAGATGCTTGCTTCATAGCATAGCATACCATCAGCCTCGACATCTCATGCTGTTCAACAACCATACCCCCAGGAGCAATTGTAGTACACTCCTCCACATTGGGAAGAACAACAACTACAATACCCTCCCCATTCTCAGGACACAACCACCTTGACACAATCCCTTACACCTCCATCACCCAAACTTCAACTCTTGCAAGAGGAAGTTAAGATGCTAAATCTTCACATAGTTGGTTATGGACCCCAAAAACCCACATACAACGAGCTATGTAATGAGCCAGTTCACCCTTTAGTTCCTATCCCTCCTTACCCGTATCACTTCAAGATTCTAAAGTTCAACAAATACAATGGTAAAGAGGATCCTCGAGAACACATCAGCAACTATCGCTCTACATGCTACCAACTTCATAGTAGTGATCCCCTCATGTTGCATACCTTTTCTCTCTCACTTGGGGGACAAGCTCTTGCTTGGTACAACATGCTCCCACGCCATAGCTTGTTCACATTCGAATAGTTGGCCAATTCATTTCTTGAACATTTCTCCATCAACATCAAGAAGAAGATGAAATTTTTTGATGTCTATGCCTTACGACAGGCTGACGATGAACCTATCACAAATTTCATTTCTCGATGGAGATCGGTCATCCATGACCTAGCTCATAGCCTCCCATCTATAGAACTTGTTACACTCTTCTCCAAGAGTTGTAACAAACATATATCCACCTCTTTACAACTTCATCAAAGCCGCACGTTTGAGGAAGCCATCACCCAAGCCAAGTTCATTGAGGACATCAAGGTCCAATCTAGAAAAATCAAACTTCAATAGAAGCCATCCTATGCTTCAGATTCTCACTTCAATTACAATGAACTGAATCAACCCTTCTCTGAACCACCACAAACCAACCAAGTAGTGGTAGCCTCTCCATCTTCTTCATCAATCTCACAACCTCCTCCTCCACAATAATAATTATTCCAGACTGATGCACCTCCTCCATCCAAACCACAATGAGCTCATGGTCCCTATCCTCCATGTCGACATCGTAATTGGACTCCACTTTCTGAGCCTCTACCTACTTTATTCTAGAGATTGTATGATGTTGGTCATGTCACATTATCGGATATTCGACCCATAGATCCAGCATGACCCAACCCTCATGGGCACATCGAACATGCTTTTTGTGTTTACCATCACCAACCTGGCCATGATGTCCATTCTTGTCGCACCTTCCATGACTTAGTCAAGAATCTTATCGATCATGGTACTATTCAAGTTTCAAACCCCATCACACCACAAAATCAAAATTTGGGTAATTATCAAAACCCATTACCTGAACATGGGGGGACTAATCCTCACAAGACTCAACCCACTCAACAAGCCCAATCAAGGTAGGTCAATCATGTCCATCATAATCCTCCTTCCCATGAAGTGGTTGGCATGATTAGCATCACTACTCATAATCAGCACTATCCACCACATCGGGATGTGCCCATTCCTCCACTTCCACCATCATCCACTTCCACTTTTCACCTTCCTCCTACATAGCATTCCTTTTTTCTATGTTGCATTCACCATTCTTCCTTTCTTCACATTTCATTGTTCATCATTTTTCAATCACATCTTCATCATTCCACCATTCATTTTATTACCCTTCTACAATGGTTTTGTCCATTTTTTCTACATCTTCTACAACTACGAATATTTCTAATCTCCTTCCAATCCATCATTCACAATTTGGAGGAGTTTCTCTCTTTCCATCACACTCTCCACATCTAGCAGAGTTTCACTTCCTCCCAATCCATCATTCAATATTGGGGGGCAATTTCATCCCATCCCATTTAAAATTGGGGGCAATTTCATCTTCCCCCAATCCATCATTCAAAACTAGGGATAATTTCATCCTCTCCCAATACATCATTCAAAATTGGGGCAACTTCATATGCTCCCAATCCATCATTCAAAATTGGGGGTACAATTCCATTCCCTCCATATTCAAAATTAGGGGTAATTTCATCTTCCCCCAATCCATCATTCAAAACTAGGGGTAATTTCATCTTCTCCCAATCCTCCCATTCAAAACTGGGGCAACTTCATATGCTCCCAATCCTCCCATTCAAAATTGGGGCAACTTCATCTACTCCCAATCCATCATTAAAAATTGGGACAACCTCATATGCTCCCAAACCATCATTCAAAACTGGGGCAACTTCATCTCATTTCCACAAAATATTTCAAAATTGGAGAAATTTCATTTTCTCCCCATACACCATTCAAAATTGGGGAAATATCATCTTCTTACTCTCCCATCCATCATTTAAAACATGGGAGCAGCTTCACCTTCTCCCCATACACCATTCAAAATTGGGACAACTTCATCTTCTCCCAATCTACATCATTCAAACACTGGGGGTAAATTTCATCTTCTTCTAGGTCATCATTCACAATTGGGGTTTTACCTCCTTCCACTTCATCATTCACAACTAATAAAATTCATCTCATTTCCATAAAATATTTATGATTGGGGGATTTTTCTCCCCCTCCTAAATGATTTTGTAATTTGGGGATTGCATTCCTTTTCAAACCACTTCTACGCTTAGGAGAGGATTTTCCCTCTTTCCAACCATAGTTCCCTTTCATGGAGTTAATCCTCCTTGCACATTCACACTTCATCACCTCTCATCTACTCATGATAGTGCCACCCAACATTGCAATCATAAATAAATAACTATTAAAGGTTGCATCCTTTGCCTTACCCTCAAAAAATCAAATCAATCACTTTGTTAAAATGGTTGCATCCTTTACTTCCCCGTCAAATCAAATCAATGGTCAAAGGTTGCATCCTTTATTTTTCCTCATCAAATCAAATCAATTGCAGGTAAAAAGGTTGTATTATTTGCCTTACCTCATCAAATCAAATCAATCCAGGTTCAAAAGGTTGCATCCTTTGCCTTACCCTCATCAAATAAAATCAATTGCTAGGATCAAAGGTTGTGTCCTTTGCCTTATCCTCATAAAATCAAATAAATTGTTAGGTTCAAAAGGTTGCATCCTTTGCCTCACCTCATCAAATCAATTCAATCACTAGGTTCAAAAGGTTCCATCCTTTTGTCAAAGGTTACACCCTTTGCCTTACCTTCATCACAATGGTCTTTTTCCAAAAATCAGGTTTCTCCAAAATCCTCAATAAAATTTTAGAACATTCTTTTTTAGAATCTCTTAGCAAAAACAAAGGTTTCTCTAAAAACCTCAGCAAAAATAATCAACACAAAGGTTTTTCCAAAAACCTCAGCAAAAACAATCACCACAAAGGTTTTTTCCAAAAACCTCAGTAAAAATTTGGATAGGTTTCTCCAAAAACCTCAGTAAAAATTTGGATAGGTTTCTCCAAAAACCTCAGTAAAAATTTGGATAGGTTTCTCCAAAAACCTTAGTAAAAATTTGGATAGGTTTCTCCAAAAACCTTAGTAAAAATTTGGATAGGTTTCTCCAAAAACCTCAATAAAAATTTGGATAGGTTTCTCCAAAAACCTCAGTAAAAATTTGGATAGGTTTCTCCAAAAACCTCAGTAAAAATTTGGATAGGTTTCTCCAAAAACCTCAGTAAAAATTTGGATAGGTTTCTCCAAAAACCTCAGTAAAAATTTGGATAGGTTTCTCCAAAAACCTCAATAAAAATTTGGATAGGTTTTTCCAAAAACCTCAGCAAAAACTTGGAACTAGGTTTCTCCATAGACATAGCCTAGCATAGCCTAGCATAGCATAGCATTAGCATAGCCTAGCATAGCATAGCCTAGCATAGCATAGCCTAGCATAGCATAGCCTAGCATAGCATAGCATAGCCTAGCATAGCATAGCCTAGTCATAGGCATAGCATTAGCCTAGCTTAGCATACACATAGCCTAGTCATAGCCTAGCATAGCATAGCCTAGTCATAGGCGTAGCATTAGCCTAGAATAGCATAGCATAGCCTAGTCATAGGCGTAGCCTAGCATAGCATAGCATACATAGCCTAGCATAGCACAACAATTTTTCACTTCTTTGTCCTCACAAATATTTTGCTTCCATGAACAACCTTCCTTGCTTGTACATTCTTGTACATGCGACATCGAACACAACAAACATCCACAAAATGAAAATAAAAATACAAACAAATCAAAACCGTCCATTGGCGACGTATCTTGCATTTCATTTTCCTCCTCTTCTACTTCTTCTTCTTACTTCCTCATGTAGTTGTATGGTCACGCTTCGAGCAGCTACATACCTATGTTGATCTATTGTTCTTCTATCTTCCTTTGACTTTGGTGATCCCCTCATCTTGTTGGTTACCAATACCTATTTCTTCTCATCTCTTCCATCTGTGAATCCCACCTACTCACCCTTTTGCTTCTTGTGATTACTACATGCATTCTCACAAGTCACAGTTTATTCATCTATTATACACACACCCCACACGCTAGGGCAACCATTATCACAACATCTCGCTTTTGTCATGATGATACACCATACTCATTTGTATATAAGTTTCCCAAACTTCTCCCTCTAACTTCATGAGATTCCTCTTGTAGATATTGCATTCCCCCACTTGCATCATTTACATTGCACCCATTGCATATATCCATATGTTTTTCATCATAATTTCATTTCAAGTTTGTGCATTCTTCCTCCAAAAATTTGCACCTTCAATAGGAGTAATACATGCACTTGTTAGCATCACCACCTGGATGTCCATTCCCCCTTTTCAGGATTAGGGTATACATAGGTGTCATGCTAAGATTTGACCACTCACTATTTTAGTCAATCAAATATCACCCCTAGCTAACAGGTTTTACATACTTCTTATGGTTCTTTAGGTTGGTTCAACTTCTCTCATGAACCATTCACAACAAGTTACACATTAAACAAATTTTGAGTCTAGGAAAGATGACACCTTGAGTAGATATTTCCATCTAGAGAATGGTTTCTCCTACTCATCCTATCACTTGCATGGTCAACATATGACCTAGGGATAAACAAAGGGATAAGCATAAAAAAAAAGTAAAATAATGGGGCAGAAAAAAAAATCCAATGCCCATAGACTAAAAAGAAAAATAAAAATAATAGGAAAAAAATAATAGAAAAAAAAAGAGCACCACAATAAATAGGTCAACAATAGATGAGGAACAAAAAAAAAAATGAAAAGCCTCCTGATATCACCCATGTTATGCTTCATCACCTTTGGTCCTTAGGTTCAACATAACACCATGGGATGATTTCCATCGCTAGAAATAGGCTCCAAGAGCCTACCTACCAATGGAATAGTCTTACAAGTGGCAATATATCTATCACATTAGCTACCTTCTTTTGTACAGATCACTATTCACTTATGGATGAGCTAGCTAGTTCGGCCATGTCTACAATGGGTTAATCCTACCTCCCTCAAAATGGATAAATGAACCTCACTCATTTACACACATAGGTCCATGACAGACTCTGAACCAATCAAATTAGTTATGAGTTGCCACAAAAACTTACACAGTTTTGGGTCTGAGATTTGATTCCCAAAACTACATTGGTCAAAGCTATTACATATACCTTATACTATCCTACATCCCTAAGATTATGGAATGGATCACATTCACATAGGTACATGCAATGATACAAGTGCTTCCTTTATGCATTTCAGTCCTCTCATACATGCATCATCGCATCTATGTTACATACATTTACTACAAAATTCATTCATATCAAACACATTTCACAACATGTACACATTACATACACATAAAATCACACACATTGTATGTAGACACAACACAAAATCATCATGCGCACCCTTCACAAGGCTTGAAATTGTGCACTCATCACTTCTAAAAGTAGGGTCATATTTGGCCTAACTTTTCACCTATCAAATCATCTCCAAATTTCCCAAATTGCTCCCAAAACCCTAGGAAATTACTCCAATTTTGTTCTAAAAACCTAGGAACTCTCTCAAACTATCCTCTATTTTAATTTTTAATCAATTTCATCATGCATTTTTTATTCTATCAACCGTTTCATCACCACATCACCGAATTTCATTCACCTCATTGTTGATTCCTCATTTGAGGGGGTATTCATATCCAAATTCAGCTTTGCATGCAACCAAACAACTGAAGATCCAAAAGTGTGAATAGCACATTTTTCTACAAATTTTTTTTGAAGATTATCTTATGATTATAATCTCAATCTCAACTAGATATTTGTTATATCATGAGAGCTATGTGTTTCAATGGAGAAGTCAATCTAGCATTCATGTATGTCGAATACATAATGAATGATACGTTTGACGTAATCCTAGTGCAACATTTGGAAAAGGATTTCTGGAATTCATGGTGCATAATGAATGACACATTTGAATAATCTAAATGTCCCTTTAGCTCAAATGGTTTGAAACTTGTCACCATGTTCTCATCAATCAATCAACAACAAATATTTGGATAGGCATTTGTTCCTATTCATACTTTTGGACCACGTTGATCTGGTCATAAAAGCAAAGTAGTCAAAAGTTGCCATCCTCAAGAAACTAGTATGACATTGAAAATATCATACGGACTCAGCAAAATCATAGCATTGCATTCACAATCATCCATTTCCATTCACCAGCATTATTTTTATTTCTTTCCTCTTCTTCTTCTTTCCTTCCTCTCTTCTTTCTCCTGGCTATCCGATCAATGTTGTATGGTCACGCTTCGAGTGGCTACATACCTTTGATTGGATCCCATTATTTTCCCTTCTCTCTCTTGGCTATCGATCAATGTTGTATGGTCACGCTTCGAGTGGCTACATACCTTTGATTAGATCCCATTATTTTCCCTTCTTC
Source organism: Wollemia nobilis (assembly GCA_028583015.1). Lineage (NCBI taxonomy): Eukaryota > Viridiplantae > Streptophyta > Pinopsida > Araucariales > Araucariaceae > Wollemia > Wollemia nobilis. The sequence continues at coordinate 137,160 of JAQPPZ010002974.1, read as the reverse complement.
ATATTCTACTTTCTCCCATCATATTTTTGTATTAAACTGTGTTCCACATAGTATAGTACAAAAAGGGGTAAAATGTAGACACCTAAAAGTTGCACATTCTCAATCATAGGCCATCATAGACCATCATAGGCCAACTCAGTTGTCTGTAGGCACAAAATCCTACAAAACTACACCAATTACATCCAAAACACCTTCTATTCATAAAAGGGCTACCTACTAGCTCCCTAAGGCCACTTAAGCCCTTTCCTATGCCTAATTAGGGCTCCCATGGGACCATTCCCTCCAAAAACCCTAATTATGCTAATTACAATTCTAATTTGAAAGTCACTTTTCACTTAAGTGCACTTTATCATCTAAATAGGTTTAATTAGGGTTCTAAGCCAAATTAGCCCTAATTACATCCTCACACATGTGTGCACCAAATTAGTTAGGATATTTCCTAACTCAACCCTAACCTAACCTAGGAATCAATCAATCCTAGTTAATCCTAATCCCTCCTCACACATGTGTGAGGATAGGATATTTACCTTAGGGCATGTGAGAGGGTGACTATGCATGACACCTCACAAACCCTAACCTAACCACCTTAGGACTTGACCTTAGGGTTTAGTACACCTAACCACACCCCCTACACCTTGGTTTCTTCTATAAATAGAAGACCAAATCCTTCATTAAAGATCTCACTCTTTTGACTAACATACCCAGACTCTACTGAAATTGCTCTAGAATACCTTCTACCAATTTTGCATCCATCACACATCAACAAGTACTACTTGGATCAACTTCACCATAGAAATCTTGCTTCAACAGCCTACAACTACTCTACAGCTCCAGATCAGGTAAGTATACTTTGCTTGTGGTTTTACAACATTTCCTTCAGTTTTCAATACATTTTACATGTCATTTTGTCTATATAAATATGGGGTTTGATCCATGATAGGCCCCCAAATGCACTAACACATTTGTGCAGGTTTACACAGGTATACTCAACATTCCAAAGCATCCAACCGGTGGCACACATACAAAGAAGCCCACCTACACTGAGGAACACAAGGAGACAATCAGACATTGTTTTCATGCACTTTAGTATCTATAAAATCATAATTCACCCATCATAGGTTAGTTGCTCCCTAGAGAGAGTGAGCAAGATAGTTCACTCTTCAAATCATAGCCACTTCATTTCCACTAAGTTAAGATGATTTCTATTGACTTGTTCACCCCACACCACAATCCATATGATTCAGTTAAGCCAAATCCAATCGATGCTAGCCTTATCAACATGGACAAAATTTCATCCCCACCATCCATAACCAAGTTTGTCCTATCCAAAGAATTACTAAGAGCTTATAATGCTTATATTCCTTAGTAATCTTCACCTTCACCTACTTTTGTTTTTCAAACTAAAGTAGAAGAAGCACCACTTGAGTCCTTTGAATATGTATAGGATGATATGAATATCATTCTTACACCACATCATTTAATGAAATGCTTTATCTAATGGATATATTTTTAGGATACAACCAAATTTGAATGAATCCTGAGGACCAACACAAAACAACATTCACCACACCTGGGGTAATTTATGTTACAAGGTGATGCCATTCATTCTAAAAATGCAAGATCTACTTACCAACATGCCATGATGTATATCTTCCATTACTATATGCACAAAATAATTAAATACTATGTGGATTATTTAATTGTTAAATCCAAAACATGTCTTGAGCACATCGAAGTACTAGAAAAATTCTTTTATCAATTGATTGAACACAAGGTGAGGTTAAATCCTAAGAAGTGCATATTTGGAGTTACATAAGGTACAATTCTAGGATTCATTATCTCTAAGAGAGGCATTGACATGGATCTTGATAAGGTCAAGGCCATTATTGAAATATCCCCTCCAAAAAATATTAGAGTTACATAGTTTGCAAGGAAAGGTTCAATCCATTCGTCGATTTATTATAAAACTCTAAAATAAATGTAGGTCATTCAATATCTTGCTAAAGAAGAGGCTCACATTTTCTTGGATAAATAAATGTTAAGAGGCTTTTGATGAAATAAAGAAATATCTGGATTCACCACCAGTACTAACATTGCCTCATCTAGGAGTCCCTTTTCACATTTACATTTCTACCACAAATTTTGTATTAGAGATAATGCCTATGCAAAATAATGAAAATAAAAAAGAGTAAGCAATCTATTAAATTAATAGAATATTGGTGAGTTTTGAAACAAGATATACTTATGTTGAGAATTTGTGCTTAGTAGTGATTTTTGCCACTAAGAAATGCAAACAGTATATATTAAGTAACACTAACTATATCATAGCTAGAGAAAATTCTTTGCATTATATGATGACTCACACATACAACAAAAACCAAACCGTAAAATGGATAATTCTCTTAACCAAATTTGATCTTGAATTCATCAACCAAAAATCCATCAAATGCCAAGTGATAGTCGATCAAATCGTAGAAGCTCCACTTCCAAATGATCAACCCATTATTATCGATCTTCCAAATTATTTGATCTTTTTCATCATTGAAAAAGAAGAACTAGCCCCCATGAGGATAATTTTGACATCACTCTCTTATTTTATGGATCAAAGGGAAAAAAAGGACAAGGTGCTAGAGTTATATTTGATACACTCGAAGGAATACCAATTCCTTTATCGTTTAAACTTGAATTTCCATGCACAAATAACAATGCAAGGTACAAAGCCTTAATCTTGGGGCTTTAATTAGTATTAGCTATGGGTATTAAGTGTATAAGCATTTTTTGTGATTCCCAACTTGTCATTTTCCAAGTAAAAGGAACTTACCAATGTAGAGAGTCAGTATTCAAATAATACCATGAAGTAACAATGAGATTGCGAGCAAAAATTGACTGGTACGAGATTAAAAAATTACCTCGTTTGACTAATAGGTTTGTGGAGGCAATGGAATCTTTAGGATCATTGATTCCAAAGAATTAAAAATAGAGAATTCCAACCACTTATCATCACAATAATTTCCAAATCTGCAATATCACGAGAATAATCTTAAGGTGAAAAGAGTGTATGTTTCATTCAAGAAAAACCATATGAATCTTGCCTTGGTCAAATAAATGACTTTCTCAAGTTTGGGATCCCCACATAATATTTGATGCAAACTACAAAGAGAATGTTTAAACAAAAAGTAGCTCATTACACTCTCTTGCGGGATGTGTTGTATAGATGTGGGTACGATGGAGTCTTACTTAAATGTCTAGATCTCGTAGAGGCACAAATAGCCATAAATTAAGCCCATGATGGTACTTGTGGTGGCCACTTTAGTGGAATAGCCATTACAAAGTATATTTTACACATGGTTTATTAGTCGCACCATGGAAAAAAATTGTTGTTAGTATGTGAAGAAATTTCAAAAATATCAACACCATGCTAATTTAACTCATGTACCATCACAAGCATTACAACCCATTCAAATCCTTTGGCCCTTTTTGCAATGGGGTATAGATTTTATTGGGAAAGTTTTACTTACCTCTTTGAGACAACACAAGTTCATCATAACTACCACAAAATACTTCACCAAATAGATCGAAGTGATCCTAATGACCACTATGATTAGATCTTGATTTACAGAGTTCATACTCCAACATATTATCTATCATTTTGGGATTCCCTCAAAAATATTTTTTGATAATGGCAAGTCTTTCAAAAACAAGAATGTTTGAGCATTATGAAACAATTATAATATCCAATAAAATTTCTCAACTCCTTATTACCCACAAGCAAATGGATAAACTAAAGTGACCAATAAGACCTTGATAGTCATTCTCAAGAAGCTTGTAAAAGAGAACCATAGATATTGGCATACTCAAATCCCCTTGGAATTGTGGGCTTATTAAACAAGCATCTAAATTCCAATAGGAGTAACTCCATTTTCATTCATCTATGGAGCCAAAGCAACCACACCTCTTGAGCTCAAGATCCCTTCTTTACGAGTTACATTATAAGAACTCATGGATGATGATATAGCTAGACAAGCACACCATGGCCAACTCACATTCCTTGATGAAATATGAATCAATGCCTTAGAAAATATATGAGTATATCAATATCGCATAAAGCATACTTATAATGCAAAATTCCATCCTTACGAATTCCAAGTAGGAGACCTCATTCTTAAAGAAAATGGTGGCCACCATGTGTCCCTTTATTTTCAATGATGAGGGGGGCATTTAATAAAATAGCCATACTCTCGGGTTATTAAAGGGGTCATAACAAAATACCAATGCATTATTGTACTTAAGAGATAAATTCATGGTTAATTGGTTAGGTCCATACATTGTCAAGTAGAAGTTGGGTCCAGGAACATATAGACTTACAAATTTAGAGGGAATATTGGAACCTAAGCCACTAAATATCATACACCTAAAGGTGTTTTATGCCTAGTGCAATTGTAAATATGTACATATACATGGCTATATATATATATATATATATATATATATATATATATATATATATATATATTCATTATATTTCATACATCCATCCATGCATTCAACCTACAGATCATATACACATTTTAGATATTTACATTTGTTCATACCATGCATCATGTTAATACCATTTGGTTAATTTGGATGATTGCTAGTCCACTATATCTTGTTGCCTTAATCAAGGGCACCTTATATCTGTTGGACATTTTGATCTCATTCAGTTGTCATTAATGCCAAAGTGAACACATGAATTCATCATTAACACCATGAAGTACACCATCATTGAAGTCATGAGAAATGCAAAAAGTTGAAGAAATGTTGTCAAAATATTATTTTATAAGGGTTTTTGTTAAAACCCTAGTGGCAAATTAAAAGGTTTTCATTAAAACCATTATGAGGATATAAAGGCTTCATTAACATCATAATGGCAGATTTAAGGTTTTGATTAAAAACCATGGTGGCATAATAATCTTCATCAAATCAGTAAATAACAAATGAAGGTTTAAATTTTATCCCAAGGAAGACTTTAATTTTATTAAAGTCAAAGGTTTATAAATATAATTTATAAGATTTAAATTCTATCAGAGTTTAAATAATTTAAAAATTATAAAGGTTGCAAGAAGCACCGACATCATCGAATTAAAAGGAGCATCGACGTCCAAGACATATGGTGAATTCGTGTATAAATAATATGCCAAGAGGTATTCAAAAGTTACCCTTCTTCGATTTAATTTTATGTGACCAAGTGAAAGAGAATTCATGCATTTGCTGATCATTGAGGAAGAATACAAAGAGTTTGTCTTATTAATGCAAGGGAGAAAAAAATAGCAAGCATAAGGTCTGACCCACATTGGACATGGTGGTCCATTGGCATAGCGTGTTTCGTGAGAGTGTTGGGAGTGGAAGAGTCCACGAACGATTCACGTAGACGTTGATTAGGCATGTTCATCTTGAGTGCCAAGGGAAAAGGTTTTGCATGCATTCATTTTTTAGCACAAAGTTTGGAATAAAGAGCATGAGGTGCTCATAAGATTTTAGACTTGCATCTAGTGGAAAAGGTAATTTTTGATTAAAAATTTATATTGCCTAAAGTTTTCTAAGGGGTTATTTGGAGTTATAAGGGTTTGTGAAGGATTATTTTATTGGTAATTAATTTGTGTTATTTGGAGTAATAAGGGTTTATGAAAGGTTATTTTATTCATAATTGATTTGTGTTATTTGAAGTTAAAAGGGTTTATGAAAGATTGTTTTATTGAGAAGTTATTTATGTTATTGGAGTTATAAGGATAGTGGATTTGATATTTGTCAAAGTTCTTTCTATTATTGAATTTGATTAAAGAGGTTTTGAGTTATTTTGGTGGGTGTTGAATTTATTTTTAGATGGGACTTTATAAGGTGTTATTGGATAAATATTTTATGTATGTTGATGGTTGTTTTTGAAAGGTGGAGTGATAAAGTGTAATTGAGTATTTACATTATATTGTGAGAAAAAATTATCTTCTAACCTCTTTGAGTTTGGCATAGAAGTATGTGTGGTTGTGATAGATTTATGAGATCCCTTCATCATCAATAAAAAGGCATGAGCACATTCTTCCATAGTTGAGTTGATTGATTGGTTATCTAGAAAAATAAGTTTGGAGTGAAAAGGATTTTATTAGGGTTACCTATTGAGTGTGTTGAGTTAATGCTTCAAGGAATTCAGGAATAAAGAGTTGTTAAAACCTTGTTTGATAAGCATTGTTGTTGAAGCCATTGATTGTGTGAGAAAAAATTGAGTGAGGGTTTGAGGATCATTGCTATGTGAATATTATTTTATGAGCATTGTTGTTGAAGTGAGTTGTTGTGCAAATAACTTGAACTAGGATTTGAAAATAACATGAGTATCATTTTTATGTGAGATTTATTGTTGAGCATTGTTGGAAACATTTTGAGTTGGTGTTTATATGCTTGGACTAGGGTTTGTGATAAAGGGTTGTTTCATTGAGTGATTGGTTGAGTAGAGTTGGTTGAGCCTAGTCAAGTGGATGTGTGAAGTGATTGTTCAAGTTCCATAAAACAAACTATTCTATATTCTAATTTAAGTTGAGAAAGTGATTGAGCATAGTGATGAGCATAGAGCATATTGAGTCTTTAACAATTCTCTTTATGTTTCTATGATATTGGACAAATTTTGTGTGGACTTGTTGAGTAGTTTTGAGCAAGTTTTGTGTGGACTTGTTGACCAGATTTGAGTAAGTTCTATGAGGAATTGTTGAGCATATTTGAGCAAGTTCTATGTGGACTTGTTGAGCATTTTTGAGCAAGTTTTATGTGGACTTGTTGAGCATATTTGAGCATGTTCTGTGTGGACTTGTTGATCAGATTTGAGCAAGTTTTTTGTGGACTTGTTGATCATATTTGAGCAATTTATGTGTGGAATTTTTGAGCATATTTGAGTAATTTCTATGTGGAATTTTTGAGCATATTTGAGCAAGTTATGTGTGTACTTTTTGAGCATATTTGAGCAAGTTTTGTGTGGAATTGTTGAGAATATTTGAGAAACTTCTATATGGACTTGTTTAGCATATTAGAGCAATTTCTGTGTGGACTTTATGAGCAGATTAGACAAGGAAGGTGGGTGGTTATAGAGAGTTCAATAAAAATAGGAAGGAGAGTCATCCTCAAGTTTTGGAGGAGAATAAATATTAGATGAAGATGCTTCAAAATAAGACAGTGTAAAAGAGAGTAAGACATCTGAGGATGAGTTGGACAATAGAGAGTTCAACAAAAATATGAACAATGCACAAAGAAGATACAGATGGAACATTAATCAAGTTTTTATTTTGTGTTGGTGTTTATATGCTTGGACTAGAGTTTGTGAGAAAGGGTTGTTTCGTTGAGTGATTGGTTGAGTAGAGTTGGTTGAGCCTAGTCAAGTGGATGTATAAAGTGATTGTTCAAGTTTCATAAAACAAAATATTCTATATTCTGATTTGAGTTGAGAAAGTGATTGAGCATTATGATGGGCATAGAGCATATTAAGTCTCTAATAATTCTCTTTATGTTTCTATGATATTGGACAAGTTTTGTGTGGACTTGTTGAGAACTTTTGAGCAAGTTATGTGTGGAATTGTTGAGCAGATTTGAGCAAGTGGACTTGTTGAGTAGATTTGATCAAGTTCTATGTGGACTTGTTGAGCAGATTTGAGCAAGTTCTATGTGGACTTGTTGAGTAGATTTGAGCAGGTTCTATATGGACTTGTTGAGCATATTAGAGAAAGTTACGAGTGGACTTTTTGAGAAGATTTAAGTAAGTTCTGTGTGAACTTTTGGAACAGATTTTGGTGCAGGTTTGAGGATAGGTTTGTGCCAGAAAAGAGATAGATATTGAGAATATTTGTGCTATACCAAAGGACTATGTTTAGTATAGATTTGAGATAGATCTTTGGAGGTGATAGAGTAGAGAGGATAGTAGTATCTAGTGGATATAGATCCATTAGCTAGGGTAGTGAGGATAGGTATTTTGAGTGGAGACAAGAGCCTTTAGTGGAGAGAGATCCATAAGCTAGTACAGTGGAGGCAGTAGTATTCTAGAGGATCACCAGCTAGAGCAGAGGAGAAGGAGTTATCCAATGGATAGATATCCATGAACTTGATTTAGGGGATTTGTATCTCCATTGGAAAAAGGTCCATAGACATTGTAATAGGGAAAGGATTCCCAAGAGATTGATTGAGAAAATTTTAGTTGAATATTTTCTCCGTGGAGTAGCCCACATTGGGTGAACCATGTAAATTGTGGTGTCTCTATTGTGTATGGTGATTTGTGCATTGCTTTAATTACTGCTATTGATATTGCTATCTTTACATTGCATAATATTGATTGGAAAAAAAAGTAAAAAGTTATCTTATAATTTTCACCCCCCTCTCAGTATAAGCTTGTGTTCTTCAATTGGTATCATAGCCAGTTTCTTTAGAAGATTTTAAGAGCTTGAAAAAAAATCTAACAAGAACACAATGGATTCTAAAAATATATCCTCAGATAATTCAACACCAGTATTTGATGGAAGTGACTATATATATTGGATTTTGATAATAAAGATCTACCTAATGACACTTGGCAATGAAGTTTAGGAAGTAGTTGATTTTAGATATGATCCATTAATTAATCCTCCTACAGATAAGGAAGGTAAGCTTCTACAACATTAAAATTCAAAAGCAATGAATGCACTTTTGAGAGGTTTGCATAGAAAAAAGTCTATGCAAGTCATTCATTGTCAAACTACAAAAGAAATGTGGGATAAATTGAAAAATACATATGAAGGAGATAAATGTGTCAAGAAAGAAAATATGTAAAATCTCAAAGTATAATTTGAATAATTAAGAATGAAGGATGAGGAAACCATTAGTACTTATCTATTTTGAATTGATGAGGTTGTTAATGCTATGCAAGGACTTGGAATGAAGATTGATGAATCAGATGTTTGTGATAAAGTCTTAGGAACTCTTCCAAAAAGATTTAGTGAAAAGGTATCTGCTATAGAAGTGTCAATGGATGGTGATAATTTGATAAGAGATATGTTACTTGGTCTGTTAGTCTTACAATGAAACTGAGAGGGGGGGGAAAATTAGTGTAGCTCTATAAACTTAAATTTACAGCTCCTAATACTGCAACAATTAAAACTTATTACTAGATACAACAAGTATAACAAAAGAGCACCACACAACATAAGATTTAACGAGGTTCACCAATGTGGCTACTCCTCAAAAATTTACTGCTTGGACTACCATCCAAATCCAGCCTTTGCAAAGCACCAACTGGAAGGAGCACCAATCCTTGATTTACCAGCACCAACTGGAAGGAGCACCAACCCCTGATGCCAAGCACCAACTTGGACTTCAATTATGAAACTAGAAGATTGATAGTAAGATACCTTTGCTTTTGCAAGACCCTGACTGGTCTTCTTCACCTTTGCGTTCTCTGCACACTCTGCTTTCTCTACGCAATCACAATAGCACCTGGTCAAAATTCAACCTTTTCACTCTCTACGCACTCTACTCTCTCTACGCAATCACTTCGCACACTCTACTTCATTACAGTTGAACTTCATGATCGTCTTCTCCCTTTTGCACACTCTACTCTCTTTGTGAATTTTGCACTTAGAAAGATTCGACACGACTTTCTCTCTGTGCACTACAACCGAATTTCACACACCTCAACATTCATCACAAATATCCAAATAGCCCTCCTTTTATAATAGAATTTTTGTGATGAAAACCCTAATCTTAGTCAATTGTAAACCCTAATATTAGTTGGCTTTCATGACAACTATAAACCCTAATTTTAGTCGATTGTCATCGGTCTTCATCGGCTTCAACTCAACCATGAAAATACAACATGTCGCAATATCGTGACACTTTCGCTTTCTCTCTCTTTCTCCTTGCTTTGGCCCCCAAAAATACATGTCATGATATCGTGAGATTTTTTATCCTTGATCTTTCTCTTAGATTTGGCCCACAAAAATACATGTCACGATATCATGACACTTTCACCTTCGTATGCTTTCTCTATTCTTTTGTCGCGATATCGTGACATTTCTGCCTTCGCAGACTTCGTCTTTTCTTTTGTCATGAAATCGTGACACTTCTGGTTTCATAGACTTCGAATTTGCTTTTGTCATGATATCGCGACACTTCTACCTCCGTAGTCTTCAACTTAGCTTTTGTCACAAAATTGTGACACTTCTGCTTCCGTACTTAGCTTCTTTGCTTTTGTCACAAAATCATGACACTTCTATCTTCGAAGTCTTCTTCTCTGCTTTTGTCATGAAATCGTGACACTTTTGCTTTCGTACTTTACTTCTTTGCTTTTGTCATGAAATCGTGACACTTCTGCTTTCGAAGTCTTGCTTTCTACTTTTGTCATGAAATCATGACAGTTCTGCTTCCGTACGCTTCCTCTCTTTCTTTTGTCACGAAAATGTGACATGTTGTGATATCACAACACTTTTCAACCTTACTTTCTCTCTCCTATTTTAATCATGAAAATGCGACATGTCATGAAATCGTGACACTTTTCCAACTTACTTTCTCTCTCCTATTTTAGTCGCAAAAATGCGACATGTCGCGAAATCCCGACACTTTTCTTACTTGTTCTCTTTCTTCGAACTTGTCGTGAAATCGTGACACTTTTTCCTGCTTTCTCTTTCTCTTCCAACATGTCATGAAATCGTGACAATTTTTCCACTTGCCTTCTTTTTCTTCCATGTCGAGAAATCGTGACAGTTTTTCCTATTTTTTCTCTCTCTCTTCCAACATGTCACGAAATTGCGACAATTTTTCCACTTGCCTTTTTCTCTTCCAACATGTCGTGAAATCGTGACAGTTTTTCCTGCTTTTTCTCTCTCTTCCAACATGTCGCGAAATCACGACAGTTTTTCCACTTGCCTTTTTCTCTTCCAACATGTCACGAAATTGCGACAGTTTTTCCACTTGCCTTTTTTTCTTCCAACATGTTGCGAAATCATGACAATTTTTCCACTTGCATTTTTTTCTTCCAACATGTCGCGAAATCGTGACAGTTTTTCTTGCTTTTTCTCTCTCTTCCAACATGTCACGAAATCATGATAGTTTTTCCTGCTTTTTCTCTCTCTTCCAACATGTCACGAAATCATGGTAGTTTTCCTTGCCTACTATATATGTCGCGATATTGCGACACTTTTCTTACTTGTGTTTTTCTTTGATCTTTTGCAAATGGGCCACTTCGGTCTTCTTGGAAAATCACTGTACATACTCTAAATAACCTTTGAACTTCTATCTTCTGCATTTGAATTGCTTTTGAACTTCCTATCCATTGCATCAATAGATCTATCTGACTGTGTTGACAATAATGACAATACTGTTGTTGCACCTTACTCAAAAATCTCCCCCTTTGGAATTGTTGGCAACACATGTGCAATTTCTTGTAACTCTTCTCCCCCTTTGACAATAATACCAAAGGGCTACTGCAGACTCCCCTTGAGTCCATGCACAACATTCTCAGGAAAAATTTATTACACTTAGCAAAAATCATGATCATGAGCAGAAAGATAATCAAATACTTAAATGATCCCCTTGAGAATGTGATCCCTACAGCTAGTCAATTCTTGGGAAGTGTGACCACTCCCAATTTATTACAAAGGTACTCAAAAAATTCCTTGGGCAATTGTTTTGTGAAGATATCTGCTACTTGCTCTATAGTTGGAACAAAATCCAACTTAACCTCATCTTCCCAACTTTCTCCTTCAAAAAGTGATATCTGATAGCAATGTGTTTTGTGCATGAATGCATAACTGGATTCTTGGAGATGTTAATGGCACTGGTGTTATCACGCTTAACTGATATTGGCTCACTAAAGCTAATACCAAGATCTTTCAAGGTTTGTTTCATCCATAATACCTGTGTATAACATGTTGTCGTTGCAATATATTCTGCCTCTGCTGTTGATAAATAAATTGACTCTTGTTTCTTACTGTGCCACGTGACCAATCTATCTCCAAGATAGAATGCACCTCCACTGGTACTCTTTCTGTCATCTACAAATCCTGCCCAATCTACATATGAATACGAAATAAGGGTGAAGTCTTTACCTTTCGGATACCATAACCCATACTCCATAGTACCCTTGAGGTACCGAAGAATCCTCTTCACTGCTATCACATGAGTCTCCTTAGGATTAGCCTAAAATCATGCTACCATGCATACTGCCTGCAAAATATTTGGTCTGGTAGCTGTCAGGTATAGTAAACTTCCAATCATAGATTTATACATGATTTGATCAACAGGTGGATATTTTTCATCCTTGCTCGACTTGCAACCTGTCATCATGGGAGTGCTAACTAGCTTACAATCCTTCATTGTGAATTTTTTTAACATCTCTTTCACATATTTAATTTGAGAAATAAATATGCCCTTCTTATTTTGATTAACTTGCAACCCGAGGAAATACAAAAGTTCACTAATCATTGACATTTCAAATTCTTTCTGCATCTTATTTGCTAGATCTTTACATGACTCATCTTTGCTGCTGCCAAATATGATATCATCTATGTATACAACAAGAACAATAAGATGCCCATTTTCTATTTTGACATACAAATTACTATCCACCATACCTTTCTTAAACCTTTGTTGGGTGAGATAGTTGTCTAGCCTTGCATACCATGCTCGAGGTGCTTGTTTTAAGCCATATAATGCTTTCTTCAACTTGCAAACAAAGTTGGGATCATCACCAAGTTGGAAACCATCTGGTTCCTCAATATAAACCTCTTCTTCAAGTTTCCCATTCAAAAATGCTGATTTCACATCCATTTGATAAACTTTGAAATTCTTGTAGACTACTAAAGCCAAAAACATTCTAATTACCTCTAGTCTAGCTACTGGTGCAAAAGTTTCCTCAAAGTCAATGCCTTCAACTTGTGCATAACCCTTACATACCAATCTTGCTTTATTTCTGACTACTTTTCCATATTCATTCAATTTGTTTTGAAAATTTCATTTAGTCCCAATTATATTTTTATTTGCAGGTCTAGGTACTAACTCCCAAGTTTCATTTTTCTTGATTTGATCTAATTCTTCATTTATTGCCTTCATATAAATTTCATCTTTGCTTACATCAGCAACATTTTTGGGCTCAATGCTGGATAATAGAGAGTAGTTACTTACTACTCTTCTTCTTGTCTGAACACCAACTTTGGGGTCTCCAATTATTTGCTCTTTAGGATGATTTTTTTGCCAGTTGCCTATTTTGAATTTCTTATTTTCTTCCACTTCTGAATCACAACTTAAATCATTTGAGTCAATTTTTTGTATCCTTTTCATTTCATTTTCCTCATCTCCTACAATAACCTCTTCATACATTGGGTAGTTCATTTCATAGCTAATTATTCATTCTCTGCCTTCATCAAATTTAACATTGGCACTGTCCACAATTTTCTTTAGCCTCTTGTTGTAGCATTTGTAAGCTTTGCTTTTTGGCGAATAACCAACAAAAATACCTTCATCCGCTCTATCTTCAAACTTACCAAGATTATCTTTAGTTCTTTTGATGTAGCACTTGTTGCCAAAAACTTTGAGGTATTTTGCTATTGCCCTTTTACCGAACCACAACTCATAAGGAGTTTTTCTTTCATGTGTTCTCAGCATGTACCTATTTTGGATATACACCACATATGGACTGCTTCTTTCCAAAATTTGTCTACTACTCTACTTTCATCCAACATAGTCCATGCCATTTCCTGCACTGTCCTGTTCTTTCTTTCTACCACTCCATTCTGTTGAGGTGTCCTGGCTGCTAAAAACTGTCTCCTAATACCGTATTATTCATAGTACTCTGTAAACTCATTTGAAATGAATTCTCCTCCTCTATCTGATCTTAAACATTTGATCCTCTTCCTTGTTTCATTCTCAACATGGTTTTTAAAAATTTTGAACATATCAAAAGCTTCTAATTATGCTTTAAGAAAAATATCCATGTCATTCTGGAATAGTCATCAATGCACAACATAAAATATTTGTCACCATTTATGCTTTGTGTTCTCATGGGTCCACATAAATCAGTGTGTATTAGTTCCAAAGGTTTGCTTGTGTAGTACTCTTTTGTTTTGAATGTGACTCTAGTTTGCTTCCCCTTTTGGCATGAAGTACAAATGTTGTTTGCAGGTTTGCTAATGGTGGGAATATCTCTCACTGCCCTTTTTGAGCTGATTTTTACTAGATTATCAAAACTGATATGACCGAGTCTCTTGTGCCACAACCAATTTTCTTCTTTCTGTCCAATAAAATAAGCTCTCTCTGAAGTCTCTAAGAGTGTGTATAGGTTGTCAGATGTCCTTGATCCAGTTGCTATCAATTTCCCACTGTTTGTTTTTCTGACTTCACAACCCTACTTCATAAAAACTACTTCATGACCTTTATCACAAATCTAAATTACGCTCAACAAGTTATGTTTCAAACCATCCACAAAAAAGACTTCTTCTAACTTAATTTTTCCTTCACTAATTTTGGCTGAACCTTTGCCAACTATCTTAGCTCCATCATTATTTCCAAACTTTACTGAACCACCTTCATATTTCTGTAACTTCTCAAATTTATGTTTGTCACTTGTCATATGACTAGAGCATCCTCTATCAAGTATCCATGGTACATATTTATTCTGTGCTTTAAATGTTGTTTGTACGATTAAGGATTCCTTTTCTTCCTTAAGTTGCTCTTTTCCTTTCCACTCTATTTTGATAGTAGTTTTGGGTTCTTGTTTTGCCTTTACCTTATCAATAGCTTGAGCATGTTTTTTGGGAAGTTTTCTATTTTGTCTCATCATATTTGGTTGAAATTTTCTTCCTTGAAACTGATTTGATGTAAATGTACTTCTACAGTTTCTTGCAATGTGCCCAAAATTATGACAGTTATAACATTCTACTGTATAATTCATCAGAGGAGAAAAACCATTTCTACTAGTGAAATTCCTTGGTCTTACATTATATTTGCAGTCTAATATTTTATGTCCATAGCCATTGCATTTAAAACAAAAACTAGAAAAGGGATAATTGAACCTGGGTGATGGTCTTTGCCATGTTTTCATAGGAGCCATAGGTCTTCTTCTTCTTTGATGTGAGACATTGGTGAATCCATCATTGTCAATTCTCTTTTCGTGCCTGGCATTATTGCTTTATTTTGCATGAGACATTTTTCCTTGATCAACCTGTTTCTTATCTTCATTCTTTATGGATTCTACATTTCTGGCCTTTGATCCATTTGATGATTCTCCTTCGACAAAACCCAGACCAAATTTGATGCCTGTAGGCCTTTGGTCATTTATGATCTTATCTAGCTTCATAGAACTTTCTTCACATTTGTGATAACAACTAATTTTCTTATTCATCTCTTCTAGCTGCATTCTTAAACCAACAATCTCTTCTTCTAGCTTGTTGTAATAATCTATTTTCATGGTTATTTGGACTTTGAGATATTCAAAGATTTTCTTGGATTCTTCTATCTGTAATTTCAAATTGGTTATGATTGCATTTGCATCCTCAAGATTTTTTGACATTTTCTTATTCTTTTTCCTCTCTATTTTCCACTCTTCAAGTGCAGAGATCAACTCACCTTCTAGATCTACTTCAGCCTCAGGGTTTTCACCACATACTTCAGAGTTCACTCCTTCTTCCTTTTCTGATATTACTTCTTAAAATGCCATGAAAAGGGCTTCACCTGTTTCCTCTTTAGAATCCTCACCGGAGTTGTCTTTTGATGAACTGGCATTCTTGGAGATGAAACTTTTCTTCTTGAAGTTGCCTTTTCTAAAATTTGTTTTCTTCTTCTAGTCACTTCTTTCTTGGTGTGATCCTTCATCATTTTTGTTCTTCTCTTTAAGTGGACATTTAGTCATAAAATACCCAATGCCTCCATAGTTAAAACATTTAAGCGGTATCTTTTCTCTGTATTTTCCTTTTCCCCTTTTTAGTTTTCTAACAAAGTTTGCTTCCATTTCATTTGATGTCTCTTCTTCCTCAGACTCTTGTTTTACGTTTTTATATTTAAGGAATTTAAAAGCCACTTCTCTATCTATGGGTTTAGATCTTCCTATCCTCATCTCATATGCAGTCAAAGAACCATACATCTCATCCATGCTAAAATAATTTAGATTTTTAGCTTCTTCTATCGTTGAGACTTTAGAATCAAACCTTTGAGGAAGAGATCTTAATACCTTTTTCATGATGGTAGAGTCTTTGATATCCTCGTTGAGTCCTCTAATCGCATTAATGATTCCATTAACTCTCAGCATATATGCCTCAATATTTTCATCGTCATTCATATTTAATGCTTTGAACTGAGCTCGATGTGTTTGTAACTTGGCCTCCTTGATCTTATCATCTCCTTCATGAATACTCCTTAGTTTGTCCCATATCTCTTTTGTCGTTTTACAGCTCATGATCTTTACTAGTTCACTGTCTGCTAATCCGCACATGAGAGCATTCTTTGCTTTTGAGTTATTTTCAAATAGTTTCTTTTTGTCAGCCTCTTTTGGAGGAGTGATGGGTATTGTGTATCCACTAACTACTGAATCCTAGATGTCGTATACCAAAGCATAGAGATATATTTGCATCCTGATTCTCTAGAACACGTAATTAGATCCATCAAATAATGGTGCTTTGTTTGATGAGAAGCCTTCACCACCTGCTAGTGTTACTTCCAAGATCACCCTAGCTGGTTAGGCTTGTATAGGAAATTAGCTCTGATACCAATTGTTAGTATTACAATGACATTGAGAGGGGGGGTGAATCAGTGTAGCTCTATAAACTTAAATTTACAACTCTTAATACTGTAGCAATTAAAACTTATTACTAGATACAATAAGTATAACAAAAGAGCATCACACAAAACAAGATTTAACGAGGTTCACCAATGTGGCTACTCAAAAATTTACTGCTTGGACTACCATCCAAATCTAGCCTTTGCAAAGCACCAACTTTACAATCAATTTACCAACACCAACTAGAAGGAGCACCAACCCTTGATTTATCAGCACCAACTGAAAGGAGCACCAACCCCTGATTTACCAGCACCAACTGGAAGGAGCACCAACCCCTGATGCCAAGCACCAACTTGGACTTCAATTTTGAAACTAAAATATTGATAGTAAGATACCTTTGCTTTTACAATACCCTAACTGGTCTTCTTCACCTTTGTGTTCTCTACGCATTCTGCTTTCTCTACACAATCATGGCAGCACCTGGTCGAAATTCAACCTTTTCACTCTTTGTGCACTCTGCTCTCTCTGCACAATCACTTCGTACACTCTAATTCATTATATATGAACTTCACGATCGTCTTCTCCCTTTTGTACACTCTGCTCTCTTTGCAAATTTTGCACTTAGAAAGATTCGACACGACTTGCTCTCTGTGCACTACAACCAAATTTCGTACACCTCAACATTCATCACAAATATCCAAATAGCCCTCCATTTATAATAGAATTTTTGTGATGAAAACCCTAATCTTAGTTGGCTTTCATGAAAACTATAAACCCTAATTTTAGTCGGCTATCATCGGTCTTCATCGGCTTTAACTCAACCAAAAAAATACAACATGTTGCAATATCATGACACTTTCGCTTTCTCTCTCTTTCTCCTTGCTTTGGCCCCAAAAAATACATGTCATGATATCATGACATTTTTTCTCCTTGCTCTTTCTCTTAGCTTTGGCTCATGAAAATACAACATGTCATGATATCGTGACACTTTCACCTCCGTACGCTTTCTTTATTCTTTTGTCGCGATATCATGACATTTCTACCTCCGTAGACTTCATCTTTTCTTTTGTCACAAAATCGTGACACTTTTACTTTCATAGACTTCAACTTTGCTTTTGTCATGATATCGCGACACTTCTACCTCTGTAGTCTTCAACTTAGCTTTTGTCATGAAATTGTGACACTTCTGCTTCTGTACTTAGCTTATTTGCTTTTGTCGCAAAATCATGACACTTCTATCTTTGAAGTCTTCTTCTCTACTTTTGTCATGAAATTACGACACTTCTGATTCCATACTTTACTTCTTTGCTTTTATCTTGAAATCATGACACTTCCCTTCGAAGTCTTGCTTTCTACTTTTGTCACAAAATCATTATAGTTCTACTTTCGTATGCTTCCTTTCTTTCTTTTGTCACAAAAATGTGACATGTCGCGATATCACGACACTTTTCAACCTTACTTTCTCTCTCCTATTTTAG
The DNA here is from genome assembly GCA_028583015.1 of Wollemia nobilis. Lineage (NCBI taxonomy): Eukaryota > Viridiplantae > Streptophyta > Pinopsida > Araucariales > Araucariaceae > Wollemia > Wollemia nobilis. The sequence continues at coordinate 118,935 of JAQPPZ010002974.1, read as the reverse complement.
TCACAAAAATGTGACATGTCACGAAATCATGACACTTTTCCAACTTACTTTCTCTCTCCTATTTTAGTCGCGAAAATGTGACATGTCATGAAATTGTGACACTTTTCTTACTTGTTCTCTTTCTTCGAACTTGTCATGAAATCACGACACTTTTTCCTGCTTTCTCTTTCTCTTCCAACATGTCGCGAAATTGCAACAGTTTTTCCACTTGCCTTTTTTCTTCCAACATGTCACGAAATCGCAACAATTTTTCCTGCTTTTTCTCTCTCTTCCAACATGTCACGAAATCGTGACAGTTTTTCCACTTGCCTTTTTCTCTTCCAACATGTCGCAAAATTGCGACAGTTTTTCCTGCTTTTTCTCTCTCTTCCAACATGTCACGAAATCGCGACAGTTTTTCCACTTGCCTTTTTTTCTTCCAACATGTCATGAAATCGCGATAGTTTTTCCTGCTTTTTCTCTCTCTTCCAACATGTCATGAAATCGTGACAGTTTTTCTATTTTTCTCTCTTCCAACATGTCATGAAATCATGATAGTTTTCTTTGTCTGCTATATATGTCGCGATATTGCGACACTTTTCTTACTTGTATTTTTCTTTGATCTTTTGCAAATGGGCCACTTCGGTCTTCTTGGAAAATCACTGTACATACTCTAAATAACCTTTGAACTCCTATCTTCTGCATCTGAATAGCTTTTGAACTTCCTATCCACTTGCATCAATAGATCTATCTGATTGTGTTGACAACAATGACAATACTATTACTGCACCTTGCTCAACATGGTCTTATTACAACACATGAGATAAGAACAAAAGAGGAACCAATACTCTAAAAGAAGTAGCATTTAAAGAAATCAATAAGATAAAGGGTAAGAAGTTAGAATCAAGAAATGAGTCATCCAGTGATGAAGAAACAAATTATGGTATAAGAGATAAGGATTCTAGAAGATCCAGAGATTTAAAATTTGCTAAATATTTCAATTGTGGAAAGTATGGATATTTTACAACATATTGTCAAGAAGCTAAGAAAAACAATGGTGAATAAAAATAGGATCATAGGAACAAATAATCAAAAAGATACAAGCACCAAAATAAAAATAAGGAAGGACAAAGAAAACAAGGAAAGAAGTTCTTTCAAAGGAAAAAGAGGAGCTACTATGCAAATAAGGCAAGTAAGTACTCAAGTGATAGTGATGCTAGTTTTTTAGATAATGATAGAGATGAAGTCCTATTTATGATTGAAGAAAAAGAACAAGTTAAGAAAATGACTCCAGTAATTCTCAAGTGTTTTATATGTGGTAACTTTGGACATCTTGAAGATGATTGTACAAGAGATGATTATAGTTTCAGTGATGATGAATATGAAGATACACTTGAAGGACTAGATGAAAACCTTCTAATGGCATTAGAAGAAGAAGTAGGTGATCCTATAGAAGACAAGCCAATAGAAAATAAATATGTGGAAAAAGGTAAACAAATAGAGGAATATTCAGAGAAATATGGGTATGATCTCAAGGGAGAACTTATTTATGCTCTTGACACGGTAAAGAAGGTAAGAAAGCAACACTCTAAACTTGAAATTTAGTTTCAAGAATATGACGAGAAGATTGCTTATAGATGATTTAGAAAAATCAAAGGCTAAGGCAAAAAGGTTCAAGGATAAGTTAGAATTGAATATCTTATAATGTGAAAAGTTAGCACAAGAAGTGGCTCTACTAAGATAATATTTAGAAGACTCCAAGGTCAAGATGAAAGGGTTTAAAAATAGCTCAAAGAACTTGGATAAGTTCATCAAGATACAAAATCCTCCATCAAGCAAAATAGGTCTTGGATTTGAATAGGTGCAAAATAAATGGAAAAGAGAATCATCCTCAAGTTTTGGAGGAGAAGAAACTTCAGATCAAGATACTTTAGAATAAGACAGTGTAAAAGAGAGCAAGACATCTGAGGATGAGTTGGACAATAGAGAGTTCAACAAAAATAGGAACAATGCACAAAGAAGATACAGATGGAATACCAATGAGGTCAAGACAAGAAAAATTAAATGGGATATGCTTTTCATGTCATAGGTTTGGGCACATGGCTTCATAGTGTAGAACATAAGAAAGACAAAAATATGGGAATAGACAACTTTTCCATGGGTATTGCTACTCATATAATCAGTTTGGTCACAAGGTAATGAATTGCAGGGTTCATGATAGAAGAGGATATGGATTCACTAGGAGAAATCCTGACATTTGCACCTCCAAGGAATAATAACATTAAGTGTTATAAGTGCAATAATAATGGTCACACAGCAAAATGGTGTAGAACAGACATTCCAAAAACAAGCATGAATAGGAACAGAGATATGGATATGAACAGGAACAAGAATAGGAATAGGAACATGAATATTAACAAGAACATGAATAGGAACAGGAACATGGATATGAATAGGAACAAGATCATGGATATGAATAGGAACATGAACAAGAACAGGAATGTAGACATGGACAGGAACATGAACATGGAAATAAATGTTCAGAGGAATCAGAAGGATAAGATAAGAAAGAAAGAGGATAAAGGTAAAGAACGGTGCTTTCTAGGAGTAGAAATACTCCCACCTTGGAATTAACCACCTCAAGAGAAGGTGGGGGAGGGGCTAAGCTAAGAGGCTCATTCTTAGACTCGAGCCCCAAAGGTCACCCTTTGCCATTGATGTCAAAGGGGGAGATATTTTTGTAAGGGGGAGATACTTGGTATTTGAGAAAAGAGGAGAGAGAATTGATCCAGGGGGAGCAATGTCTTAGTGGGAGAAAAACAAAGAAAAGGTATAGTTTTTGATAAAAGGAAGTTGGGTTTCCATCAATTACAAAGGAGGATATTGTTGGACATTTTGAGCTCATTCAGTTGTCATTGATGTCAATGTGTAAAGTTGTCATTGATGTCAAAGTGAACACATGAAGCCATCATTAACACCATGAAGTACACCATCATTGAAGCCAGGAGAAATGCAAAGAGCTGAAGAAATATTGTTAGAATATTTTTTTATAAGGGTTTTTTTAAAACCATGGTGGCAAATTAAAAGGTTTTCATTAAAACCATTATGAGGATATAAAGGCTTCATTAACATCATAATGGTAGATTTAATGTGTTGATCAAAAACCATGGTGGTAGAATAATCTTTGTCAAATCAGTGAAGAACAAATGAAGGTTTAAATTTTATCCCAATGAAGACTTTAATTTTATTAAATTCAAAGGTTTATAAATAATATTTATAAAATTTAAATTCTAATAGAATTTAAATAATTTAAAAATTATAAAGGTTGCAAGAAGAGTCGACATCATCGAATTAAAAGGAGTTTTGACATCCAGGCCATATGGTGAATTCATGTATAAATAATATGCCAAGAGGCATTCAAAATTTACCCTTTGATTTAATTTTATGCAACCAAGTGAAAGAGAATTCGTGCATTCGTTGATCGTTGAGGAAGAAGACAAAGAGTTTGTTTGTCTTATTAGTACTAGGGAGAAAATGAAAATAGCGAGCATAACATCTGATCCACATTGGACACGATGGTTCATTGGTATAGCATATTTTGTGAGAGTGTTGGGAGTGGAAGAGTCCATGATCGATTCAAATGGATGTTGATTAGGCATTTTTTTCTTGAGCGCCAAGGAAAAAGGTTTTGCACGCGTTCATTTTTTAGTGCCAGGTGTGGAAGAAAGAGCATGAGGTGCTCATAAGGTTTTAAATGTGTGTCTAGAATACACGGTGGTCAATTCTATGGCTAGAGCACCCGCGGAGACAAATATTGCGGGTCCGAATCCCACTAGTGGCAAAGGTAATTTTTTGATTAAATTTTTATATTGCCTAAAGTTTTCTAAGGGGTTATTTGGAGTTAAAAGGTTTTTGAAGGATTATTTTATTGATAATTGATTTGTGTTATTTGGAGTAATAAGGGTTTATGAAAGGTTATTTTATTCATAATTTATTTGTGTTATTTGAATTTAAAAAGGTTTATTAAAGATTTTTTTATTGAGAAGTGGTTTATGTTATTTGAGTTATAAGGATAGTGGATTTGATATTTGCCAAAGTTTTTTTTGTTATTGAATTTTATTAAAGAGGTTTTGAGTTGTTTTGGTGGATGTTGAATTTATTTTTAGTTGGGAGTTTATAAGGTGTTATTGGATAAATATTTTATGTATATTTATGGTTGTTTTTGAAATGTGGAGTGATAAGGTGCAATTGAGTATTTACATTATATTGTGAGAAATATTTATCTTCTAACCTCTTTTATTTTGGCATAGAAGTGTTTGTGGTTGTGAAATATTTATGAGATCCCTTCATCCTTAATAAATAGGTATAAGCAAATTCTTCCATAGTTGAGTTGATTGATTGGTTTTCTAGAAAAAATAAGTTTGGAGTAAAAAGGACTTGATTAGGGTTATCTATTGAGTGTGTTGAGTTAATGCTTCAAGGTTTTCTAGAATAAAGAGTTGTTCTTAAAACCTTGTTTGATAAGCATTGTTTTTGAATCAATTGGTTGTGTGAGAAAAACTTGAGTGAGGGTTTGAGTATCATTGCTATGTGAAGATTATTTTATGAGAATTATTATTGAATTTTGTTGCTGTGCAAAGAACTTGAACTAGGGTTTGAAGAGAACATGAGTATCATTGTTATGTGAGATTTATTGTTGAGCAATGTTGAAAACATTTTGAGTTGGTGTTTATATGCTTGGACTAGGGCTTGTTATAAAGGGTTGTTTCATTGAGTGATTGGTTGAGTAGAGTTTTTTGAGCCTAGTCAATTGGATGTGTGAAGTGATTGTTCAAGTTCCATAAAATAAACTATTCTATATTCTAATTTGAGTTGAGAAAGTGATTGAGCATTGTGATGAGCATAGAGCATATTAAGTCTCTAACAATTCTCTTTATTTTTCTATGAGATTGGACAAGTTATGTGTGGACTTTTTGATTAGATTTTATCAAATTTTATGTGGACTTGTTGAGTAGATTTGAGAAATTTCTATGTGGACTTGTTGAGCAGATTTGAGCAAGTTCTGTGTGGAATTGTTGAGCAAATTTGAGAAAGATTTGTGTGGACTTGTTGAGCAGATTTGAGCAAGTTCTGTGTGGACTTGTTGAGCATATTAGAGCAAGTTCTGTATGGACTTGTTGATTAGATTTAAGAAAGTTCTATGTGAACTTGTGGAGTAGAGTTTGGTGAAGATTTGAGGACAAGTTTGTGGCAGACCAGAGATAGATATTGAGAAGATTTGTGCTAGACCGAAGGACTGTGTTTAATACAGATTTGAGATAGGGGTTTGGAGGTGACAAATTAGAGAGGATAATAGTCTCTAGTGTATAGATATCCATTAGCCATGGTAGTGAGGATAGGTCTTTTGATTGAGGACAAGAGTCTTCAGTGGAGAGAGATCCACAATCTAGTGTAGTGGAGGCAGTAGTCTTCTAGAGGATCACCAACCAGAGCAGAGGAGAATCAGTTATTCAATATATATATCCATGAAATTAATTTATGGGATTGGTATCTCCATTGGATAGAGGTCCATAAACATTGTAATAGGGAAAGGATTCCCAAGATATTGATTGAGAAAATTTTAGTGAAATATTTTCTTCGTGGATTTTCCCACATTGGGTGAACCGTGTAAATTGTGGTGTCTCTATTGTGTATGGTGATTTGTGCATTAATTTGATTACTGTTATTGATATTGCTATATTTACATTGCATAATATTGATTGGGAAAGAAAAGTAAAAAGTGGTCTTATACTATTCACCCCCCCTCTCAGTATAAGCTTATGTTCTTTAATATCAAACATTACTCATAAATCCATCAATCACAATAATTTATAACTTTATTTATGATATTTTAATTATTAAGGGATTCACATAAACTAGGGTAGATACCGTATAATCATTATCAATAATGAGTATGTGGCCACTAACTATTTTATGTACATATTTTAATCTTTAAAATCTTGCAGCGAAGGTATCACAAAATTCCATACAACACATTAACCAATAAGCAAAATCTAAGTATTTTCAATAACTCAGCCACTCCTAGTGTTTTGAGCAACCTCCATTTAAAATAAAATAATATTTAGAAGCAATAAGTTATTCTTCATCAATCATGTTTCCTCTTGGACCACCCACATCAAAACACATTAAAATATTATGAAGCTTAGGAATGACTAAGTCATGAGTTTCTATTGCCATAAATTGAAAGGTTTCCCCTATTCATCCAATTATAGGAATGGTCTAGAATGCTAAAGAGTTGACAAAAGGACAAGCTCCACCTTCATCCCAAAATACAATCCCTTGCTCTTCCTCAAAATGGGTAAGTATCCCAAAAGTAAAAAAAATAGAAACCCTTGATCTTCCTCAAAATGAGCAAGTATCCCAAAAGAAAAAAGAAAAAAAAATATCCCTTGCTCTTCCATAAAATGAGAAAGTATTCCAAAAGCATCCAAAAAGCAATAAAAATCCATGTTTCTCCAATACAAAAATGAGAAAACTCAAAAATAAAATCCAAAATACCATGCAATAAAAGAAGGGAAAGGATCTTGAATCCCTGAAATTCTTAGTGTTTTGAAAACTGTGGGTTGATCCCCATTATAATAATGGATTGGATGAAACCTGCCTAGAAATAAGGTGTCCTTACACATGGTGCCATGTCTATCACATTAGTGACCTTCTTTTGTGCAGACCTATGGATACTCTTAGATGAAATAGATTATTAGCATAAGTTACTATTGATTAGTTTGACCTAGCTCATAATGAGAAATCAACATTTATTTGTACATACAGTTGGTCCTTGAGAAATTTGAAAACACTAGGATAACCTTAGCATCATGAAGATTTGCGAGATACATAGATGAGATTGTTTGAGATCACTAGGATGTTTGAGTCTTTGTAAAACAACTCTAGATCCTCTATCCAAACCATTCCATATCATTTCCATTATTACATATCATAATACATTTCATTTATAAATACCAAATATTAGTGCCCCTAATTAAACAATGAGAATAAATTTGATCAAGAAAAACTCTAAAACATACACAAATGGTCATCAAAACATACATTCACCATTAATTCCATTCAATCACTACATCATTTCATATGCATTTATATATAAAATAAATCAAAAGTGTAATACAAATGATCACAATAAAATCCATGTATGTGTATATATATCACATAGTAAAAAAATCACCCAAAAGGTTTTATACATCAAAGCACTAAGGATCATAAAAATAAAAATAAAAAAATAACTAAAAAAATAGGTAATAAGCACTCCTAGATAACACCACCATGATCCATAGGAGGACCATGATTTTATCCCTATGAACGTGATAGGGCGTAGAAACTAGGATAACACAAACATGAATCACTATTTCTAGACTCACTCTTCCTATCAGAGCCAAAAACTAAAGATGAAGGTGACAAAGGTAGTAGAATATGATGATGAGCGAGAGTTTCCTCAAGTAGCTCAATGTACCTAGGTTGTGCATGTGTAGTAGACAAATTTTAGCCCTGTCATACCTCTAACTAAGCTATCTCCACATGAAGAGATGCAACCTTAGAACCATCACCACCTCGACTAGGTCCACTTTGTAGCCCCTCCACCTTGATTTGCATTCAAGCTATCTTAGCATCTCGATCCACCAGCACACTCTATAACCTTATGATATTTGTATCATGAGCCTTTACAGTCTACCCCAAGCTATCTTGCTCAACCTGAAGGACACCTCAATCCTCATTAATTCAACATGGAGGTACATCCTACCCTCCATCCCCACCATCCCCATCATCACCACCTCCATCACCACCACCTCCATCATCACTACCTCTATCTCCACCTCCATCACTATTGTATCGACCTCCACATCCACCAACCCTAGCTCCAATGTTTGTAGGTTGAACATCTACCCTAGATCACCCCCTACTACCACTACCTTAATGGAATTTATACCATTGAGAAGCCTATTCACCAACATCCTACTCATCACTGCTAGCCACATAATAAATACCTTGTCTAGGTGCCCATGGAGGCTATGATGCAAACCAGGAATCGTACTTAGTTGTAGTCCCAGTATCATTTGCATATGGGACACCTGCTACTTTGGAATCCTGATCATCATCCATAGTCCAACAGTCAGGAGTAACAGGGAGACTAAGCTCATCACCCTAATGCCTATACACAACTAGAGAATCAATAAATACCTACCCTAAACCAAACTAATGCAATACTTGGGAGAACTGGATGAACTCCATCTCTCACCCATGTCACCCAACCACCCACATTCCTTGCCTAATCTACCAAAGTTGTGCTACATCACAATCCCAAGTTAGGCCTCACCATGGTTGCCAAATAATGTCACCACTAGTCAGAGCACTAAACATATCTTGATACTCCTATCCACTATGAATAGGATGACTCGATAAATCCTCCTTGATGGTCCACCAATAAAAAGTACAATGTAATGAGTGATCCCAATCACAAGGTATACTTTCTTGCCAAGCAATCATGATATGCTTCCAAGACCATAGCTGAAGAAGAAATTTTTAATTGAGTCCCTTCCACTCCCACCTATTAACCTCATATAATTCCATATATAGCTCAAAAATTAAGGTAGGAGACCATGCATAAACCTGAGGTTCACTAATCAGATCAATCACAAGCCTCACCTGGTTCCAAGGGAACCTAGAACCCATGTTGTTAGGCAATAACATCTTGCCTAATATGTACATAATAAAGGTTGAAATTACTCCTAACTTCCCATGCTTATATAGTTGAATTTATGAGATACCACCCTTTCAATCCACATCTGAGTCATCCCTATATATCATCCTCAATGCATGCTCCTTATCATGGCCAACTTGAATTGGTAATACCTCAATAGGAACATGGAATATGTGGTAAACATCCCCCATGGTGATAGTAAGCTCCCCTATCAAAATCTAAAATGACCCCCTATCAGTAACCCACCTCTCCACCAAAGTAGATAGGTACTTATCATCTACCCTAACAGTCTCCACCCACCCATAACCATCCAACTGCACCACCACCAACCACTTCTAATCATCGTCAGTCAAGGCCTTCCACACCCAAGACATGATACGAGGCCATCGATGTCGAGCCTCAATAAAATTCAACTACAAAAAGCACAAAGCAAATCCAAATCAGTGCATACATCATTTAAAAAACAAAACACAAAAATAGTGTTAGGTATTTTTATCATACAAAAACAAACAAACAAAAACACAAAAAACATTTTCTTGCATTTTTTTTCTCATATAAAAAAAATTCTTCACATCTCCTTTTATCATCGTCAACATATATATATATATATATATATATATATATATATATATATATATATATATATAGAGAGAGAGAGAGAGAGATAGATATAGATATACCATTCCATCTTAGATTTAAAAAAAAAAACCAAAAACACACAAAATAAACAAAACATAATAAATGGAAGGGTCTCAAAAACCTACCTTTGCAACCTGCACACCAAATTCCACTCCAGTCGATCCACCAGCCTCTGCCCCATCAAATATTATGCTAGAATCACAAACCATCTCCACCACTCAATCTCTTAACTACTCAAAAAAGCTTGAACTTGAACCACATAAATAAATTTAAAATGCCCAATAAAACATATTTATAGCCGCATTTTGTGAAGCCAACCATGTTTCCGTATTTGGTGGGTGCACACAACCATGCACCTATTTTTAATGGTGCCAACCATGGATGCAAATTTTTTGAGCACAACCAAACACACCCATGTAGTTATAATATCAAAAAAACCTTTCAAACCAACAATGCATTCAAACATCATCATCATTCAAAGTGACCCTTGTATCTAGTGAATTACCCTACATACTTGGTGGTTGCAGTGACTGCTAATCCATGCAATTTGGTAGGATGGGTAGCTCACCATAAAGACACTCATTTAAAATAATTCAACATCATCACATGTGGAATTAAATCAACTATATCCCTCAATATTTTAGTGTGACTATGGCCAAACATTTCTATACAAGGTTATCCTTAAGCCCTTTCTTTTGAATTAAAAAAAGCAAAAAATAATTAAATCACAATTTGGTAATTATTGCAAATAACTAAAGTGTCCAAGCTCCCAGAGTTCTTGGTTCCTAATGCCATATAATTTTGTAGGAATTGACACAGTCACATGAGAACCCAAACTCCCATAGTGGTTAGTTATTTTTCCATGATATTTTGTACATCATCGAAACCAAAGGTATATTTGCAATAACATAAACCATCCCAAACTTGGGGTATCCAACTTGATCTTGATTTACAACATTGTATCCATCACTTCCACCCATTTTCATAATCCACATTTGATAAATTGGATTGTGGGTTTCATTCTTTACCCATTCACAAAATGAGGAGGTAAGCTAAAATCAAAATTTTTAAAAATCATTCATTCTTGTGTGTCAAGAAGGTTTGAGTCCATTTATCCATCCGATAAAAATAGGTGTCTCTTATTTTGCACCGCATTGTGTTTTACACAACACGATACAAAAAGGAGCATATCTAGACACCAAAACCTAGGCACTTGCAAAACCCCATTCACAGTGCACATTCCAAATTTGTATAGTAAAATATATGCCTAATTTCAAACTTAGGTATATAAATCTTGCACATTAAAAGTATTTTTTATATTTTCTAAATCTTGAAAATCTAACTAGGATACCCTGCCTACTCATTAGACATGTTTCCTAGCCATACTACCACCACCCCTTTCCACATCTCACACACTCATGTCACCCTTGTCCCTTCACATGGGACATCCCCCACACCTCACTCCACTTGCACCTACTCATTAGCCACATCACCCTCGTTAAGTGAGACACCCTAGGTAACTCACTATAATTACCCCTTTCATTTGGTAGCCCTAGATTACCACTTGGTAATCTTGGCTTGCCACCTTCATTTTCCTACCAAAATTCCAAGAGGTCCATAAGGCATCTTCACCCCATAAACCAAAGGAGTCTAAAATAAGATGCTATCAGGCTACCGAAATCATGCTAGGAGTTCACACACATCCCAAGGAGATTAAATACTTGAAGCCCCAAAGTGCCATTTTGAATATTTCTACCATCCAACCTCAACTGCCCATATGTGGTTACACAATCAAAAATACCCTTTTGTGGTTGCCTAGACACCCTTCTATGGTTTCATTACCACACCCGTGCGCCCATAGTTACTCAGAAGGCATAAAAGTCATTAACATTGTAGATCAATAAGATTTTATTTTTTTAGCAAGGCATTTAGGTTTAATTTCTATGTTCTCTGTACTACACCTTTGATTTCTACAAGCATTAGTTCAAGGGTTTTATTGCATTGGTTTTCAATCACATATATAGGTGCTACTAAACCCTTGTTTGCATTTCATGTGTGTAGGAGATAGGTATTTGAAGAGCTATTGAAGCTAAGAGTGGCCCTAAATATAGGATACAAAAGCCCACTCACTCTTGGAGTTGTAGCAGAGGAGCGAAGAACACCCAATCATTTGCTAGAGAGTTGGAAGACCACCATTTAGAGCATTGTAGTTTAAGAAGAAAGCATTGTAATATATCCCCCAAAACATTGGGGTAAAGCATTGTAAATTTGGGAGATTCAGGCTCCCCTATATCAATACAAAGAAAAATCATTTAGTGTTGGTGTTCATTTTTTTTTGCTACAATTTTCCTTTGATATCTGTCACTTTTCTTAGAAATAAATCTATAGTCTCACCACTGTTAACCTTTAAAGAATGTAATTGAGTATGAAGGTTTAGGATGGTAGCTTTATTTTTTTCCTTCAAATATTTTGGATAGAGTATTCCATGCTTTTGTGGAAGTTAATGTTGAACTAATATATGGTTGTATATCATTTGAAATAGAAAATGTTATTATCAATAGAGATTTTGCTACATATTCTTCATATTTTTGAATTTCCCTAGCATATTCAATAGATTTAGTTTTTTCTCCTTTTACTATCTCCCAAAGCTTTTCTACTACTAATATTGATCTTACTTTATTTTTTCAAGAGGTGTAGTTATGGCCTTTAAGTAATTGAGATTTTAAAATAAGGAATTTATGTGTTGTCATGACTAATCCTTGTAGGCTTTCTTATTTATCCCTAATGTTACAAAATATAAATTCTAAATTTCTCAATCCTATATTGATGTTGAATTCCTTATATCTCCAAACTTAGGAATTTAGAAATTCCACAATATTTGTAAATTTATAATTGCAAATATTTATTATTCCAATCTAATAAAATTGCAAATATTTGTAATTGTTTTATAAATTTAACTAATATTATAAAACCTTAATTAATCTTATTTTCAAGGTTCAACTATTAATCCTTATCCCTCCAAAATGAGTAGTTCACTTTTACCCTTATAAATATATAATTGTATATTTAGTATTCCTCCTATGTTGAATGTAAATGAACTTTAAATGGAATTGAATTACCTCTAACGTTGAATGTGGTAATTATTCCTAGTCAACACTAGTTGATCATATCCTTATAGGCACTCTTCCTCTTATGAAGACTTTGTTAAACCTTAGCTTCCTTGAATAATCATTCTTCTCCTTCTTTTGATTGGTCTAATACCTTGGAATTTCATGTAGTCATTCTCCAACATATTCTATCTTGGATTATTTGACTCCTCTCATTAGCAAGTGGTGCATTTCATCTTACTCTCATTCAAACCTTAATTAATGCCTTTTCCAACACTTCTCTACAAAACTACTTTGACTCATCTATCTTTGGATCCTTAAAGAATATTCTAAATTTGAAATGGGTGCTTGAATTTATACAACACTATTGACCTTCCTCCTTATATGTTCCACATGACACTTGGACTATTTCAATACCTTTAGTTCATCTTTTAAAGCATGTATAACATCTACTTGTCTGAGCAGATAATATTTTAACCTCTTGAGCATTACTCAATGATTATTATAATACCTTTTCTCAACCTAGGTACTAATTTGACTCTTAAGCTTGTTCTTTGCTTCTTCTAACACGTATCCTTTGCATGTAACATATCCTCCAACCTATAATTTGCCCTAATATATAAATTTTCTATCTTCTCAACGTGTTCACTTACACTCTTATGTAGAAGCATGTTTTCTTGGACTCCTTGGATGAAATTCATTAGGTTGCTAAATGATTTTGATGGTGGATATCCCTTAGAAAATGGTGGCTATTCCTTAAATAGTGGTGGCTATTCCTTAAACAGTGCTGGTTATTCCTTAGATAGTGGTGGCTATATGAATAGTGATGGCACTTCCTCATGTAGTGATGGTTATCCTTAAAATGGTGGTAGCTCTTTGATGGTGTCACTTCTCCTACATCGAATAGATTCCCTTATTTAAAATGTGGCTACCTAGTGTATTTAGATACTGAAAGACCTAATTTACTTACTCCTTGCTTGATATTTAATTTCCTTAAGAAAATGCATGCACTTTACATCCTTTTACTTAAACAAATCTACATTTCATGAACTATAAAACAACATAAAATGTTATATTCTTCTTATTTCTCCTTTCCTAATTACTTTCACTAAGATCCTTGTTGATTTATTATTTCAGATTTAATATGTTAATTCTACTAACACTATTAACACATTTTTCTTGAAGAATTATTTTAACTTCTTCCTTCAAACTTCAATGATACTAATATGATGATTTTGAATACTTAAAGTAAAACTGGTTCAAATGCTCAAATAGAAAACTTATATTACACCAATATTGCATACCTTTCTTATCTCCTTTTCACTATATTCTATGGTTATTTGATTCACCCTTTTTGCATTAACAATCTTGTAAGTTTTACACCTTTGGTATCCTTCACTCTACTATTCCAAAACTTACCAAATTTGCATATATAGTTGCTGCTCAACTTCTAACTTGTTTGTTGCCTAATAACACTTCTCAACTCTATCTTGAAGTTCTCCAAAATGTAGCCCTTTACCACCTTCTAGTGGTGTCCACAAAATCTTATTTTGTGGCTCCAAGTATCCTTCAAATCTATTCCTCTAACCTTTATAACTTACAATAATCAATGTTGTCCAAATGCTATTATAAAACTTGCAACATTACAACCAATTCCTCCTTTTTTTCACTATCCTAAACTTGCAATGAAACACTCCAAATTATTACCTTCTTTTATTTTCCCTATATCCTAAAATATCCTATTCAGGGGCACTCCAAAAATTGCCCAAAACTTCTCCAAATTGTAGCTCTATACTCTTTATAATTTTCTATCCTTCATCTCTCCAACCTTCTCCTATCAACCCAGTCTTCAAAACTATTGTGGCTGATCTTAACTTACCCTAAACTATATTTTCTTCAATCTTCTCTTCTCCTCCAATATCCTTGTCAAATTTTGAATTCAAGTCTTATCTTCTTCGTTGTATCCTTCCTCAAGAATTTGAATATCTTGAGGTCTTCAAATCCCTTATCTAAAATTTGGTAAACTTATTGCCAAAATCTTCTTCCTCTTGAGCTTGTTGTCATATGGTGATAATTGTTCTAAATCCTTCTTATCAAAAAATTCTCCTTACTCACAATATCCTATAATGAACCTTCTTTGAATCTCCTCCAATGGTTGCTGCTTCAATTTTACAATAAGGCTTTCTCTAGACTTCTTCCTATTCTTCAAATTATTTATACCACTCCTTGGTCTTCTTCAATATCCTATTTATGGAAGTTCTGTAATGAGATAACTTTCCTAGATCTTCTAAATCCGTTGTTTCTCTATTCTACTATATCAAATCTCTAATTTACAGTACTCATTCTACAATATTCTATCTTCCAATTCTAGAATTTCTTCAATATGACCTCTTTCAGGTCTCTTCAACTTCTCCAATCTATAGCCTTCAATATCTAGTCTTCAATATCCTATTGGTACTTCTCCTTGAGTCTCCTCAATATCCAATATCCAATCAGACCTTTTCCTTTAACTTCCTCAATCTTTAATGTCTAATTTTTTGCAATAAATAACTAATACCTACATGAGGAAAGCACATAGTATTTTAGGCAATAAAGGTTAACTTATTTTCTATCTAATGTAGGAAGCTTCCCAAATTTTGAGACTTAATTTTTTGCAATAAGAAAATTAGATAGTAGTAACCGAATGCATTAAAATTTCTAGAATTTTAATTAATATCTCTTCAACCCTTTGAAAATATTCTAGCCAATATATAATCTACAGTCTCCTCCAATCTACAAACTTCTCCAATAGGACCTCCTTCCTAGGTCTCTCAATCTCCTCACTATCAATGTCTATCTCCAAGACCTCTAATATCCTTCTATTCCAAATTTATTCCTGGAATAGAAAAAACTCCAATATTCCTTAGTTTATCCTACCAGAGGTAATATCCTTTGCAATTTTAAAACCTATGCAAGCCAAAGCTTTCTTGTAGATATGATACCACTATTAGATTTTGAAGCTAAATACTTAAGATAAAATTAACCATAAAATATAAAATAAAGTTGTAATATGTTACATATGATAATGGAAATATTCTAGAAGTATAAAACTCAAAAGTAACTTCAATAATAACTCATATAATTATAATTAACAAATGCTCACAAAAATAGCTTTCAAGTAACAAGTAAGTATCTTGATTGTCTCTTTACATACACATTACATTCTATATATAATGTAACATGACTCTTCATATAGAGAGCTCTTGGCCTTCACTCTTCTAGAGACTCTTCCACTTCCTATTCTATAGACTCATGTGCACATGGAAAACTATACACATTTACAATACCAAAAATACTTTGCACACTTGTGCATTTATTACATTACATAAATTAAAGACTAATCTAATACATGTACCAAATAATGTAATATATTCCAATAGTTATGACATCTCTTTAGTTATACTTTCCAATAATGGGACACCTTTTAAAAATAAATATTGATAGAAACTTTGTGCCAATTATAAAATCTAGCACAAGTAGTCCATGTCTAACTACCCATAGTACAATTCCAAAGCCAAGGCTTCCAAGGCCCTAATAAAAATTTATAAGAAACTTGTCAACCAAACTAGATGATATTGACATCTATAACTATGCCCAACCTTATGGGTTATCACACCATCTATAACTATACTCAACCTTGTAGGCTATTGCATGAGTGTTTAAACCCTTACTAGTGTGATGTCCTATACTTTAGTCTATATGAATGAAGATATATTTCCCTTTGCACTGAAAGTACCCTCCTTATGCATCCTATTTAAGTACACTTTCATAGGGGATGAAAATTTTCTTGTTCATCATAGTCAATTGAAACTACTTGATGAAAAGCATATCCAAACTTTAGATAACTTATGTGTCTACTAGTAGAGGCTCAAGCATTCCAATGGAAAAAGTGTATGATTCCATTCCTTCAAGGTGGGTGACCTATTTCTTCAAGAAAACTAAAATAATGTCATTGTAATTGTTAATATCAAAGGTAAATTTGATCACAATTGGCTAGGTTCATTTATATTAAGTGCCATGTTGGGATCAAGAGCTTACCGCATAACCATAATTGATGAAAATAATTAATGTAACTGATCACTACAACACAATTAATATGCTACTACATCTAATTTTACATTGACTCATTATTTCATTTTATTTTTTATCATTGCTCTCTTGCATGAATGCCTACTTTCATGATTGATTATCCTCATATTTCCCTATATGCATGTGCATAGATTTTCTAATTTCATAATGTGTTAGAGGCCTAGAATGATGCAATGATGATATTATGTAGGAATAGATTGATTTGCAGTACACTTTCACTAGATGTTTGATGCTAGTGGTATTACTCCCATTTTGCATCTAAAAGTTGTATTATCTCATTTTTTTGGCTATTACTGATTACTTACGTGAGTTCTTGCTCTCATGCTTATATTTATACATGTGCTTACTTGTGCATAAAGTATTTCTTGCATATCAAATCATGAATCCATGATGATGCATTGATAATTCTAGCTAGGAGTAGAACATTTTGTATTGCACTTACACTAGGTAGTTAATGCTGATGGATTTATTGTAGCCCTCTCATGGACCATGATCCTATTTCATAAATTTTCATTGATTTTCACTTTGCATCTCAATCTCAACATACAAGTAGTCTACAAATACCTTTAGAATACAATATAATATTTTTACACCCTTCTCAACATGCTAGATGATATATAAACTATGAACATACTATGCCAAGCCATAAGATAACCATATTATGTTTCAAAGGCATTTGCTAGGAAACCAAGCATGACCCCCTTCTTCCATTCTTCTAAAACACAATCATATTATGACATGATGATTATTATGTGTCATAGGAATGGTTGGTAGAATCTCTTCATCATTTGATTTGTATTCATAATTTAACATATGATGAACACTAAAAAATTTATAAAAGCTAATGGAAAACTCCCATAAAATTATCTAATTATTTTATTTCATAATTGGTTACATGATTAACACCATGATAATACATGGTGATGATAGCCCAATTATTATACTTTCTTCTATTTGAATATTAGACTAGATTATTAACATCATGATTCTTTGATGGTGGGTATCACCCCATCCATAGCATGATCTACCTCATAATCTATATTATCATCAAGTTATGTAATTGACACCATGATGTATTCATGGTAATGATAACTTGATCAATTATCTCTTATTCTTTTCATCACTAGGCTAAATGATCAACACCATGGTAGTTTATAGTAAGGACACCACAATCAATTCCATAATGTTCCTAATCCTCTCATATATGAGGATAAATGTCTATGATATATAATATGGCTTCCCAATTGGGGCATCTCATTCACTTCAAAAAGTAATCAAATAGAGATAAAAAAAATATATCAGGTTGATAAATTATCTATGTGCCTTTAAATAATCCAACCTTTTATGTGCCTTTCAATAGGCCAATTATTATGTGCCATTAAATAGGCTAATAACACATATTTTAAGCTACATAAGAACTTGTCCATTAGTCTAGCTAAGATACCTCAACTTAGGAGGGAATTGCACTTGTACATACTTTGTCCCTTTGGACACATCTACCAAAAAACAATCCTTTAGGCCCTTTCCTAAAGTGTATTTAAATTTTCCCAAGTGCTTGTCCATTAATTATGCTAAGAGGCAACTACTTAAGGGTGAATCACACTTGTACATTATTTATTCCTTTGGACATATCTATATAAAAAATACCTTTTAGATCCTTGCAAAAATGTTAAGAATTTAAAGTTTCCTAAATGTTTACACATTAATCAAGCTAATATGCCACTACTTTAGGGTGAATAACATTTCTATATATAGTGTACATGTTATAACACCACTTAAGAACTTTTATAGTAATCAAGATAAGAGGTAACTACTTAAAAGTGAATTAGCAAAATAAAACTCATGTTAATTTATATTTAAACATCATCAATAACAAAGGTTTCTTTCTATCTATACTTAAAGGTCATCAATAACAAAATCTATTTTGAGTCTATACTTAAATTTTGTCAACAATAAAATTTACTTTAACTATACCAATCACAAACTCAGACTATTCTTAAAGGTAGTCAATAATAATGAGGTTGTTACATCCTACTTATCAAAATTTATCCCAAGAAATAATCTTCATCCTAAAACCAAAATTTGATTACTTGGTCATAAACTCCCAAAAATAAAAAAACTAAGCAATCATCCACCTAAAACAACACATATAACCTCATTGATTATATCTTTTAGTATCATTAATCAAAATCTAGATATAATTTAAAATCATTAATCATCATCAATCAATTAACATCAAGTAATCATTACATAATACTTTATCACATGAATAATAAATATTGATATTATATAAAATCTCGATAATTTTAATTACAATACCACAAAAAAATGATACATCATCCTAAATATTACATCATTAAAAATGGATATATCACTCATACTCTAGCACCAGGAACTTGAGTTAGGTGCCCCTTTCCTTCTTACTAGTACTAACATCCTCACTAAGTTCTTGGTAGCCTAAGTCACTGATCTTAATTATACTTGAGTCCACATACTATTTGGGGAAGGAATCCGCTTATTTGTAAGTATTACCACATGGTATTGTACCTTGTAGTGTGCTACCTATTATATATCTACTTGGGCCACTAGTATATCTCACTATGCTTAGGCCAACTCTCCTTACATGTGATCTAGCTTTCTCTTCATAATACAAATATATTTGTGAATGATCCAAATCCCTCCATGCCTATCCCAACTAACTTTGTGTCTTCCCTAGCGATTTCTATAACTAATATAGTTTCTTTAACAACATATAGACCATATTACCCTCTATCCATAGCTATTTCTACTACAACATTGTTCTTAGCAGTCAAATGCATAATATTATACTACATACATATGGTCTCTTCTATCCATTTATTATTCTTTCACATAAGTTTAATAATTTTCCCTTATAACTTGATAACCTATACCTATAACATAGCCCACTACCCATATCCCTTTATAATTAGTCAATCCCACTTTATTTGAAATTGAATTGTCTCTTTATTATTCTCCTCTATACAATGAGCTACCTCCTAATTTACCAACTATTTACTAAATTATCTCTCTTTACCTTTAGATCAACTATACATCATAGAATACCATCCTACCCTTCCTAAAACTCAATAATAGGAGAACTTGCTACACCTAGCATCCTCTAATGATGGTAGTATACAAAGTAGTGGAACTACTATTGAGACTCACATCTATATTTGCCTCCTCTATGCCTCCTATAGGTGCCTCTACAAAATGGACTCTACTCACTCCCATGGTATTGAAGACTCTCTCCAAAAAACATGTACTTGTTGTGGTCAAATCATCTTATAATAGTGATGGTACTTCACCAAATCTAGGTCATCTCACTGAGGTAGAGGATCATAGGATCATTCTCATTATCTTCTATAACGCTATTGAGATCAATAAAACTATTGCATATTATCTCTCATGTAGCTCTCCTAAGCCACATTAGCCCCTCTGGCACATCTTGTACTTGACTAAATTATTTCATCACACAATAAAAACAAAGTAGCTCCATCTCACCCCTAGATCCCACTAACCACCCAATCTACCTCTCTTGGTCTAGAAGTTAGTCATCATATTTCCATATACAATGTAATTGATATGATCATCATATAATATACTATATTTTTAGGCCATTTATTTCACTGTACACAACTAACTCACCCAACCTTGTCTCAAAGTATCATACCCATATAAATAAAAGGTACCTTTTAGTCATCTACCCTCCATGGAATTCCTAGTGATATAATTTCCATGTGTTCGCACACACAGATCTATAGGAGTGTCTAGCAAACCAAACTATGTCCCACTCCATAGACTACTCGATGAACTATCTGGTACAACTACCTCAGTATCATTATCCCCCAAGTAAATGTCGCATAATGAATAAGCACAAAAAATGGTATGCCTTGAGGGTTCGTTATTGAAATGTAAAAGCAGATTTAAACAAGCATTCAAAGGGAAATGTGCATAAAGATGTAAATGTCTAATCTATTGCAAAATATGGATTGTTTGAGATAAAAATGGGGGTTTATACTTATCTTTTATTAATCCATAATATTCAATAATATTACAATACATCCCATTGATGACTTCATAATTTGATACATCTCAATTTACAATTTTACAAAGGGATCAAATCCCTCCATGAGCTTGATGGCGTGTTCTAGTGTTCTTCTGGAAACCCAACATTGAGATATAATATTAGGCCTCTCTTTATGTGCCTATTATCTCCTCCCTCATGCCTATAATACCTACACCTACACATAATATATTGAAATGTATTAAAAGCATATGCATTTTGAATGGAAAACCTTGAAAAGAGTGCAATAACAACCATAAATCTAATTTGTAACAAACCAAAACTATTATAAATGATCTATAAATTAAGTATGATGTTATCTAGATGATTTTAGGAAGATCTAAACATGAATAAAAGGTAAATTTGGAGCAAAAATTGCAACCATTCCAGGCAGGAGCAACTAAGAATACAATCATGAAACTTCAAGTTGACCCATAAAAACTACTCAAAACCTAACCAAAATTTAATGCAAGGCTAATTTAAAAATTTAGAAATGATTTATGTTGGAATTGTACCAAAATTAATAACTATTTAGTGACCTTCCCTAGCAGGTGCAACTATCACTGTTAATCGTCCTAGGGTGGGACGGTTACCAAATTGAGTGGAATTTACCACCAATTCCAAAGGGATTTGGTTTGGAAATATCCTAAATTTTTTGTCAAAAAATGTGGTAAAATTACTCTCCAATTTGATAGGTTTTGGAATGGAATGGGTGTATTTTGGAATACCCCTAAAATCACCTTTGAATGAAGAGAGTTTCAAGGAAAATACAAGGAAAAATGCAAAGCAAAAGTGAGGATGGAATTGGGCAGCACTTCGTGGTCTATGCTTCAACTCTTTTTTTAAAAAACATTGGGTGAGAAAACCTAAATTTATAGCCCAAATAGGGCACATGATGTAAAGGGGCAATTTTTGACATGCAAGTCATGTGCCACCACTTTTCAAATCCCTTGCCATGCACTGGTGGAAGAGGTTACCCATTTGGGGACTCTAATTTGAAGTCTTCGATTTCAATGATAGCCTCAAAATCAATTTGGGATGATTGGGAATGTAAATTGCATGAATTTATTTCCATTTCTTGTGCCCTTTGATTTTTTAAAGGTCTATTTGGAGACCATCCCACCTAGTGATGATTTTGGGTGACCATCCCTGGGTGGGACGATCATAAAGATGTGATCCAAAACCTCCTAAAAATAGTGGAAATATTCCCAAGTGTTCTGTAACTTTATGTTACCATAGAGGGTTTCCCAATGGGGCCATATGATACCTATAATAGTGGTGCAAGTGGCACATTAGAAGTCTTATCTGATTTACATGATTTTAGTGTCTACAAATACCCCTTTTTGGGACACACTATGTGTAACAAAGTGCTAAGAAAAATAGATGAATAAATAATTAAATGATCGAGTTTATTAATTAACCTAACCAAATTTAGATGTCTCCATTATGGAAAGAGCATACATTCTTGGAATCCTTGCTTTTGACATAGTCAAAGGATTAATTTTGTATACCTTTAAATTGTGTTGTTTGAACAATTTAGGTTTAGGGTATACTAGGTCTTGGTGCCTTGTGTTCTTGTAAGCATTTACATGGGTCAATTCCTGAGGCTTAAAGGAGGTCAATACCTTGTTTTTTTACTTATGATGGTTGTCTACCCCAACACGGGCTTGAAATTTTATCTTTGCCAAAATTTCTTTTGAATGTATGAAAATTGCACTTTTGAGTATTTTAGTGTTGATTTGATCTATGAAATTTTTGTTATGACTACCCCCTCAAGTGATGAGTTGACAAGGGCATGATAAATGATAAAGTGATGAGTCACTTGACACATATTACTGAATTGGGATAACTCTCTATTGTACTCATTGTAATATATACCTGGTTTACTAGGATTTTGATTGTTTTTATGAACATTCCTGGAAGCAAAAGGCTAAATACTTCATTCCCGTGGATCATTCCAGCCATATATGCATTCTTGGGGAGTGAAATAAAAACATTTATATCATCTATAAATACTTTTTATTCAATATTGATCCCTGCTGATTTTTGACCATTTTACCTTGTTTTTGGTGGGTTTTTGACCCTATTTTTGATGATTTTAAGTTGTTTTAGTGAAATTTTTTGGTGACCATCCCAGGGTGGGATGAGTACACATTTTAATACCATAACAATATGGTAAATTCAGCCAATTATGTGATCATCCCACCTAGGGGTGGTCGGGCTCTTTTTGTTGCTATTTAAGCCCAAAATGAGGCAAACGAGTTCATTTTTGTATTCTGCTTTTAGGAATTTGAGAGGATAGAGGTAGGAGGGTGATTTATTGAAACATAGTACTACTAAAATATCTACCTAACAACATGATCCAGCCATGGTATGTGATAAAAAGTGGAGCCAGTGCAAAACGGGTATGGGGCACATTTCCTCCTCTTCTCTATTTTATTGAGAAATCATAAGTTCTTTTGCATTTTTTATAATACACACTAAATTATGGTTAAGGAACCCTAATAGTAGTGTAATGTATGAATCTTAGCTTTTATTTTTTATTTATATGCTTTAAATTTCCATTTTATGCTACTTTTAATGCCTTTTACGGCTATTTTTTAGGGATATTTTGGGGGTCAAATTGACCCTATTTTAGCCATTTTTAGGGACCGTCCCTGGGTGGTATAGTCACTAGTGGCAATACCTATGTGGGATGGTTACAAAATTTGAGGCTGTCCCTAGGTGGTACGGCCAAAAATTGGTGCAAAAAAGGCCCCTTGTTATTCATTGTTTAGTATTTTTAGACTCTTCTAATGCATTTTTAGTGCATTTTTGACAAGTTGGTTCACTCTATCAGATAGTGAAGATTCGGTGTAGGTTTCCAACTCTATTTTATATTGTGAGGGACCTTTTGAATGAGGCATATTGGTGATGGCTTTATTCCATTGACCTGAAGCATGTTACGCGACTGAAGCCCATGGTGAGCGACCGTACCTATCTGACTACATTGATAGACTTATGGGACCCTCGCACTAATACTTTCCACCTAGCTACAGGGGAAATTATAGTGACTTTATAGGATGTATATCAGATACTACATATTCTAATAGAGGAGCATCCTATCATATCTACTCCCACATACCAATGAGATGTCATGTTATGAAAGTATTTTAGGGTATGCTGGGATGAGGCAACAATCGATCTTATTAGCGGAGAGATACTAGTGGTGTTATGGTTTGAGGATTATATGCTTAATATTAGGCATAATTTGTTGATGAATTTTATTAGAAACATGCTACTTCTAGACTCTTTGGTTGCTAGGTTCCCTTGGAACCTTATAGAGTTGGTGTTCACCCTTGTGGAGTGTACAGAGGAGGAGCTTGTAGTGATAGCTTGGGGTCCTATATTGTTAGCTCAACTATATGAAGAGTTATATAAGATATGCTCCTGTGGGTAGAAGGGATAGGACTATAGATCCTTGCTACAAGTTTTGGGGTGGCATAATATTGTAGTAGATCAACCATGAGAACTACCATGGACTACTCGATAAAAGCTAGCTAACAGGGATATTGGTTATGCAATTCTATGGTAGAGGGTACATGAGATAGGCCAAGGTCATCGACATGCTGGGTAGGTTAATCATTATGCACAGTATTTTGCATGGATCAGGGTAGAAAATGTTACATGGGTCAATTTCTGAGGCTTCAAGGAGGTCAATACCTTATTTTTTTACTTATGCTAGTTGTCTACCCCAACACGGGCTTGAAATTGTATCTTTGGCAAAGATTATTTTGAATGTATGAAAATTGCACTTTTGAGTATTTTAGTGTTGATTTTATCTATGAAATTTTTATTATGACTACTCCCTCAAGTTATGAGTCGATGAGGGCATGACCAATGATAAACTAATGAGTCACTTGACACATATGACAGAATTGGGATAACTCTCTGGTGTACCCATTATAATATATACCTGGTTTACTAGGATTTTGATTTTTTTTATGAACATTCCTGGAAGAAAAATGCTAAATACTTCATTCTTGTGGAGTATTATAGCCATAGAGACATTATTGGGGAGTGAAATAAATGCTTTTGGTTCAATCTTGATCCTTGCTAATTTTTGACCATTTTGCCTTGTTTTTAGTGGGTTTTTTATCCTTTTTTTGATGATTTTAAGTTGTTTTAGTGAAATGTTTTGGTGACCATACTAGGGTGGTATGAGTACATATTTTATGACCATACCAAGGTGGTAAATTCAGCCAAATATGTGATCATCACACCTAGGGGTGGTCGGGCTCTTTTTGTTGCTATTTAAGCCCAAAATGAGGCAAATGAGCTCTTTTTTTGTATTATGCTTTCAGGTTTTTGAGAGGTGAGAGGTAGGAGGGTGAATTGTTGAAGCATAGTGCTAATAATATATATACCTAACATCATGAGCCAGCCATGGGATGTGATAGGTGGTGGAGCCGGTGCGAAATGGGTATGGGGCACATCTCCTCCTCTTCTCTATTTTATTGTGAAATCATAATTGCTTTTGCATTTTTTACAATACACACTAAATTATGGTTAAGTAACCATAATAGTAGTGTAATTTATGAATATTATCTTTTATTTGTTATTTATATGCTTAAAATTTCCATTTAATGCTATTTTTTATGCTTTTTAGGGTTGTTTTTAGGGCTATTTTAGGGGTCAAATTGACCCTATTTTAACTATTTTTTGGGACTGTACTTGGGTGGGACAATCACTGGTGGCCATCCCTGTATGGGATGGTTACAAAATTGGAGGTCGTCCCTGGGTGGGACGGCCAAAAATTTGGGCAAAAAGTGCCCCTTGTTAGTCATTATTTGGTATTTTTATACTATTTTAATGCATTTTTAGTGCATTTTTGACAAGTTGGTTCACTCTATCAGATAGTTAAGATTCGATATAGGGTTACAACTCTATTTTAGGTTGTGAGGGAAATTTTGAATGAGGAATATTGGTGATGGATTGATGCCATTGACCTGAAGCATGTTACATGGCTGAATCCCATGGTGAGCGACTGCGCCTATCTGACTACATTGATAGACTTATGGGACCCTCGCACTAATACTTTACACCTAGCTACAGGATAAATGATAGTGAATTTATAGGATGTATATAGGATACTAAATATTTTTATAGAGAAGCATACTATCATATCTAATCCCACAGAGCAACGAGATGTCGTGTTACGAAAGTATTTTGGTGGATGCTAGGATGAGGCAACGATCGATATTATTAGCAAAGGGATACTAGTGGTATCATGGTTTAAGGCTGATGTGCTTAAGATTAGGCATAATTTGTTGATGAATTTGATCAGAAACATGATACTTGTAGACCCATTAGGTGCTAGGTTCCCCTGGAACCTTATAGAGTTGGTGTTCACCCTTGTGGAGTGTATAGAGGAGGAGCCTGTAGTGATTGCTTGGGGTCCTATATTGTTAGCTCAGCTATATGAGGAGTTATATAAGATATGCTCTTGTGGGTAGAAGGGATTAGACTGTAATTTCTTGCTATATTTTTGGGGCTGGTAGCATATTGTATTATATCAAGCATAGGAAATACCATGGACTACCCAAGCAGAGCTAGCTAACAGGGAGATTGGTTATGCGATTCCATGGTAGAGGGCACATGAGATAGGCCAGGGTCATTGACATTCTAGGTATTTTTATCATTATGTAGAGTATTTTACATGGCTTAGGGCATAATACATTACATGGGTCAATTCCTGAGCCTTAAAGGAGGTCAATACCTTGTTTTTTTACTTATGCTGGTTGTCTACCCCAGCATGGGCTTGAAAATTTGTCTTTGGTAAAGATTCTTTTGAATGTATGAAAATTGCACTTTTGAGTATGTTAGTGTTGATTTGATCTATGAAATTATTACTATGACTGCCCCATCAAGTGATTAGTCTATGATAGCATGAACAATGATCAATTTATGAGTCACTTGACACATATGACTAAATTGGGATAACTCTTTGTTGTACCCATTGTAATATATACCTGGTTTACTAGGATTTTGATTGTTTTGATGAACATTCATGGAATAAAAAGGCTAAATACTTCATTCATGTGGAGTATTCCCGCCATAGAGGTATTCTTGTGGAGTGAAATAAATACTTTTAAAGCATTCATAAATAATTTTGATTCAATCTTGATCCCTGCTGATTTTTGACCATTTTGCCTTGTTTTTGGTGGGTTTTTGACCTTGTTTTTGATGATTTTAAGTTGTTTTAGTGAATTTTTTGGTGACCATCCTAGGGTGGGATGAGTACATATTTTATAACCATACAAATTTTTTACATTCAGCCAAATATGCGATCATACCACCTAGGGGTGGTTGGGCCCTTTTGTTGCTATTTAATCCCAAAATGAGGCAAATGAACTCATTTTTGTATTCTACTTTCAGGTTTTTGAGATGTGAGAGGTATGAGGGTGACTTATTGAAGCATATTGTTGCTAATATATCTAACTAATAGAATGATCCAGCCATGGGATGTGATAGACGATGGAGGCAGTGCAAAACGGGTATGGGGCATATTTCCTCCTCTTCTCTATTTTATTGTGAAATCGTAATTTCTTATGCATTTTTTATAATACACACTAAATTATGGTTAAGGAACCATAATAGTAGTTTAATGTATGAATATTATCTTTTATTTTTTATTTATATGCTTAAAATTTCCATTTTATGCTATTTTTTATGCTTTTTAGGGTTGTTTTTAGGGCTATTTTAGGGGTCAAATTGACCCTATTTTAGCCATTTTTGGGGACCGTCCCTAGGTGGTACAGATCACTGGTGGCCATCCATAGGTGGGATGGTTACAAAATTGGGGGCTGTACCTAGGTGGGACGACCAAAAACTAGGGCAAAAAGGGCCCCTTGTTAGTCATTGTTTGGTATTTTTATACTCTTTTAATGCATTTTTAGTGCATTTTTGAAAAGTTGGTTCACTTTATCAGATAGTTAAGATTCAGTATAGGGTTACAACTCTATTTTAGGTTGTGAGGGACATTTTTAATGAGGAATATTGGTTATGGCTTGATGCAATTAACCTGAAGCATGTCACACGTATGAAGCCCATGGTGAGCGATTGTGCATATCTGACTACATTGATAGACTTATGGGACCCTCACACTAATACTTTACATATAGCTATGAGGGAAATGATAGTGAATTTATACGATGTATATCAGATACTATATATTTTTATAGAGGATCATACTATCATATCTACTCCCACAGATAAACGTGATATCGTGTTATGAAAGTATTTTGGGGGATGCTAGGAGGAGGCATCGATCGATCTAGTGGAGGGATACTAGTGGTATCATGGTTTGAGGCTGATGTGCTTAATATTAGGTATAATTTGTTGATTACTTTAATGAAAATCATGCTAATTATAGACTCGTTAGGTGCTAGGTTCCCCTGAATCTTATAGATTTGGTGTTCACCCTTGTGGAGTGTACAAAGGAGGAGCTTGTAGTGATGGCTTGTGGTCCTATATTGTTAGCTTAGCTATGAGGAGTTATATAAGATATGCTCCCATGGGTAGAAGGGATTGGACTGTAGCTTTCTGCTATAGGTTTGGAGGTGGAAGCATATTGTAGTAGATCAACCACAGGAAATACCATGGTCTACCTGAGTAGGTCTAGCTAACAGGGATATTGGTTATGCAATTCTATGGTAGAGGGTACATGAGATAGGCCAGGGTCATCGACATGCTAGGTAGGTTGATCATTATGCAGAGTATTTTGCATGGTTCAGGGTAGCATACATTACATGGGTCAATTACTGAGTCTTCAAGGAGGTCAATACCTTGTTTTTTACTTATGTTGGTTGTCTACCCCAGCACGAGCTTGAAAATTTATCTTTGGAAAGTATTCTTTTGAATGTATAAAAATTGCACTTTTGAGTATTTTATTGTTGATTTTATCTATGAAATTTTTATTATGACTACACCTCAAGTGATGAGTTGATGAGGTCATGACCAATGATAAAGTGATGAGTCACTTGACATATATGACTGAATTGGGATAGCTCTATGTTGTACCCATTGTAATATATACCTGGTTTACTAGGATTTTTATTGTTTTGATGAAAATTCCTGGAAGAAAAAGGCTAAATAATTCATTCCCATGGATAAATCCAACCATTATTTAGGAGTGAAATAAATACCTTTAAAGCATCCATAAATACTTTTGATTCAATCTTGATCCCTGCTAATTTTTTACCATTTTGCCTTGTTTTTGACCATGTTTTTGATGATTTTAAGTTGTTTTAGTGAATTTTTTTGGTGACCATCCTAGGGTGGTATGAGTACACATTTTATGACCATACCAAGGTGGTACATTAAGACAATTATGTGATCATACCACCTAGGAGTGGTTGGGCTCTTTTTGTTGCTATTTAAACCCAAAATGAGGCAAATGAGCTCATTTTTGTATTTTGCTTTTATATTTTTGAGAGGTGAGAGGTAGGATGGTGATTTATTGAAGCATAGTTCTGCTAATATATCTACCTAATAGCTTGATCCATCCATGGGATGTGATAGGCAGTGGAGCCAGTGTGAAAGGGGTATGGGGCACATTTCCTCCTCTTCTCTATTTTATTGTGAAATCGTACTTTATTTTGTATTTTTTATAATACACATTAAATTATGGTTAAGGAACCCTAATAGTAGTGTAATGTATTAATATTAGCTTTTATTTGTTATTTATATGCTTCAAATTTCCATTTTATGCTATTTCTTATGCTTTTTAGGGTTGTTTTTAGGGCTATTTTAGGGGTCAAATTGACCCTATTTTAGCCATTTTTGGGAACATTCCCTGGGTGGGATAGTCACTGGTGGCAATCCCTGGGTGGGATGGTGATAAAATTGGGGGCTGCACATGGGTGGGACGGCCAAAACCTGGGGCAAAAAGGGCCCCTTGTTAGTCATTGTTTGGTATTTTTAGACTCTTTTAATGCATTTTTAGTGCATTTTTGACAAGTTGGTTCACTCTATCAGATAGTGAAGAGTCGGTATAGGGTTACAAATATATTTTAGATTGTGAGGGACCTTTTTAATGAGGCATATTGGTTTTGGTTTGATACCATTGACCTAAAGCATGTTACGCGGCTGAAGCCCATGGTGAGCTACCGTGCCTATTTGACTACATTGATAGACTTATGGGACCCTCACAATAATACTTTCCACCTAGCTATGAAGTAAATTACAGTGACTTTAGGGGATGTATATTGAATACTACATATTTTGATAGAGGAGTATCCTATCATATCTACTCCCACATAACAATGAGATGTCATGTTACAGAAGTATTTTGGAGGATGCTGGGAGGAGGCAGCGATCAATATTTTTAGCGGAGGGATACTAGTGGTATTATGGTTTGAGGCTTATGTACTTAAGATTAGGCATGATTTTTTGATGACTTTGATCAGCAACATTCTACTTCTAGACTCGTTAGGTTCTAGGTTTCCCTAGAACCTTATAAAGTTGGTGTTCACCCTTGTGGAGTGTACAGAGGAAGAGCCTATAGTGATGGCTTGGGGTCCTATATTGTTAGCTCATCTATATGAGGAGTTATATAAGATTTTCTTCCATAGTTAGAAGGGATTGGAATATAGATTCTTACTACAGGTTTGGGGTGGCAACATATTGTAGTAGATTAACCACAGGAACTACCATGGACTACCCGAGTAGAGCTAGGTAACAAGGAGATTGGTTATGAAATTCTATGGAAGAGGGCACATGAGATAGACCAGGGTCATCAACATTCTAGGTAGTTTGATCACTATGCAGATTATTTTACATGGCTCAGGGCAATATACATTACATGCAATAGACATTACCAGACCTAGTGCTGATAATATAGTACATATACTAACATGCTGGAGGATGAGATAGTGTGCCTTAAGGTGCACATACTAGATTAGGCATTGGCCATTGGATCATAGTAGAGTCAGAGGAGTGATATAGGACAATTATATACATGAATGAGGCCTCCTAGTTCTACATGGAGGTTGGACATATCATAGGGGAGCATATTTAGGAGCTTGTAGTAGACTCCTACTGAGGGTAGAGGAGAGATTCACGATGTTGGTCCTGCATGACCATGGCTTGGAGACTCTGATAGCTCTTTTTGGATTTTTGGTTTTTTTGAGTGTGAGGTCTGAGGACCCACATTTATTGTAGCCTATAGAAAGCTTATGGAATAATGATGTAGCTTTTGACTTTGTACATGTGGATATATATATATATATATATATATATATATATATATATATATATATATATATATATATATATATATATATCTATATATAAGTTTGCTTTGATCATTACGTAACCCTTTTACTACTTTATGGTATGTATGCTATGCTTATATGCTTTATGATGCTTTTGATGAATGCCTATTATGTATGCATGTATTTTATTTTATATGATGTGATTTGATGACATGTATTTATTTGTAAATACACATGATATAGATGATGTATTTAATTTGTATGATGTAGTATGATTACCAGTTGACACACTATATACTAGCACCATGGATTGTATAAAATGCACTTTATCATTTTCATGTTTATTTATGACACTATGTTATGGCATACGTAAATGTAATTAAAAAATACATGTGACAACGTGATGTAAAATAGAATAAAATAGGGTAATATGATATAATATGTTTGGGAGTTTTTAGGAGACTCAAACACTCTAGTTACCTAATAAAAATTGTATAATAAATATGCAAGACTTTTTAACAAAGTATACATCTACTAAGATAACTAATATAATAAACATCCCTGTGTGTGCATGTGAATTCATTACTTATGATGACACATAAATATACCACAATGCCAAATAGGATTGACTCAGCCTATCTGTACTGAAGATCACCCCATGAGTATCATTATCCTAATTTTTGTACTTAGTTGGATTAGACCACTAGGCAGTATAGGCTACAAAAATCTAGCTCATCCACATGCAAATATTGGTCTAGACACAAGCACGTTGCTTATGTGATAGACATATCATCATGCATAAGGATATCGTCATTGCCAAGTGGGATTGATGCCACCCAACCTATAATGAGGATCACCTTATGGTTCTCTAATGCTGAGAATTCCAGGGATTCAAGTTCAAGACTCCCTTATTTTCTTTTAATTTTATATTTTCAAGGGAGCTTCTAATTTTTATTATAATGAGCAATGAATTTTGGTAGTGTTGAGAACCACTATGTATTTTGCTTTTTCTAATGGTAAAAACCACTATTTCTTTTTGCATATTTTGAAGTGATAAATAATCACTTTTTATTTTTCATTTTGGATACTTGCCCCAATTTTGGGTAAGGTAAGAGATTTTGATTTTATGGATAAGGAGGAACTTGTCCTTTTGTCAATTCTCAACATATTTGAACCATTCAAATGACATTTTTCACTTAAAGTAATGTAGACAACTTTGTAGTTTTCATATTTCCTTGTGCTAAACTTGAATTTATTAATTTGAAAATATGTTGGGATTTTCATGTATACAAGGCATAATCTAAGCAAGATTCTACCTTCTAAAAATCATGATAGCTTTCTACAAAATATGAAAAGAAAACTAGATATGGCTGAGTGACTGAAAACTCTTCACTATGCCTTACAAACAATGAATAGGTGACAAGAAACATATATACAATATGGAGTGTAAATGTAAATGGTAAATGTAATTTGAATAGGTGGTACAACTAACTTTCAACAACCTTGATTTTGATAGATGCCTAATGTACAAACCTGGTGCTAAACATGTATGAGCAACTTCTAATAATGCATAATGCAATGATGAATATGCCTAATGTACATAGTGTTATAATAAACATAATATGAAATGCAATACGATGTAATATTTTTGTGTTTTTGATGATTTCAATGATGTTTTTGAATTTTTTGATATATATGTATATATAGTTTGACCAATAGGCTTAGTGAATTCCATTGGGAATTTTTGGATGACCTAGGCGATCGTAGACCACCTTGGAGCTTTTCTAGATGACCAAAGAGTTTATAGATACCTTTGGGGCATTTTGGATTGA
Source organism: Wollemia nobilis (assembly GCA_028583015.1). NCBI lineage: Eukaryota > Viridiplantae > Streptophyta > Pinopsida > Araucariales > Araucariaceae > Wollemia > Wollemia nobilis. Next base: position 86,143 of record JAQPPZ010002974.1, on the reverse strand, counting down.
CCTAGATAGTCATAGACCACCTAGGAGTATTTTAGGGTGACCAAAGGGTTTATAGATACCTTTGGGACCTTTTTGGGTGACCTAGATGGTCATAGACCACCTAGGGGTATTTTTGGATGACAAAAGGGTTTATAGATACATTTGGGGCCTTTTGGATGGACCTAGATAGTCCTAGACCACCTAGGGGTATTTTAGATTTACCTAGATGGTCGTAGACCACCTAAGAGAATTTTAGGTTGACCTAAATGGTTGTAGACTACCTAGGGGTGTTTTAGGTTTACTTATATGGTCGTAGATCACCTAGGGGTGTTTTAGATTGACCTAGATGATCGCAGACCACCTAGGGGTATTTTAGGTTGATTTAGACAATCGTACTACCTAGGGGTGTTTTAGGTTTACCTATATGGTCATACACCACCCAAGGGTATTTTAGATTGACTTAGATGGTCGTAGACTACCTAGAGATGTTTTAGGTTGACCTAGATGGTCGTAGATCACCTAGGGGAATTTTAGGTTGACCTAGATGGTCGTAGACTACCTAGGGGTATTTTAGATTGACCTAGATGATTGTAGATCACCTAGGGGTATTTTAGATTGATCTAGATAGTCGTAGCCACCTAGGGGTATTTTAGATTGACCTAGATAGTTTTAGACCATCTAGGAGAATTTTAGATTGACCTAGACGACCGCAGACCGCATAGGGATATTTTAGGTTGACCTAGATGGTCATAAACCACCTAGGGTAATTTTAGATTTACCTAGATGATCTTAACCACATAGGGGCATTTTAGGTTGACCTAGATGGTCGTAGACCACCTAGGGCATTTTAGGTTGACCTAGATGGTCGTAGACCACCTAGTGGTGTTTTAGGTTGACCTATATGGTCATTGACCACCTAGGGGTATTTTAGATTGACCTAGATGGTCATAGACTGCCTAGGGGTATTTTAGGTAGGGCACGATACTCTAAGCATGGAAAGGCTACTAGTGAAAGATATTCAATGGTTCAGACTCTTCACTTCCTTCAATAGATGCTAAGCAATAAGTTCTAGGTATAATCTGACTAGTAATTATGTATGGACCTAACCAGTTTACCACAAATTTATCCCATATATGAGGTGGAAAATTTGAATTTTGTTGGTTCTATTTTAGAACTAAATCACCAACCTAAAAGTCTCTCTAGTGTACTTTCATGTTGTAATCTCTCTTAAGGCATTCCTGATAAATACGTAGATGCTCAAGAGCATTGACACATCATTCATCAAGAAACATTAATTGATCAAAATGATCTTACCTAGTGGTATCATCATCGATGAATTCTTGCATGGAAATAGAATCTCTAACATTAAAGGTATGATAGCCTCAACACCATACACTAGTGAAAATGGATTTGCCCCAATGGGCATCTAAATGCTAGTGCGATAGGTCCAAAGAGCAAGAGGTAATTGATTGTGCCAATCTTTATGATTTTACTTAATGGTTTTCTTCAAGATGGCAACTACTATATTATTTGATGCCTCTCCTTGCCCATTGGATTGTGGATAATAGGGCATGGAAAAAATATTATTTATGTTATACTTTTTTGTTAATGCACGTACATCCTTATTTTTTAAGGATGTCCTATTATTCAACATTATTTTGGATGGAATACCAAAATGACATATGTTGTTATGTAGTATGAACTCCACGATGTGAGGTCTAGTCGTAGTGGTAATGGAAATTGCTTCCACCTATTTTATGAAGTACTCAATCGTTGTTATGATAAATATGTGACGGTGTGAGGAGGCAGGTGAGATTTTTCCAATTAAATCAAACCCCCATTGTACAAATGGCCAAACCTATTGAATTGGTTGTAAGGCCTATGAAGGTATGTGTATCAAATTTACATGATGTTGACACTTTATGCACTTCTTTACATAAGTGTAGAAATATTGCTATAAATTTGGCCAATAATAGCCCTTGTAAAGAATGTGCTTAGTGATGGCCATGCCACTGAAGTAGCCACCACATGTACTATTTTTTGCTTGAGCAATGGCCCAATCTGATGTTTGTGGGTCTAAGCATTGAAGGATGATACCCTCATAGCTCTAATGATACATTATGTCTCCCAATAATACATAATTTGCTACCTTTTTCTTAAATGCTCGCCTTACGGCATGCGACAATCCAGGAGGAATATTTCCCAATTTTAAGTAATATTTAATTTGTATGGCCTAATATTGTTTTGAAGAAGTCTCAATTGTATGAATAACGTAATCCTTTTGACATTCATCTCTTGCAAATTCTGATTGAGGATGAACTTGGAGATATAGTGTTGTGCTAGTATTAAAATAATTTTGAGGGAACATAACCCCCCATTTGAAGTTATTCAAATAATTGTGTAGTTGAGAGAACCATTCATGTGAAGGTTCAATCTAAATTATGTGGACATCTGGTGTGGCATTATGCTTATCACTATTAGTCACATATTATGCTAGCATTTTCACCTAAATAGTCATGATATCATCTGAAGGATTTTATGGGATTAGCGACCCTAAGGAGGCCATCATGTCTACAAAATTATTAGATGAAGGGAGTGCCTCAATATCATACCACTCAAACTTTACCAGAATTTTATCCACTAGGGATTTATAGGCTTGCAAGACTGGGCACCTACACTAGAATATCCCTTTAACCTGATTAACTATGAGAAAGGAATCACCAAAAATGTTTAGGTTAGTTATTTTTATGGTGAATATCATTTGAAGGCCTATGATGAGGGATTCATACTCAATGTTGTTATTGGTTCATAGGAAATCAAGTTTAAATGAAAGAGGTATGGGAGCCCTTTGCAGTGTGAAAAGCATGATACCTGTGCCACCCCCTTGCTCGCACTTAGAACCATTTAAAATAAGAGTTATGTTAGCCTTTGGCATGGGATATTTAGAATTAGGTGTTTCTGAGACATGAAAAACTCCATCATCAAGAAGTTCTATATTGAGAGGCTAGTCATCCTAGAGAGGAGCCTCTACTAGTTGATCGAATATGACCTGTTCTTTGATTGATTTTTATCCAATGAACTCTAGGTCAAATTTTATAAGTAATATTATCCATTTTCCGTGTGACTATTGTGATATGTTTGACTCATCATGTATCGCAATGGATTCTCTTTAGATATTACATACATGGTATTATTGAGCATGTAATAGCATAGTTATTTTATGGCAAAGACCACTGCTAAGCATAGCTTCTCAACATATCCATATTTTATTTCATAGCTAACCAGGGTGCAACTAATATAATATGTAGCCTATTCTTTATGAAATTCATTCTTTTGGGATAACATAGTGCTCAATGCCAACTTAGTGGTTGATATGTAATATAGAACAACACTCCTAGTTGCAGAGGAGCTAATATAGGTGATGAAGCTAGGTATTTCTTTATCTCATCAAATACATCTTGACATTCCTCATCTCAATAAAATGAGACCCCCTTGTGTAGCAACCTATTAATGGGTTGACACTTATCCAATAATTGTTCTATGAAGCATTTTATGGATGTGATATTTCCTTGCAAGCTGCATAGATGCTTAATGGTTGTGGGGGGAGGCATTTCTAGGATTATCTTGACCTTATTTTGGTCTACTTCTATGCCTCACTTAGATAATATGAATCCCAAGAGTTTACCATATGTGACACCAAATACACACTTCTTGGTATTAAGCCTAACATTGTGCTCAGTGAGACAATCTAGAACCTTGCACAATACATTGACATGCTCATGGTGTAATAGAGATTTTACCAATAAGTCATCCATGTAATATTCCAAAATCTTATGTATATAGTTGTGGAACATATATTTCATGGCTCAATGGTAGGTGACACTAGCGTTCTTAAGGCTAAAATGCATGACCTTATAACAAAATGTCCCCCAAGGCATTGTGAATGCCATTTTTAATTGGTCTTCTATATTAATACAAATTTTATTATATCCAAAGAAATCATCCATAAGGGGTAACATTTCACGTCCAGTTGTGGCATCTACCAATGCATCAATGTTTGGTAAGAGAAACTCATCCTTAGGAATCGCTTTGTTGAGATCTCTAAAGTCAGTGTAAATGTGAATCCTCCCATCAGGTTTCTTGATGGATACCATATTTGAAACCCATGGCGGATATTCTACTGAGATGATAAAGTCAGGATCCAAAAACTTTTGCAATTCATATTTCACCATTAAGGCTACTATTGGGTGCATATTACATAACTTGTGCTTAACGAGTTTGATCTTTGGGTCCAGTGTAAGATTATGCATGACTAGATTTGGATCCAGTTCTAGCATGTATTTATAGGACCAAACAAAATATTTTATCCTTTCTTTCAAGGCTTTTCTAAACTCATATTGTTTAGTTTGATATATACCTTCTCCTAGATTTATAATATGTGGATTATTAGGATCTGTATCAATATCCCTATCAACTATTGGCTCAATTGATATATGGAACCCTTATTCCAACTGATGTGGAGTAGGAATCAAGTGAATATCATCAGCTATATTTGTTTCATCCATTGGAAATTTGTGCTCAACCTTAGCTTGAAAAACATCTTGAGTAGTTCTTGGAGAAAATTGAAATGGTTGTAACATTTCCTTGCAAGGACAATACTCTAATGGCGATGGGGGATAATCTCATCGATCAAATTCAATTGCCTCAAGATTGAGGTGCAACAGCTTTGATGGGTTATTCAAATTTCTCAATGATGTAATTAAATCTATGGAAATCATGTTGATGGATACATGATCTCCCTTCCAATGGTGAGTGGGTCTGGAGGTCTGATGTAGTCTCATAACTCATGAGGGTGGTTTTGGTGGAAATGGAATGAATGATGATGGCCAATGCAGAAGACGACAAGCCTGCTCTTCATGTAGCAAAATATGGCATCATATAGGGTCTTAGATGGGGAATAACATGTGAATATAATACTCATATTCATCATCCAAAGGGAACACTCACTTGTGTTCATCATTCGAGCTTGGATAGTTTATGGGTGCTATGCCATAGTCTTCTTCATCATCAGTCATCCATTCATGAGGAGGACCTTGATCCTCTTCCTCACTATCATATTGCAAGGTATGTGAGCTCTCCCCCACTTCATGAGGTTGGGAAACATCACTGGATAACCCTTGATATATCATGTTTATAGGAAAATAATATTGCAATGAATGAAGGTAATTTGGATTGGCATATGGATCGCATGTAAGCTTATCCTTATAACTCATACATAGGTGTTCTAAACTATCTGTGACAACATCCAGCAGTACTAGCTTATTGTGTTCCAACCCAAATTTATAATATGGTAGATGATATTGGGGCTGACATGGGACATGAGTACCCTAATCATATAAGCCTAAACAAAAACCATACCAATTACATCGATGTAAATACCACAATGCATAATCAAAATTTGATATATAGTTTGTCTTCAGAAAAAGGTTCATCATCTTCTTCTTTTTGAGGAGTTGGCAAGGTTCCATACTCTATACCACCATATAAAAAATTAGTTTAATAGGGTGGCAGGCCAAGAGGCACGATGATACCTATGAGAAGATGAGGTCACCCCATATATTTCACCATTTTTATAGATGGAACCATTGTGACATTTCTCACTAGATATTCTCCTATCCTTGTACTAGACATATGCACTATGACCTAGGATGGTGAAAGAGGATGATACGGAAGTGAGGCTTGAGGTGACTCAATGTGAACCTCTTGAGATGATTCCTCACTTACTAAATAAGGAAGCTCTTTCATGGATATGGTGGAAACAAGAGGTGAGCTCTCATCAATTGGTCTCTTTGACATGTTCCTTGGTGGAGGATCTGATGATGTCGAAGGCATCTCTAAAACTATTGATGAGCACTAGAAATGCTCATATTTTGTATATATTTCTTGGATAAATATGAGGTTGTATAGTAAGGATTGCATACTTTTATGAATAATTATATAGATATTTGATATAATTATGCGTGTTATCTAATTTGTGTTCTTTTTAGTATGTTTTGTGGAATTGCAGTTGATTTGGTTAGATTTGGAACGGTCAAGGTCCTTTTGATGGACCTGGCACTTTATTTCATCGGGAGCCAATGTAGAGAACATAGGCACCTCCCTACAACCAGAAGGCACTAATGGAACAAGCACCTCCCTGCAGTTGGAAGGCGCTGATTGAATACAAGCGCCTCCCTGCAGTCGAAAGGCATCGATTGAATACAAGCACCTTCCTACAGTCGAAAGGTGTTGTATGAATGCAAGCACCTCCCTAAAACCAGAAGGTGCCAACCAAAGGCAAGCCTCTCCATAGTCAGAAGGTGCTAATAGAGGGTAAGCACCTCCCTAAAACTAGAAGGCACTAATAATAGGTAAGTGCCTCCCTACAACCGAAAGGTGCTAATGGAAGGCAAGCACCTCCCTACAACCGAAAGGCGCCACTGATTCTTTGCCCGTTGACCAGAGTTGAACGACATGGACAGCAGTGACTGGTGTAGTTCTAGTTCTATGTCATGCAGAGCTAATTTGGAGATAGCACCAATGTATTCAAATGTCTTACTGATGCCAAGAAAAGCATGAACCGAAATGAACATGCCGCCTTTAGAACGAAATGCCAAACGTTGATTGCATTCACCAGACTATTCTAATTTAGTCTGGGAAGAATCGACTGTTGTATCCACTTCTGTAACAGAAGTTCTACAGGTGTGTTATATAAACACTCGTAGATCATTCTGAAGGATATATAGAGATAATTAATCAAGATCCATTTCAAATTATAAGATAGATTGTAATACGTTGATAAATATATTTCAGTTCCAGAAGTTCTAAGCATGTGTTCGATCGAGAGGAATCTGCTGGAGCCTGGGCCCACTCCAAGCCAGTATTTCTTCCCCATTTCTTTTTTGTTTATTTATCAGTTTATTGCTTTCATAGAAATGTTCATGAATTTACTAGTTCCAGTATTTGCAGTAGGTTTATTTCTAGGAATGTGCATTTGATTTATTTCCTTAGATTTATTTCTATTCTTCTTATGTAATTTATTGAGGAGTGTGGGAATGATTGACAACCATCTCAAGAACACCCCCCAAATGTAGGATTAGTAGATTCACCCTCTAGTGGTATTGTAGTAACCTAGTTCCGACTCTTTGCAAGTTTATGAAGCTCCTTGGGTTGATAATTAAATGCACGGGCATGTGAAAAAAATAGGAAACCATTCACCTTGTTTGGCCCATAACATTTTGGGGCCGTTGCTGGGGAAGCATCTTAATTAGATTACCTATAATACCCTGAAACCTTCATATGACCTTGCATGAGTTCTTCAAGAAGAAGAGGACCTGACGGTCACTTTATAAGAACTGATCCATCAGGACCTGAGTCAGTCGAGCATTTTGGATCTGAGTTAGACTTGCCCAACCTACCAGCAATCCATTAGAGTGAGGAACCGCACTTTGTGCAAAGTGCTGCCTCATCCCATCAATAATGGGAAGAATGAATCATCATAAATCCCATGTTTAATAGGACTCCTCTAGAGGAAGCCCTATTGTGGAAGGCTATGGAGGATCAGACGATCTCGCTAGACAACCTTAGAGCATTGACTCAAAAAGTTTTAAACGATCGAAAGGCCATAAACGCTGCATTAGAAACCACATTTTTGGAAAAAATGTATAATGATGAAGTCTCATATGGATTTAGTTTCCCAATAGAGGAGGGAGTAGGAGATACCAAAATGAAAAACATATCCCCTGCTCACCTCCCATCCTTTAGAGGACACCCGACTGAGGACCTTGACCTTTTTTTATTCAAGTTTGATGTTTTGTGCAGGTCTATGGATTACAAATCAAACACACAAAAGTTGAAATTAGTTCCTTCTACATTAGACGATGTAGCTCTGTGATGGTTCATCGGTTTGGGAGACAAACACATCACCACTTGAGACCAGATGAAGATGCTCTTTCTAGAGCAATATCAAGATTTTAGGAGAGCAAAAGACTCCAGGGAGGAGGTCCTGAGCATGACACAAAGAGAAGATGAGTCTCTCGAGGAGTATTGGGAGAGATTTAGCTTTAATCTTCATTGGTCCCCTCACTCGAACCTATTTGAAAAGTCCCTCAAAAGCATCTTCTTGAGGGGACTTACCAATGAGTCACTGGAGGCTCTCAAAATGATCTCTGGAGGTGATGTCTATCAGCATGCCATAGATGACATCCAGTAATTATGCTAGAAATACTCGAGAAGGTGAGGCAAAATCACTACTAGGACCATGAAGGCGACTGCTTCAGTCACCAAAACAGAAATAGGCAACATGCTAGAGAATTTGAAGAGTGAAATGCTCTCATATCTAGCATTACAGATGGATACATTACTGTTAGAAAAGAAGAAACAAGAAAATGACGTAGCATTAGCCTATTTATGCCCAAAATATAGAGGAAGACACACAAAGAATGCATGCCCAAAAAACAAGGTCAGAGTATGCATAGTTTGCAGGCTGAATCATAAAACTCGATTGTGCCCACAACTACCCAGTAACCAGGAAGTGGTTGAGAGCACAAAGGCCTTCTTCATAGGCAATAGAAAGAGTTGGCCATAGCCCCCGACGAGGAATATACCAACTGAAATGCCATAATATGGGGGAGGGGAATACATGCACCAAGGACCCCCTCAACCACCTAATATGGGTTGGTGGGGGCCGTCACCTTGGACGAACATACCCCCAGCAGCATTCCTGAATCAATAGCCATGGATGCCATATCCATATCTTGGATAGTAGTGGAGAGGCCACAATGCGTGGAATCAGACTCCATAGAATGTAGCTCCTGCTCACATCCAACAGAACTTACCAGCATTGCCAGTAGTGAGACCTGCGTAGCTACCAGCACAACTGACAACAAACCTGAACAACAGAGTAAATCAGCCAACATACAACGTAGAAGGTGATATGTATCATATGTACAATATTCAGCTTAGATCAGGTAGGTAGCTAGGAGTAGAGACGTCGCCTCTGGTAGAAGAGGAGGAAGAAATGGTAGAGATACCTCCACTGGTAGAAGAGGAGGCAAAAATAGAGGAAACACCTTTGGTAGAAGAGGGAAAAGCACTTGAGAGAGCAGAGGCTCCATTTCCTAGCTGACTGTAGGAACAAAGAAAAACAACACAGCTAAAATTTGACATCTTGTTGAGCTTGAAGAATCTCACGATGACAATCCCATTATTTCAAGCAATTCGAGATGTCCCCATTTACACCAAGGAAATTAGAGAAATGTTTCTAAGGAGACCAGGATGAAAAGCTACCCAAAATATTAACGTCATGGGTAAACTGGCAGATCTAATGATGGGTAGAACACATCATCCAAAGTATGCAGACCCAGGCAGCCCAGTGTTGACCGTAAAAATTGGAGGACATTCCCTGTCCAACACATTGGTTGACCTCGGGGTAGCCATCAACGTGATGCCTCAAGAGACCATGCAGAGGTTGTAGCTCACAAACCTAAAGCCAACCATGACAGTGCTACAGTTAGCCGATCGATCAACCGTGGCACCGAAAGGAATGCTGGAAGATGTGATCGTAACAGTCAGTGCATGGGAATATCCAGCTGACTTTCTAGTTTTGCAAACCAAGACCAGGTTAGGCGGTTACCCGCTCATTTTGGGGAGACCATGTCTAGCAATAGCTGACAATTACATCAGCTGTCGGGATGGGCTAATGACCATCTCCAATGGGAAAAATGTCAAAAGGCTGACCATTTCACCGCCAAATCAGTCTATGGACTCGACAGAAGAACCCAGGATCACCGAGCATGGAACAACAGAGTTGTCCATAATCCAGCTGGTGATGACCTTGGAGGAGGTAGCAGAAGAGGATGAGGATGGTGCTATCATGGAGTTTCTCCATGGAGAATCGTCCACCCCCACACCTGGATCACCGTTGACTGGCACCCAAGATCAGCACATCCAAAAAATACACGTTGGTCCGAGAAGGACATTAAACGTCAACAACAGGTTGATGCCCACATAGCTAGAAAAATTGGAAGAGCTTCTGGTAAAGCACCGACAAGCATTTGCATGGGACTATGCAGATATGCATGACATCAGCCCAAAAATATGTACCCATCGGATTTATTTAGATGACCAGGCAACTCCTAGTCGGCAGCCACAGAGAAGGATGAACCTATCAATGAAATACATTGTCAGAGAAGAGCTGCACAAACTTCTGGCTACCAAATTCATATATCCAATTTTTGACAGTGAATGGGTATCACCATTAGTGGTGGTCCCCAAAAATAATGGGAAATGGAAAATCTGGATAGACTACCAAGCGTTGAACAAGGCGACTAAGAAAGACCACTTCTCGCTACCGTTCATCGATTAGGTCTTAGACACACTCTCAAGAAGAAAATACTTCTCCTTTTTGGATGGTTTCAGTGGTTACAACCAGATCCAGATAGGGGAAGAAGATCAAGATAAAACAACATTCACCTATCCGTGGGGAATGTTTGCCTATAAGGTATTGCCTTCTAGACTGTGCAACGTACTGGCCACCTTTTAATGGGCGGTGCTTAGAATATTCTTTGATATGATAGGAGACGGGGTGGAAGTATACATGTATGACTTCATCGCCTATGGAGAAACTTTCGAGGAGGCAATGACAAATCTGGAAAGAGTGCTTGACAGGAGCAAGGAAAATCATTTGTCCCTAAGTAATGAAAAATGTTTTATGATGATGCAGGAAGGCATCGTGTTGGGACACCACCTCTTTGCAGAAGGAATAAAAGTAGACAAGAGGAATATCAAGGTCATCAGAGACCTACCTAGCCCTAGAATGCAAAAGGAGGTAAGAAGTTTCCTTGGATCAGTCGGGTACTACCGATGATTTATCGCTGAATTTAGTAAGATTGCCAAACCACTGCACACCCTACTTTCTAAGGATGTAGAGTTCAATTGGATGGGAGATTGTGAAGAAGCATTCCAATTGTTGAAAGAAAAATTGATATCTGCATCGGTCTTACGAGGACTGAATTGGGCCATACCGTTCCATATTTACTATGATGCATCTAACGGTGCGACAAGAGCAGTCCTTGAGTAGAAAGACGATGAAGAATTCTATGCCATCTATTATGTCAGTAAAAATTTGGTGGGAGCGGAGCTCAACTATACAGTAACAGAAAAAGAATTCCTCATAGTTGTCCATGCAATAAATAAATTCTATCACTATATAACGGGATACAAGGTCTTCGTCCATACGAACCATGCGGCTATCAGGTATCTAATGAGCAAGCTAGCCATTGGTGGCAGAATTATCAGATGGCTATTGCTATTGCAGGAATTTGGCATCACTATAGTCAATAAACCAGGCAAGGACAATTTTGTGGTAGATTTTTTGTCCAGATTGATACCAGCAGATCATCAAGCAGTGGAAGATCAGTTTTTGGATGAACATCTATTTGCTATTAGTGAACAAACTCTGTGGTATGCAGACATAGCAAATTACTTGGCCATTGAAAGGATCTCACCTGCTCTCTCCTACAGAGAAAAGCAGGCGGTCATAGAGAAGAGCGCATCATTCCTTTGGATGGATGGTCTCCTATTTAAAATAGGATAGGACCAAATTGTAAGAAGATGGATAGCAGAACATGAGTTTTCAGAAGTGCTCAAGGCATGTCATGATGAGCCATGCGAAGGACACTTTGCAGGGAAATGAACTACCTACAAAATCCTGCAGGCTGGGTATTTTTGTCCCACTCTCTTCAAGGACGCGGTAGCATATACCAGCAAGTGTGACAAGTGCCATAGGATGGGTAGACCAACCCACCAATATGAAATGCCCCTGCAACCCCAGGTACACCTGGAACCTTTCAATAAATGGGGCATGGACTTCGTGGGACCATTTAACCCACCTTCGATGGGAAGGAGGTTTATTCTGGTCTGCATGGATTACGTCACCAAATGGGTGGAAGTGTAGGTATTAATGGACTCAAAGGAAAGAACGGTAATTGATTTATTATTTTCCCATATTTTCACATGATTTGGGGTTCCTCGGGAGATAACAATAGACCAAGGGCTCCAATTCACGTCCAAATTGATTGAGGAGCTGATGGAGCAGTATAGAGTTTAGCACAACAAAACCACGCCCTACCATCCACAGGCGAACGGGCAAGTAGAAGTGACAAATAGGGAGATAGAAAACATCCTGACCAAAATAGTGCAACAACACAAGAAATATTGGGCCACATGGTTGTTGGAGGTAGTTTGGGCATACAACACCACGTGGAAATCCACCACAGGATGCACACCTTTCCAACTGGTCTATGGAAAAAATGTGATGATGCCCATCGAGTTCAAAATCAAAACTTTGAGGACAACTTCAAAATTAAATTTGAGCTTGGACGAAGCTCAAAAATAGAGGATTCGCCAGCTAGATCAATTGGACAAAATCCGACTAGATGCTTTGTAGAGGACAGAGATTATACAGAAGTAGAGAAAGAAGTGGCATGATAACCACATCAAGCTGAAGAAATTCTAGGTAGGGGAAAGGGTACTGTTGTATGATTCCTAGTTCTAGGAAAGGAAGGTCAAACTTATGCAGAGGTGGATGGGGCCGTATGAGGTGGCAGAGCTCATTAGGAACGGGGTTGTGCGTGTTAAGACAATTGACGACAACAACACCATGTTCATAGTCAATGGCCACCGACTATGCCCCTATAATATGTTTGAAACGTTACAGGTGGAATCCAGAGTAGGCATGGGGGAGACCCCATATTGCTAGATCTGGACCAAACTCTCACAGGTGAAATGGTGGGCACGAAAGTGCTCACCCAATTTTTTTAGTTAGTTATAGTTTTTTTTAATGTGTGTTTTTTTTGCAGGGACGACGCCCGCATGCAAGCTGTAGGCATCCTAATCTAGGGCCTAACAGGCATGGAACGTGTCTAACTACCTTTATTTTCCTTTCTTTTTTGGTTGCTTTTTGTAGGTGGAGGACCTGACAGCATGAGGGATAGGTATCTGGGAAACCAGGCCTGATTCAGCTCAGCATTCCGACACCGGCTCATAGATAGAATCTAGGCAGCATGAAAAAAATTGGGAAGGTTTGATCACCCTTCTTTTAGTCAAATCGCCAAGGCAAGAAGAAGGCGCCTTACTATAGCCAGAAGGCACCGAGTCTAGAAGAAGGTGCCTTACTGCAGTCAAAAGGTGCCAAGCCCATAAGAAGGCACCTTACTATAGTCAGAAGGTGCTGAGTCAAGAAGAAGGCACCTTACTACAGTCAAAAAGCACTGAGTCCAGAAGAAGGCACCTTACTGCAGTTAGAAGGCACCCATATAGAAGAATGCACCTTACTGCAGTCAGAAGGTGCCCATACAAAAGAAGGTGCCTTACTACAGTCAGAAGGTGCCCATCCAGAAGAAGGCACCTTACTACAATCAGAAGGTGCCCATTCAATATATATATATATATAGATATATAGGCGCCTTTCGTGGCAGGAAGGCACCATAGAAAAAAAAAAAAATAGTCGAATACGTGCCTTCCAACATCAGGAAGGCACATTCATCCAGTCGAATACGCGCCTTCCAACATCAGGAAGGCGCATTCATCCATCCGAATACACCTTCCAACATCAATAAGGCACATTCATCAAGACGAACACCTTCCAACATCAAGAAGGCGTGAACCATAAGGAGGCACCCCCCCACATTGGGAAAATGCATGCAGGCAAGAGCGCCTCCCACCAATCAAAAGGCATCGAAATGCGCATTCATTTGAAGACGAGTATCGAAAACATTGGAAAGGTACTACATGGAAACCATCCACATGGGGAAGGTACCAAAGAACACCTCCCACGTGCAACATTTACACCTATCGGATGCCTCGAGTGGAACGAAGCATCGCACGAATAAGCATCATCAAATGACCACACCCTTCCCTCGTGTCACAAGTCAGCAAATTAGCAGCTACCATGACAACTAGAACACTAAATTAGGTATGCACATATTAAATCAAATCTTTCATATAATTATTTATAAATACACAGTACCAAAAAATATAGCTGTCATAAAGATCATACCCCCCATAGTAAAAAATGCATGCCAATGAGAGGGCACCTTCCATAACTGCTAGGGTTAGGCATATTTTCCATCAGAAGGTGCCTTCCTAAAGGAGGAAGGACAAAAAAAAATACAGTAGCAGAAGGTGCCATGGGAGGAAGGTCTAAGAACCATGCAATCAAGAAGAATGAGCCCAGTGACACATATGGGATCAGAGGGGTAGTAAAGACCCAATTTGAAGTCGAAGGGTGGCTCGAATACTTCACCCTAGTCAGTCAGGGCCAGGACATGGAGGCAACTAGAGAATTTGCCACCTCTTTGAGGGGTGATGCAGCCCAAGTACAAGGGATGGAAATTCTAGTCACCCCTGAGTTCATCTCACAGGCGATTGGATTGCCTCTCACGACGGAATGTATATACAAGGGCAGAGTATTAAAAGTATACGCTGAAATAATGTTGTCAGGAGGAAATGTGCAGGTAGACAGGGAGGGGTTACTCAAAAATAACCTCCCCATGAATATGCAAAAGATGTTCGAGAAGATTGCTCAATTCTTCACATGCACAGGGAAGTATACCCATCTGCACCTTAATCATGTGCACTTCCTCAATCATCTAGTGCATGGGAGGAAATTGAATATACCCTTCTACCTGGCAAGTGCTCTAAAAGATGAAGCGGCTTGGTACCAGAAAGGGGCACTGTCCGCCTTAGCCCACCATGGGCTGATATCGGCATTGGTCCACCATGCAGAAGCACAAGGACATAATCACGATGTAGAAGGAGATGGAAGCCAAATAGGGCAACACAATACGGTTGCCAAATTGGGGCAAGGTGAAGCATCCCCTATAGAGGAGATAGCAAACATCGGGCAATTGGTGTTGCCCTATTTTCTAGGAGGAGCAAAGCAGTCACTGGTTCCTAGAGACATAGAGGATAGAGGGCATTCCCCAGTGCCCGAGTATGAGGAAGGAGCGCCACTCGTTGGTGGTGAGGACGAACCAGTTCCCAGGAGGAAACATCTGCGATGATTCCTCTCGATAGAGGAAGAACAGAGTGACACAGAGATAGATGTCATCACCCAAAAATGAACCAGAGCCAATGAAATGAGGGAACTTCTAGGAGCAACGACCAGATTAATGTGGCCTTGGAAGAGGTGCTCAACTAGCAAACTGATTGCTATATGGCACAACAAATTCTGGAGGATTCCTAGAACCAACATCAAAATGAATTGGAGGAAAAGGACAGATGAATCACTCAGCTCGGGCAGCTGATTTGGCAGTTGCAGGAGGAAAATCAAATACTTCAGGATAGAAGAACATCAAGACAGGAGGCATCCATGCAAACTGATTGGGCAGAAGCAGTGCCGACAAACTCTCCCACATCCACAAAATGAGTATTCTCTTTGAGGGAGATTCGATTGGACGCCCGACAGAGTAGCCCAGAGGTAACAATGAAAGAAGTCCTATGATGCCCCTTGTCATTGTCCTGAGTGACATAGAGCAGGACGAAGGCCTCCAGCAGTAGATAATACCAGAGGATACAGAGGACCCCCCCAGGCTTGAAGAAGGAGAAGAGCCTGAGGGGTCGACACCAGGAAGACAGGAGGATGAAGAATCACCACCGAAGATAGTGGCACAACCGATCCTTCAAAGTAAAGAGAAGTCCCCAAAGGAGAAAGAAGAGACCCCAGTTTGAGCCACCACATTTTCTGTAGAGGCCAAGGCAAAGAGGCCTAGGATGGCTCGACAAAAGGTGAAAGTGACCTTCACTGAGTCATAGGAGGACGAATGGGATATGCAGCTATCATCGAAAGGCAAAAATATTTTGAGTAGTTGCGCAACGAAATGAAAGTAGCCAAGGCGGCCAGGAAGGCATCCTCGAGGATAAAAGGAGATTCTGGCATCTGCGTCAATCCGGTAGAAGACAGCAGTTTTGGGACATCTATGTTTCATCCCGAGGGCGGCCTTCCATGATGAAGAGGTACTTGGAACAATGGGGAGTATATGGCCCACAATTGGAGGCTGCTACAATTGCAAAGGAGAATGTAGGGCTTACCCCTGAAGTGGTCAGGTTATACAAAGCCCAAGTAGTGCCTTCTAGAGGGGATAACTCAGATATCCCTCTGGCAAAGGCCAAACCTCCAAACGCTGACCTCTGGCAAGCTACAAAAGCTACATTTCAATTAGCAGTAACGACGCTGGCTAGACCACCTCTAGTAGCAGCCAGAATAAGAAGGGGACAATTAACAACCGCAGTTTCCCATAGGCAGAGGCGAACCGCATCTTCACATGCTAGCACAAAAAGATAGACTTGTTGGCAATTTTGGGTGCCTTGGGTACATTGCCTTTACTCAAGTGTAGAAGTTTTCATTGATGTCAAGAAGCTCTTGAAGGAATTTTATTTAATGTCAGATTATTCAGAGCATGGATAGTGGGTTTCCAAGAAGATCATAGTAGCCCTTTTTGCAAAACATCAAAGAAAAAGACAAGTTAGAAAAAGTATGCAGCAAGCTGGAAAAACTGTCACGATTTCATGACATGTTAGAGGAGAGAGAAAGTGCTGGAAAAACTATCACAATTTCATGATATGTTAGAGGAGAGAGAAAGTGCTAGAAAAATTGTCATGATTTCGTGACATGTTAGAGTAGAGAGAAAGAGCTAGTAAAACTATCGCGATTTTGCGACATGTTGGAAGAAAGAGAAGAAGCTAGCAAAAATATCATGATTTTGTGACATGTTGGTAGAGAAAAATGCAAGTGGAAAAACTATCGCGATTTCGCGACATGTTGGTAGAGAAGGAGAGCAAGTTGAAAAGTGTCACGATTTCGCGACATGTCGCATTTTTGTGACTCAAAAAATGCAGGAAGGTAGAGAAGGAAAAGTGTCATGATTTCGTGACATTTTGCAAGGAAGGTTGTATGGACGAAAAAGTGTCACAATTTCATGACATGATGCAGAAGAGAGAGTCCACAGTGTGAACTGTCATGATTTTGTGACAAGATCGAAGAGAGAGAAAGTTATTCAAAAAGTGTCACAATTTCATGACATGCTACAAAAGACAAAGTGAGGACTGTCACGATTTCGTGACATGCAGCAAAGGGAAGAGTTTGAAATGAGAAGTGTCATGATTTCATGACTGGCAATAGAGAAAGCATACAAAAGCTGAAAGCGTCACGATTTCATGATAGGATGAAGGAACAGCTTATGGATGCAGAAAATGTCACAATTTCACGATAGGTTGAGATGGCAGCATTCAGTTAGAAAAAGTGTCATGATTTCATGATAGAAATAGGAAGCAAGTCTTCAATAGAAGAAGCGTCATGATTTCACAACAAATTCAAGAAGGAATAGCTCGAAGGTGAAAGCATCATGATTTCACATGTTCCAGTTTTGCGGGCATTAGGCAGAGAAAAGCATAAGGCAGCAAAAGTGTCATGATTTTGTGACATGTTCCATTTTTGCTGGTGCAAGCCGAGAAAAGGTTGAGAAAGCGTGAAATGTCATGATTTCGTGACAAAAGTGAATATGATGTCAGCAAAGGCAGAAGTGTCACGATTTTGTGACAAAAGCAAAGAAGAAGGCCATGAAGACAGAAGGGTCACGATTTTGCGATAGAAGTGAAGGTGATGTCAGCAGAAGCAAAAAGTGTCATGATTTTATAACAAGAACTTAAGTAAAGTCGACAAAGGCTAAGGTGTCACAATATAGCGACAAAAGCCAAATGAAGGTGTACGATTGCAAAAGGTGTCGTGATATCGCGACATGTTGTAGTTTCACGACAGAAGCTATAGAGGAGTTGCAGAGGCGGTGAAGCCGACAAAGTTAAATTTGGGCCAACAAAGATTAGGGTTTGTAGCCAACGTAATTTAGGGTTGTGTATCCGAATAAGATCAAGGTTTTGATCTTGAAAGAATTAGTATAAAAGAAGGGTTGTTTGGAGAGTTAAAGGATCACTCAAAGTGTGCATTCGAAGAGCGTCGTTCGTAGACTGTGCAAAGAGAAGAAGTTCGATCACTGAGAGCAGAGTGCATTTTGTCGAATATTCCAAGTGAGAGAGATCGCAAGGAAGCATAGTGCATGAAGGCTATGCGGCTGTAATTGCGTAGAGGTGCAAAGGTCAAATTTTGATCAAGTGTAGCTATGATTGCACAAAAAGAAGCGAAGGACTATGTTTTTGTGCAGACCAAAAAAAGAGGACAGAGAGTGGTGCAAATTTGAGGACACATTTGTACTTAGACCAAAGAAAGAGGAAGAGGACATTTGTGCCAGACCGAAGGACTGTGTTTGGTGCAGATCAGAGAAAGAGAATAAGGACATTTGTGCTAGACCGAAGGACTGTGTTTAGCATAAATTTGAGGACTAGCTTTGAGGTGATAGAGTTGAGGACAGAGGTCTCCAGCCAGAGTAGGGAAGACATGTGTCTTCTATGGATAGAGTTCCATTTGCTAAGGGCAAAAGAGGCAGAGGTCTTCTAGAGGATCACCAGCCAGAGCATAGGTAGGGGAAGGTATCTCCTTTGAGTAGAGGCTCATAACTTTGTAATCAAGAAAGGTTTTCCCAGAATTTGAGTTGATAAAATTAGTGAAATATTTTATCCGTGGAGTAGCCGACATTGGGTGAACCATGTAAATTATTGTGTCTCTTTGTGGATGGTGTTTTGTGCATTGTTTTGATTACGGATTTTGATATTGCTATCTATACACTGCATAATATTGAATTGATAGTTGAATTGAAAGAAAAATTAAAAAGTGGTCTTATACTGTTCACCCCCCATCTCAATATAAGCTTGTGTTCTTCAATTGGTATCAGAGCAGGTGCCTTCGAAAATTTTAATAGCTTGAAGGAAAAGCTAGCAAAGAACACAATGGATTATTCAGGTGGCAATGCAGCACCTATTCTTGATGGATCAGATTTTGGTCTTTGGAGTGCAAAGATGAAGGTTCATCTAATGGCACTTGGGAATGAAGTTTGGGAAGTTATTGAAGTCGGGTACACTATTCCTAAAAATGGTCCTTATACTAAAGAAGACAGGTTCCTACATCACAGCAATTCAAAATAAATGAATGTAATCTTGAAGGTTTTACAAAAGGCAGATCTTACCAAGGTGATTCACTGCAAGACATCTAGTGAAATGTGGAAATAGCTATAGGTGGTTCACATAGGTGATGTAAATGTTCGAAAGGCCAAGTTGAGACACTTCAAAGGTATGTTTGAACAACTCAAGATGAATGATGATGAAAATATTAGTGACTACATGCTTCATATGGATGAGGTTGTTAACTCCATGAAAGACTTAGGTCTTGAGCTTTCGAAAATGATGTTTGTGATAAGATTTTAAGATCTCTTCCTAATAGATTTAGTGAAAATATTTCTGCTATTGAGGAAGCTAAAGATTTGGATAAGTTGAAAAAGGATGAGCTCCATAGTATACTTGCAGCATTTGAGTTGAGAACTCAAGTGAAGGTTGATGTCAAAAAAGAGGCAGCTTTCAAGGCTACCAAGAAATCCAAGGGTAAATAGCTTCAAGAGAGTGATGAGTCTTCTAGTGATGAAGAGGCATATTACAGCAAGAAAGGCAAGTTCTCCAAAAAGCACAAAATCATGAAAAACATAAGATGTTTCAACTATGGGAAGTTTGGTCATTATGCTACTGACTGTACTGTTTCCAAGAATGAAAGTGATGAAGATATACAGGATTCTAAGAGCAAGGATTCTAAAAAGCACAAGCATCACAGGAAGTACAAAGATGAGCACAGTAATCACTAAAAGATGTATTCTCACAAGCACAAGAAGAGTTTTTACCTAGACAAAGCAAGTAAGTGTTCTAGCAGTGATAGTGAAAGTTCTTCTAGTGATGTTGAAAATGAGATGTTCATTTCAGAAAAGGAGGAAGAACCGAAACATAGATTCATTATCAAGAAATGTTTTACATGTGGAAATTTTGGTCACCTTGAGGATGAGTGCACAAATAATGATTTGGTTACTAGTATGTATGAGGATGATTTAGAAAACTGTAAGGAAGATGCATGTATGGTTTTTGAAAAGGGTAGCACCTCTAGTGATAAGAAATCTGTAAAAGGCTCTGATGATTCAGAAAGCAAAAAAATAAAGGATCTTGAAAGTGAACTTACTAATGCTCTTAGTGCTTTGAAAAATGAAAGAAAGAAGAATGCCAGACTCAAGGATAAGTTAGATGAATATTGTATGGAGAGAGATGATCTTATAGAAAGTCTTGACTTCTCTATGGATAAGACATAAGAACTCAAGGATGAGTTAGAGTCTAAGATTCTTCAGTATAATGAGTTGGAACAGAAAATGGCTTCTTTGGAAGTGGAAACTAAAGAGTACAAGGATAAGCTATACAGGTTTTAAGATAGTTCCAAAAGGGTTAAATCTCTCATCAAAAGTCAAAGAAAACCAACAGATAAAATAGGTCTCGATTTTGTTGAACAGCACAAGGAACAAGTTGGGGAATCTAGCAAGAGATTTCAAAAGGGAGAGAGTTCTGATGAAGAAAGTACTTTAGATCATAAATCTATGAGTGATAGATGCACAAAAATAGAAAACGAAATTCAGACTAAGAAGAAGAAGTTTTTAGGACCCAAGAGGTCGAATAAAAGAAAATTTCACGACATATGTTTTGCGTGTCATAGGTTTGGTCACATGGCTGTACATTGCATGACTCAAGTAAGGAAAGTAAATGATAGTTTCAGAGGTGGCAATCTCTTTCAAGGGTATTGCTACTCTTGTAATCAGTTTGGGCATAAGGCAATTTTTTGCAAGGCTATTAACAAGAACAGGTTTGGTCAGAACTGGTGGATTCAAAAAGCAGGTATGCCTAAAAGAAATAATATTGTTACTTGTTATAAGTGCAACAATGATGGTCACACAACTAGACAGTGCAGAGCTAATCTTCCAAAGTACAAGAACAGGAATAGGAACAATGGTATAAACAGGTCCAAGGATCAAGGCATGGACAAGAACAAGGATGAGAACAAGAACAAGAACAGTGACAAGAACAAAAATATGGACAAAGAGTTCAAGAGAAGGCTCGGCAAGGAAGTTATAGATGCTGATGATGATCAGTGCCTAATGGGAGTTTCACTCCCACCCTTGTTTTAATCACCTCATCAGGAGGTGGGGGAGGGACTAAGCTAAAAGGCTCATTCTTAGTCCTGAGACCCAAAGGTGACCCTTTGCCATTGATGTCAAAGGGGAGAGATATGAGTAAGGGGGGAAGAATCAAGTGAAGAGAAGAGCTTCAAGTCAGGGGGAGCAAAACTTCAAAGGCAAATTCTCAATTGTTAGCATAGTTGGTTTCAGTTTTGGCTCTTGAGATGTGTTTTCAGTAAAGGTTTGCCATCAATGACAAAGGGGGAGATTGTTGGCAATTTTGGGTACCTTGGGTACATTGCCTTTACTCAAGTGTAGAAGTTGTAATTGATGTCAAGAAGCTCTTGAAGGAATTTGATTTAATGTCAGATTATTCAGAGCATGGACAGTGGGTTTCCAAGAAGATCATAGCAGCACTTTTTGCAAAAGATCAAAGAAAAAGACAAGTTAGAAAAAGTATGCAGTAGGCTGGAAAAATTGTCATGATTTCACGACATGTTAGAGGAGAGAGAAAGTGTTGGAAAAACTGTCATGATTTTGTGACATGTTAGAGGAGAGAGAAAGTGCTGGAAAAACTGTCACGATTTCACGACATGTTACATGAGAGAGAAAGAGCTGGAAAAACTGTCGCGATTTCATGACATGTTGGAAGAAAGAGAAGCTGGAAAAACTGTCACGATTTCATGACATGTTGGCAGAGAAAAAGGCAAGTGGAAAAACTATCATGATTTTGTGACATGTTGGCAGAGAAGGAGAGCAAGTTGGAAAGTTTCACGATTTCGCGACATGTCACATTTTCGCGACTCGAAAAGTGTAGGAAGGTAGAGAAGGAAAAGTTTCGTGATTTTGTGACATTTTGCAAGGAAGGTTGTACAGAAAAAAAAGTGTCATGATTTCATGACATGATGCAGAAGAGAGAGTCCGTAGTGTGAACTGTCATGATTTTGTGACAAGATCAAAGAGAGAGAAAGTTATTCAGAAAGTGTCACGATTTTACAACATGCTGCAAAAGACAAAGTGAGGACTGTTGCTATTTCGCGACATGCAGCAAAGAGAAGAGTTTGAAATGAGAAGTGTCATGATTTCATGATTGGCAGTAGAGAAAGTGTACAGAAGCTGAAAGCATTGTGATTTCACGATAGGATGAAGGAACAGCTTATGGATGCAAAAAATGTCATGATTTCATGACAGGTTGAGATGGCAGCATTTAGTTGGAAAAAGTGTCACGATTTCGCAACAGAAACAGGAAGAAAGTCTTCAACAGAAGAAGCATCATGATTTCACGACGAATTCAAGAAGGAAGAGCTCGAAGGTGAAAGCATCGCAATTTCGTGACATGTTCCAGTTTCACAAGCATTAGGCAGAGAAAAGCATAAGGCAAAAAAAGTGTCACAATTTCCCGACATGTTCTATTTTCACTGGTGCAAGCCGAGAAAAGGTTGAGAAAGCATGAAATGTCACGATTTCATGACAGAAGTGAAGATGACATCAGCAAATATAGAAGTGTTGTGATTTCATGACAAAAGTAGAGAAGAAGGCCATGAAGACAGAAGGGTCATGATTTCGTGATAGAAGTGAAGGTGACATCAGCAGAAGTAGAAAGTGTCACGATTTTGTGACAAGAACTTAAGTAAAGTTGACAAAGGCTAAGGTGTCACGATATCATGACAAAAGCCAAAGGAAGGCGTACGATTGCAAAATGTGTCACGATATCGCGACATGTTGTAGTTTCATGGGAGAAGCTACAGAGGAGTTGTAGAGGCGGTGAAGCCGACAAAGTTAAATTTGGGCCAACAAATATTAGGGTTTGTAGCCAACATAATTTAGGGTTGTGTAGCCAAATAAGATCAAGGTTTTGATCTTGAAAGAATTAGTATAAAAGGAGGGTTGTTTGGAGAGTTAAAGGATCGCTCAAAGTGTGCATTCGAAGAGCATCATTCGTAGACTGTGCGAAGAGAAGAAGTTTGATCACTGAGAGCAGAGTGCATTCTGTCAAATCTTCCAAGTGATAGAGATCGCAAGGAAGCAGATTCCATGAAGGCTATGCGGCTATAATTGTGTAGAGGTGCAAAGGTCAAAGTTTGATCAAGTGCAGCTGTGATTGCACAAAAAGAAGCGAAGGACTGTGTTTTTGTGCAGACCAAAAAAAGAAGACAGAGAGTGGTGCAGATTTGAGGGCACATTTGTACTCAGACCAAAGAAAGAGGAAGAGGACATTTGTGCTAGACCGAAGGACTGTGTTTGGTGCAGATCAGAGAAAGAGAATGAGGACATTTGTGCTAGACTGAAGGACTATGTTTAGCATAAATTCAAGGACCAGCTTTGAGGTGATAGAGTTGAGGATAGAGGTCTCCAGCCAGAGCAGGGAAGACAGGTGTCTTCTGTGGATAGAGTTCCATTTTCTAATGGCAAAAGAGGTAGAGGTCTTCTAGAGGATCACCAGCCAGAGCAGAGTTAGGGGAAGGTATCTCCTTTGAGCAGAGGCTCATAAACTTTGTAATCGGGAAAGGTTTTCCCAAAATTTGAGTTGATAAAATTAGTGAAAGATTTTATCCATGGAGTAGCCCACATTGGGTGAACCACGTAAATTGTTGTGTCTCTTTGTGGATGGTGTTTTGTGCATTGTTTTGATTACGACTTTTGATACTGCTATCTATACACTGCATAATATTGAATTGATAGTTGAATTGAAGGAAAAATTAAAAAGTGGTCTTATACTATTCACCCCCCCTCTCAATATAAGCTTGTGTTCTTCAAGACTCGTGCCGCAGGGGTAGCCTAATCCTCCAAGAGATGGCGATCATGAGAAGTCCGAGGGCTACCTACAGTTTGAATGCCACGAGGGCGTGGCATATGTTAGGTGCGGGGGGATGATGAGCACCAAAAATGCTCATTTTTTGTACATATTTCATGGATCAATATGTGACTGTATAATAAGGATTGCATACTTTTATGAACAATTATATAGATATTTGATATAATTATGCATGTTATCTAATTTGTGTGTTTTTTAGTATTTTTTGTGGAATTGCTATTGATTTGGTTAGATTTGGAACGGTCGAGGTCCTTTTGATGGACCTGACACTTTATTTCATCGAGATTCAATGTAGAGAACATAGGCGCCTCCCTACAACCGAAAGGTGCCAAAGGAACAAGTGCCTCCATGTAGTCGAAAGACATCGATTTAATACAAGTGCCTCCCTGCAGTTGGAAGGCATCGATTGAATACAAGCGCCTTCCTACAGTTGAAAGGCACCGTCTGAATGTAAGTGCCTCCATACAACTGGAAGGCACCAACCAAAGGCAAGCGCCTCTCCACGGTCGAAAGGTGCTAATAGAGGGTAAGCGCCTCCCTACAACCGAAAGGCACTAATAAAAGGTAAGCACCTCCCTACAATCGGAAGGCACTAATGGAAGGCAAGCGCCTCCCTACAACCGAAAGGTGCCACTGATTCTTTTCCCATTGACCAGAGTTGAATGACGTGGACGATAGCGGCTAGTGCAGTTCTAGTTCTACGTCATGCAGAGATAATTTGGAGATAGCACCAATGTATTTGAATGTCTTACTGATGCCAGGCAAAGCATGAACTAAAATGAACATGTCGCCTTCAGAACAGAATGCTAGATGTTGATTGCATTTGCCAGACTGTTCTAATTTAGTCTAGGAAGAATCGACTGTTGTAACCACTTCTGTAACAGAAGTTCTACGGGTGTGTTATATAAACACACATAGATCATTCTGAAGGATATATAGAGATAATTAATAAAGATCCATTTCGAATTATAAGATAGATTGTAATACGTTGATAAATATATTTTAGTTCTAGAAGTTCTAAGTGCGTGTTCGATCGGGAGGAATCTACTGGAGCCTGGGCCCACTCCAAGCCAGTATTTCTTCCCCATTTCTTTTCTATTTATTTATTAGTTTATTGCTTTCATAGAAACGTTCATGAATTTACTAGTTCCAGTATTTACAGTAGGTTTATTTCCAGGAATGTGCTGATTTATTTCTGTAGATTTATTTATGTTCTTCTTACGTAATTTATTGGGGAGTGCAGGAATGATTGACAACCATCTCAAGAATACCCCCCAAATGTAGGATTAGCAGATTCACCCTCCAGTAGTATTGTAGTAACCTAGTTTCGACTCTTCGCAAGTTTACGAAGCTCCCTGGGTTGATAATTAAATGCACGGGCATGTGACAAAAATAGGAAACCATTCACCTTGTTTGGCCCGCAACAACTACCAATTATGAGGATGGCCTAGATGAAGATGTAGATGGTGAAATGGATAGTAATGGTGAAGTAGGTAAACCCTGAATAGGTGCATTAAGTCTAAAGTCTACATGAGTCAAATGTAATGTCGACTCTGGTATCTGCTACCCCATATTGTAGTACTTAAAGAGCTCTAGATGTGTAGAGACTATGTGAACCTACCCTTCATAAGTGTATTTGAGACATTGATGCACAATGGATGGGACACACTTCATATCCTGAATCCAAGGTCTACCTAGAAATATGTTATAGGCCATCTCACCCTCCAACACATGACACAATATCGATATGGTTTTGCACCCTACATGAATGGGTAGGACTACAATATCGATGATAGAGTATATCATGTCATTGAATGCTCAAAGTGTGTAAGTGGATGAAACAACATGAGATGATGGCAATCCTAGGTGTTTTAATGCTTTAGTTGTTATTATATTACTCAACAAACTAGTATCTATGAGCACTCTCTTGTATGGTATATCATTTAAACATGCAATAATGTGGAAACGAGGATCTACCATGTCACTTTTTATTACCTTAAGCTCATGCTCATGGAATGTTATTACTAGTTTCTTGCACTATTGCACATGATCCACAATATCAATGGAGTTAGACTCTTGTGGTTGCAACTCTATTGAATTTATAATATTCATAAAAGCATTCCTATGAGGAGGGGATTGTTGAATTATCTTATAGATGGACAATATCGTTGATGTTGTCCTCAAGCTCTATGTAAGCTTTCTCTTTATTGATAGTGTGGGCCTAGGTGGAAGGCCTTGTACTACAAGTGGTGTAGGTTGTGACATAGCTGGAACATCACTCGAAGCTACAGGTGGTGCAACTTGGCTTAGATATCATCTGTTCCTGACCACAATACTCACCATCCTAACATACCCTTGCAAAGGGGGTGTTTTTTTCACCTCATTCATTAGTTTAGTAGGCACTGCTTGTACCTCATGAGTTGGTAATGGGTCTTTGAAAATACCCATTTGATGATTGTTATTAGCTAGTGGAATATCCACTTGAAGCTCATGCCTCTCAATCATGTCCTATACTAGGTGCTTAAAACCATAGCATTATGGAAAAGCATGTTCGAAGGCTAGGAGTATTCTTACCTCTTTTTTGAAATGGACTCACAATAAAAATTATCCAAGTTGTCAGTATTCATGGATGCTACTTGGAAATACCACAAAGACTAATGGGGATAGTCACATGTTAGATAACATAGCTCCTAGTTGTCTTAGTAATTTGAGGTTGGTTGATAATCATAGGGCAGGAAAGAAATGACAATATAAGACTTCAAACCAGAGCCACGTGGACCACCAGATAGCCACCACCATAAATCTATCCAGCAGGTTAACTTCTCCAAAGGCTGATTGGCCAAGATGGGATGTGGTCCCAAAGCATGTCATATATTGAAGAAAACAATTACCAAAGAATTATTAAGATTAAATGTAAATATAGAGATTTTGGGAGTTTTTTTCAGTACTCTACTATGTGTGTCTGCAACTTTTTATTTCTCCACTATTTCAAGGAAGGGATCTGTTTCTATTTTTTTTTTTTGTAATTACGATGCAGGTGTGTTTTCTCGGGGTATACCCAAAATGTTGTATGGGAAGTTTATTTTTGATAATAGGCTATGTGCCTTACCGGATGTAATGCCTTTGACGGCATGTAGATTTTACATATATAGGATCCTTAGTAAGGACATGTTCATCAACAACCCTGGGCTGATTTTTGTAAAAGGTTTTGGGTCAACCTGTAAAACTCAGTATTAATGCTATAGTATATCACCTACCAAAAAAAAAATGTCCACTTTGTCGATGATATTTACAATATTGATCCTCTCAGGGTCCCATAGGATTTGGTTTGCTTGTATCTAGATCGATGGGCTTGATATCTAGAAGATTAATCATTTTTGTAATCCATAATCGATCGAATAGAGAATCCATGGATTCATTGAAGGGATTAAATTATTGCTTAGAGTGACAGTGTTGATTATTTCTCTCATTCACTTGACCATTATTGTTATAGCTTGCAGGAGGAGGTTGGGCTTGATAGTTCACCTTTTGAAGAGGCATCATCTGTATAGGCCTAGGGACATTTATGGCCACTTGATTGACCGTTGCTAATTTTGAAGGTGTCGGGCTACTTTTAGGATTCTTTATCCACTCCTTTTTGTGAGGCTTAGCTATTTCTCCCTCTTGGATTTTTATTTTCTCTATATTTCTAGCCTGTGCTAGAACATTTTTCAAGGTAGATTATTGCTACAATTACAATATTAAGGAGATGGGTTTCAAGAAAATATTTGAAAACATTCAATTTAACTTAGATGTTGGCAATAGATAAGGTAACTTAGTGAAAATTATCTACCACCTGTTTCCATATTCAATTATTAACTCATCATCGTATTGTTTTAACCCCATGAGGTCAGTTAATGTCACCTTTATTTTGGTGTTAAAGGTGAAATATTCAAAAAATGCATTAATGAACTATTCAAATGTGTAGACATTACGTTTGGGAAGTTGGTTGAACCAATAAATGGTAGTACTAGAGAGGGTACTTATAAATGTTCTCAGGAGCAATGCATCATTGTCCTATATGCTAAAGCACATATTTAAAAATCTGGTAACATGCTCTTGAGCATCTTATTCCCCCTTAAATCTATCCAATTTTGGAATTTTTAAATGCTCATGGTATATTGAGGAAGTAATGGATGGGTGTAGCGACTAACTCTGCAACTGATGCAAGGTGGTTTTTTTAAGCCCAGTCCCCACTATTTTACCTTCTATAGTTTCTAAACGTTCAAGAAAAGCTTGATACACATCCGAGGATTTAATATCCTCTTCTTTATTTTGGACCCTTAGAGGTGGACAAGGAATATTAAGCAGATGTTGAGGTGGTTGATTGTCATCACCCACACCTCCAAAAGGTGCTTCTACATAATCCTCATTTTGTTCCAAGTCATCATAATCCCCATAAGGTGTTTCTGGGAGTGGCCTACAAGGAGGAACGAAAGCCTCTTGAAGGTGATCTATATTCGGCCTATCATATAAATTTTTCTTAGGCCTATGAGGTCTAGAAGTCAATATTTGGTTAGGTCTAGGAGACCTATCTTGTTGGAAATTAGGTTGCCTTGGGTGAACCTCTTCTCTATGCGTACTTAGAATAGGAACTCCATTACGCAAAGTCTCTTGAATTTGTTATTGAAGATTTTATATCTCTAATAGTTGTCACTTCTCTAAGAGATCTAGGTGGTGCTTATCAGACCTAAGTTTATTAAACTTGGCATGGCGATCAACATACCTCTTTACTAATTGATCTAATTAACTATATTAGGTCTAGGTGCCCTAGCACTGTTACCCTGATATCTATCTTGTTTAGGAGGGTTCGTGAGATCTACTATGAGTTTACCTCAATTAAGAGAAGCTAATTTGACCTACTATTCCCTTCTAAACTGGTGTTTTGGATACTCTATAGGTGCATAAGCACACAATGCTTGCATTAAATAATATGATCGAGAAGAATCATGATCATTCTCAGGTCTTCCCTCATACTCATCATGATGTTCATGCCTAGGGGTGGGGTGATTTGAAAGCATTAGATGATCATTCAACCCTATCCTAGGTGTGCACTCTTTCTCATGCACATGAGTGTGTGGGATAGATCGAGCAAGCAATCAAATGCATGGTATTGCTCTATTTGGAGGTGCCTCATTGCACATTTGCTCTTTTGAAAAGAATGTATTAGAAATATCTATATTAGGGAAGTGATTTCCCAAATTATGACTATTTCCTATGGAGGTGCCTCGTATAGGAGTCCCTTGTTGGTTAGGTCCCATTATTGCTATTCTAGGACTAACCATCCATTCATCTACCACTTGAAAATTAGGGATATGATTTACTAAGGTGGTATTGTTTCCTATTGGGGCGTCTTGCATGGGAGTCCCTTGTTGGCTAGGTCTCCTTTCAGTCCCTCTAGGTCCAGTAAGAGTAGGTGGTCGCCAAGAAGGTATGACCATGTCCTTGGGATTGAGGTGCAAATTCTCTATGTATTCTTCCCTACTCCCCATTATGGCCACCCTTAAATGGGCTTGGCTATGGGTATATACCATAGCTATGTACTTTAGACCGCTATATGATTATCTCCTTTACAATTTTTATGAATTTGAAACAAACAAACAATAGAAACACACAAGAATAGAAGTGATTATCTCTTTTAAGTTTTTTATATGTGAATCCCTAAAATATTTTTTGTGTTTCAAGATGTGTTGCTTTTGTAAAGAATATACTTCACGTGTTTGATTATTTTTTTTATGTAATTCTCAAAATTTTAAGTGGTTTTCACCTATACACTTGCAGATCAACAACCGACAATGAAATTCTGATCACGTGAACCAAATAAAGTATGGAGATGAAATCCATATCCTATCAGGGAGCATAGGTCCTACCGATCCTCACCCAAAATCCTGTGTGTAGCGATACACCCCTTAAAAAGAGGAATGCATGCTATTTTGCATGGTTAGGACAGGTCTTGGACTTGGTATTGGCCAAAAATATAGGGTACATGGGAGTTGATTCAACGGATGGAAATTAATACCACCATCATTGAAATATATCAGTGGTTGGGAATGACTTCAAACTCACTAACGTTTAAATAACATGATGTGTGTTGTTCATTTTAAAATGATTGAAACAAAATAATAAATAATTTAATGATGATTCATTAAATGCATGAAATTACATTTTTAATTCAAAATCATTAGTATGTATAAAAGTAATCTACAAATATTGACAACCCATATGAAACTTAACATTTTTGGCAAGTTACAAGCAGGCAAACCAAACAAAAGCATAGAGAATATTTTTCCTTTTCCTATTTTTATTTATTTTATTAATGTGAAATTTAAGGAGATGTAATCTAACCTTTCAATGCACACAAAAAACAAGAAAACTTGAAATTACAGTTATTTGAAATAATATGAATGCAAATTGAAGGTTCAAAAAGGTGTATTTTCTGACCTGAAACTTGTTGTTTCTACAAATTTTTATAGAAAACCTCTAGTTTAGTGACCATAACTAGGTGGGATAGTTTACAATTTGGGGGCCATACTTGGGTGGGACACGTATGTGGCCATCCCTGGAAGGTTCAACCAACAATTTGGGGTTAGTTTTTGCTTAGAACGGTCAAAAACTGCAACCTACAAAAAAGAAAAAGGAGGTCAAAATTGAAAAATTCAAAGGGGATAAGGGACACATGGTCCCAAAATTATTGCCACTAAATAAGCACAAAAAATGGCATGCCTTGAGGGTTTGTTATTGAAATGTAAAAGCGGATTTAAACAAGCATTCAAAGGTAAATGCGCATAAAGTTGTAAATGTCTAATCTATTACATAAAATGATTGTTTAATATAAAAAATATGGGTTTCTCCTTGTATTTTATTAATCCATAATATTCAATAAGATTACATTACATCCCCTTTAGGGCTACATAATTTAATACATCTCAATTTACAATTTAACAAAGGGATCAAATCCCTTTATGAGATTGATGGCATGTTACAGTGTTCTTCTCGCAACCCACAATTGAGAGCTAATATTGGGCCTCTCTTAATGTGTCTCTTTGCTCTTATCTCATGCCTATAATACCTACACCTATACACAAGATGTTGAAATGGATTAAAATCATTTGTGTTTTGAATGGAAAACCTTGAAAAATAGTGCAATAACAACCATAAATATAATTTGTAACAAACCAAAATTAATCTAAATGATTAATAATTTAGTTATGATGTTATCTAGATGATTTGAGGAATATCTGAACATTAATAAAATGGAAATTTGGAGCAAAACTTGCAACCGTTCCAAGCAGGAGCAACTAAGACTACAATCATGAAACTTCAAATTAACCCATCAAAACTACTCAAAACTTGACCAAAATTTAATGCAAGGCTAATATAAACATTTAGAAATGATATATGGTGGAATTGCACCAAAATTCCTAACTATCTAGTGATCATCCCTAGCAAGTGCAACTACCACTATTAACCATCACAAGGTGGGATGGTTACCAAACTGAGTGGAATTTACCACCAATTCCAAAGAGATCTAGTTTGGAACTCTCCTAAATGTTGTGTCAAAAAATATGGTGAAATTGCTCTCCAATTTGACACGTTTTGTAATGGAATGGGTGTATTTTGGAATGCCCCTGAAAGTGCCTTCGAATTAAGAGGGTTTCAAGGAAAATACAAGGTAAAATGCAAAGCAAAAGCGAGGATGGAATTGGGTAGCACTTCATGGTCTATGCTTCAAATCTCTTTTTTTTTTCAAATTGGGTGATAACACCTCAATTTATAGCCCAAATATAACATAGGAGGAAAATGGGCATGTTTTGGCATGCAAGGCATGTGCTGCCACTTGTAAAGTCCCTTGCCATGCACCGGTGGAAAAGGTTGCCCATTTGGGACCTCCAATTTGGAGTCTCTAATTTCAATGATAGCCTCCAAATCAATTTTGGATGATTGGGAAAAAAATAGCAGGAATTTATTACCATTTATCATGCCCTTTGAATTTTGCAAGGTCTATTTGGGATCGTCCCACCCAAGGGTGATTTTGGGTGATCATCCCTGGGTGGGGCGGTAACTTTCTGTGACCATCCTAGGGTGGGATGATCATTAATTTATGACCCAAAACTAGTGGAAACCTTCCCAAAAGTTTTTTATAGCCTTATGTTACCCTATAGGGTTACCCAATGGGACCATATAATGTTGATAAGAGTGGCATAAGTAGCGCATTAGCAGTCTTATCCGATTTATATGATTTTAGTATCTATACATAATCATCTCTTATGTTTGTTAGCATTCTCCCCATCCATAGTACATCACCCTCTTGCTCTTATTCACCACTAATACCCTTGATACCAATGCACATAATAAAATACCTTATCAATCAAACTAGCATCCTATAAATATAGCATTGATGTCAATGTTAGATTATACCATTGGAAAATTGTCTTACCCCATTGATCTTTGTGTATTGTTCCTTTGATCTTGTCTAATATGGACTATCACAACCTTGATTGATATTTTGAGCATCCTACACATGTTTTCTAATGTTAGTATCATCTTCCTTAGGGAGTATGAAAGCTACTCATCTCAAAGTACTATAACTCTACTAATATCATCAATAGGGCCTAGTTGAACGTTATCTTCAACATTTGGACTATATGGTACATCCCCATTATTGTTAGAAAATAATAGTCACCCCCATCCAATAATCCTTGTATAGTTCATAATGTGGGCATCCATGTCTCCTTACACTCCTATATTACATATAAGACTTACATAAAACAAGAATATCAAAATGTTAGTCAATTTTAGTTAAAAGTATAAAATGCATACCCCTTACAAATGCATCATATAACCCAAGAGGTTTATATAAACACAAAAAAAGTATTTTCTAAGCATAACATCATTTTATAGATGTAAAATTGTCATATGGATGCTCAACAACCATATGGATGCTACATCACTAGCCTACATCAATTTTGTATGGACACAAAAAACATCTTATAAACACAAACACACCATACTAGAATGTTGATCATTGGCTAGGTGAAAATTTTGAAACGATCATCTTCTAGAGTAAAAATATAAAAAAATTAATCCCTCCTCTTATACATAAAAATTCCACAAATAAAAAATAATAATACAAACAATGAATCTTCAATCACTTATTGAGGCCACTATGTTGCCTCCTAGCTATGGTTCTCAAACCACATCAACATGGTGTCTTGATTGCTTTTGTTGTGCCTATAGAGGGGGAAAATTGTCCTACCATATATGATTCTTGGCTAGATTCTTAAGGAAGCCAAGGTGAACCATGAGGGTATGTTTTTCTCTACACTTAGTTTGAAAGAAGGGATAAGGGTTCACTAGGAACAGTTTAAGGACTCGCTCCAAGTCCAAGTGTTTTCAAGAATGTTTGATGTATTCATTTCAAGATAATCACCTATGTTTGGTCTTTCTAGATCTATGCTATGAAAGATAAAGGACAATGCAGAAATAGAGAATGCAAGAAGACAAGAGCTAACCCTATAATTATTATTTTTTTAATACCTTGTAACTCTAAGATTTCAAAATAGAAAACCTTCAAGTAAGGGCTCAAGAGAGGATGTAAAAATAGTATTAAAACCCTAAGTGCACAATGTTTTTTTCATTTCAAATGCATAGAAATTAAGAGATATTTATTTTTATATCATATCTAGGGTTCAAACAGGAATAACAAATATTCATCAAACAACAAAGACTAACTAGGGCACTTATCTTATCTGATGGTTGATCCTTGTTTTTATTATTTTTTCACCAATGTCCAATAATTCCTATTTTTGCAAGATAACTTAGCAAAATAATTGAAAAATATGATTAGGATTAGGGGGCCTGATTAGGACACTATACAATAATACTTGGAGGCACAACAATCAATCCTCCTAGGCCCTTTTAGCTAACCTTTGAAAATAGAAGTGAAATTTGACCTAAATATAAATAAGTATAACAAAATATAACAAAACAAAATAGTGAAATAACTCATAGAATGCACTAATAGGTCCTATATGCAGTCTAAAATATAGATCTAGATTTTGGGGTGGCAACTTACCCCAAAATAGGTCTGTGCGAAATCGCACCCTATAGGGGATGACGCGAATTTGTGGATTAAAAAAATTGTGCCCCATAGATATCAGGTGCGATTTTGCAGAAACATGATGAAAAATACTAGAAAGGTGAAAAACTATGTAATAAATAAAATTAAAATCTAAAACACAAGTAAAACACCTAGTAGATAGTACAAAAGTAAGTAGAAGGGTTGAGATATCCAAAATAGTCAATATCTCCTTAGGGATTCAACATTCTCCACCAATGTCAATGATAAAAAATGAATTGCAACAAAATATAGAGCTTCAAAAAACTATATTCCACACTTGTGAGTTAGCTTTATTGTAGAAGAAAACAAAATCACTTAGAGATATTGCATAAAAACCACTTGAGAACTTCTTGAACTTCCTTATTGATTATGATGATGACTTCAAACCCTCCTTTTATAGCAGATTTGAAAGTGAAATGGCCAACAAAAACATGAAGAGCCAATACCAAAACATGCCAACTTTGAACATTAGGTTTTTCTTAAGAAAAAACCCTAAAAGGAAAAATTCTCTCCCATCTAGGCTGACCGTAATTTTACAGTGTGAAATCATACCCCATTGGGACCAACCACGATTTCACATTGCATGAAATCGTGCCCCATCAAGATAGACCATGATTTTTCCAAAAGAGGAGAAAACAAAGGGGAGGGGAGGGAAAACCTAGTCCTTGCCTTAGGCAAGTATAAGGGATCTCCCTAAAGGGTTTATGGAAAATTACTTACTCGAGTCATTCAATCTTCTATTTCTACATTTTACCCACTCTTTGATGCATTTATGGCCAAGTAAATGCATCAAAGAAATATGTGGACCCCTATGGACAAGAAAGCAATAAACATAGAAAATGGGTGGCCATGTTTGGGAAAAGGGGTGGTGCAAAAGTGGTATCACAATGGATACTTTGGAATTTTACAAACAAGCTGAGACATTGGCTAGGATTCACATTAGGTTCACCAAATATGTAGAGGGGAAAAACTACCCTACCATATACAATTCTTGGCTGGGTCCATAAGGATGCAAAGGTGAAACACGATGGTATGTTTTTCTCTAAAATGAGTGTGAAATAAGGGAGGGAATGGTTCACCAAGAACAGTTTAAGGACTCACTCCAAGTCCAAGGGTTTTCAAGAATGTTTGATGTATTCGTTTCAAGACAATCACCTATGTTTAGCCTTTCTAGATATATGCTATGAAAGATAAAGGACAATGCAAAAATACTGAATGTAAGAATACAAGAGTTAACCCAAGAATGATTCTTTGTTTTAATGCCTTCTAACCCTAGGGTTTAAAAATAGAAAACCTTCAAGCAAGGACTCAAGAGAGGATGCATAAATAGTATTAAAACCCTAAGTGCACACTATATGTTGTTTTCCTTTCAAATGCGTAGAAATTAAGAGATATTTCTTTTTATATCAAATATAGGATTAAAAAAAGAACAAAAAACAATCATCAAACAACCTAAATACTAACTAGGGCACTTATCTTATCCAGTGGTTGATCCTTGTTTTTATCCTTTTTCCAGCAATGTCTAGTAATTCCTGTTTATGCAAGATAACTTAGAAAAACACTTGAAAATATTATTAGCATTAGGGGGCATTCTTAGGCCACTATAAAATAATGCTGGGAGGTTTAATAGCCAAGCCCCCTAGGTCCTTTTAGCTAACCTTTTAAAATAGAAATAAAATTTGACCTCTGGAAGATGAACAAGCATAACAAAATATAACAAAAAAAAATAGTAAAATAACTCACAAAATGCACTAATAGGTCCTAATGTAATATAAAATATATATCTAGGGTTTGGGAGTAGCAACTTACCCCCAAACTAGGTCTATTTTAAATTATACCTCGTGCGGGTGATCGTGATTTCGTAGATCAAAAAAATCATGCCCTCTAGAGATTGGGAATGATTTCGTAGGAGCATGAAAAAAAATGCCAAAAAGGTGCAAGACTACATAATAAAGAAATTTATAATCTAAAGCACAACAAAAATACTTGGTAGATAGCATGAAATCAAGCATAAGGGTTGAAACCTCCGAAATAGTCGATCTCTCCTTAGGGAAATAACTCCTGTCCACCAAAGTCAACAATAAACAAAGAAAAGTAGTAGAATATAGAGCTTCAATATACTATATTCCACCCTTGCAAGTTAGCTTGCTTGCAGAAGAAAACATTATCACTTGGAGAGCTTGCATAAAAACCACTTGAGAACTTCTTGAACTTATTTATTATTATGATGACTTCAAACCATCCTTTTAAAGCAAATTTGAAAGCAGAATGGGGTAGGAAAAACATGATGAGCTGATGCTAAAACACATCAACTTTAGAAATTAGGGTTATCATGATAAAATACCCTAAAAGGTGAAATCGTGTCCCATCTAGGCTAACCATGATTTTGCATTACACAAAATCGTGCCTCGTTGACCACAATTTTATTGAAAGAGGATAAAAACAAAGGGGAGGGGATGGAAAACCTAGTCCTTACCTTAGGCAAGTCTGAGTGGTCTCCTTGAAGGATTTAGGGAAAATTACTCACTCAAGTGAGTCAATTTTTTGTGTCTACATTTAACCCCCTCTTTGATGCATTTAGGTCCAAATAAATTCATCAAAGAAATATGTAGACACCTATGGGCAAGAAAGCAACAAACACAGAAAAGTGGTGGCCAGGTTTGGGAAAAGGGATGATGCAAAGGTGATATCATAATGGATACTTTGGAATTTTGCACACAAGGCAAGATATTACCTCCACTAATGTCTCTATGGCTAGGGTGCCCCATCGAGTTTCAAAATGAATGAAAATTCTAGAAGAAACTCGAAAGAGGCACAAAAAGAGAGCAAAACACAAAAATAATATAAAACCTAAGCAAACAAGCAACATGGCAAGGATTACTGGGTTTATAATGAATCTAATGTAACTAACATGAAATTCATGTATGAATAGAAGAAATAAAAATAAAGTAGAAGAGAAGATAAGAGAAGAATAAGGAGAAGAACAAGAAGAAGAACATCTCAAAAGAAGGTCATCAACAGAAATCAAGAGAATCTAATTAAGAACCTTGAATGAAAGGTGTAATACCTAAAAGGATGGTCCAAATGTGGAGTGAAAAAACTATTATGGGTGTAGTACTCACTTATATGGATATATGGGACAAAAATGAAGTGTAGCCTGCTATGGTTTATTGCTATCTAAGATGAATAAATGATCAAATGATGAAGCGTAGCCCACTATGGGTGATTACTTTCAAGTAACTATTATGGGGTGAATACCTACTAGGATGTATGCCATGACCTACTAAAATGGTCATGGAGCTTATCTTGTAATGGGGTGTAGTACTCACTGAGTCAAGAGAAATGTAACCCAATAGGGGGGATATGGCATTGTTGATGTGTATGATGTATTAGTGAGTACCACCCGATATGGGTGTGTAAGAGTGTATATATACCAAGCAATCTGAGCATAACATAATGTAAGTGTGTGCATGTGATAGAAGAAAAGAGAGGAAGAAAATGAGGAGAAAATAATTGTGTGTGTAAGTTTAGCTTGAATTTTTAGCTATTGAAGTCAAGAGGGAGGGAATGTGCAAACAAATAAGAGAGGGTAATGTATATCTTTGTTTGAACAAAGAAAAATTAGAGGAGGATTTGTATTCCTTGACATTGAAGAGAAATTATGATTGTTGTAAAAACTTTCAAAGTCAAGGAATACATAGAAGAATATAAAAGAGAAGAAAATATCAAATAAATAAAAGTAGAGAAGAAGGGATGAAAATGCATGGGCCCTAGGTTAGGGCTTCACTAGGCCTTAGAGCCCTAGTGAGAGTGTAATGCATGTGATCTATGATATAACTAGGTGTCATCACTTGCCATTGTCATGAATCCCTAGAAATATATATGATCAAGTAGTCATGAACAAGCAAATATGCAATTATGACAAGCAAAAGTGCAAGAAAATAGAATGTCAAGCAATCATGCAAAGTATGATAGGTATTCATGCAATATGATCAGGCAAGCAAATGTAGTATGATCTAAGATAAATGTAAAATACAATGTAAATGATGGATCAAGCATAATATATTTTTAAATGAATTATATTCATAGTTTATTTAAGTTATTTACCATCTAAAAAATCCAAACAATAGGCACTTGAGCCAAACTTGGCCATTATGACAAAGGGCCCTAACCAATTGGGTTGAAACTTACCTCGAAGATCAACATGAGTATTGGTGTTCTTCTGGTTTTACTTGAGGACAAGGTCCCCAACATAAAAATAATGATTGTAAAATTTCTTAGAATAATAAAGTTGGAGCCTATCCTGATAGGCTCACAAATAATCTAAGGCATGAATGCACTTTTTATCCAATAGTTCCAATTGGTACAAATGGTCTACTCAAAACTCATCATTGATCGAGGCACCTTGCAACAAGATGTGCAATGAGATAACCTCAAACTCAAAAGGTAACACCACCTCAAATCCATATACCAAGACATATGGTGGGGCACCTGTAGGAGTACGTACACTAGTACGATAGGCCCATAGGGTAGGATACATTTGGATATGCCAGTCATTACTGATTTTACTAACCAACATTTTGAACATCCTGATCAAGGATTTATTGGATGCTTTAGCTTATCCATTACCCTGAGGGTAATAAGGAGTTGACCATATATGGTTAATTGTACTTAGCACAAATATTATAAAAATTCTTATTCTTGAAAGGAGTGTCATTGTCATAAATATTCACTGAAGGAATCTCAAACCTATAAATAATATGGTTGAAGATGAACTTAGAAACTTAAGCTTCAATCACCATAGGCAAGGGCATGGCTTCAACCCATTTAGTGAAGTACTTAGTAGTTGTAATGATAAAATTATGAACATCATATGACACTAGGTTAAAATTCCCTATAATATCCAATCCCCACATGGAAAATGGCCAAGAGGAAGAGATAACCTGAAGGTCTTGAGAAGGAGCATGAACAAGATGATCATGGTGTTGACTAGAATCAAACATAATCACATACATATTTCTCCATGGAAGTCCAATAGCACCCCATCCTAAGGAGCTTTTTGGAAATAGCAATGCTTCTAAAATAGCCTCCACATGAACCTTTATGAGCATCACTAAGAGCAAGTCAAGCTTCATTAGAGTCAAGACATCACAAGAGGATGCATTAAAAAGTACATCGATACAAAGTATTGTCAATTATGATGAATTGACATGCTTTTTTGTGAAAAATCTAATGTTGATTGTGATCCAAACCATTATGTATCAAACCATTCTTAAGAAAATTAAATATGTCAGTATACCATGACTCAAATGGGGAATCTTTGATGGTCAAATAATATAATTGAACAAGACAAGAACCAAGTGATGTAGGCTCCTAGAGTTTTCTAATTATAATCAATGCTTGATCATCTTCCAACTCTAAAGGGAACAAGGATGCAACAATAGCCATGGCATTCACATGGTAGTTTGAGGATCTAGGGATAGACTCTATGGTTACTCGATTGAACAATGACAACTTGGTGACCATATTGAGTCTAATAAACATAATTAATCTAATTGGCTACAAATTGAGAGTAACCAAATACTAAGAGGACTCTAACATGCAAAGTTATGGCTACTCTAAGGTCAAGGATCAAAGCTTCATATTTTGTAGTATTGTTTGTGTAAGAGAAACAAATTTTGAAGGACAAGGGGATGGGTTGCTTTTGTGGGGTAACTAGAATGACTCCAATATCAACAACCTTCATGCATCGGGTTCCATCAAAAAACAAATCCAAGACTTAGACTCTTCAACTTCAACATTGAAGCACTCATCGAGAAACTTAACAACCAAAGGGTGGGCAACTTCTAGGGGAGCAAAAGCTAACTAGTCAAAAATTACCTGACCCTTGATAGCCTTTCAACTTATGAAAGTCAGGTCAAACTCACTAAGGGATAGCACCCACTTAGTAGCTCAACCTGAAATGTGGGGCTTAGACATCAAAAAGCACAAAGAATCAAACTTTACAACTACCAATGTCTTATGGCTGAGCATGTAGTGTCTTAGATTTTGGGAAGCAAACACTATGATAAGGCAAAGCTTATCTAGGGAAGTGTACTTGGTTTCATAGCTAACCAATGTTCTACTAATGTAGTAGATATCTTGCTCATTTTTTTCATCATCATGTTGAGCTAGCATGGATCATAAAGTGTGAGTAGTGGCTGCTATGTAAAGCATCAAACAACTACTAGGCACAAGAGGAACAAAGATAGATGGGGAAGTGAGATACTACTTGATATCATCAAAATATTTCTAACACTTAGAATCCCACTAGAAGGCCAAATATTTCTTAAGAATCTTAAGAAAGAGCTTACACTTATCAACTAACTAGGCAATGAACTAATGAATAACATGAATCTTACCTTATAGGCTACGTAGCTCAGTCAGGTTGAGGGCAGGAGGTATGTCAGTGACAACTGCTATCTTAGAAGGGTCAATCTCAATGCCTCACCTAGAAACTATGAAACCTAAAAAATTGCTAGATGTGACTCCAAAAACACACTTAGCAGGTTTAATATGAACCCTAAAAAACCAAAGTCTTTTAAATATTTGTCTCAGATCATAGACATGGTCCTTTATTTAAATGGAGTGAGCCATAATATCTTCCATATAGTCTTGGAGAATATCATGCATCATGTCATGTAAAATATAAGTCATGGCCCATTGATAGGTAGCTCTTGCATTTTTCAAGCTGAAAGGCATGACTTTCCAACAAAAGGTACCCCATAGAGTAATGAATGTTGTCTTAGTTTGATATTCAAGAAAAATTGAGATCTAATTGAATCCTGAGAAACCATCCATAAGTGAAAGCAATCCACATGTGGTGGTGAAATATATGATCTAATCTATGTTGGGCAAGAAAAAATCATCCTTGGGAAATGCTAAGTTAATATCCTAAAATTTAGTACATACTCTGATTGTGCCTTCCTTAGTAGATATAGGAATGATATTGGATATCCAATCATAATAGTTAATATCTTTTATAAATCTAACATCAAGAAGTTTTTGGAGCTCCTCCTTGACTAAAAGGGTGACCTTAGGATGCATCTTCCTAAGTTTTTTATTAATAGGCTTAGCACGAGTCTTAACTACCAAATGATGCATAACAAGGGAGGGATCAAGCCCTGAAATGTCAGCATATGACAAAGTAAAAAATATTTTGGTATTATTTTAACAAATTGGTCAATTGCTCCTACTCATCCATGGACAAGGCTTTACCTAGTGAAGTAGAGTTGCATTAAACAAAACACATACAATCCACCAAAAGTAGAAGAAAATGCAAAAGAGCCAAATATTTTCCTCTATTACTATCTAAAAAATGGAGCTTACAGAGACTAATTGCCTACAAATTCAAAATTTTCCCCTTTTGACCCTGTTTTCCCCTTTCCCGCCTAGAACAATCTATTTGAAATTTGAATTTCGGGGGCAAACTTCCCGAGGTCATAACTCCTCGCTCGTTGCTCGAAATGACTATTATTACACCTTTTCGGAAAGCTCTCGAAGGGTTAGGAAGCTTGGTACTATGTTTGTATATAGTACCACCATATTTCAGCCCTTAAAAAGGCCTCTAAGGCCTTCAAAATTGACCTCCAAGTTTTACTAGCAGGATTTCCACTAGTTTTGGTAGGGTTTTCACTAGTTTTGCATATCTCCCAAACCGCTCAGGATATTGGGATGATTATTTCATTGTTAGGTCTATTTTTCCATCCCCTAAACAACTAAACAAACTTAGAACATAAAAATTAAAATATTACAAATTTTGGATGATGCAAGATCACTCTTACACCATTGGATGCTCCTGCATCAGATACCCAGGGTAAATTGAGAAGTGACCTTCACTTCTTTGTTGTTGGAGGAAAACCAAGGTGGTCAACCTCTATCTTTGACAACCAAGATGAATCTTCAATAGGCCTACCCTTCCACTTAACCAGATATTCTTCATACTACCTTTTTCTTGTACTTTTTCCAACGTGGGTATCCAGGATTTCTTCTATCTCTTCCTTCTCTGGAGTAGACGCTGGAATATCCCAAATTTCTATTACTGGTCCATCATCATTGTCCCCTTCATGATATTCTTCCAAATCAAAAATGTTG
The DNA here is from genome assembly GCA_028583015.1 of Wollemia nobilis. Lineage (NCBI taxonomy): Eukaryota > Viridiplantae > Streptophyta > Pinopsida > Araucariales > Araucariaceae > Wollemia > Wollemia nobilis. The sequence continues at coordinate 43,869 of JAQPPZ010002974.1, read as the reverse complement.
AACATAGGTGATATGTTAAGTCCACTTGGCAGTTCTACTTCATATGCATTTCCTGAATCCCGTTTCTCTATGATCCTGCATGGTCCAAACTTCTTCATTTTCAGCTTGTTATAAGTTTTAGCAGGAAACCTTTCTTTTCTTAGGTGGACCATAACTTCATCTCCCACTTGGAATTCCTTAAACCACCGCTTCTGGTCTACCCTTATCTTGTACTGAGTGTTCATCTTATTAATATGTTTCTTTACCTCCTCATGCAAATTCTTCAGGTGCTCTACAAAGTCCTCAGCCTCAACACTACTCTTTTCCCCTCTGTCCATCTTCCTCAACTCAGAAGCATTCCTTGGGCTGCTCCCATATACAATCTAGAATGGGGATTTATTAGTACTCCTATTGATAGAATTGTTATAAGAAAATTCTTCCTATGGTAAAACCAAATCCCATCCCTTGGGCTTATCTCCTACTAAGCATCTCAGCAGGTTACCCAAACTCCTATTCACCACCTCTGTTTGCCCATCAGATTGTGGGTGGTATGCATAACTAAATTTCAAATCTATCTTCAACTTCTTCCATAAGGTCCTCCAAAAATACCCAATAAACTTGGTATCCCTATCTGAAATGATACTCTTTGGTAGACCATGTAGTCGTACCACCTCTTTGAAAAACAACCCTGCAACATGAACTGCATCATTAGTTTTTTGGCAGGGAATGAAATGTGCCATCTTTGAAAACCTATCAACCACCACAAATATGGAGTCATTCCCCCTCTGTGTCCTTGGTAGGCCAAGAACAAAATCCATGCTGATGTCTTCCCATGGTTTCTCTGGTACAGGTAATGGCTGATATAATCCAGTGTTCTACCTCACACCCTTGGCCCTCTGGCATACTCTACAACTTTGTACAAATCTCTTCACATCTTGCTGTAATTATGGCTAATAGTAGTTCTCACTAATGAGGGCAATGGTCTTATCTCGACCAAAGTGTCCAACCAACCCTCCACTATGCTTCTCCTTGACCAGATTCTCTCTCATCGAACTCCTTGGAATGCACAATTGGTTTCCCTTAAACAACATTCCATCTTGGATTAGAAAATCCAACCATTTAGTCCTGTCCAAAGTAATAGGTGCCAAGCAAGCTCTCCAAGCCTCTACAAAATCTAGATCTTCAGGGTACAAACTCTTAAGTTCATCAAACCCTATAACCTCCACCTTCATTTCTATCAATAAGTTTTACCTTCTACTTAAGGCATCTGCAACTCTATTTGACTTCCCACTCCTATGCTTCAACACAAAGGTATAACTCTGCAAAAACTCAACCCATTTTAAGTGCCTCTGATTTAGCTTCCCTTGGCTATTAATATACTATAAGGCCTGATGATCAATATATAGAACAAACTCTTTTGGCAAAAAATAGTGTCTCCACTTCTTCAAAGCTTGAACTATAGCATAAAACTCTTGATCATAGACATAATACTTCTTCCTAGCCTCATTAAGCTTCTCACTAAAATAGGCAACAAGCTTACCTTCTTGACTCAATACAACTCCTATGGCACTACCACTAGCATCACAATCTACCTGAAATACCTTATTAAAATCTGGAAGTGCCAAAATAGGTTGCTCTGTGACCTTCTTCTTCAACATATCAAAACTCCTATCTGCTCTTGAAGTCCACTTAAACTCCTTCTTATCCCCTCTCATTGTCTCTGTTAGGGGTGCACAAATACTACTAAAATTCCTAATAAATTTTTTGTAAAAATTGGCTAGACCATGGAATGATCTTACCTCTATAATGCTCCTTGGGGTAGGCCATTCAATGATAGCCCTCACTTTTTTTGGGTCCATTTTAAGACCTTTAATTGAGATGACAAATCCTAGATACACCAACTCCTTCTTCACAAAACTACACTTCTTCAAATTAATCAACAACTGCTCCTCCCTCAACTTCTCAAAAACTCATCGAATATGCATTAGGTGCTCCTCCAAAGTCTTACTAAAAATTAAAATGTCATCCAAATAGACAATGACAAATTTTCCTAAAAACTCCTTCAATACCTCATTCATCAATCGCATGAATGTGCTTGGTGCATTGGTTAGCCCAAATGGCATGACCAACCACTCATACAAACCCTCTCTGGTCTTGAAGGTTGTCTTCCACTCATCTCCTTCTCTGATACGAATCTGATGATACCCACTCTTCAGGTCAATCTTTGTGAAGTACTTGGCTCCACTCAAATATTCCATAATGTCATCCATCCTTGGCAATGGAAATCTGTATTTTATGGTGATCTTGTTAATAGCTCGAGAATCTGTACACATTCTCCACTCCCCATATTTCTTTGGTGCTAGTACTATAGGTACTGCACATGGACTTAAGCTCTCTCGAATCAGTCCATTTTTTAGTAGCTCTTGGACTTGTCTGTTTAGCTCCTCACTTTCTATAGGAGTCATTCTATGGGCTACCTTATTGGGTAAACTAGCTCCCGGTACCAAATCTATGTGGTGACTGATCTTCCTCACTGGTGGTAAACCCTCAGGTACATTATCCCGATATAATATCTAGGAATTCTTCTAATAGACCTGAGACCTCTACTAGGATATCTTTGCATTGCTCTTCCTTAACTCTAGGAATTAATGCATAGCACATATGCTCATGCTTCAGACCATCCAAAAATTTTCTACCATCTACTAAATAGATTCTGGCACTGCTACATACCTTTTCATCCATCTCCTTCAGGGGCTTCAACTTGTGGCGCACTCCATCCTTTGTTAGGGAGTAAGTGTTGGCATGCCCATCATGTATTGCATACCGATCAAACTACCATGGCCTTCCCAATAGCAAATGGTAAGCATCCATAGGTAGGATGTCACACAGGACCTCATCATGGTAATTCCCAATATGGAACTTTACCAAACATTGCTCATTGACCAAAGCCCTATGGTCCTTCTGCAACCACGCAATCCGATATGGATGCGGGTGCCTCCTTCTCTCTAACTGTAACTTGGTAACCATCCCTTCTGAAACTAGGTTATCAGTGCTACCATTATCAATGATAACATTACACACCTTACCTGCACATTTACACCTTGTGCAAAATAGACTCTTCCTCTGATCTAGATCTTTCTCCTCATTCAACAAGGCTCTCCTTGTGACTAGAACTTCTCCTCTTTCTACTTCTTTAGAGTGCTCATATTCAACACCTTCATCTACAATAGTAGCTCGAGCATTACCTTCAGGTCTCTTATTTTTTCCCCCTTGGTGTTGTGGGCACTCGTATGCTCGATGTCCTTCTTCTCCACATTGGAAATAGGTTCCATGAAATCCTCCTCTTCTAGGCCCTCATCTAGACCTTCCTCTTCCTCTTTGGTAGCTATTATTCTACTCATGGGGGTGGTAAGCATTCTCCCCCTTCTGGTCCTGATTATTGCTTGTTTCCCCAATCTTCTTTTGGTCCTCATTTCATCCTCCATTTGTTCTCCCACCAGTTCTTCCACCATGACCTCTTCCTCTCTATTTGCTTTCAAATATTCTATTCAACTTCTCTTCTACCTTCAAGGCAAACTGGTAAGCATCTTCTATGGTGGTCATCTTGACCAGACTCAGCTCCTCTTGAATACTTGCTCTCAACCCATTTATGTAATGGGCTACCTTCTCCTTGTTGGCCTCAGAATGGCCTATTCTAATTAAAATTTTATAGAACTCCTCTATGTATTCTTTGATAGACTTGCTTGACTACCTCAAACCCTACATTTTCTTTAGTAAATCCAACTCATAATCAACTAGAATGAACTATCTCTTCAACTTCTCCACCATCCACTCCCACCTTGTTATCCTTTCTTTCCCTCTTCTATTTCTATCCAATTGTACTCCCTTCCACCAAATACTAGCATGACCCTTCAACTTGGTCTTAGAAAATTTGACCCTCTCAGGATCTTCAACCTCCTCATACTCAAAGTATTCTTCCATATCATTGATCTAGTCGATCAACTCTTCTAGATTAAGATTTCCAGAATATGTAGAAACCTCCATCTTCGGTCTCTTCCCAATCTGGGATATAGCTCTATATAACCTGGCTTGTGCAGGATCTACTACCTCTTCTTCTTCCTCGAACTAGGCCTCTTCTTCTTCAACTTCATCTTCACTCCCATCTTCTCTCCTTGGCTCAAACCCTCTATGTAGCTCCTCTTGCAGAGCTTGAACTTGCCTCTACAAAGCTCTAAAATCCTCTTCTGGCACCACAACATTTCTCCCACCACCATGGTTTCTTCATGGAGGCATTCTGCTCATGTTTCTCACAAACCCTAACCACAAATCCTGGTGTAAACTACCTCACATTCGATGATCTGTTTACACACTCAGGAACTCCCGCTCTGATACCACTTGAAGTAGAGTTGCATTAAACAAAACACATACAATCCATAAAAGCAAAGAAAATGCAAAATGAGCCAAATATTTTCTTGTATTACTATCTGAAAAATGGAGCTTATAGAGACTAACCCCTTACAAATTTGAAATTCCCCCTAAATACCCTGTTTTCCCTTTTCCCGCCTAGAACTATGTATTTGAAATTTGAATTTTGGGGGTAAACTTCTCGAGGTCATAACTCCTCGCTCGTTGCTCAAAATGACTATTATTGCACCTTTTTGGAAATCTCTCGAAGGGTTAGGAAGCCCTATATTATGTTTACATAGATTACCACCATATTTCAGCCCTAAAAAAGGCCTCTAAGGCCTTCAAAATTGACCTCCAAGTTTTACTAGTAGGATTTTCACTAGTTTTGATAGGGTATAAGACATTAAAATTTACATATCTCCCAAACCGCTCAGGATATTGGGATGATTATTTTACCATTAGGTCTATTTTTCCATCCCCTAACAACTAAATAAACTTAGAACATAAAAAGAAAATATTACAAATTTTGGATGATGCAAGATCACTCTTACACCATTGGATGCTCCTACATCAGACACCTAGGGTAAATTGAGAAGTGACCTTCACTTCTTTGCTGTTGGAGGAAAACCAAGGTGGTCAACCTCTATCTTTGACAACCAAGATGAATCTTCAATAGGCCTACCCTTCCACTTAACTAGATATTCTTCATACTACCTATTTCTTGTACTTTTGCCAACATGGGTATCCAGGATTTCTTCTATCTCTTCCTTCTCTAGAGTAGATGCTAGAATATCCCAAATTTTTGTTACTAGTCCATCATCATTGTCCCCTTCATGATATTCTACCAAATCAAAAATGTTGAACATAGGTGATATGTTAAGCCCACTTGGCAATTCTACTTCATATGCATTTCCTGAATCTTATTTCTCTATGATCCTGCATGGTCCAAACTTCTTCATTTTCAGCTTGTTATAAGTTTTAGCAGGAAACCTTTCTTTTCTCAGGTGAACCATAACTTCATCTCCCACTTGGAATTCCTTAAACCACCACTTCTGGTCTACCCTTATCTTGTACTGAGTGTTCATCTTATTAATATGTTTCTTTACCTCCTCATGCAAATTCTTCAGGTGCTCTGCAAAGTCCTCAACCTCAACACTACTCTTTTCCCCTCTGTCCATATTCCTCAACTCAGAAGCATTCCTTGGGCTGCTCCCATATACAATCTGGAATGGGGATTTATTAGTACTCCTATTGATAGAATTTTTGTAAGAAAATTCTACTTGTGGTAAAACCAAATCCCATCCCTTGGGCTTATCTCCTACTAAGCATCTTAATAGGTTACCCAAACTTCTATTCACCACCTTTGTTTTCCCATCATTCTATGGGTGGTATGCAGAACTAAATTTCAAATCTATCTTCAACTTCTTCCATAAGGTCCTCCAAAAATACCCAATAAACTTGGTATCCCTATCTAAAATGATACTCTTTGGTAGACCATGTAGTCGTACCACCTCTTTGAAAAACAACCTTACAACATGAACTACATCATTAGTTTTCTAGAAAGGAATGAAATATGCCATCTTTGAAAACCTATCAACCACCACAAATATGGAGTCATTCCCCCTCTGTGTCCTTGGTAGACCAAGAACAAAATCCATGTTGATGTCTTCCCATGGTTTCTCTGGTATAGGTAATGGCTGATATAATCTAGTGTTCTGCCTCACACCCTTGGCCCTCTGGCATACTCTACAACTTTGTACAAATATCTTCACATCTTGTTGTAATTGTGGCCAATAGTAGTTCTCACTAATGAGGGCAATGGTCTTATCTCAACCAAAGTGTCCAACCAACCCTCCACTATGCTTCTCCTTGACCAGATTCTCTCTCATCGAACTCCTTGGAATGCACAATTGGTTTCCCTTAAATAACATTCCATCTTGGATTAGAAAATCCAACCATTTAGTCCTATCCAAAGTAACAGGTGCCAAGCAAGTCTCCAAGCCTCTACAAAATCTGGATCTTCAGGGTACAAACTCTTAAGTTCATCAAACCCTATAACCTCCACCTTCATTTCTATCAACAAGTTTTACCTTCTACTTAAGGCATCTACAACTCTATTTGACTTCCCACTCCTATGCTTCAACACAAAGGTATAACTCTAAAAAACTCAACCCATTTTAAGTGCCTCTGATTTAGCTTCCCTTGACTATTAATATACTGTAAGGCCTGATGATCAGTATATAGAACAAACTCTTTTGGCAACAAATAGTGTCTCCACTTCTTCAAAGCTTGAACTATAGCATAAAACTCTTGATCATAGAGAATAATTCTTCCTAGCCTCATTAAGCTTCTCACTAAAATAGGCAACAGGTTTACCTTCTTGACTCAATACAACTCCTATGGCACTACCACTAGCATCACAATCTACCTAAAATACCTTATTAAAATCTGGAAGTGCCAAAATAGGTTGCTCTATGACTTTCTTCTTCAACATATCAAAACTCCTATCTGCTCTTAAAGTCCACTTAAACTCCTTATTATCCCCTCTCATTGTCTCTGTTAGGGGTGCACAAATACTACTAAAATTCCTAATAAATTTTTTATAAAAACTGGCTAGACCATGGAATGATCTTACCTCTGTAATGCTCCTTGGGGTAGGCCATTCAATGATAGCCCTCACTTTTTCTGGGTCCATTTTAAGACCTTCAATTGAGATGACAAATCCTAGATACACCAACTCCTTCTTCACAAAACTGCACTTCTTCAAATTAATCAACAACTGCTCCTCCCTTAACTTCTCAAAAACTCATCGAATATGCATTAGGTGCTCCTCCAAAGTCTTACTAAAAATTAAAATGTCATCCAAATAGACAATGACAAATTTTCCTAAAAACTCCTTCAATACCTCATTCATAAGTCGCATGAATGTGCTTGGTGCATTGGTTAGCCCAAATGGCATGACCAACCACTCGTACAAACCCTCTCTGGTCTTGAAGGTTGTCTTCCACTCATCTCCTTCTCTGATACGAATCTGATGATACCCACTCTTCAGGTCAATCTTTGTGAAGTACTTGGCTCCACTCAAACAGTCCATAATGTCATCCATCCTTGGCAATGGAAATCTATATTTTATGGTGATCTTGTTAATAGCTCGAGAGTCTGTACACATTCTCCACTCCCCATATTTCTTTGGTGCTAGTATTGTAGGTACTACACATGGACTTAAGCTCTCTCGAATCAGTCCCTTTTTAGTAGCTCTTGGACTTGTCTGTTTAGCTCCTCACTTTCTACAGGAGTCATTCTATGGGCTGCCTTATTGGGTAAACTAGCTCCTAGTACCAAATCTATGTGGTGACTGATCTTCCTCACTGGTGGTAAACCCTCAGGTACATTATCTGATATAATATCTAGGAATTCTTCTAATAGACCTGAGACTTCTACTGGGATATCTTTGCATTGCTCTTCCTTAACTCTAGGAATTAATGCATAGCACATATGCTCATGCTTCAGACCATCCAAAAATTTTCTACCATCTACTAAATAGATTTTGGCACTGCTACATACCTTTTCATCCACCTCCTTCAAGGGCTTCAGCTTGTGGTGCACTCCATCCTTTGTCAGGGAGTAAGTGTTGGCATGCCCATCATGTATTGCATGTCGATCAAACTACCATGGCCTTCCCAATAGCAAATGGTAAGCATCCATAGGTAGGATGTCACACAGGACCTCATCATGGTAATTCCCAATATGGAACTTTACTAAACATTGCTCACTGACCAAAGCCCTATGGTCCTTCTGCAACCACGCAATCTGATATGGATGCGGGTGCCTCCTTCTCTCTAACTGTAACTTGGTAACCATCCCTTCTAAAACTAGGTTATCAGTGCTACCATTATCAATGATAATATTACACACCTTACCTGCACATTTACACCTTGTGTGAAATAGAATCTTCCTCTGATCTGGATCTTTCTCCTCATTCAACAAGGCTCTCCTTGTGACTAGAACTTCTCCTCTTTCTACTTCTTTAGAGTGCTCAGATTCAACACCTTCATCTACAATAGTATCTCAGGAATTACCTTCAGGTCTCTTATTCATTCCCCCTTGGTGTTGTGGGCACTCGTATGCTCGATGTCCTTCTTCCCCACATTGGAAATAGGTTCCATGAAATCCTCCTCTTCCAGGCCCTCATCTAGACCTCCCTCTTCCTCTTTGGTAGCTATTATTCTACTCACGGGGGCGGTAAGCATTCTCCCCTTCTGGTCCTGACTGTTGCTTGCTTCTCCATTCTTCTTTTGGTCCTCATTTCATCCTCCATTTGTTCTCCCACTAGTTCTTCCACCATGACCTCTTCCTCTCTGTTTGCTTTCAAATATCCTATTCAACTTCTCTTCTACCTTCAAGGAAAACTGGTAAGCATCTTCTATGGTGGTCATCCTGACTAGACTCAGCTCCTCTTGAATACTTGCTCTCAACCCATTTATATAATGGGCTACCTTCTCCTTGTTGGCCTCATAATGGCCTGTTCTAATTAAAATTTTATAGAACTCCTCTATGTATTCTTTGATAGACTTGCTTGACTACCTCAAACCCTACATTTTCTTTAGTAGATCCAACTCGTAATTAGTTGGAATGAACTATCTCTTCAACTTCTCCACCATCTGCTCCCACCTTGTTATCCTTTCTTTCCCTCTTCTATTTCTATCCAACTGTACTCCCTTCCACCAAATACTAGCATGACCCTTCAGCTTGGTCTTAGAAAATTTGACCCTCTCAGGATCTTCAACCTCCTCATACTCAAAGTATTCTTCCATATCATTGATCCAGTCGATCAACTCTTCTGGATTAAGATTTCTAGAATATGTAGAAACCTCCATCTTCGGTCTCTTCCCAATCTGGGATATGGCTCTATATAATCTGGCTTGTACAGGATCTACTACCTCTTCTTCTTCCTCGAATTGGGCCTCTTCTTCTTCAACTTCATCTTCACTCCCATATTCTCTCCTTAGCTCAAACCCTCTATGCAACTCCTCTTGCAGAGCTTGAACTTACCTCTACAAAGCTCTAAAATCTTCTTCTAGCACCACATTTCTCCCACCACCATGGTTTCTTTATGGAGGCATTCTGCTCACGTTTCTCACAAACCCTAACCACAAATCTTGGTGTAAACTACCTCATATTCGATGATCTGTTTACACACTCAAGAACTCCCACTCTGATACCACTTGAAGCAGAGTTGCATTAAACAAAACACATACAATCCACAAAGTAGAGAAAATGCAAAATGAGCCAAATTTTCTTGTATTACTATTAAAAATAGAGCTTACAGAGACTAACTCCTTACAAATTTGAAATTTCCCCTAATACCTTGTTTTCCCCTTTCCCGCCTAGAACAATGTATTTGAAATTTGAATTTTGGGGGTAAACTTATTGAGGTCATAACTCCTCGCTCGTTGCTCGAAATGACTATTATTGCATCTTTTTGGAAATCTCTCGAAGGGTTAGGAAGCTTGGTACTATGTTTAAATATAGTACCACCATATTTCAGCCCTAAAAAGGCCTCTAAGGCCTTCAAAATTGACCTCCAAGTTTTACTAGTAGGATTTTCACTAGTTTTGGTAGGGTACTAAGATCTTCAAAATTTACATATCTCCCAAACCGCTCAGGATATTGGGATGATTATTTCATCGTTAGGTCTATTTCTCCATCCTCTAAAAACTAAATAAACTTTAGAACAAAATAAAATAAATACAAATTTTGGATGATGCAAGATCACTCTTACACCATTGGATGCTCCTACATCAGACACCTAGGGTAAATTGAGAAGTGACCTTCACTTCTCTATTGTTGGAGGAAAACCAAGGTGGTCAACCTCTATCTTTGACAACCAAGATGAATCTTCAATAGGCCTACCCTTCCACTTAACTAAATATTCTTCATACTACCTATTTCTTGTACTTTTGCCGATGCGGGTATCCAGGATTTCTTCTATCTCTTCCTTCTCTAGAGTAGATGCTAGAATATCCCAAATTTCTATTACTGGTCCATCATCATTGTCCCCTTCATGATATTCTACCAAATCAAAAATGTTGAACATAGGTGATATGTTAAGCCCACTTGGCAATTCTACTTCATATGCATTTCTTGAATCTTGTTTCTTTATGATCCTGCATGGTCCAAACTTCTTCATTTTCAGCTTGTTATAAGTTTTAGCAGGAAACCTTTCTTTTCTTAGGTGGACCATAACTTCATCTCCCACTTGGAATTCCTTAAACCATCACTTCTGGTCTACCCTTGTCTTGTACTGAGTGTTCATCTTATTAATATGTTTCTTTACTTCTTCATGCAAGTTCTTTAGGTGCTCTACAAAGTCCTCAACCTCAACACTACTCTTTTCCCCTCTGTCCATATTCCTCAACTTAGAAGCATTCCTTGGGCTGCTCCCATATACAATCTAGAATGGGGATTTATTAGTACTCCTATTGATAGAATTGTTATAAGAAAATTCTGCCTATGGTAAAACCAAATCCCATCCCTTGGGCTTATCTCCTACTAAGCATCTTAGTAGGTTACCCAAACTCCTATTCACCACCTCTGTTTGCCCATCAGTCTATGGGTGGTATGCAGAACTGAATTTCAAATCTATCTTCAACTTCTTCCATAAGGTCCTCCAAAAATACCCAATAAACTTGGTATCCCTATCTGAAATGATACTCTTTGGTAGACCATGTAGTCGTACCACCTCTTTGAAAAACAACCCTGCAACATGAACTACATCATTAGTTTTCTGTAAGGAATGAAATGTGCCATATTTGAAAACCTATCAACCACCACAAATATGGAGTCATTCCCCCTCTGTGTCCTTGGTAGGCCAAGAACAAAATCCATGTTGATGTCTTCCCATGGTTTCTCTGGTACAGGTAATGGCTGATATAATCTAGTGTTCTACCTCACACCCTTGGCCCTCTAGCATACTCTACAACTTTGTACAAATATCTTCACATCTTGTTGTAATTATGGCCAATAGTAGTTCTCACTAATGAGGGCAATGGTCTTATCTCGACCAAAGTGTCCAGCCAACCCTCCACTATGCTTCTCCTTGACCATATTCTCTCTCATCGAACTCCTTGGAATGCACAATTGGTTTCCTCTAAATAACATTCCATCTTGGATTAGAAAATCCAACCATTTAGTTCTATCCAAAGTAATTGGTGCCAAGCAAGCTCTCCAAGCCTCTACAAAATCTGGATCTTCAGGGTACAAACTCTTAAGTTCATCAAACCCTATAACCTCCACCTTCATTTCTATCAACAAGTTTTACCTTCTACTTAAGGCATCTACAACTCTGTTTGACTTCCCACTCCTATGCTTCAACACAAAGGTATAACTCTGCAAAAACTCAACCCATTTTAAGTGCCTCTAATTTAGTTTCCCTTGGCTATTAATATACTGTAAGGCCTGATGATCAGTATATAGAACAAACTCTTTTGGCAACAAATAGTGTCTCCACTTCTTCAAAGCTTGAACTATAGCATAAAACTCTTGATCATAGATAGAATACTTCTTCCTAGCATCATTAAGCTTCTCACTAAAATAGGCAACATGCTTACCTTCTTGACTCAATACAACTCCTATGGCACTACCACTAGCATCACAATCTACCTGAAATACCTTATTAAAATCTGGAAGTGCCAAAATAGGTTGCTCTGTGACTTTCTTCTTCAACATATCAAAACTCCTATCTTCTCCTGAAGTCCACTTAAACTCCTTCTTATCCCCTCTCATTGTCTCCATTAGGGGTGCACAAATACTACTAAAATTCCTAATAAATTTTTTGTAAAAACTGGCTAGACCATGGAATGATCTTACCTCTGTAATGCTCCTTGGGGTAGGCCATTCAATGATAGCCCTCACTTTTTCTGGGTCTATTTTAAGACCTTCATCTGAGATGAAAAATCCCAGATACACCAACTCCTTCTTCACAAAACTGCACTTCTTCAAATTAATCAACAACTGCTCCTCCCTCAGCTTCTCAAAAACTCGTCGAATATGCAGTAGGTGCTCCTCCAAAGTCTTACTAAAAATTAAAATGTCATCCAAATAGACAATGACAAATTTTCCTAAAAACTCCTTCAATACCTCATTCATAAGTCGCATGAATGTGCTTGGTGCATTGGTTAGCCCAAATGGCATGACCAACCACTCATACAAACCCTCTCTGGTCTTGAAGGTTGTCTTCCACTCATCTCCTTCTCTGATACGAATCTGATGGTACCCACTCTTCAGGTCAATCTTGGTGAAGTACTTGGCTCCACTCAAACAGTCCATAATGTCATCCATCCTTGGCAATGGAAATCTATATTTGATGGTGATCTTGTTAATAGCTCGAGAGTCTGTACACATTCTCCACTCCCCATATTTCTTTGGTGCTAGTACTACAGGTACTACACATGGACTTAAGCTCTCTCGAATCAGTCCCTTTTTTAGTAACTCTTGGACTTGTCTGTTTAGCTCCTCACTTTCTATATGAGTCATTCTATGGGCTGCCTTATTGGGTAAACTAGCTCCCGGTACCAAATCTATGTGGTGATTGATCTTCCTCATTGGTGGTAAACCCTCAGGTACATTATCTGATATAATATCTAGGAATTCTTCTAATAGACCTGAGACTTCTATTGGGATATCTTTGCATTGTTCTTCCTTAACTCTAGGAATTAATGCATAGCACATATGCTCATGCTTTAGACCATCCAAAAATTTTCTACCATCTACTAAATAGATTCTGGCACTGCTACATACCTTTTCATCCATCTCCTTCAGGGGCTTCATCTTGTGGTGCACTCCATCCTTTTTAGGGAGTAAGTGTTGGCATGCCCATCATGTATTGCATGTCGATCAAACTACCATGGCCTTCCCAATAGCAAATGGTAAGCATCCATAGGTAGGATGTCACACAGGACCTCATCATGGTAATTCCCAATATTGAACTTTACTAAACATTGCTCACTGACCAAAGCCCTATGGTCCTTCTACAACCACGCAATCTGATATGGATGCGGGTGCCTCCTTCTCTAACTGTAACTTGGTAACCATCCCTTCTAAACTAGGTTATCAGTGCTACCATTATCAATGATAACATTACACACCTTACCTACACATTTACACCTTGTTTGAAATAGACTCTTCCTCTAATCTGGATCTTTCTCCTCATTCAATAAGGCTCTCCTTGTGACTAGAACTTCTCCTCTTTCTGCTTCTTTAGAGTGCTCAAATTCAGCACCTTCATCTACAATAGTAGCTCGGGCATTACCTTCAGGTCTCTTATTCATTCCCCCTTGGTGTTGTGGGCACTCGTATGCTCGATGTCCTTCTTCTCCACATTGGAAGTAGGTTCCATGAAATCCTCCTCTTCCAGGCCCTCATCCAGACCTTCCTCTTCCTCTTTGGTAGCTATTATTCTACTCATGGGGCGGTAAGCATTCTCCCCTTCTGGTCCTGACTATTGCTTGCTTCTCCATTCTTCTTTTGGTCCTCATTTCATCCTCCATTTGTTCTCCTACCAGTTCTTCCACCATGACCTCTTCCTCTCTGTTTGCTTTCAAATCTCCTATTTAACTTCTCTTCTACCTTCAAGGAAAATTGGTAAGCATCTTCTATGGTGGTCATCCTGACTAGACTTAGCTCCTCTTGAATACTTGCTCTCAACCCATTTATGTAATGGGCTACCTTCTCCTTGTTGGCCTCAGAATGGCCTATTCTAATTAAAATTTTATAGAACTCCTCTGTGTATTCTTTGATAGACTTGCTTTATTGCCTCAAACCCTACATTTTCTTTAGCATATCCAACTCATAATCATCTAGAATGAACTATCTCTTCAACTTCTCCACCATCCGCTCCCACCTTGTTATCCTTTCTTTCCCTCTTCTATTTCTATCCAATTGTACTCCCTTCCACCAAATACTAGCATGACCCTTCAGCTTGGTCTTAGAAAACTTGACCCTCTCAGGATCTTCAACCTCCTCATACTCAAAGTATTCTTCCATATCATTGATCCAGTCGATCAACTCTTCTGGATTAAGATTTCTAGAATACGTAGAAACCTCCATCTTCGGTCTCTTCCCAATCTGGGATATGGCTCTATATAACCTGGCTTGTGTAGGATCTACTACCTCTTCTTCTTCCTCGAACTGGGCCTCTTCTTCTTCAACTTCATCTTCACTCCCATATTCTCTCCTTGGCTCAAACCCTCTACGTAGCTCCTCTTGCAGAGCTTGAACTTACCTCTACAAAGCTCTAAAATCTTCTTCTGGCACCACAAATTTCTCCCACCACCATGGTTTCTTTGTGGAGGCATTCTTATCATGTTTCTCACAAACCCTAACCACAAATCTTGGTGTAAACTACCTCATATTTGGTGATCTATTTACACACTCAAGAACTCCTACTCTGATACCACTTGAAGTAGAGTTGCATTAAACAAAACACATACAATCTACAAAACAGAATAAAATGCAAAGGAGCCAAAGCTTTTCTTGTATTACTATTTTAAAATGGAGCTTATAGAGACTAACTACTTACAAATTTGAAATTTCCCTCTAATACCCTGTTTTCCCCTTTCCCGCCTAGAACTATGTATTTGAAATTTGAATTTTGGGGGTAAACTTCTCGAGGTCATAACTCCTCGCTCGTTGCTCAAAATGACTATTATTGCACCTTTTTGAAAAGCTCTCAAAGGGTTAGGAAGCTCAATAATATGTATACATAGAGTACCACCATATTTCAGCCCTAAAAAGGCCTCTAAGGCCTTCAAAATTGACCTCCAAGTTTTACTAGCAGGATTTTCACTAGTTTTGGCATATCTCCCAAACCGCTCAGGATATTGGGATGATTCTTTCATCGTTAGGTCTATTTTTCCATCCCCTAAAAACTAAATAAACTTAGAACATAAAAATGAAACTATTACAATTTTGGATGATGCAAGATCACTCTTACACCATTGGATGCTCCTACATCAGACACCTAGGGTAAATTGAGAAGTGACCTTCACTTCTCTACTATTGGAGGAAAACCAAGGTGGTCAACCTCTATCTTTGACAACCAAGATGAATCTTCAATAGGCCTACCCTTCCACTTAACTAGATATTCTTCATACTACCTATTTCTTGTACTTTTACCAATGCGGGTATCTAGGATTTCTTCTATCTCTTCCTTCTCTAGAGTAGATGCTAGAATATCCCAAATTTTTGTTATTGGTCCATCATCATTGTCCCCTTCATGATATTCTACCAAATCAAAAATGTTGAACATAGGTGATATGTTAAGTCCACTTGGTAATTCTACTTCATATGCATTTCTTGAATCCTATTTCTCTATGATCCTACATGGTCCAAACTTCTTCATTTTTAGCTTGTTATAAGTTTTAGCAGGAAATCTTTCTTTTCTCAGGTGGACCATAACTTCATCTCCCACTTGGAATTCCTTAAACCACTGCTTCTGGTCTACCCTTGTCTTGTACTGAGTGTTCATCTTATTAATATGTTTCTTTACCTCCTCATGCAAATTCTTCAGGTGCTCTACAAAGTCCTCAGCCTCAGCACTACTCTTTTCCCCTCTATCCATCTTCCTCAACTCAGAAGCATTCCTTGGGTTGCTCCCATATACAATATGGAATGGGGATTTATTAGTACTCTTATTGATAGAATTATTGTAAGCAAATTTTGCCTATGGTAAAACCAAATCCCATCCCTTGGGCTTATCTCCTACTAAGCATCTTAGTAGGTTACCCAAACTCCTATTCACCACCTCTATTTTCCCATCAGTCTATGGGTGGTATGTAGAACTAAATTTTAAATCTATCTTCAACTTCTTCCATAAGGTCCTCTAGAAATACCCAATAAACTTGGTATCCCTATCTGAAATGATACTCTTTGGTAGACCATGTAGTCGTACCACCTCTTTGAAAAACAACCCTGCAACATGAACTACATCATTAGTTTTCTAGCAAGGAATGAAATGTGCCATCTTTGAAAACCTATCAACCACCACAAATATGGAGTCATTCCCCTTTGTGTCCTTGGTAGACCAAGAACAAAATCCATGTTGATGTCTTCCCATGGTTTCTTTGGTACAGGTAATGGCTGATATAATCCAGTGTTCTGCCTCACACCCTTGGCCCTCTGGCATACTCTACAACTCTGTACAAATATCTTCACATCTTGCTGTAATTGTGGCCAATAGTAGTTCTCACTAACGAGGGCAATGGTCTTATCTCGACCAAAGTGTCCAACCAACCCTCCACTATGCTTCTCCTTGACCAGATTCTCTCTCATCGAACTCCTTGGAATGCACAACTGGTTTCCCTTAAACAACATTCCATCTTGGATTAGAAAATCCAACCATTTAGTCCTATCCAAAGTAACAGGTGCCAAGCAAGCTCTCCAAGCCTCTACAAAATCTGGATCTTCAGGGTACAAACTCTTAAGTTCATCAAACCCTATAACCTCCACCTTCATTTTTGTCAACAAGTTTTACCTTCTACTTAAGGCATATGCAACTCTATTTGACTTCCCACTCCTATGCTTCAACACAAAGGTATAACTCTATAAAAACTCAACCCACTTTAAGTGCCTCTCATTTAGTTTCCCTTGGCTATTAATATATTGTAAGGCCTAATGATCAGTATATAGAACAAACTATTTTGGCAACAAATAGTGTCTCCACTTCTTCAAAGCCTGAACTATAGCATAAAACTCTTGATCATAGACAGAATACTTTTTCCTAGCCTCATTAAGCTTCTCACTAAAGTAGGCAACAAGCTTACCTTCTTGACTCAATACAACTCCTATGGCACTACCACTAGCATCACAATCTACCTAAAATACCTTGTTAAAATATGGAAGTGCCAAAATAGGTTGCTCTATGACCTTCTTCTTCAACATATCAAAACTCCTATCTGCTCCTAAAGTCCACTTAAACTCCTTCTTATCCCCTTTCATTGTCTCTGTTAGGGGTGCACAAATACTGCTAAAATTCCTAATAATTTTTTTGTAAAAATTGGCTAGACCATGGAATGATCTTACCTCTGTAATGCTCCTTGGAGTAGGCCATTCAATGATAGCCCTCACTTTTTCTGGGTCCATTTTAAGACCTTCAGCTGAGATGACAAATCCTAGATACACCAACTCCTTCTTCACAAAACTGCACTTCTTCAAATTAATCAACAACTGCTCCTCCCTCAACTTCTCAAAAACTCGTCGAATATGCAGCAGGTGCTCCTCCAAAGTCTTACTAAAAATTAAAATGTCATCCAAATAGACAATGACAAATTTTCCTAAAAATCCTTCAATACCTCATTCATAAGCCGCATGAATGTGCTTGGTGCATTGGTTAGCCCAAATGGCATGACCAACCACTCATACAAACCCTCTCTGGTCTTGAAGGTTGTCTTCCACTCATCTCCTTCTCTGATACGAATCTGGTGATACCCACTCTTCAGGTCAATCTTGGTGAAGTACTTGGCTCCACTCAAATAGTCCTGTTGAGTGGTATTTTCACCCAGTTGTGAAAACACACTCTCCGATAGGATTTGGGTTCTAAATCCTCTGCTTGCAAAGAAATTAAACAAGTAACTTCTCTAAGGTTCCTGTTATGTTAGCATTTTGCATATGTGTATTGATGATCTCAAATGAAGATATTCAATTAAAATGCTTGGAACACCTTAGTGGTTGCCCGTAACTGAAAACAAGGGGCACTGTGGTTTATTTTACTGTGAAACTTTAATGATTGTTCATTGAACCCTAATAAAGTAAATGTGATTTGATCCTTAAATGACCATGTTGTAACTTCAAAATGTAAATTGATGAAATGCAATAAATTATAACCCCTTCAATGAAATTGGAATTTTATGAAGGGAACATCATTATCTGCTCATGAATGAAAAACAAAACTAAAAAAAAAAAAATGAAGTTCTGGCCTTGAAAATGGAAATTCTCTATTTTTAGACTTTGGAATTTTAGTTTTTTTTATTTTATTTTAATGCCTGTAAATAAAATAAAGTGCAGGAAAAAAAAATAAAATAAAATGCAAAAGAAAAAGAAATTAAAATTGCATTTAGTTTGATGCTATCTTGTTCTGGAAAAACTGAAGATGTGAGGTTTCCATGCATGCAACCTAACCTATTGGACCTGCAAACATGCACAATCCTGATAAGCTAAGTGCTGATTCCTATGGTTTTGAAATATAATTCAGATTTCGAATATTTGCCTAATGCAACCCACAAAAGTGGCATTTAACATTATCTATAAATTCGAAATCTGAAAATGAAATAATAAACATTAAATCTATAGCATGCACAAAAAATCTCCTTCTTTCTTGCCCACAAGCTGCAAATTTTTGAACACTTTTGCATTAAAAATATGTAATTTTACAATGGCAGAACTTGCTGGTTTCCCAAACCAGAAAAAGGGAAGGGGAAGAAAAAACACTCCCAAGCAGGCCCAGCATGGCTTCTCGCCTTCGGCACTACAACTCTACTCGCAGCGGTTTTTCGACCCCTCGTACCAATCTGTGCTTCCGCTTTTAAAGTTTTGGTAAATTTCTTCTCCTTCCATGACGGTTCATTTTGTCTTCCAGATTGCTCGTTTCGTATTCCCCGTCTCATTTGTTTGCTTTGAATTTATGTTCATTGCCAAAACGTTTGATATCTCTATGAATGTAATGTTTTTGTAACCCTTACATGCATACCATGTGTTTCACACTTTTTTGCATGTTCCGTAACTGCCCCCTTGTAAATTGCAACAAAAATGGCATGTCACGATATCGCGATGTTTTTCTGCATGCAAATCTGTTCCTCCACCTGCATTGCAAAAATAGGACATGTGAAATCATGACACTTTTCTACCAACAACCTTGTCAGCCTTCTTGCACAGCAAAAATACGACATATCATGAAATCGTGACATGTCACGAAATTGCGACACTTTTCTCTTTCGTACCATCATCTTTGCTTTCTGTCGTGAAATCGCAACGCTTTTCACCTTTCAGGCTGTCTGGCTATTTTATGTCATGAAATTGCGATGCTTTTCTTTCTCGGACTGCTCTCGCTGTACTTGGCTATGAAAACGCGACATGTCATGAAATCACAACGTTTCTCCGCCCCGTACCACTTTGGCTGCAACTTGTCATGAAATCGTGAAACTTTTCATCTCTATACGCCTCGACAACTTCCTATCACGAAATTGTGACCCCTTTTCGTTTCTTTCACTCTGGCAGCTTTCTATCATGAAATCGTGACATTTTTCTTTCTGGCACCACCTTCCTGCTTTCCGTCGCGAAATCATGACAATTTTCTATTCCGTACACCTTGGCTTGCTCTTAACCACAAAAACGTGACATGTCACGAAATCGTGACACTTTCTCTTCCTGATGCATTCTGCTGCTCCTTAGCCGCGAAAACATGACATGTCATGAAATCGTGACAATTTTTATCCTTCGCTGCATTTTGCTTGTCTAAGCCACAAAAATGCGACATGTCACGAAATCGCGACACCTTTCCATTCCGTATAGTGGCAACGCAACACGTCGTGAAATCGTGACAACTTTTCATTTTTGGCAGCGACAGTGCAACACATCACGAAATCGTGACAAATTTTCATTTTTTAGCAGCGACGGAGTGACATGTCGCGATATCATGACACTTTTTCATTTTTGTGTAATTTTGCTCCTTTTTCTTGATTTTTAGCATCTGGGTCACTAAAATATTCTTTGAAAGCATGCAAAAAGGTGGGTCCCCAATTTTGGGGTGTGTTGTGGATCAGCCACAACAAATGGTGACTCTGTTGTCAAATGCTCCTAAGCATTTGGTGAGAACCCAACCTGAAAGTATACAGACTCGAAAACTGGCATTAGCACATAAGAAATATAAATGAATGCCCAAAGATCAGAAATACATGAATCATCATAATCATCAAGTATTAGCTCGGTGTGTGCAATGTATTTTATTCCCTATCATTTGAAATTGATCAACATTCCATTGTCAGTTTTACATGAATGCATATGTGAGATTGTGAATGATTTGTGTAACCTTATAACTATGCTTAGAGATTTTGCTCTTGTAAAGGCCTAAACTTTCTAGAATCATGCACAAACATTCAAGATTACCAAACCGTCTTAGGATCCACTAATGAATTGCTTTATTATATCCCAAAGTTGGTTATGAGTCCCTACTATCTTGAACCCATGTGCAAGTGAACGTGAAATTAGAACTTTGGAGAATCAGACTTCCAACCTAAGTGAGATGGGAGTTTAATCCTATCCTTACTATTCTGATTTGGAATTCATTACCTCACTTTGAGAAAAATAATATAACCAATTATGGAAGAAATGGTTATGCTAGTCTAACCCTTTGAACAATCAGTGGTCTTATTTTTTAGACAAGACATGTTGCCATGCATGGGCATACTTAACCCCATAATCCAAGACTTACCTTCATTTCTTTGGACCTTGGAGATGACTACCCATCCTTTGCAGAGGACAAGTAGTACGATCCTTCCAATCCAATATAAATATGAGATGGAAAAAATTAATTTTTTACTTCTTGGACCTTGGGGATGACTACCCATCCTTGCTAGGGACATGTAGTACGATCCTTCCAATCCAAGATTTAGATGTAAATGGAGAATATTAATTTTATTGCTTGGACCTTGGGGATGACTACCCATCCTTTACAGAGGACAAGTAGTACGATCCTTTCAATCCAAGATTTATCATGAAATGAGACATAGGAGCTTTGGGGAATCAGATTCTCAACCTAAGCGAGATGAGAATTTATGCCCTATCCTTACTACTCCATGTAGGTCAAATCAAAGTTTTGGGGAGTTGGATCCTCAACCTAAGTTCAATGAGGATTTAGCCCTATCTTTACTACTCTGATTTTAGGCTTTAAGCTTTATGGAAGTGGTCAAAACCACTGTTTTAAGGATCATGTTGCATAATAGGATAGACATGAAATACTTCTTTCGCCCAACCTTTTCTTCCAAGCAAGGTTTTGATCATTTTTCTCAAGATCCTTTTTAATGTGTATAAAATGTGCTTGGTTCTAGATATCTCAAGACTCAGTTCCCAACCTTAGGATTTTCTTCTTATTTATGTGATAGCATAACCTTAAGAGGATTTGACACACTTTAATGATTTTTATCTGAAATGCATATGCAACTAAAGTGAGATGTAACATGAATGCATTGTCTTTTGAATTGCAAATGAAATATTGCCATATAAAACTGACTACTTCATGCATCACAAGTTTCAAACGATACTATTAAACTGTTTGTATTTCTTGCGGAGCTTTCTACCACATAATTCCAATGTTCCATATTTTCCTAATTTTAGGCATAAGTTGACATATCAATTTTTTTTTCATAAACAAACCAAAAATGTCCATAGGATCAAAACACAACTTAAATCCAAATCCAAATAGCAATCCCTAAAAGGAAACTTGAAAACACAAACCAAAACCAAAATCAAAACCTATATACAAATGTACAATATGATACAAGATGATGCAAAGCTTGGATTATCACTTTCCTGGATCCCAAACATGATTAGGACATTTCAACAAAAATATAACATGATATGCATGCCAAATGTTGTGGGAATCCAACAAAAACAAGACTAGACCAAACAATGCAACCCACTTCAACTTTCCTCTCTCGCCCCATCAATAAAATTCAGTTCCATTAGTATTATCATAGGTGGGATTCAAATTCTCAAATAGATTAGAGAATGATTGATTTTCAATTTTATCATGTCTATTCTTTAAAATGCAATTTTCATAATTCCCTCCTTGATTTAGAATTAGGCTATCTTTTTCAAATATGCAATTTTGTAAGTAGGAGCCTATTTCTACAAATTTCAAAGCCAAATCATTTTCCAAATTTATAGGCCAATCAAATTTGTGTAACAATTTACAAGCATCTAGGGTATTTACGAAATTAGGATCATTAAAAGTCTTTACCCTAGATTCAATTAGTAATTGTTGATGAATTTTATTTAACAATTCAAGTGCATCAACTTCTTTTCCATTCATTGAAACAATGTTATTAAAGGTGTGATTAAAAATTATACCTTGTTTTTCATTCACCTTTAATGACATTTCATCATAAACATTATTTAAATTCAAAATATGGTCATCCTTTTCAATCCTCAAACATTCTTGGTCAAAGTGTATGTCAAGTAATCTGCTCTGATGATCACTTATTCGAGTTGCTTCCAATTGATCAATCTCTTTGTCATTTGGTTCTAATTCTTTGTTCACTATCCATGGTATCTCTTCATGTGAGGTGGAAGTTTCAACATCCTGCATATCAAGTGAAATATGAGTTTCATCTATAAGAGTGTGAGAAAAGAATGCATTATCATATCTCCCCCAACCATTATAAAAATCATCTTCCAAATTTGTGGGATGAAACTCCGTGGTATTTGTGACATGATCTTTTGATTCATTCATCAATTCACTTTCTTCTTTGCCTTTGGTAGTAAGATCATTACAATCTTCGAAAATTTGATGAGATTTGAAACTCTCCTCCAAAACATCCTCAAATTGTACAGGAGTTGTAAAGTCTTGTTTTGAGTAAGCAATTATATTGTCCTGTATATCAATTGGCACACCATTTTCATTAGTAGTTTTGGAGAGAGTGTAGTCTTCCCACTTCTTCCAAGCATCATAATAATCATCCTTCAAAATCAAGTGGTGGCATTCAACTGCTTCTTCAATAGCTTTCAATTCATCAATGTATTTCTCATCAAATTCATCTTCACCTTCCTTAGATGGTTCAATTATTTCCAAAAGTGGGTCGTTTCTTGAATTCAAATTTGTAAGGCCATCATAATCCAACTTAGTAACCCATGATTCAATTTTATAATAATTTTGAGGATGAAGAATTTCTTGATTGTTAATTGTACACATCTCATCAATAGTATCTTCCAAGAACAAGTGGTGAAACTCTATCATGTCTTTAAATTCATTTATTGGTTTTCTCCCCATTTCTCTTTCAACCACTTCATTTAATTCCATGGTAGGTTACATATTATCACATATATCAAACATTGTTGAATTTAGAACCCCTTCATCTAGATAATCATGTATCTCTACATGATCCTCACTAGTGGATATTGTCTTAGCAATTTGCACCTCCTCTTGGACTACATCTAAGGTGGTCGTAACATTTGGGTATTCAAATTCATCCCCTTGATCATTTACCTTAGATATCATTGGAGTGGAGGGTGCTATTTTTGGTGGTTGGTGTAGGTTGGCATCAAAAGAACAATCTCTCATATGAACATGTTGTGCCTTTTCTTCTTCAAGACCTTGTCATTCCATCTCTTCTAAGACCTCATGGATTTTCTCTAGAGACAAACCACTTAGTTTTTTTCTCAATGAGTGAAGCAAGTGTGGGGTGTATGGCTCCTAGGTATACTTCCATGGCTTCCTCTTCTAATGTGTTAAAATTTTCCCACATTTGGGAGTGCAACTCATGAAATCTTCCATTAAATTGACTCAAGGATTCATTAGGCTCCTTACATATGGATGTAAACTGGTTTTTTAGGATTTCTAAGTCAACCTGATTACCAAAATGATAAAGATAGGCTGCTTCTAGTTGTATCCAAGAAGTCCTAACCTCCATGGGTAGTTGGTTGTACCAAAAAAATGGTTTATCATCCAAAATGTATGCAAATAACCCACAAGCTACCTCCTCATAGAAAATCTGGAATTGACATAATGTATTCTTGTAAACATGCAGTTTTTGCAAGTATCCTAGTGGCACCTCTTGATTAAAACGCCATAAAAAATCCAACAACATTGTAGGAATTTGATAGGGTACCATAGGTATAGACAAACCCTTATAATGATCCTCTATCATTGATACCATTCTCTCTCTTAAAGACACTATTTCAGCTCTTAGGGATACCATTTGCTCCTCAAGTGTTGCCATTAGTGAAACTTAAAATGTAATTTTAGAACCAAATCTGTTGAATATTCAACCTGCAAGGTAAAAAAAAATCAAGTTAGCATCAACCAAGAGATGTAAAAATCAAATGAAAGTAATTGCATGAAACAACACTTTGTTAGTCAAGACCAAAATTTTCAAAATTAAATCAAATCACTTTATTTCTGTATGAACAATCAAAATGTGTTGTAAAGCTCTTAAGCAATTTTAAGCATTTAAAATCATAATGAAATAAACCGTTTCATGTCCTCCTTCTAGCACCAATCTGTTGAGTGGTGTTAGAATACTAAAGATAACAATCAATAGGGCATGAAATATAAAAAAAATTTAAATCTCACTAAAATAAACCCATTCAGGCCCTCCTTCTAGAGCCAATATGTTGAGTGGTATTTTCACCCAGTTGTGAAAACACACTCTTTGATAGGATTTGCGTTCTAAATCCTCAGCTTGCAAAAAAATTAAACAAGTAACTTCTCCAAGGTTCCTGTTATGTTAGCATTTTGCATGTGTATTGATGATCTCAAATGAAGATATTCACTTAAAATGCTTGGAACACCTTAGTGGTTGCAAGTAACTGAAAAAAAGGGGCACTGTGGTTTATTTTACTGTGAAACTTTAATGATTTTTAATTGAACCCTAATAAAGTAAATGTGATTTGATCCTTAAATGACCATGCTGTAACTTTAAAATGTAAATTGATGAAATGCAATAAATTATAACCCCTTCAATGAAATTGGAATTTTATGAAGGGAACATCATCATCTGCTCATGAATGAAAAACAAAACTAAAAAAAAAAAATGAAGTTCTGGCCTTGAAAATCGAAATTCTCTATTTTCAGACTTTGGAATTTTAGTTTTATTTTATTTTATTTTAATGCTTGAAATAAAATAAAGTGCAGGAAAAATTAATAAAATAAAATAAAATGCAAAAGAAAAAGAAATTAAATTTGCATTCAGTTTGATGCTATCCTGTTCTGGAAAAACTGAAGATGTGAGGTTTCCATGCATGCAACCTAACCTATTGGACCTGCAAACATGCACAATCCCGATAAGCTAAGTGCTGATTCCTAGGGTTTTGAAATAAAATTCAGATTTCGAATATTCGCCTAATGCAACCCACAAAAGTGGCATTTAACATTATCTATAAATCCAAAATCTGAAAATGAAAGAATAAACATTAAATCTATAGCATGCATAGAAAATCTCCTTCTTTCTTGCCCACAAGTTGCAAATTTTTGAACACTTCTGCATTAAAAATATGTAATTTTACAATGGCAGAACTTGCTGGTTTCCTAAACCAAAAAAAGGGAAGGGGAAGAAAAAACACTCCCAAGCAGGCCTAGCATGGCTTCTTGCCTTCGGCACTGCAACTCTGCCCGCAGCAGTTTTCTGACCCCTCGTACCAATATGTGCTTTCACTTTTAAAGTTCTGGTAAATTGCTTCTCCTTCCACGACGGTTCGTTTCATCTTCCAGATTGCTCGTTTCGTATTCCCCATCTCATTTGTTTGCTTTGACTTTATGTTCAATGTCGAAACATTTGATATCTCTATGAATGTAACATTTCTATAACCCTTACATGCATGCCATGTGTTCCGCACTTTTCTACATGTTTCGTAACTGCCCCCTTGTAAATCATGACAAAAATAGCATGTCGTGATATCGCGATGTTTTTCTGCATGCAACTCTGTTCCTCCACTTGCACCGCGAAAACGGGACGTGTCGCGAAATCATGACACTTTTCTCTTTCGTACCACCATATTTGCTTTCTGTCATGAAATCATGATGCTTTTCACCTTTCGGGCTGTCTGGCTATTTTATGTCGCAAAATCATGACGCTTTTCTTTCTTAGACTGCTCTCGCTGTACTTGGCCATGAAAACGTGACATGTCATGAAATCATGATGTTTCTTTGCTCCGTACCACTTTGGCTGCAACTTGTCATGAAATCGTGACACTTTTCATCTCCGTATGCCTCGATAGCTTCCTATCATGAAATCGTGACCCCTTTTCTTTTCTTTCACTCTGGTAGCTTTCTATCGTGAAATCACAACATTTTTCTTTCTGGCACCACCTTCCTGCTTTTCGTCATGAAATTGCGACAATTTTCTATTCCGTACACCTTGGCTTGCTCTTAACCATGAAAACGTGACATGTCATGAAATCGTGACACTTTCTCTTCCTGATACATTCTGTTGCTCCTTAGCCATGAAAACGCGACATGTCGCAAAATAGCAAAAAATTTTATCCTTCGCTGCATTTTGCTTGTTTGAGCCATGAAAACGCGACATGTCGCAAAATCGTGACACCTTTCCATTCCGTACAGTGGCAGCGCAACACGTTGCGAAATCGTGACAACTTTTCATTTTTGGCAGCGATAGCACAACACGTCGCGAAATTGTGACAACTTTTCATTTTTTGGTAGCGACGGAGCAACATGTCGCGATATCGTGACACTTTTTCATTTTTGTGCAATTTTGCCCTTTTTTCTTGATTTTTAGCATATGGGTCACTGAAATTTTCTTTGAAAGCATGCAAAAAAGGTGGGTCCCCAATTTTGGGGTGTGTTGTGGATCAGCCACAACAAGTCCATAATGTCATCTATACTTGGCAATGGAAATCTATATTTGATGGTGATATTATTAATAGCTTGAAATTCTTTACACATTCTCCACTCCCCATGTTTCTTTGGTGCTAATACTATAGGTACTGCATATGGACTTAAGCTCTCTTGAATTAGTCCCTTTTTTAGTAACTCTTAGACTTGTCTATTTAGCTCCTCACTTTCTACATGAGTAATTTTGTGGGCTGCTTTATTAGGTAAACTAGCTCCTAGTACCAAATCTATGTGGTGACTGATCTTTATCACTGGTGGTAAACCCTCAGGTACATTATCTGATATAATATCTAGGAATTCTTCTAACAGACCTGAGACCTCTACTAGGATATCTTTGCATTGTTCATCCCTAACTCTATGAATTAATGCATAGCACATATGTCTGTGCTTCAGGCCATCTAAAATTTTTCTACCATCTACTAAATAGATTTTGGAACTGCTACATACCTTTTCATCCATTTCCTTCAAAGGCTTCAGCTTGTGGTGCACTCTATCCTTTGTTAGGAAGTAAGTGTTGGCATGCCCATAATGATTTGCATACTGATCAAACTTCCATGGCCTTCCTAACAAAAAATATCAAGCATCCATAAGTAGGATGTCACACAGTACCTCATGTCTCTTATTTATCCCTCCTTAGTGATGTGGTCATTCGTATGCCCCATTTCCTTATTATCCACATTGGAAGTAGGTTCCATGAAATCCTCCTCTTCTAGGACCTCTTTTAGACCTCCCACTTCCTCTTTGGTAGCTATTATTCTGGTAGCTATTATTTTGATCACAAAGACAATAAGAATTCTCCCCCTTCTGGTCCTGACTATTGCTTGTTTCCCCAGTTTTCTTTTGGTCCTCATTTCATCCTCCATTTTTCTCCCACCAGATATTCCACCACAACCTCTTCCTCTATGTTTACTTTCAAACCTCCTATTCAACTTCTCTTCTACCTTCAAGGCAAATCGATAAGCATCTTTGATGGTGGTCATCCTAACCAGACTCATCTCCTCCTGAATACTTGCTCTCAACCCATTTATATAACAGGCTACCTTGTCCTTGTTGGCCTCAGAATGACCTATTCTAATTAAAATTTATAGAACTCATTTGTGTATTCCTTAACAGGTTTTCTTTACTTCTTTAAACCCTACATTTTCTTAAGAAGTTCCAACTCATAATCAGCTGGAATAAACAACCTCTTCAACTTCTCCACCATTCGCTCTCACCTTGTTATCCTTTATTTCACTCTTATGTTTCTTTCCAACTGCACTCCCTTCCACCAAATACTAGCATGACTGTTTAGCTTGGTCTTAGCAAACTTGACCCTCTCAGGATCTTCAACCTCATCATACTCAAAGTATTATTCTATGTCATTGATCCAGTTGATCAACTCTTTTGGATTAAGATTTCTAGAATACGTAAAAACCTCCATATTTGGTCTCTTCTCAATATGGGATATGTCTCCATATAACTTGGCTTGTGTAGGATATACTACTTCTTATTCTTCCTTAGATTGGTCCTCTTCTTCTTTAGCTTCATATTCACTCCCATATTCTCTCCTTGGCTCAAAACCTCTACGCAGCTCCTCTTACAGGGCCTGAACTTGCCTCTACAAAGCTCTAAAATCTTCTTTTGGCACCACATTTCTCCCACCACCATGTTTTCTTCGTGGAGGTATTATAATAACATTTTTATTAGACCTACCCACAAATATTGGTGTAAACTACCTCACATCCGGTGATCATTTTACACACCCAAGAACTCTCGCTCTGATACCACTTGAAGTAAAGTTGCATTAAATAATAACACATACAATCCACCCAAAGCAGAAGAAATTACAAAAGAGCCAAAGATTTTCCTCTATTACTATTTGAAAAATGGGCTTACAGAGACTAACTACTTACAAATTTAAAATTTCCCCCTTTTGACCCTGTTTCCCCCTTTCCCGCCTAAAACTATATATTTGAAATTTGAATTTTGGAGGTAAACTTATCGAGGTCATAACTCGTCACTTGTTACTCGAAATAGCTATTATTACACCTTTTCGGAAATATTTTGAAGGGTTAGGAAGCCTAATACTATGTGTACATATAGTACTACCATATTTCAGCCCTAAAAAAGGCCTCTAAGACCTTCAAAATTGGCCTCCAAGTTTTACTAGCAGAATTTCCACTAGTTTTGGTAAGGTTTTCACTAGGATTTTTCACTAGTTTTGGCATATCTCCCAAACTGCTCAGGATATTGGGATGATTCTTTCATCATTAGTTCTATTTTTCCATTCCCTAACAACTAAAAACAACTAGAACATAAAAATTAAAATATCATATTTTTTTTGTATGATGCAAGATAACTCTTACACCATTTGATGCTCCTGCATCACCTAGCTTAAGGATTCTAGGGGCTTCTTCAGAACTTATATTCAAATATATGGTCTACTCGATGAGAATTGACAACTTATCCTCAAGAGGAGGTAGGGGAAGAATCACTCCTAGTTTTTGAAGATCCTTGGGAGAGATAGAGCCAAAGTCCAGTTGAGAACTAGAAGACTCAACCTATGCTACACAAGGGATTGACCCATCAAAGTAGATATCATTTTGAGGTAGATCGTCATCTATGATATATTGCTATAGGTTTAAGACCAGAAAGGAAGGAGAGAGCAACCTCTCATCCTCAAAAGTCCACTCTAAACCTTGATGAGATTTATCTAGAAGAGGCTCTTGATGAGAAGGATTATCTTGATCCTGTGATGAGATATTGATTGATAATTCCTATTTTATATATAGATTTTTAAATTTCTTAGTTATGTTATATGAGGAATATGATAAGTTAAATTGATCTAGATCATATAGTGAGCAATATATAAATGTATTAGGATCATCCAAGATAGAAATAAGTTGATTTTTAAATTCAAATTTTAAACATTGATGAAAGGTAGAAGGTACAACCTTCATTGCATGGATTCAAGGATGTATGATAAGTAGATTGAAAGATGCACGACAAGATACCACATAGAACAATGTATATAAAATATTAGGTCCAACTTTAAGGGGAAGTGATATGGTACCACAAGCTTCTTGGGATCCATTATTGAAATTTTTAATGATATCACCAAATTTAGTTAGATCTTCCTCTTTTAACCAAACTTTTGAAAAAAATGATATGTGCATAAATTGAGGGAAGAACCATTATCAATCATAACTCTCTTGATAAAATTATCCCCAATAAATATGGTGATGTAAATATAATATTCTTGTAAATCTAATGAAGAAATATCGTTATTTGAGAATGTGAGATGATGTATCCCAAAAGAACTTATATTATTGGTCATATTACTAGGGGAAATATGTGGTGGGATAGATTGTTGTTTTAAGAAATTTATCAAGGCTTCTCCATGAGCAGGAGAATTTTGCAAATGTTCTAAAAGATAAATATTTTTTGAGAATCTCATTTCCTACTGAGATCATTGGATCTATTGACTCTGCACCTACTGCTCTGAAGTAGTTGTTATCATACCAACCAGGGTTATGCATAGTGGTGAATATTGGCAAATTGGGTGAATATTAGGATTTCCAAAATTAGAAATTGGCGAATATGAGGACCATTGATTTTGGTCCATTCACCTAAAATTTTTGGGACCAATTATTTCTTAGGATCAATTCACCGCAATAAATATCCAAACATAGGCATATTTTTACTCGTTGGAAAACTCTTTTTGATCCTAATCTAATGGTGGTATTTTTATAAAGTTATAAGGTGATTTAATAGGTCAAAATTTAACCCAAATATGATATTAATTTTTAGAGATTCAAATGTCCCAAATTTTGGTATTAAGATGATTGATTTGATTTTCTTATGATTCAGCTTGATTCACCCTAATTTAAATTAGGATTCACCATTTTTTTACTAGTACATTTCAAGTCCAACCCCTTATGCATAACCCTGATATAAACCATGTTATTATAAGGAGATGGAAAATTTTTATAATATACTTGATTAGCTAGCTATAAAATTTTATTAGGTATATTATAAGTAACCATGGATCCTTGTTGGCCATTTAAAAGTTGAGAAATTTCAACATCAAGATGCCCTACATCAATAAAATATTGAACCACATGTTTCAACTTATTACAAGAATTTATCCAATGTCCTTCTACTCTGTGGTATACACAATGTTGTCCTACCTTATACCAATTAGTTTTAGTATATGGTTACCTTATGGGATGCAACTCAATCATATTAGCTTCCAAACATTGTTGTAAAACTACTTTCATGGGTATGCCAAGTCTTGTGAAATTCCTTTGTGGAGATTTTTGAAGAACTATATTTTGTAGGTTGTTACCAATACTATTAATAGGCCTACTATCCATTACACCATCACCTACCACATGCTTATTCTTATACTGTGACTTAGTGTATTTTTCTTCTTTGATTTTGAGTTGGCCTCTTCTAATAAGAGCTTGTTCCACTTTTGTTGCTAAAACAATTGCTAATTGTTCTTGCAATTTTTCAATAAATATATCAAGAATATATCTAGGAGGTCTCTAGGAGGTAAAGTATATCTTAAACATCCAACTAGACTTTTCCAATGAGATAGAAATCCTGAAAAACTCTCATTTTTATCTTGTTTCAAATTATAAACATCTTTCATAGTAACATCCTTTTCAATATAAGCACTAAATTTTTGAGCAAATAATTATGTTGTTTTTTCAAAATTCCTCAAGGAATAATTAGGTAACCAATAATACCATTCTAATTCCATGCTACCAGGACTTTTAGGGAATGTTTTTAGTAACATGTCATCATCTATGATATCATGGCATGTTGTCCTAAATATTCTTAGGTGTTCAATTGGATCTTATGTCCATTTATATATAGGTAACACCAGCATAGGAAAGCGCTTACGATAAGGTTTTGCAACAACAATAGGACCCAATGGTTGGTTACACATATTCTTATAATCGTATTAAAACTTGAATGATAAATCATCTCCACTTTTGAAACTAATTGCTTCACCATATTTGCCAAGTTTTGCAATTTTGGATTACTATTATATGATATCCCCAGATTCCCTAACGGAGAAGTGTTGGAAGTATTGATATTGTTGTGGTATGTGGTATCTAGTTGAAGAGGATAATTTATTATTGGTGGAACATAAGAAAAAAATTGTTGAGATAAGTGGATTGAGAAGAAAATTAAATATAATTTTGAATGACACTACTAGTTGGAGGGACTTGTAGATTCCTTTCAACATTGGTGGTTATAGTAGTGGCATAAGTTGGATGATGAATGAGATTACAATGATTCAAATATTCACTCAAGGAGTTATCAGGAGGTATTATAACTTCCTCAAGTTGGGCTTCTTCCTCCATAGCTTCATCCAAGGCATGCTTATGATGCTTGTAAAAGTTCCACATATGTTCAAAGGATTTGAAGGTAAGGTTCCCATTGGATCCCCTAATAGAATCAAGGCTATCATCAACATCATATTCTTCAAGATTATGATTTTCTCTATCAATCTGATCATTCTCTTGGAAAATATCATCAAACCTTAAAATCCTTCATTCAATCCCAAAGTTGGAAGCCATTAGGGAAGGAAAGAAGGGAAAAATGTGAAGACCAACAAACAAAAGCAAAATATTTTGAGATAGCTATTAAATATTTTTTGATTGAAAAAATAGAATTAATGATATTTTTTAAAGTTTTAAAATAAAATGAGGTTTTCACATCGGGTTCACCAAATATGTAGATGAGGAAATTGCCCTACCATGTATGATTCTTGGCTGGATCCATAAAGAATCCAATGTGAACCACAAGGGTATGTTGTTATCTACACTCGATGTGAAAAAAATAGGGCAAAGAGTTAACCAAACATGGTTTAAGGACTCGCTCCAATTCCAAGGGTTTTCAAGAATGTTTGATGTATTTATTTCAAGACAATCACCTATTTTTGGTCTTTCTAGATCTATGCTATCAATGATAAAGGACAATATAGAAATACATAATACAAGAAGAAAATATCTAACCCTAGAATTATTATTTGTTTGAATGTCTTCTAACCCTAAGGTTTCAAAATAGAAAACCTTCAAGCAAGGGTTCAAGAGAGGATGCACAAACAATATTCAAATCCTAAGTGCACACTATGTGTTGCTTTCCTTTAAAATGCCTAGAAATTAAGAGATATCTCTTTATATAAGATCTAGGATTAAAACAGGAATAACAAACATTCATCAAACAACCTAAATACTAACTAGGGAACTTATCCGGTGGTTGATCCTTGTTTTTATCTTTTTTTCCAGCAATATCTAGTAATTCCTATTTCTACAAGATAACTTAGAAAAATACTTGAAAAATATGATTAGCATTAGGGGTCCTACTTAGGCCACTTTACAATAATGCTTTGAGGTATAACAGTCAAGCCCCCTGGGTCCTTTTAGCTTACCTTTGAAAATAAAAGTGAAAGTTGACCTTCGAAAGATGAACAAGCACAACAAAATATAATAGAAAAAAACAATAAAATAGCTCACAAAATACACTAATAGACCCTATATGCAATATAAAATATATATCTAGGGTTTGGTGGTAGTAACTTATCCCCAAACTAGGTTTGTACAAAATCATACCCTGCAAGGGGTGATTGCGATTTCGTAAACCAGTGAAATCATGCCTCGTAGAGATCAGGTGCGACTTTGTAGAAGCAAAATGAAAAATGCTAGGATGGTGTAGAACTACGTAATAAATAAAATTAAAATCTATAGCATAGTGAAAACACCAAATAGATAGCATGAATTCAAGCAAAAGGGCTGAGACATTTGAAATAGTCGATATCTCCTTAAGGCTTCAACACTTGTCCCCCAATGTCAATCACAAACAAATCAATGCAATAGAAGACAAAGCTTCAATAGACTATATTCCACACTTACAAGTTAGATTGCTTATAGAAGAAAATAAAATCACTTGGAGAGCTTGCATAAAAACTACTTGAGAACTTCTTGAACTTCCTTATTGATTATGATGATGACTTAAAACCCTCATTTTATAGTGGATTTGAAAGTGTAATGGGTGGGAAAAACACGATGATCCGATGCCAAAATATGCCAACTTTGGAAATTAGGATTTTCTTGAGAAAAAACCCTAAAAGGTGAAATTGTTCCATGATGAACGGATGCCAAAACATGACTAATAAGCTTACATAATTATAATATTCTTCCACTTGTTGAATACTTTACATAGGGGCTAATAAATGACTTTGTCATCTGTCAAGGGCAACCATACCCATAGATCTCCTACACCAAGAAAATTTATGAACATGTACAACCTTTGTTAATGAATCAACAATATTCTTTTCTGTATCAACTTTCTCTAATATAACCTGGTTCTCTTAAACCATATCTCTCACAAAATGGTACTTGATATCAATATGTTTTGACCGATCATGGAAACCAGGATTGTTGGCCAAAAATATTGCACTTTGACTATCACTGTTAATTCTCATAGCCTTTTGTTTCAGACCAACTATTGAACACAATCTCTGTAGCCATACTGCTTCTTTACAGGTATGATTTTCTATAATGTACTCTACTTCTGTAGTGGATAAAGCAACAACTAATTACTTTTTACTCATACAACTTACTGCCCCTCTAAAAAACCTAAATACATAAGCACTCATGGATCTTCTCTTATCAAGATATCTAGCCCAACTAGAATCCACAAACCCTTGTATATTTAAAATATCATTATCTCCAAAATTTTATCCATAACAGATAGCATAATCTGTAGTTCCATGAAAGTATCTTAAGATCCTCTTTACAGTAGTCCGATGTTCCTTTCTTGTATTTGACATATATCTGCTAACTACTCCCACTACATGTAAAATATAAGGTCTAGTACAAACCATTACATACATTAGACTACCTACAACACTAACATAAGGAACATGATGCATTTCTTTTTCTCATATATTTTAGGACACTATTCAACATATAACTTTTGACCAACTGGATATGGAGTACATACTTGTTTACAATCATGCATTCTAAAATGTTGTACTATAAAATCAACATATTTCCTTTTATTTAACCACAACTTTCTATTTGCACGATCCCTTATTATTTCCATACCCAAAATAAATTTTGCATCACCCAAATCCTTCATGTGAAATTCAAAAGTTAACTAAGATTTTAGTAACTTTATCATCTCCTTATTGTTGCCAATTAACAACATGTCATCCACATACAATACAATGATAACAATGTTTTCACCTTCCTTTTTAAAATATACAAATGGAACTGCTTTGCTTTTTCCAAGCCCAAGTGTCAAAACAAACCTGTAAAATGTTTTGTTCCACATCCTTGGAGACTGCTTCAACCCATAAAGAGACTTCTTCAACTTGCATACCAAGTCCTCCTTAAATTTTACCTTAAAGCATTCTGGTTGTGATGTATATATATATATATATATATATATATATATATATATATATATATATATATATATATATATATATATATATATATATATATATATATATCTTCATCAATTTCACCATGTAGAAAAGCAATCTTTACATCCATATGTTCTATTTCAAAATCAAAAGCAGTAGAAATAGCCAACAGAAATCTGATTGAAGTTAGTTTAGCTATAAGAGAAAAAATCTCACCAAAGTCAATTCCCTCAACCTGAGAGAATCCTTTTGCTACCAAGTGAGCCTTGTAATTCTCCAAATTTCCTTCTACATTGTACTTCTTGAATAACCACTTACAACCAATAGGTTTTCTTCCAGGAGGTAATTTAACCAAGTCC
Organism: Wollemia nobilis; assembly: GCA_028583015.1. Classification (NCBI taxonomy): domain Eukaryota; kingdom Viridiplantae; phylum Streptophyta; class Pinopsida; order Araucariales; family Araucariaceae; genus Wollemia; species Wollemia nobilis. Next base: position 8,078 of record JAQPPZ010002974.1, on the reverse strand, counting down.
TATGTCTTATTTTTATCCAAGGACTCCATTTCTTCTTCCATAGCCCTTTTCCAAGACTTTTTCTCACTTGTCTGAAGTGCCTCCTTTATAGTCTTGGGTTCTTCATCAGTAAATTATAAATTAAATGCATAACACAAATTTGAAGGACTATACCTATCCGGAAGTCTTCTCTCTCGATATGATCTTATCAAAATTGGAGTTCTAGTTTTTGCATCTTCAAATTCTTCCTCACCTTCTTCCTCTGAATATTCCTCTTCAAAATTTCTCTATAATTTAGGTTCTACCACAAGTTCTTCCTCCTGTTCCAACATTACCTGCACTATTTATGGTTCTTTGCTTGGTTGCATTTCCTATTTAAAACCCATTTTTTTCTCTAAAGATCACATTACAACTATAAACAACCTTCTGTTCCACAACTTATATACTTTAACACTAGTACTATAACCCACAAAATATGTGTTTTTTATATTTATAGTCTAGCTTAGTCATTTTCTCTTTTTGGATATACATATAAGCATCACAACCAAAAACCTTTATATGTGTGATAGATTGTTTCTTACCAGTCCATACTTCTTGTAGAGTCTTGTCCACCAAAGCTGAGGTAGGAGATCTATTTATAAGGTAACAAGTTGTTAACACATCTTCTGCCTAAATTTATTTTAAAACCCTGCACCACTTAGCATGATTCTAGCCTTATCCATCAATGTACTATTCATCTGTTTTGCAACCCCATTATATTGTAGAGTATACATAATTTTTCTCTATATTTCTATTCCACATTCCTTGCAAAATTTCTCAAATTCATTAGAGAAATACTCACCACAATTATCACTTATGAAAACCTTTATATTTTTCTCTATATAATTTTCTACAAGAACCTTAAAAAAATATCAGATTTATTTCGTAGAAAATATACCCAAGAATTTCTTGAGAAGTCATCTATAAATGTAACAAAATAACTAGATTTACCTAATGATGGTACTTTTGCAGGTCCAAATATATCACTGTGAACTAGATGTAGAATTCCTTCAGACCTTCTAGCACTACTTGGAAACTTGACTCTAGTTTGTTTCTCGAAAACACAGTGCTCACAAAAATAAAAATTTAATGGGCAATCAGAAATTACTTCAACCATACCTTTAATTTTAAATATTTGAAGTCCTTTCTCACCACAATATTGATGCCACAATATTGTCTTCTCTATAGGAATACTCGATGCCACAATATTTTCTTCTCTATAGGAATACTGGAAGCCATTTCAACCATATTATTTTCTTGTACAATTGAAGAGTTATTGTAGTTAATACTTATAGTGATAGCCTAAATTTTGAACAAAGTTCCTATTTGAAATCCCCTTGCTAACACAAAATATCACAAACCCTATTGCAACTATCCTTATTGAATACCATATTCACACCTACATCATTCATCTTACTCGTGGATATCAAATTCCTTGCCAACCCTGGAATATGCAAAACACTAGGAAGGGTTTTAATTCTTTCATATTTTAACCTTTTTTTTTTAAGTAAAAAACCCCTTGTGGGGTTGTCTTGGTCTGAGATACCATGAACAGGGGGTTCTACACTGTCAAAATCACTCGGGAGTTGCACCCAGCCCTGCTCGCACCAATATTATCAATTGGATTTTGGGTACCCAATTCAGCTTTTTGGTAGGGTGGATATTCGAACCTAGGACCTCCTTTGGAGGATTGACCCCTCTCCAACTCACCTACAACACCTGGGTTTTTATATTTTAACCTTAGCTTGACTCTTCCTCAAAATATTATTTTATATGTTGAATTATCTCCCATGAAGACTTTACCTCCATCTATATTTTCATATTCACTAAACCCCTCCCTATGAGGAGTCATATAAAAAGAAGCACTTGAGTCAATAAACCATGAGTTATGGCATTCACTTGAGTAAGATGCAACCAAGAATAAGTCCCTTGAATCTTCGTTTGTGGTCTTATTTTTTGTATAAGTTCCTTCATAAAATGATTGATTATTTTCAATATTTTTAGATATGCATTGTCTTTTATAATGCCCTTCTTTACCACAATTCCAACACTTCCTCTTTTCTAGGGCAACAAATTTACTCCTAGATTTTGATTTCTTTTATCTTGATTTCTTTTTACTTATTTCTTTAGAACAGACTCCCACAACCAAGGCATCCTTTTGATGATAATCCTCAAAATATTTGTGTCTCATCTCCCTAGATAGTAAAGTTCCTACTATATCCTCTACTTTCAATGTAGATGTAGTATTGGTGATAACCATAACTAGGTTATCCTATAAATCAGGTAATGAACAAATTAAAGTAATACATTTTTCCTCTTCATCTATTTTTACTTATAAAGAGGTTATTTGACTTACCATAGTGTTAAAAGCATTTAGATGTTTAGTCATACAGTCACCATAATTCATCAAAAGCGAATACAACTTCTTCAAAGAAAGAGTTTATTTACTAGTGACTTTGTCTGATATAATTTTCCTAACTTCTCCTATAATATATTTGTTGTAGTCTTTGTATATACATTCAAAAATATCGATTTAGATAAGCACAATATGATAGAGCTAATGCCTTTCTATCTATTTTTATTCAATCCTCATCTATCATTGATGTTGGTTTTGTTCTCGAGACCACAATCCATTTATCTCTATCAACCAATAGATCCTCCATATTGAGTTTTCAAAACTCAAAATTTTTTCCATTAAATTTTTCAATCTCTATCCGTGTGCTTCCCATATTTCTCCTTTTCTTGGATCCTTTCACGTATGACTCCCACTCAAGAATTAATTTATCATAGGGTTGAAACCCTTATTCCTAGAACAAAGTCAAAACATAGCTTTGATACTAAATGAAGAGAAATAAAGAGCCCTGATAAACTAAAATAGAAAATTAGTAATAACATAATCAAAATAAGAAGATCATAGATTCACACATTACACAATATTTATCCTGGAAATCCTCAATCGAGCAAAAACTAGCACAATATTATATTATTATTGCATTAACTTGACCATATCTAATATAATAATATTCTCATTTTGTCTTGTTGTATCAAATCCTTGTGCAAGTGTGATATAAATAACAAATGCACATGCACAAATTTTACAATTTAGGGTAAAACTGCCAACCTAAATTCTACCACCCAATCTATGACCTAATAATAAATGGTCTAGATTAACAATAGGAAAAATACATCTATTTTTGGCTTCAAGGGTGCTGCCCCTAATCCCCTTCCAGGGGGAGCTCCATAACATGTCGTTGCCCCCAAGAGCCCCCATGGCAACAATAGTAGGGGCCAAGCCCCCCCTACACTCCTCTTCTCAAAGTGGGTCCTAGTGCGACTGAGAAACAAGACCTCCGAATTACTAGTACCTTTCAAAGTTAACATCCAGTACCTTTCAGAGTTAACCCCTCTTGAATAACATGGAAAATATTCAAAATAATTCCAAAAACTTGTATGGCTACATTATGGAGGAAGATCTCCATGTATTGTATTGAATTATCATCATAGAGAATATTGAAGCTTGTATACAATTTTGAGCAATAATATTGTAAGTTTATTTATGTATATTATTGTTATTTCATGAATGATATATTCATTAATATTGGCCATTTAATCCATATTATTGTTATTTCATGAATGTTATGTTCATTGATATTGGTCATTTATATTGAATGCTCAAATATTAAATATTGTTTAAAATTGAATATTAAGACCTATGATTGATGTTGGTAAAAAAACCAACAATGGTATCAAAGCTACCACTATCAAAGCTACCTTGAGTAGACTCTATTTAATCCAATAAGGTTGGATATTTGTCTATCAAAGTGATATTTAAGCCAAGTAAGAAGACTTGGAGAATTTTATAACAAGTTGACATTTCAAGTTAAGTAAGAAACTTGAAGTATTGAGCCACATATCCTCACTCTATGTGAGAAAAAATTGAAGGTAAAAATTTTTAGGTTAAAATATAGCATCAAAGAAGAACTCTGGTGTAAATTTAGAGGAATATCCCTATAAATAAAACATAGGCCAAAGTATATTATTATTTTTTGGGTCATTTGTTACTTTGATACTATTAAATATTCTATGAAGTTGATATATCCAAGCAGAAAATATTGTGCAACCATTGAAATATTTAATGGAATGTGGGATGAGATAATAGCATTGGTTATGAAGGGCAAAGCATAATAAAGGGAAGAATTTGAGCATCTAGAAAAGATATATGTCTTTATGCAAGCTATTGTAAAGGCTACTTAATATCTAAAGTGCAACTATCAAAATAAAGAGAGCTTGTAAATCAAGCCCATATTGCTATGAACCATCATAAGTCTTATTCAAATACAAGGATAAAAAGGAAGCCATTGAAGTTCCACAAATTAGGAGATATCTAATTTAAGAGCTAGGATAAGAAGGGAGTCATTGAAGTTCCTCGATTTAAGAGATATCCAATAGAAGAGCTAGGAAAAGAAGGTAGCCATTGAAGTTTTTCAAGTTAAGATATATCCAATAGAAGATATAGGATAAGAAGGGAGTCAATGAAGTTGCTTAAGTTAAGATATATCTAGAAAAATATCTAGGATAAGAAGGGAGCCACTGAAACTGCACGAGTTAAGAGATATCTAGTAAAATATCTAGGATAAGAAGGGAGTCATTGAAGCTACCTAGCTTAAAATATATCTATTATAAAAGTGAGGATAAGAAGGGAGGAATTGAAGCTGCCCAAGTTTACCTATAGAGAAGAAATAAATAGAGTTTTTTGAGTCAAGAAACATCTAGAGTGGAGATAAAATAAGTTTTACAAGTTGAGAGACACTCATTAATGCTAGTAGAGCAAGAACAAGATTGAAACCATCTTGAAATCCATCACCTAAGTGAATGAATACCTTAAAATCAAAGAAGTTCCCAACAATTGTATCACAAAAGAACCTAAGCACCTTTGTAAGCCATAACACCAAAGAAATATGAGCCCAGAAGGAATGAAAGTATGGTGAACATAATAATTCCTTGGAGAATTTTGTAACAACAAAGGTCAAAGAAAATTCTTGTAAAGACACAAAGTATAGAGCATGATAGTGAAAATGGTTGGTAAAACAACTATGATTCATCAACAACCTAATGATTCTAAGACTACCTCACATATTTGACATCTAATGGAAAAGCACATCAAACTTTAAGGTAAGGTTTTTAGATGAAATATTTTCAATTTGTTTGAGTGCCAAAGTCAAGTTTAAATATTAAGGTGCATTGCAATTTAATTTTTTTTTAATAAGATTTAAAATATTTTTTTTTTTTACTTTTTGAAAAATAAAAGGGAGATATAAGGTGAATTAATTTTATATATATATATATATATTTTTTTTTTTTTTTATATATATATATATATTAATTTCATGGTGGATCGGTGTGCCATGAGTGGGTCCTTTTTGGCTGTCATAGTAATCTACGCTATCCCCGAAGCTCCGGATTTCTATCAATTTAATTTTTTAATAAGGGGGAGTAATAAGGATTTAAAATATTATTTATTTTTACTTTTTGAAAATTAAAAGGGAGATATAAGGTGAATTAATTTATATATATATATATATATATATATATATATATATATATATATATATATATATATATATATTTTATTTGAATTTACATGGTGGAATCGGTAGTCGCCATGAATATGGGCAGGTTGTCCGGCTTTTATGGTTGCCATAGTAATCTACGCTATCCACCCAGAAGCTACCACACAGATCTTCACATAGTTTGTCCCTATAACCACCATGCCATAATAATTTTAAACGTTTACACTGCTGAAAGCACCAAGAAAGGGACAAGCATTCATTCCAACGAGGCTTGAGATTTGAAAAAATACATTTCTATTGGATAGATAAGGATAAATATATTACATAAAATGAAATTTTATTTTTTCAATATATGTTTTTTTTTTAATTTAATTATTTAAATATGAAGAAATTATTTATTAAATTAAACTCTTGAAAAATGAGGTTTTTAACTCCAAAGGAAGTAATTTGGAGATTTGAAAATTTTGAAGAAGTTGATTATTTAAAAATTTGGAAGTCATAAAAAATTCTACTCCAAAAGAATGAGTTTGAAAATTTTGAAAGTTGATTGAATTATTGTTGGAAATTTGGGAGACATAAGGTTTTCATTATGGAATAAATCATTAAAAATGCATTTTTAGAAGATAGTGAAGAAATTTGAACAAACTAAAGTTCTATACACAAAATTTAATGGATGATTTTAATATATTAGTTAGTTTGAAGAAAAAATTATCTTCAATTCCAAAAATGCCAAAGATGGAAAATTCACAATTTTCATCAGCTATCTTAATGAAAAAATTCTTGGAGAATGGTGGAATTCCTAAAATTCTATTATATTACCTACTAAATAAGGAATTATAATGTACATGGCATTGCTAACTTTTGAAATTTATCAAGGAAAAAGACAAGAAAGAAAAACTGAAATGAAAGATGCAATTTGTGATACATTTGATTTGAATGTATCATATGTTAAATTTAATATGGAATCCTTAAATTATAATATTTATAAAATGTATTATTGTGATGAATTTCTAACTCATTATCCATAAGCCATATCGGAAACTATACCATAGGTGAAGATAAAGATAAGAATATCAAGGAAGAGCAGTAAAGCAAAGAACCAAATATAGAAGGAAAAAAGACATGAAGAAAAAGTTGAAGATAAAGAAGAACTACAGGCAATATATTGAAGAATAAAGTCTTTAATAAACAAATAATGCAATACGGGGGGGTTTTGGAGAATGTTAAATTATTTTGTAGATATAAATGTGCCCCATGGTACAATTGTAAATATTATAAATATTGGATAGAGTGTGAGTTAGTAGTTTAGGGTGTGTAATTTATATTTCCCATAAAGTATGTGTCTATATGTAGGATGAGCAAGTGTGTTGATTGTGAGAGTATCCAAGTGTCATGTAATTAAGTGAGCAAGTGTGTGTAATGTATAATGTAAGTAAGTTAAGCATCATGTGTGTAGGTGGGAAGTCTACAAGTGAAAATTCACATGTACCTAACAAGATGTAAAATCAAGAGTCATGTGAGGTTTGTTTTATGTGTGGAATAGGAAAGGATGCATATCCTAGATATGTGAGGAGAGAAATAATAAAAGTATTGAAAGTTCACTTGTATAACTATACTATGGAGGCAAAGCTCCATGTATTGTATCGAATTATCATCATAGAAAATATCAAAGCTTGTATACAATTTTGAGCAATAATATTGTAAATTTATTTATGTATATCATTGTTATTTCATGAATGATATATTCATTGATATTGGCCATTTAATCCATATTATTATTATTTCATGAATGTTATATTCATTGATATTGGATATTTATATTGAATGCTCAAATATTAAAGCTTGTTTAAAATATTGTATATTGGAACCTCTGATTAAACCTAGTGAAAAAGCCAATAAAACTCAAGGGGGAATAACTAGGGCACAACTAGATTCAATAAATTTTTATTAAAAGGTCAACCTTTATATCATCATCATAATTTTTATCTTATACTAGAGGGGGAATTTGGTAGAGATGCCAATGGTCGAATCTCTATCTATCCTGGTTAGAATCCTTCCAAAACGAATTAAAGTAAACAAATTTTTGACAACGTATTAGAGGTATCGACATGCTTAAATTGAATCCTTCTACTTTAGTTGGTTATTCATTATTATTAGAATAAACTATGAAAGAGTGAGTTATACCATCAAAATTTCCATTGCAATATGGGCTAGGCAGCCTAAAGCTTGATTGGTCTAGATCTTCGATCTAATGTTGCTTCCTCATTTGAAAAAAATATCATCAACTTGGAAATTTTTTTAATGAGAGAATAGATATTCTATAGTCATTTGTATAGGCATGATAAATCGACTACCAATGATCCATGGGTCGTAGATTAGGAAACTTGAAAGAACAAAACCTTTTCCTAGAATAAAATAAAGGTATCTATTATGGTTTTTTATGCATTTATTTTTTAATTAATGCATAAAAAATAGAAAAATATAGACACC